>OX387195.1:19955958-20555958 GCA_947561395.2 Buxus sempervirens
TTGTAGGAACGAGTTCTAGCTAGTTCCGTGTCTTTTCAAAATCTCAAAACCCTAACCCTATTTTCTTCACATTTTTGAGTTCTTTTAAGATGGGATTCGAAGTTGCAATTCTTGAATATGAATAGAGTTCTAGTACCGTGTCTTTTCAATATCTCAAAACCCTAACCCTATTTTCTTTACACTTTTTAGTTCCTTTAAGATGGGACTCGAAGTTGTGAATTCCTGAATCTGAATATGTGTTCAATGTTCATGTCTTTCATTTTTGTCTTCATCGGTTTTGTAACTGCTAACCCAACTCTATTGTTGAAGACAAGTTGGGTTTTTTCTATTTTAAGTCTTTTTTTCATTTAAAAATGTTTTAAACAAGACGTTAGTGTTGGTTGACGTTGGTGTTTGCCTTGAAAGCAAATTTCAGGACCTACGACGACACGTGGAGGCGAGCTGTTGCTGCAGTAAATATGTAGGAGGGAGGGCATATGAGAGGATGCCGGGTCTGCAGAACTACACTTAATTACTTAACTAGTAATTCAACGTGATGTAAGAAAAAAAAAAGTAATGATAGAGATGTAATTATTGGAAAAAAAAAGGTAATGATAGAGTTGTAATTATTGGAAAATATAAAAGAGGCGGGAGAGATCATAAATCTTTTTGTGAGTTAAGCTTAGCTTAAAATGGTCTTTTTTTAGGACTCCTGTAGGGAAGATTGACTAGTGACTAAAAATCAAAAAATTGTTCCTTTAAAAAAATAATCCTCTATTAGGGTGTTACAAGGTTGCATTCTCGTTAAACGCCCTCTTTTATCGTAGGAAGGGAAATTAGTTTTTTATTTTTGTTTTTTAATATTTCTTAAAAATAACTTAGATTCAGTAACTTAATTCTTGATATTGGAAAATTGATACTTGTTTAAAATAGTTGAGAATGAGTGTCATTTTTTTTATCATCTTTGAATGAGGTTAATTAAGAAGTCTTTTGAGTGCACTTTTGGTAGAAGTCCTCCATGAACAAAAAAAATGAC
Organism: Buxus sempervirens; assembly: GCA_947561395.2. Lineage (NCBI taxonomy): Eukaryota > Viridiplantae > Streptophyta > Magnoliopsida > Buxales > Buxaceae > Buxus > Buxus sempervirens. Next base: position 19,956,974 of record OX387195.1, read on the forward strand.
TCTCATCTTCAATTATTTTAACTAACTTTCTAATGATCAATAATTAGGTGATTGAATCTGGGTTATTTTTAAAAATAATCACTAAAAAGCAATTGATATTATTTCTAGTAGCTAGAGATGATGAGCTAAACTCAATGGTGGGAAAGGGATGGACTCGTTTGCTAAAACTGTAAGTAACCGCACCATATGATTTTGTTGCAGTGGCTTTTTGTATGAGCTGTTTTGATGGATAGATTTTTTTTGGTAAACTTTTTTGACAGATAGATAAAAAGAAAAAAAAAGGAGAGGGGGGGGGGGGGGGGGGGGGGGTATTAATTTCTATCGATATCATTCGTACAAGATATGTTGGTGTAAGGGGGGGGGGGGGGGGGGGGGGGGGGGGGGCGCCGGGAACTTTTTTCGAAAAGACTTGCCTGCACTTAATTTCTATCGAGATCATTCGTACAAGATATGTTGGTGTAAGAAGTGTCCCCACCAAAAAAAAAAATTTGTTGGTGTAAGAAATGGAGCCCCACCATTAGCAGAGTAGGTGAAATCAAGTGGTTCATGACTTTGATACTCCTTGCAAATCACGTTTTAGAAAGTGAGCTTTCGATCAATTTTCAATTAACATAAAAAAACTTAAAAAATCTGTTTGGATATACCTTAATTTTTATCTGGTTCAACGTTGTGCCCGTGTCTACAAAGAAAATGAGAATGGTACCCCCTTTAAGAAATTTGGGTTTCATGTTGGTTAGCATTTCCCGCAACCATCCGTACAGTTTGATTAAGATCTTGTTATGTGAGTATCCAACGGTTGCTTGTTACTGTAAAAATGTCCAAGAGTTGTCTTTGCTTTCGGCCAGATAAATGATTTCTTTTGATGGACTAGAGAATTTTATCATTAGAGTTGTCTTTGCTTTCGGCCAGATAAATGATTTCTTCTGATGGACTAGAGAATTTTATCATTAGAGTTGTCTTTGCTTTCCACCACATAAATGATGGACAGGATTCCCAGATTCTTACAAGCTCTCCACCGATCTCAATAGAAATTTTCATAAACTAGGCCACTTTGGAGAGTATTCTTCTAAACTCTTCTTCTAATTGTACCTAGTAAGTCTTTCTGTTTTAAAAATAAGGAGTCTCATTGGTATTTATTGGATGAAATAGTCTGCAGCATGAGGTTGCGGCAGACACTACTAAGGCCGTGAGATGCTTCCACGTGGAGCATCTCACGTCTCTCGCTTCTCAATGTAAAAATGTCTTTTTCACCTTGAGAAACGTGAAAAACAAGTGCGGAGACTCTCCCATGACGATGTCCATCCCTCCAATTTAGCCGTTCTTGGTGGATGGAGAGATGGAGTAGCCATGTATTGTAACGTCATTTTTACCAAAAAAAATTAAAATAAAAATAGAGAGAGACATAGGGAAGTGTAGGAAGTTGGAAAAGACGGGTAGTTATTGAATGGTGCCTTAGGCCGACCGATTTCTTCTACGGCCGATTTCTCTACGGCATTTTACGGCCTCAATCACCTACGGACGCATGGATAAGAAGGTCTCGTGCGCCTCACGAGACCTTCTTATCCACATGACCCAAGATCAAGATGAACCGGTTACCACATGACCCAAGACCAATCGACCATCTAGTTGGTCCAAAGGAAAATCAGGAGAGAATGAAGGCGATTGAGAGCTTCGTCTCGTTGAAGCGCCAACTTTTTCCGAAAATATTTCCCGCCAATCATTTCGTTGAGAACGAAGGAAAATCAGGCTGATGAAAAACGACAAGATTACTCATCTTCTTCAACATATAAACCATCTTAGATGAAATCTTAAAACATGGAAAAAAGATTAAAAGATATACTCCACGCACCTTGGACGAACGAAAAAATGCCCTGGATCCAATCCCAAGCAAAACTTCAAAAATGCCTGACGAAACGACTTCGAATAGTGGAAGGTTCGGGTTTGATGGTTGCAAATAGAAGAAAATAAGGGCGCGGGCACGGTTTTAGGGTTGTTTTTTTTTTTTTTAATTTAAATTTCCGGCGTAACGCTCGAGCGTGCGAAAATCGCGGAGAAAGCGTCACGCTCAAAATTTTGAGTTTGTGCACAATGAGCTTGACGCTCGAGCATGCGCAAAACGTCCCGAAAGTGACAAAAACCTGGTTAAAAGTGGAACCTCCCGCTCGAGCGTGCACAAATCGGCCCGAAATCTCGATACTTAGCTTTTTTTAAATCTTTACAAATTTCCAGGACTGGGCATGATGGGACTTGTAACGAGGCATGATGGGACTTGTAACTAGGCATTGTGGGACTTGTAACGAGGCATGGTTGGACTTGTAACAAGGCATGGTGGGACTTGTAACCGGGCGTTGTGGGACTTGTAACGGGGCATGGTGGGACTTATAATCGGGCATGGTGGGACTTGTAACGAGGCAATGTGGGATTTGTAACGAGGCATGGTGGGACTTGTAACGAGGCATGGTGGGACTTATAACCGGGCATTGTGAGACTTGTAAGGGGCTTGGTGGGACTTGTAATGGGGCATGGTGGGACTTGTAACCAGGCATGGTGGGACTTGTAACCGGGCATGGTTGGACTTGTAACGGGGCATGGTGGGACTTGTAACCAAGCATGGTGGAACTTGTAACGGGGCATGGTGGGACTTGTAACAGGGCATGGTAGAACTTGTAACGGGGCATGGTATGACTTGTAACCGGGCATGGTGGGACTTGTAACGGGACATGGTAGGACTTGTAAACAAGCATGATAGGACTTGTAACTAATATTTAATTTTAACCTATATAAATTTTCTTGTGACTTAATTTTAGTAAATTTTCTTTTGCTCCATAATGATCATTTTGATTTCTGCGCAATTTGCAGTCGCTCGAGCGGGAGAACTAAATTCCTAGATGTTTTTACCGCTTTTGGGAAGATTTGCGCCCGCTCAAGCGTTAAGCCATGATTTAACAAACTCAGAAAACCCGAGAAGGCCGATTTTGCGGTGATTTGCGCCCGCTCGAGCGTCAAAGCAAATTTAAGAAAAACTCAAAAAGTACGGGGAACACGACCCCTCCATTCTCTTGCGTTTCTTTTTGTCATACATTCCTTTAATCAGGAATGGATTACACTTTCTTAGGTCATGGATTACACTTTCTTAAAGCTTTAATTGCTTGTGCAACTTGTTGACCATTAATTAATTAAGTGGGGAGTGCTTGCAGAGTGGCTGCAACAAGGGACACGCGTTTGTTAACTTCACAGAGCCAGGAGCTGCATGGAAGTTCAACATTTGCTATCATGATCATAAGTGGGACGTCCTCCATTCCAAGAAGAAATGCAAAATCACGTACGCTAGAATTCAGGTAGGATATATATATACAACATCTTCCATGATCACTTTCTTCTTCGCTTAATTTGGTAGAAATTAGTTAACTACAAGCTAGTTGTTCAACAAGATAGCTAGTTAAGGCCTCAGTCTTTCTGTATCTCTCTCTCACTACTGCTCTTAAGTTTGTTTTGGTAATGGTTGTGACATCAGGGCAAGGATTGATTGGTACAGCACTTCCAGAACTCGACCTTTCGTGTGCGTCTGATGACTTACTACCCATCTACTTCATCCCTTACCGTGACGGTGCAGGAAAGGCGAAACAGTACTCGGTACAACAAGGCCAATTTTGGGGTTCAAATCCTTGTATTTCACTTGGGTTCTTAATTAGTCGCTGGTTCTTGAACTCCACTTCCACAAATGGGGAAGACGACCCCTCCCCGTCCTTTGGCATCAAGTTGTGTGCTGCAACGACTTCAAGGACAAGCTTCTCTCTTGTGGGGTTATTCATCTTCTCTGTACAAGAAAAACCAAAAAGAAAAGAAAGAAAGGAGAGGTAACGCAGAGAAGGTTTGTGATCGTGCCAACCCTTTTCTGAGTTAAAACTTTGTAGGGGCTGAATATCAGCCGGATTGGGCAAACCAAGTCAGCTGGTTTTCTGGGCCAGCTCCTACAAATGAGTAAGTATATCACGTGTACTTCACGAGAATGAAGTGTACATGTGCCTTGTTTTAAATGACGTCGTAAAATGGCCGTAGGGGACCTCGCCGTAGAAGAAATCAGTCGGCCTTAGGCACCTTCCTTCTTTGTTTCTTGAAGAGTGGTCATCATAAAAGATGAAATCGTATTCCATAAAATAAAAAAAATAAAAAATCAAATTTTTGGTCAACATTGTAGCTTTGGCATTATTGTACGTTTTGGATAACTGCCCGATCAAAGCCTTTTAAGGCATATCATTATTGCAAAATCATTTTTCATAATTTTCCCTAAATCTTTTTTTGAGTTAAGGTTAGCTTAAAATGGTCCTTTTTTTTGGACTCTTGTAGGGAAGAATTCGTAGTAACTAAAAATCGAAAAAATTTTCCTTTAAAAAATATATATCCTCTATTAGAGCTGGCAACGGGTCGGGTTCGGGCGGGTCATAGTCAGGTTGAGAGTTAATCGGGTTGGGTCGGGTTGAACCCGATTAGTGGCGGGTTGGGAAAACTCCAAACCGAACCCAACCCGCCACTAATCGGGTTCAACCTGCCAACCCGATTATTTTTTTATTTTTTATTTTTGCAAAAACCAGTTTTATTTCTACTGTTCAACCCGCCAACCCAAATACCAATTGGACCAAATCCATGCCGGAAAAATTAAAGAAACCCATCAACTCGGCCTGAATCAAGTGGTAGTGAGATTTTCTACCCAAAAAAAAAAGTGGTAGTGAGATGGTACTGTGCCCGAGTTGACTTGGTCTCAAGTGGTATCAACTTGGTAAAGCTCGAGAGTCCTGTTTCAGAAACCAGATCTGGTTTTTCTACGATCTCTCCCTCCTGTTCTCTTTCAATTCTAGAGATCACCCCATTTTTTCATCTGTTGAATCAAAGCTCTGCACTTGGATCACTTATGCGTCTTTTGTGACAGATCAACAACCTAATCTCTTCCCTTTCTTATCAAGAAACTGGAAGTCACCAAGTGGTGTGACTGGCTGAAGTTTGGGACCGACAAACCCGAGCGACTCTTTAAAGAAATAACCAGAGGTTCCACGATTGGTGCAAGAGGCCAAAGCATCCCTCACCGAAGACTATGTAAGATCGATGATTGATTTTTTGGAAGAAAGGCGAGTGAAACCAGATCTCTCGGCGAGTTCTTAATCTCTCAGTGGTCGAGATTGGGGTTAGAAGATTTGGATTTCGGAGAATGGAAGCCCTTACGCATGGGTCCTCTAGCTAGTGAAATTTACTGCCAATTTTTACTGGTGATCGGGGATTCGAACGTTGTAGAGGTGCTGGTGAGTGGTGTTTGTTCCGGAGAGCATCGTGGATAAGTTTGGGTATTACCTGAAAGACTTATCCTACGGAGAAGACAAGGAAGACGCCGGAGAACATGAGGAAGGAGAAAATGGGTCAATGTGAAAGGGTGTAACATTACTCCACCACCAAAAGAAAATCTGTGAGCCTAGCTGCTTGCCATCTCTTGCAAGATGCTAAGCCAGCGACGCCACCACCTGCACCAACCTTGCCGAACTTGCCTCCTCTGCCAAACCCTAAAAGAATGCAACCAAAATCCAATACAAAGCGGAAGAAAGAAAAGTTTGAAAACCCTAAATCTTATTTTGTAAAGAGTTTAATCGATAACTCATCGGGTGGACGGGTTGACCCGATTACGGGCGGGTTGGAAAAACCTCAACCCGTATCCAACCCAATTAATAAACGGGTCAACCCGACCCGTTTATAATCGGGTTAGTCGGGTCGGTTCACTTTTTGCCGGCTCTATCCTCTATTAGGGTATTACAAGGTTGCATTTTCGTTAAACCCCCTCATTTTATCGTAGGAAGGGAAATTAGTTTTCTTATTTTTATTTTTTAATATTTCTTAAAAATAACTCAGATTCAGTAACTTAATTCTTGATAATTGGAAAATTGATACTTGTTTAAAATAGTTGAGAATGAGTTCCATTTCATTGTTCATAAAGGATTTCTTCCAAAAATTTCCTCAACAGGTTTGTAAATAGTTTGTTTGTTATCATCTTTAAATGAGGTTAAGAAGTCTTTTGAGCATACTTTTGGAAGAAGTCTTCCATGAACCAAAAAAATGACTCTCATCCTCAATTATTTTAACTTTCCAATGACCAATAATTAGGTGATTGAATCTGGGTTATTTTGAAAAAGAATCATTAAAAAACAATTGATGTTATAGTGATCGAGGAGGTATAACCTTGATATGGAAAAAGTTATTTCTAGCAGCTAGAGATGAGCTAAATTGAATGGTGGGAAAGGGATGGAGTCGTTTGCAATATAATTTCACATTGGTTCTTGCAAAGTAGACCAACCTGAACGTATGAACTATGTTAAACAATCGTTGCATCTAAAAGCTTGAGCTAATAGGTAAAGGCACAACTACGTATATAAGAGGACTCAAATATAACATTTCAGCACTCATCCGCACGTACGACTTTACAGGAAAACATATGTGGAGAGGACAAACTCAGAGTATGAACATCCTGTATACAAATAAATGCCAAGGCAAACTCGTCCCCGAGAGTTGAACATAACACCTCCCCTCTGATACCATGTTAAACAATCATTCTAGATGCAATGGTTGCTTAACAAACTAGACAAACTGTTAAGTGGTAACTGACACCATCAACCATGGTTCAAAAATTGGAGTGGTTTCTTATAGGACCGGCATAGGCACAATAAATCTTTCACGGCCTGTGTAAAACCCCGAATTTTCACTAAATAAAAATTTAATACGAATATTTGGAGTGTCAATGAATTTGTCAAAATAAATTGGGGATTTAATATAAAGGAATGATTTGCGGTACTTATAATTCATTCGGGATGTATAACGGACTAATAATGACAAAGAGAATAAACTTGGAAATTTCGGAAGAAATTGAATGGGTAGATGTGAAAATATTGAGAGAAGGGTATTTCGGTCAATTCACATTAATTATCGGTAAAATAATTAAATACATTAATTAAAATTTGTTATTAGACTTGAGAAATACTAATAAATTTAAATTGGGGTTTAGATTTTCTATTAACAATGATATTTAAAGCTTAGTAATTGGAAGAATGGCATATTGGTAATTATGTTTGATTTGAAGCCTGAAGTCGAGGAGATGAGAATTTTATTGAAGGATATTAATTATAATTATAGATGATCACACTGATAGGGGAGATCTGGAGTTTGACGCAGATCTGACCGTTGGATCACGAGATATCGAGTTAAGTATGGATTAACGGTCCTTATTAAGTCTAATGGGTGGATGAGTATGGAACCTGATCCTAGGGAGATGCGTGGGATCAGGGAAGAATAAAATAGGGTTGAATAGTTTTAGTTGTATTCGTAGGATGTCTTGTGCGTTGAAGTTGGAGGCTGCGGCGGAAGAGAAGAAGAACGAGAGAGAGAAAGGGAGACCGAGAAGGAGGAAGAGGGCATATCTCTGGTTCCTCACCATTCCTGGAACGTCTCTTGCCTGCGAAGAGGAGAGGAAGTCTCTGGTTGGAAGAAGAAAGGATTTGAGCGGACGGAGGTAGGTAGCACCGTTTTCTCGTTCGTTTTGATTTCCTGCAGTTTATTCGATTCCATTGCATGATTTATGGTTATATAAGTATGTAGATAGATTGATTGTATGCTTATATGAATGTTAGAAGCAATTTGAATACAAAAAAATTAGTTTTCGAAACTCCGTTCGTCGTTCTGGTTAGAGCGCCGAGCTCGCCTGCGCTCAGCGCTCCTGGGCGATGTTCGGCATTAGTTAAAAATTTGGAGCGCCCGAGACCGCTGAGTGACGGACGATCGGCGCTCGTGTTAGAAGAAAATCACAATTAAAATAAAAGAACCGCTCACATAGGTCGCCTAGCTTCGCCAAGGCGACCAAATCGTCCAAATACACAAAAAGGGCTTGTAATCATTACAAGCCTAATTGTTAATAATTTTTATTAAAATTTAGTCAATAACACTCATTTGTAATAACTCCCTTTTTACTTTATTTGACTTAAACTAAAACCTAAATACTTCTATTTGTCTTTTTGACCATGACTAAACCTTAATAACTTTAAAAACACAAACCAATTTAAATTCATGCTATGTACGTGAATTCCTTCCACTATATCCAAACTTGAATAATTTTTATATTGTAACCGAATCTTAATTAAATTGTATTACCTTAAAAACCACTCACCTATACTGTTAAACAATTGAGTATTAATGTAATTAATACATGATTAGAACCGCACCCTAGCGTACGTGTTATGCATCAAATTTCTTACTTAATTAAATATCTACCTAACACTAAATTCGGTTATCATGCTGAAGATATTTTTATATATTAAACAAAATATTATGATTAATAAACTGGGGAACTGTTTAGAACTGGACTTTGAACATGAACCTAATATATTATAAATAATAATGGAATTGAGAATTATCTGTGATGGCTTGGTGGCCAGTTTTATAAATAACCTGCTTGGTGGCAGAGATACCCGCTTGGTGGCGGAGACCCTAACCTGCTTGGTGGCAGAGATACCCGCTTGGTGGCGGAGACCCTAACCCGCTTGGTGGCGGAGACCCAACCCGCTTGGTGGCGGAGACCCAACCTGCTTGGTGGCAGAGATAACCCGCTTGGTGGCGGAGATACCCGCTTGGTGGCGGAGACCCTAACCCGCTTGGTGGCGGAGACCCAACCCGCTTGGTGGCGGAGACCCAACCTGCTTGGTGGCAGAGATAACCCACTTGGTGGCGGAGATACCCGCTTGGTGGCGGAGACCCTAACCTGCTTGGTGGCAGAGATAACCCGCTTGGTGGCGGAGATACCCGCTTGGTGGCGGAGACCTTACCTCCTACGGGAGAGATTCATTACCTCCTGTGGGGCAGATGTATTTCCGATGGATTGCATCCTACAGGAGAGATACCTCATGTGGGGGAGATGTGATTATGCGTGATTGCATCCCACATGGAGGATGGGTGTGTGAGTTACCACTGGAAGGTGAGGAAGCTATCTCCTACGGTAGAGGTAGATGCTAGGTGTTCACATCCTGCGGTAGAGTTATGCTGTCTCCTGCAGGGGGTACCTGTAGTTTTAGAGATGTGCATTTTCCTGCGGAGCTTGTGTGGATACTACGTGTTTGCGTTCTATGGTAGAGATAGGCTACTACCTGAAGGTTGGCTTTTATTACTGATATGATGATTGATTCTCAGGATGATGGATTGTTTATTTAAAAAGGAAATATTGAAATGTCATAACTGAATAGAATTGCTATGATTTAATGAGAACTGTTAAAATGGAATATTATGGAATCACGAATAAAATGTGGAACTGCTCTTAAGAAGACACTAAAGAAAATAAACCAAAAACCATGGGAATGTGAAATATAATACATTGTCCTTTAAATTGAACGGAAATGCACAGGATTAACTTATTTTATTTCGGGCACTGAGTAAATGTTTGTTTTATATTGAGATTATTCGTTTATCTTATTGACCGTAATTAGTCGTCTATTTTACCGAGCATGAAACCACTGTTATTTTCTGTATGTATAAACTGTTTCCTCATGCATGTGTTACCTACTGAGATAGTTGTATCTCACCCCTACTTCATATTCTACTTTTCAGGTTATCTTGAAGAGGACGCCACGGGTTAGACAGATAGTGGGTTGAAGTCTAGAAATTCCATATGAAAAGAGTAGGGTGATTTCATATAGCTGTATTTATTTTAGTGGAATCGTAATAGATGATTTTGTAGGATATTAAGAGTTAGTTAAATTTTTAGTTGCCTTTCATTTGATTAGTTAATGTAATCGGATGACTCAGCTTCTAATAAATGATTTAAGCTTCCTAGTACTCTGATAAATCTTAGTTCTTTATTTCCTTATATTTGAACTGACTGTAATGTACCACAAGTTAATGCCTTGATCCGAGTCAAAATGAAAAAAAAAAGTGACCCGGATTCGGGGCGTTACAGGCTGGCCTAACGTGGTTCAGCTGTTCTTGATATCTTATTTCCCTTTTCTGTTTAACTTTTTTTAATTAAAATAAAGGTGTCGATGTAACGCCATGTATCCGAGTTACGTAGAAGAAACCCATAACCCGTCTCCAGAGGTTATTATGTAACGCAGGACCGCACTATCAGAGTGAAGGAAAAACATGAATATAACAATAACTATAAAACAGAGTGCGCTAAAATAACCCCAAGGTAATAAACTCACATGACCAAGTAAACTATCCGCAAGTATCGGGCTCTCCAAGCGTATCTGAAAACAAAACAAAAGCAAAGGAATGATATACGAATATCTTAGTGAGCAGCACATGCATGTACAAATACATTTTTCCTAGTTGTAAAGTATGGATCGAAAAATACACAAGTAACGATAGCAATAACACGATTAATCCGACTAAACTCCCAATAACTCATTAGACAAATGATATAGCTAATGCAAAGCAAATATGTAATTTGTTCTGAGTACAGTTGTCAACTAATCCGAACAATTACGAAATCCAATATCATCATAAATCCGCATGTTGAGAAAAACGAATTTCTACAACAATCCAATAATATGTCTCATGCTAAATAAAACAAAACCCAACATTTGGTCAATGTCATGTAGTTGTTTAGATTGGTTAATCAACATGCCAGAGTGACATCCACACCTCCATGTACACAGTTCCGGTCTACTCAGGGTTTCGGACACTCTGAAAAGACGGCCTACTCAGGGTATCGTCATCCAATGCCGGCCTACTCAGGGTTTTGGCATTGATAACCAGGCCTAGTCAGGGTTTCTGGCTGCTCTACACAAGTCGTGGCAACACTCCATGGCCATGCCATTACCCCAATAAAACAAATACATCACATTACTAAGCTTAAACTTTGGATCCAGGACTAGCTAAACCAAAACAGAAATCCATCGCATAAAACTCAGTATTTGCAAAACAATAAACCCACACCGATTACCATCATGTGTATCACAATATACTCATCACAAGTCATTCCAACCAGAATAGCAACTCATGTAATTTCAGTAGGTATCCCAACCCCAAAAACAACAAACCTCATTAGCAGAAAAATCCTTTTACTCACACAAGAAAATTTACAATACCATTTAGCCCTTTGATATCAAACAAATCCAAATTAAACAGATTCATATTCAGATAACAAATATAATACATAAAGAAGAATAACTCATTATTTTATAGTGTCATGAACAACTAATAACCTACCCAGATTCCTTCAATTCACACTTCGGACACTTATAGAATTTCCCAGAATTTGATTTAAGGTTCTCCCAATTGTTTTGAACAGATATAATATTTCTAATATCCTAATCTAGTCTTTGGGTAAGAGGTTGAAGTCTCAAAGTCTCAAAAATTGTCTTGGATTGGTCAGAACCAACTTTCGGCAGTTTTTAGTGGGTGCGCTGACCTCTGGTGCTTGGCGCGAGGTCGGCGTGGACTCGGCGTATACTAAAACAGCGTCTCGTGCTAACTACAAATACTTGGCACAAGATAAGCGCGAACCCGGCAATACAATAAAACACTTCGCGCGCAGTTGGCACGAGCTGAGCGCAAACTCGGCGAGAACAACAAAAAAATCTCGCGCTGACTAATCCCCTTGGCGCTAGGTAGGTGCCAAGACGGCGGACAATACCTCCGACTCGCGACTCTCTGTTAATCTCAGAACTCCATGACTGGCCGTATTTTTGACCTCTTTAACCACTCATCTATGCTTCTACCATTACCAAGACACTTTTAAACATGATTTGGATTTAATCTAAACAACTTTATAATCACGACTCTAAACCCATCAAATAACTCATGCCCGAACATATCTTATTCAGAAACCATGCTTTCGACAAATCTTAGAGATCAAAACCAACGATAAATCAAAACGATGCTACTCACCGAATAGAGGATTTTCTTCTAGCTTCCAACCCTTTTGATAGACTCCTCCGGAGATCAAAGCTTATCGGCCGACGCCCTCAGTTACCAGGCAGCGGCCCATCTAAATACATGGCCTCTGGTTTCTTTTTCCCTCCACCCGAAATTCTAACCTAATAATCTATTTATAGGTCTCGAAACCTTCTTCCCTTAACCTAATAGCTCTATTACTTGCCTTAACTTAACCATCGAAATCTCATATTTACGCCTCCCTAAAGTTGAGGTTAACATAAATATTTATTTTTTAAATTTCTAATCATTACAAATTTTAAATTTCGTACTCACTTAATAAAATTCTACTTATTTCTTTGCCACCTAATGACCGAAATCTCCACACAAATTAATTTAATTAAATCTATTAATTAATCTTTTAATTTAATTCCTACTAAAAAAACTGGGGTTTTACAATCGATTAGCATATCTATATACTATATATAAAGAGAACACATGCTAGGGAAACGTGTCAAAAAATATGCCTTTTTTTTTCGATAATAACCTTCTAAGCTCATTTTTTTTATATATTCAGATGAGTAACTTTGTCTTTTTCCTTTTTCATTTTCCAAAAGATACCCTTCAACAATTTGTTATCCCTTGCTTGTCCTAATTAACGTTATTTTTCACTTTTCATAAGATACCCAATAATAATTTCTTAGCCCTTACATGTCCTAAACCCTTTTTACATTTTTCACTTTTCAAAAATACCCTTCAACAATTTTGATATCCCTTGCATGTCCAAACATTTTATTTATACTAGCATGCTGCACATGCACCATGCTAGTATATATAGAGTAATACAAATGGTGAGTTCAGAATCAAGATCCTTGTATTTCGGATGAAATGATTATGGTTTGTTGATCATGACAGGCTGGTCGGAATCTCAAATACTAGTGGATAATTGGGTTTTGAGGTCGCCGGTGATCCGGCACGTTTTACATGCATAAATTAATATAAATTTTTATGTGTTAAATACATAATCACGTAGCTCCTTGATCCAGATCTTATTTAATGATGGTTGCTCATAATATATTTCCATATTATGGGGCCCAATTCGTACGCGTCCCATGTGCACAGAGATGGCGCGGTCCCAAGTCACAACACCAACACGCATTTCACGTTCTGGGGAGCCAGTGAGAGAGAGAGAGAGGGCTTCTGGTTTGCTCTTATATATATCCGCGTCTTTCCTTTCTCTTTGTCTCATCCATCAGTTTTATTTTTCTCCTACGCGATCGAAATGAGGTTTTGCAAATCTCCTTTTTCTTTTCTCTCTTCTTCCAACATGATGGTTATCGTTGCGGTTTTGTTTCTATTATTCGCTTTGTCATCCGCGCTGGACATGTCAATCATCAGCTATGATGACGAACATGGAGCAAAACCCAGTTGGAAGAGTCATGATGAGGTCATGGATATCTTCGAGTCTTGGCTGGCGAAGCACGGCAAGGTGTATAACAGTCTGGGAGAGAAGGAGAGGAGATTCCAGATCTTTAAGGATACTCTGAGATTCATCGACGAACACAACGCGGAGAACCATACCTACACGGTTGGTTTGAACTTCTTTTCTGATCTCACTGATGAGGAGTACCAATCCATATACCTCGGTGTCAAGAGCGTTAATGCCTCCGGAACAGAAAGCGATCGTTATGCTTTTCAGCCGGGTGATCGGTTACCGACGTCCATTGACTGGAGGAAGAAAGGTGCCGTCGTTCCCGTCAAAAATCAAGGACATTGCGGTGAGCCCTTCTCTTTACTATGTCAACAATAGCTACTTATTACGTTAATTAGCAACCAACGTAATAAAAATAGGACACTTTAATTTTTATTACGTGTTTGACGGTAGTAAGAATAAGATCATATCTTCTTCTTCTGACTATGTAATTAATGGCGAATCTCTGGTTTGTGGTTTGGAATTAATTTGAAAACTGTAGGAAGTTGTTGGGCGTTTTCAGCGGTTGGTGCTGTTGAAGGAATAAACAAGATCGTAACTGGACGCCTGATATCTCTATCAGAGCAAGAGCTAGTGGATTGCGATGTGTCTAACCACGGCTGCCGTGGTGGTTTCCAAGATCGTGCCTTCAAGTTCATCATAAAAAATGGTGGCATCGATACTGAAAAAGATTACCCTTACCAAGCTGCTGTCAAGCAATGCAAACACAAAAAGATGGTTTGTATTAGGTTTCCAAAGATCTGATATAGGTGACAATTTGGATGGAAGGTTCTGGTTCTAGTTGAACTACTCTTATTCTTGGGTCATTACAAATATTTTGACATATTTTTATTGTTTTGTTCTGCAGAAATATGCCCGGATTGTTAACTATTGATGGGTATGAGAATGTTCCACGATACAGTGAGAAAGCCCTGCAAAAAGCAGTGGCAAATCAACCAGTTAGTATCAGCATTGACGCTAGTAGCAAGGCGTTCAAACATTATCGTTCGGTAAGGAATCTCTCTTTCATACACCGACATTATGACTGGTGCATTAATTCAAAAATCTCTCTCTCTCTCTCTCTCTCTGTATATATATATATATATATATATATATGAATTCTATAATGAACCAGCACCAATTGGTGCGCACGATTAATCTCTAGGGAGCTCGATTACTCGTTGGATTAGGCAATTAATCGAGAAGTTCCAATTGCACAAAAATAAAAGTTATGTTTTAAAGGAAAGGACAAATTAAGAAGAGAAGAAAATGCTATAATGTTTATGGCCTTCATTGTAATATTTTCAAAAAGTTTCACTTTTCTCTCAAAAGACTTTTCAAGGCACGTTTTTTTAAATACCCCAAAAAAAGTCACCCTTGACCATAATTTCTCCATAAAAGTTTAGGGTTGTCATGATACCAAAAGCATGAACAACGTTTATGCATGCCCAAAGATCGGTCATATCTTCATAGTTACGTATAGCTGTGCTGAAGTGGTAGATGATAGGCAATTTGAGTATTCATGAGTTTGTGAGCTTGCTCTTAAACAAACCTATGTCTCCAGTTCTAGGAACTATGTGACTATTGAACCCAATGATCACAAGAAACGACTGAACAATTGGGCGAAAATGCCTTGAATTAAACAATATAACAAAATAGGAAGAAAAAAAACTAACAAGATTGGAAGATAGATTTGCATGGTTTGACCTTAAATGCCTACATCGACGGGAGTATGAGATGAAGTGATCCCCTAGAGAACAATGTGAATACAACATGTTCTTCTGTGCGCCACACTACTCTCTCAAAAAACCTAAACCTTTTCTCCAAATAACAAAAAACAATACACATACTGAAAATGGCCTAATAATTCCCCCTTATATAGTATCCCATTGGATACTAGATAAGGGTGAAATTCAAGACATCTATATACCAACCAAGCCTTAATTAAAAGAATAAGATGTTTTAATAGCTGTCTCAATGATCTTTACTAATACGGGCTTGTCAATGAGCACAAGTATCATTAATAACAACTCTTCATTGATCCTTCTACCTTTTCAGGGTATATTTACAGGGGAATGTGGTACAAAGTTGAACCATGCTGTTCTTGCAGTTGGATATGGCAAAGAAAATGGTATTGATTACTGGGTTGTGAGGAACTCCTGGGGTTCCAATTGGGGAGAGGGAGGATATATCAAAATGAAGCGCAATTCAGCTAACACAGTTGGAAAGTGTGGACTCGCTATACAACCTGTGTACCCCATTAAGAAACTTCAGAAGAGTAGCAGTGCTTGAGAAATGGCCGTTGATGTGCAACAAGGGGAATAAAGAGTTGGAAGCTGCAGTGAATGATAACCTCTGCTTATCAACCTGTTGTTGTGATTTAGCACATAAGTACCTTCATTTCTATTTCAGTCGTTGATTACAATTGGATGGACCATATGTTGGTGTTCACTATCTGTATTATTATATTATATAAATATATGAGAGATTCTGGTTTGATATTTGATTTCTCACTATGTTATCTAACTACCGATTATGCTTATGCTTGCTAATGCGTATTATCTCTACAAAACTTAGAAATTACACTTACCTCCCTTCTGACTTTTGACAATTGCAAATACTTCCCATAATGTTTCTAAAATGACACTAATCTCCCTTATCAAATTTGTGAAATGTAATTTGACTATTTGTACCTTATCAATTTTATTTAAAATAATAAAAATTTTAAATTTTACATAATAAAATCACCTATGATTTAAAATTAATTATTATGATTTTTAAAACTCAAAAATCATTTTTTTATCATAAAAATTTACAAAAACCTTATAGTTTTTGTAAGTAAAGAATGGTAAGTTCATAAAAAAATATTTAAATTTTAATAACATTTGTACATAGTGGAGGGACGACATGAAGTAGACAACAAAGTCCTATGGGCGGTTGGTGTTATTTCAAAGACCTTACGGTTAATTTATTTTTGTTAAGTGACCGTGCTGGTAAGTGAAGGTGCAGAAATGTATACCAAAGGGCCCATATATGACATCTCAACATTCCCTCGCACGTGCGACTTCACACGGGAATAGACATCGGGAGGACAAAGACATGGTATGAACGTCCTAGATACAATAAATACCAAGACAAACTTGCCCCTGGGAGTTGAACATTACCGATATTTTAGCAACAAATCCAATAAATCTAAGTGTAGTGCTTGGTGTATTTATCTTTTTTGGAAAGGAAGTGCGTGCGAGTTATTTATTTCAAGAATGGGTTGGATCCAACCAACTGCACTTTAGTTTTATTTATAACTAGTAGAAAAGAAAAGGGTATACAATCCTGCAAATTACTTATGAATAAATTAAGAAATTATATGGAAAAACCAAGGACCTCAACATTAGCCTAAGACAATGATACCATACAAATCACCAATCTCATCAAAAAAAAAAGTGGTGAACTTTATATATTTAGTTATATTCCTAATAACTTTTAGTTGTCAGAAGCCAAAGGGAGGCAAGTGAAAGGACCCCAAGATTTTTGTATCCCTTACATGATCATTAACAAATAACTTTTACTAGAAGGGGTGCGCATGCAGTACTGCACGTGTGTAGGAAGGTGTAAGCACCTCATTTTTGCACTCCCGGAAGTGCCGGAAATGCAAAACCCTGCTAAAAAGTCAAACCCTGAAGGGTCGAAAGTTGACCTTTCGATCAAAAGAAATATGGCTATCTTACTCTATACCATTGGATAGAGAATCTTGACACGGTTCCAACGCAACCAAGTTGGCAGGAATCGGAGTCCGGATGAAGGTTCTGCGGGCAGTCAAACTTAAGGGAGAGCCGAGAGTTGACTTTTCCTTGATTTCGGTGCCAAGTACCTTGCTCTATACCATTGGATAGAGGACTTCGATACGATTCCAACGCAATTGAGTTTGCTTAAATCGGAGTTCGGATGAAAAAGATATGAGCAGTCAAAGCTAAGGGCATTTCTGGATTTTTGGCAATGCCACATAGGATGCCATGTGTGCGCATGGGGGCTCCACATAGGATGCCACGTGGACACAATGAGGGCTGCACACGTGGCACCTCCAAACCCTTCATGTACCCATAAAAACCCTTCATGTCCCCATAAAGACTCTTCATTTCCCCATGAGTCTATTGATTCCCCCATGAGTCTCTTCACTTCCCAACCAACCCTTCACCTCCCCAAGGAGACTCTTCACCTCCCCAATGAGTCTCTTCACTTCCCCATGCAACCCTTCAGCTCCCCAAGGTGGCCCTTCATCTCCCATGGTATAAAAACCAATTTGTTTCCAACACAAAGGGAGGATCACCATTCGAACCCCTTTTTTCCCCATTCTCTCCCAAGCTCTCCCACCCTCTCCATCTCTCCCATTCGTCCCCTCCAATAGAAAAAAAAAATCTCTCTTCATCTCTTCCCAAGCACTAAAAAAAAAAAAAAAAAAACTCTCAAGCATCTCCTTGAGCTCTCCCTTTTCTTCTTCTTCTTCACTTTTCCACTAAAGCTCAAAGAGAGCAGCTGCTGTCGGGACTTCAAAGGAAGGCTCCAGTTGCTGTTGGAATTCCCAGAGGAATCTACACATCTCAAGAGGGTCTCAGAACCCCCAGGTAACACCTCTTACCTTGTATTCCCTTACATATATAAGAATGGAGGTATTGTGCTGTGTATAGAGTGTTCAGAGTCTCCCATGTTCAGGTTTGTTGTTTTCAGTAGTTCATGAGTGTTTCCTCCCTTTCTTGGTAACATGGAGGTCTCCGGAGGTAAGGGAGACCCCATACGTGATCTCACGGGAGGTTGAGAGAAATGTCCACACACTTAGGGTCATTCAGGATGCTGTTTTCCTTTCTTTCTTTTTGGTTTCTAGCATTGTTTCTTCATTTAAAGAAGGGAACCTGTTCCCTCTCTAATTTCATTCTAATGTACCCCTGAAGTAAGCCCCCCATTTCCCTTCTTGATTCCCTCTCTTTTTCTCATTTTTTTTATTTTTTTGAGTGTTCTCTCTGCTGGCCGTACCTCTCCTTGGATTGTTTGTTCTTGATTGTGGTGGCAGCATGCATGCCTCTCACGCATCTCTGTTTTGTTTGATTTCGAATGATTAGTTCGTAGACATGTCTGGATGGAAGCCAGACTTTTTGTTTTATGCGTGCAATTACCCTTTTGTGCCTTTCTTTCATCATTTTGCTGCTGCCAATGATGCTAAGCATGTTCCCTCTTCCCCTATACCTATTTTCTTTCTTGTCCCCATGAGCATGACCCCCCTTTTCCTTTTTTTTTCTTTTATCTTGCTTTTCAAAGCCTAGCACATCAACCCACAGCCATTTTTTTTATTCATGTATGCTAACTTTCTGTTTTTTAGATAGGAATGCATGATCCTAACCCACTGTCCATTATTTCCAACCCATGAAAGCATGGTTGGTCCCCTCCAAATGGTTGCTGTTTTGGTAGATTCTCATCTGATTATACTCTTAAATCAGTCTCCAAAGTGTCACGTGTGAGTGCCAGCAAGCTCCATGCATCTCTCATCTCTTCAGTAATGTTCTAGTGCTTGAATGCTAGCTGCTGTTTTTTTTATAGTGTTGCCGTTCCCCACTTCATGACATGCGGGTTTATGAGGATTAGTTGGTTTACCTTGAGATACATGCTTGCTGTGGCTTTAATGATTGGTTGATTAACGATGTGAAATCATGGAGTTTGGGTGTCAAGACCCCATACTGTTGCTGCAATCACTGAAGAGAAGTGGGAAGGGCATCAACTCCATGCCCTCTCCTCCACCCTTGCCCTTGCTGTAAACTACAAAGGAGTGACTCAAGTGGGACAAACCTCAAATCTGAACCAAGGTGGGCCCACCTTAGGGCCCACATGATTTGTAGGAAGCACCCTAGGAAGCCCACAAAGGCACCCCAAGGCCAAAAACCCCTGATCTGCTACATGCCAGAAACCCCAATTTTGATATCTTCTAGTTTTTGTGGAATTTTTTGTGATGTTTGCGATAAAACCAAATGAACCAATAGGGTTTCCGGGTCACCCGGAAACCCAACATGGGACCTGGACCACGGTCCAACTTGGAAACATTAATGGGCCTTCCAGCGGGGCCCATCAAGCCCGATAAACCCAAAAGCATGCAAATAAGCAAGTTAAGTAAAACGAACTAATTGAGCCGGGCGGGCCAAACCCAATGCAGCCCACCCGAACCTTGATGTGTGGAATGACGTTTAAATTGCGTGGTTTGGCTGAGACCAAGGGCAAGGGCCTATCGGGCCCACCAAGGCCCACCAACTAAACCAAATGAGGGTTTAACCCGAACTCCATGGAAGCTGGGCTTTCAAAGCCCAAAGCTGGATTACGGGCCCCAAGCCCGATGTCCAGGACACTTTGGAAGACTAAACCAAGATGAATTGAAGACACTTTGGCAACCATCATGGGGGCCCACCAAGGGCCCGCAAACCAAGGCAGACCCACCCTTGCATGAAAATCACCTAAAAATCCAACAGAAACAATTAAGTAAAATCAATTCACTTCACCAAAACCCACAGGGCCTCCTAGGCTTAGACAGAGGCCCACATGAATACATGGGCTTACCCAAGCCCACCAAGGACACCGTGGACCTTCCAACGGGGCCCACACCATCAGACACAGATCACTTAATTTAAGCGAGATAAAATCAACTAAAGAGACCCACACCACTCAGGTGGTCCCGCCGAGACCTAACTAAAATGGCATGCTGGATTAGGAACCGGGTGAGAACCAAAATAAAGCTGACTCAGACCAGGGAACCCACGGGACCCGTCATTTGATGGGGCGGACTGGGGTGTCTACGGACTTCCCCAGACGGCAACCGAGACCTGTCTCAGAATCTCAAGCCACAGACCAGACCAATAGATAAGATTAGGCACCCAGGTGTTCGCCTGCACCCCATCAGGCGGTGGCGACTCTGATTTCCCGTTTTCTACCAGTGCGACTGTTTTTCAGGCGTGCACAGAAGGGATGGAGGGAGACAGTGTTGGAGGGAATAGTTATAAAACTAATTTTTAGTTTTTGAAAAAGTTGAGGCAATTTTGACCGTTATACCCTTTTATTAATAAATCTTTTCAATAATGTGTAAGGGCTGTTTTGGAAAGTTGTATATTTTGTTCGGCACGATTCCCAAGGGGCCTCTTCTCATTATATATAGTATAGATAGAGTGAAGTATACAAACATGCTCATTTTTTAAGTTCTATAGGGTTACATTTTGCATTCAACATTTTCTTTCACACAAGGCACACACATTGTAGTCATTAATTTTTTTTTTAAAATGAGGAAAAAAAAATCTAATGCTGAGTATGGATGTGAGTTTTTAGTGGTAGCCTAGCTCAAACCAAATCACATAGTCGTCGGACATGGATTTCTTGTAAAATCCTGACCCAGATTATATCTTAATTATTAAGCTTAATTAATTAAAGTGGGATTATTAGACTAATTAAGTATTTGTGTTATGAAGGTGAGGTGGATGTGGATCATGCTTGAGGATTTGAGGGAAATCAAACTAAACTTTATTGAAGGTTATTAAGGTAAGCTTAGTTAATGTAATTCTCAATTTCAATTGGTAAGGTATCTATAAGCACCTCATTTTCGCACCCCTGGAAATGTTGAAAATAAAAACCCTAGCTGAAAAGTCAAAACCTGAGGGGGCGAAAATTGACTTTTTGATCAAGTGATAATTGACTACCTTGCTTTATCTCAATAGATAGAGAATCCTGACACGGTTCCAACGCAACTGAGTTTGCTGGAATCAGAGTCAGGAAGAAGGATTTATGAGCTGGTCAAACTTGAGGGGGAGCAAAAGTTGACTTGCTGCTAAACCCCGAATCAATTGCTTAACCCTATGCCAATGGATAGAGGGCTCCAATACGATTCTAACGCAACTGAGTTTGCCTGAATCAGAGTTTGGATGAAGAAGATGTAAGCAGTTGAAGTTTCCGGGCAGCAATGCCAGAAACTGCACACGTGGCAAGCAGCAGAGCAAAAAGGTCTCAGGGATTAAATCTGTAATTACCCAAATCAATGAAAAATATCTCAAGGGCGAATCTGCAAATATCCAAGGGTGTCAAGGACTAGATCCATAAATATCCAAACTTGAGAAAATATCCCAGGGACCAATATATAAATATCCAAAAGTATCAGGGACTAAATCTGTAAATATCCAAAGTATTAAGGACTAAATCTATAAATATCCAAAAGTATCAGGTACTATATCTGTAAATATCCAAAGTATCAGGGACCAATCCACAAATATCAGGACTTGCTCATGATTGATGTCTCCTATGGGCATCATCCATGCATGCCACCCCTCATGCATCTCTCTCTCTCTCCCCCCCCCCATGATCAACCATGCATGCATCCTCCTCTCTCTCATGATTGATGAGCATGCATGTGCATCATACATGCATGCAACACCCCATAACTCTCTCTCTCTCTCTCTCTCTCTCTCTCTCTCTCTCTCTCTCTCTCTCTCCCATGATTGTGCCCCCATGCATGCATACACATCACATTACCACATGATAAAACCCTCCCAAGTCCCATACGTCAAGGCTCTCTCTCATTTGGTGCGGATTTTTCTCTTCAAGAGAGTTTTCCTCTCCAACCTCTTCACCTCTCCCAAGCTCTCTCTCTTTCCCTCTCTTCTTCTTCATTCTTCACCCAACCAACCAAGGGAGAGTTGCTGGTGGTGTTTTGAAGGTGCTGCTCCAGCAGCCGTCCAAGCCTCAAGGAAGTGCAAGCATACCACTCAAAGGTCATTTTGACCCTAAGGTAATGTTCTTTACTACATTATGTTCAATATAAGTGAAAATGAGTTTGTTTGGAGCCCTTTTGGGTTGATCTATGTTTAAGGACTGTTCGGGAGCATAGCCTCATCTTTTGGCTCTTTTTCTTCTTTATTCATGCTCTCACAAGATAGTCTAGCCCCCATGGTAGGGGGGGGGGGGGGGTCCATGCGTATGATTTTAGGAGAGGATGAAAGGGTGTTTTTCACACACCTTTAAGAGGCTTTTAGATGCTATTTTATCATGTTTTTATTTCATTCAAGTGGGGAGCATGTTCCTCTTATTTCAACTCTTTTGTACCCCTTAAACTATCCCTCTAGCCCCTTCTCTTGATTTGTTTTACATTTCAGCTCCATACTTGTTTGATATGGCATGATAGATATGTGCTTAGATTTAGGTTTCTTTTATTTAAGTTTGGAAAAGCATGTTTACCATACTTATAGTTATAGAGATTTTCCTATTGCTTGGTAGGGATAATATGCACATCTTTTACCTTTAGCCTCATGTTTGTATGTATTAAGTATGCATAAGTACACTAATCTCATATGTCGTATCCTACTCATCTCTTTCCACAATTTTATACTCCTTTTTTTAGTAATAAGTCCCCTTTTTATTTGCTACTGTTTTAAGATTCCTAATGTGTCTTTAGGTTCCTTTAGATGTTTAGAGCATGATAAAGATCTAGACATGCATGAGAAGCATGCTTTGATCACTTATTTACCTTTCATTGTATTTGAAGTGAAGTATGAATATGTACAAATATTGGTTACTGTTTTGTCTACATGAAGTTAACCCCATCTTTATTTATATATCTCATGTGTATATGTGTATTCTTACCCATTAGAAGCATACAAATTCTAGCTTTATATATTTTGCCACATGATCTTTGTCTAGGTGAGCACACACATTTCATTTTTATGCATGTGAAATATGGAGATGCTTGTGTTCTTTTTGTGGTTTGAAGCATGTGGTCCTATGTTCATTTGATTGGCTTTTATTCATGCTAATGAGTTGCTGATTTTCTAAAATAAAGAAGACCGAAATAGGGACACATAGGTCCCTGTTTCTTTATCAGATATGGTTCAAAAGAAAGAGAAGGCAAGCCTTTAGCCTTCTCCCATTCTCTTGGCTTCAAAACCTCAAGAAGGAGGCTATATGTCTCTATGTGAACCACCGTGGGCCCACACAGGGGCCCACACAGCCCCTGGAACACCCCAAGAAGCCCATAAACCCAAGCCCATTGGAGAGATCCAAAAAATGGCATCTTTTAGCTGATCTGACAACTCAGGTCAGATCAGCGGAGTTTCTCTTGTAACTGACGAATCGAATCGGATACAGATGTCTTTGTGTGTATCCAATGCTTAATATCGGATACAGGCTTCTCTGTGTGTAGCTGACAACTCAGGTCGGCTACATTACAGAGGCTCCATTTTGTTGATTTTCAGCCTCTTAAACTCATTTTTGCAATCTTTTTTAGCTAAATCAAGTAGACCAGTAGGGTTTCCGGGTCAACTGGAGACCCAAGATGGGCCATGGACTGACCCAGTCCAATTGATTGAATGGGCCTAACCCAATGCGGCCCACCGAAAGCCCAACTTGGGAAGCATGATGCTTAGATTTAGGCATGGTTTGGTCGAGACCGTGGGTAGGGCCTGTCGGGCCCACTAAGCCCATTGAATCCAACCAAGGTTAGGGGAAGCCTTGGGCTTTCAAGCCCAAGCCCAGGTGAAGGGCCCCAAGCCCAATGCCTGGCCCGCTTTGGTATAATTAATCAAGATAACACAAAATCACTTGGTAACCAACTGTGTGGCCCACTCAAGGGTCCACAAAGCAATCCCGGCCCACTTTGGCATGAAAATCCACTTAAATAATCAAACTTGAATTTCAAAATAAAATCAATTCATTGAACCAAAGCCCAAAGGGCCTCGCAGGCTTAGACCGAGACCCGCCAAGGGGACATGTGGACCACACTTAGCCCACCAAGGGATCCGTGGGCCTTCCAACGGGGCCCACCCAATCAGACCCATCTCACCTTAAGCTGAAAAGATAAAATCAAGCAAAGGCACCCACACCACTTTGGCGGTCCCGCTAGACTTAACCAAATTGAATGCTGGAATAGGAATCGGGTGAGTGAGAGACCAAAGTTGACTCAAACCAGGGAAACCTATGGGACCCGTCACTCGACGGGGCGGACCGGGGTGTCTACGGACTTCCCCGAACCATAACCGAAAACTTGCTTAGAATCTTTAGCCGCAGACCAAGCCTTAATAGACAAACTTAGGCACCCAGGTGTCTGCCTGCACCCCATCAGGCAGTGGCGACTCCAAACAATCCCGAGGCACGCATCATTTTGCATGCGCCTCGTCGTGCGACCGAAATCAGGTGCGCACAGTATCCTCCAATAAGTTTTAGTGAATTGGAAATCAAATTATGAAAAATTAGAGTTAAGTGTGAAAATTTGCCTTGACGTGCAAACCTTGAATTGCACGTTGAGCTAAATCCTATAGAAACCCTTTGATAAAGGTTTAACGCCCGAACGTCCAACTTTAACGTTCGTGAGTCCAGTACAAAATTTCCAGATTTCTTGTTTTGAGCCCAAACTCAAATTGCAACACTTCTAGACCATTCTTAAACCCTCATTAACATCAATTTGGGCCAAGTACACCTAGAGCACATGTAAAATCCCTAAATTTTAATATAATTAAAATATCACCTTTTTAAATTCAATTAATTTATAAGTGGCAAAATTTTTCAAAGAAGGAGAGTTAAGGGTCAAATCGGAGATTTCGGGCGAACCGGTTAGATAATTTTATTTAAATAGGTAAGAAGCAATGCTAAAATTTCTATTGGCTAGTTTTATGGAGGTTCGGTAGTGTGGCAAGCATGGGATTAGGACAAATTAGTTGTACTTGTGTAGGAACTTGTTGGAGTGGCAAGTATAGGATCAGGCTTTAAACACAATCCTGGCGGAAACTATAAAAAGGGGGTTCAATTTCGATCGACAGTTTAGTTGGTTGATTGCTCGAATGTTTGGAGATCAGAGAACCAAAGGAGGAGATAGGGTTTGAGAGGATCAAATCTGGACTTTCTGTGGAGGTAAGAGGGAAGTTAGTCTGATCGTCGATCTCTGTTCCAGTAGGATTGAAGAGTAATTGCAGCAGCAACATTCTGCTCGTCTAAGAGCAGTAGAATTCGGCGAATTCAGATCAAGCTAGGTAAGATTTGGCATTAAATGATGAGAATTTTTTAAGGTTAATGCCATTGCCAATTTAGAAATCAGATCTGGAAAGATCTGATCTAATACGTAATTTTCTGCAGAGGAAGAGCGAGTGATTGAAACTAAAGTGGTGTTGCAGAAGTCGAATTGTGGAATTTCATACTTTTGCGGATTGAATTGGCACCAAGAGGTAAGTAGCACCATTGAGTATTGTTTTGTTGATTGAACTTGTGAAATTGGATTTGAATTGTGCTTTGAAACAATCTGAAATCTCAGTTCTGAACGTTAATGGCAGCTAACCTCATAGTGGTTGATTTCATGTCTAAATAAAATTCAATCATGCATAAATGAGTTGTTTAGATGATGAGGTTCATGACTAGAATGGTAAGGAAGCAGTGTCCTAAATCAGAGTAGGAGAAATACTAATTTCAAATAGTTGCGTCTTCGTTGGCTGGGATCGCCTAGACCAGACCAGGCGCCCAGTCTAGGTGCCATACCACATTTTCAGCAATTTGCTGGACGCCCAGGTGCCCAATGGTAGGCGATCAGAGATATAAAATTTAGTTTAAATAAATAGCTTGATGATTTATTCTTGGATTATTTTAGGAAAATAACAATGGATGATCTGTGAGAATTGAATAAGCAAAAGGTGGTTTAATTCTGGAAATAAGGGGGAGTTTAATAAAAAAAATGAAATGAAGTTGAAGGTTAAGAAATAATTTGTTCCTTACATGTATTTGATTAGAAAAATCCCGAAATAATGGTTACATGTAATATTGTTACTAGTAACGAACTACTGAGATTAAGTTGGATATCATTCTAGGAGAATCCTACAAAGAAACTATGTTAATTAAGAAGTTAATATCATGATTCATATTTAAGTAAATTGTTAGCTTTTGAAAAATGGTGTTAGTGACTTATTTTGGAAACGGTAAATTTATGGATAATACCTATAAGACTTAATTGTTTAGACTGAAGTGTGTCTACAAAATTCTTATTTTTCTGGTCTGGTTAAACTCAGAATTCTAAAATTCAATTTTACGTTGGATTAATCCGAAATGATATGATTATGGAAGTTTGCATCAAATTGGGTTTTTATACCAATTTTATGGAATCGGGTTTTAAACTGATTGCAAAAGATTGGGATTTGGATTTGATTTGGTTCTTACTCCATGTACTTGGAAAGATGGATTGAGATGCCCATATACTTGGGTAGATGCTATACCTTCGTGTACTCGGGGATGCCCCATGTACTTGGGATATTGATGCCTCTGTGTACTCAGAGATGCCCCGTGTACCCAGGATGAGATACTTGAGATTGAGATGAGTTGTGCTTGCTGGACATCATACTTGGTTTTGTGTTTTAGAGTCTAGTGTGCATAGCTCGATATGGATCAATTTAGGAGCTAGATAATGGGAATGATTGTTCTTTGCTAGTGGTAATTCTTTGTTCGCGCAAGCGTTTCCATTGTGTACTCGATGAGGCATTCTCTGTACTAGTGGGCTGCGGCTTTACCTCATTTTATCATGTACTCGGACTATGACTGGTTGGGTTCTTCTGCAATAAGACGATGATCGTGTACTGGGCTTCGCACATAAGCCGGAAGGTGGCATAGTGGACATTGATATTACCCTAGTTAAAGGCAGTCTTATTTCATGAGTCCTGCTGTGACTTATTGATTTTTGATTCGATACGGCAGATTTGATTGACATGCTGGATTACTTGGGATTATCTCATATTGATTGATGATTATTGTTGAATTAATTGGATTATCCGTGTTAAAGTTACTATTATACGTTTTATAACTAAATCATGTTTTAGAACTATATAAAATGTATTTGAGAATGCATGTGCTACTTACTGGGATATTTGTATCTCATTCCATTTTGTTTTGTTTTGTTTTCAGATCTTGGAAAGGACGATACTCTATGGGTAAACGATTGGATCATGTGAGTTAGACTTGACAAAAGGTATTTTATAATTGAGCTTGGGATTATAGTACACTCTGATTATGTAGTTATTGTTTTATTCATGTTTTCCTTCACTCTGATATATCGATCTTGTGTGAAAAATTAACCCTTCGGAGATAAGTTATGGTTTCTCTACGTAACTCGGATCCAGGGCGTTACAGCACACTCCCAAGTAAACCTAATGTACACCCTCTCATGTATCCACAAAATAGCTCCCAAGTATACTTAAAATACCTTCCACGTATACCCAAATTTCCACCCAAGTGTACCCAAGGTATCTCTCACAAGTACCTAAAGAAACTCCTAAAAATACCTAAAGTATACCCCAGGTACCCTTCCGAATGACACTAAAGTACACCCATGTATTACCCAAAGTACACCCAAGTATTACCCAAGGTACCACCAAAGTATACCTAAAGTATACCTAAGTATTACCCAAGGTACCACCACATTACACCAAAAGTATACCCAAGGTACCACCAAAGTATACCTAAAGTACACCCATGTATTACCCAATGTACCACCTAAGTATTACTTAAAGTACCCCCCTTGTATTTGTAGACACCCCAAATTGCACTGTCAAAATGATCAATAATCATAAAAAATCATCATCTCCTTGAAAGCCAGCACAGAATTTGAAGAAAATGAGTTTTTTTCTTGTATCCGGCCACTCAGGCCGAATACAAGTATTTTTCATTGTATCCGGTGGAACATACCGGATACAAGCTGATCTCAGTGTATCCGGCATCCTAGGCTGGATACATTAAGGTACTTGTGTATCCGGCCTGATATACCGGATACATAAGTTTTGCTCAAAATTAGGGTTTTCCGAGAGATTTTCACTTTTACCATCATGTCCTTCATTAAATGAAGGGAAATCTCGGAAATAGCCTTAGGGTTAAGGTTGGTGGGCTATAGACATTAGGTTGTGTTTACCATTCTCACCAACCCTAACCCTAGCCTTTGCCTATAAATAAGAGGCTCCTCCTTGAGCAAATGGCCATTAACTCTCTTGCCAATAATTCTTGCCAAGAAGAACTCCAAGAGAAGAGGGAAACCGCTGCGGAAGTGCTTCCAGAATCCAGGTAAGCCTCAAACCTCTTTTTAAATTTTGTATTTACATTCCTAGATCTAGATCTCTTCTTCTACCTTTCTGTAGAATAAGGCCTTTCTATGTGTGTGAAAACCCTTCCCCGGCTCAAAGTATCTCGAGACTCCCCCTAGCCGTGAAACGTGAAGGCGGGATCTAGGAGAAACGAGACTGGGGATTGATCCTAGTGCTAGAACCTCTTTGCTATAAGCCTTTTGAATCTTTGTAAACCGTTCCATATTCAAAGTACCCCATGATTATCTTGAAGAACCGTGTTTAACGGGGAGAGAGAACAAAGGGAAACGATAATGGAACGGAACCCTAGGGTGTTCAAGATCTTTTTTTATCAGAATGCATGCTATGAGCCTTGTGATCCTTTGAAAGCCCTTCCATATTCAAAGTACCCCATGATTATCTTGAAGAACCATGTTTAACGGGGAGAGAGAACAAAGGGAAACGATAATGGAACGGAACCCAAGGTTGTTTTAGAACCTTATTTTGATGAATATGTATGCATGCTATATTGTTATATTGATCTTGTATGATTTCACACTTGCACTTACATGGCACTATTTTGGCGGGATAGGCTCACATTTGGGGATTTATTACATTCATTGTGATAAATCTCAAATAAATGGCCTCAATCAATTCTGGAATATTTTTGAATGATTTTTAAAGGTTTTGTGTTCATTTTGCACGAATTACACATACTTGGTCACAGTTTTTGCATTGGTTTTACTCAAAATGGCTTAGCTTGACAGCAACTGTACCCTTACTTCGGACGCTCATAACTTCATCGTCCGGATGAATTTTAGAGCGATTCTAAAACCATGGGAAAGGTGAGGCTGTCTAGTTTATGTCCACCAAATTTCATTAATTTCTATCAGGCAGCTTTTTGACACCTCTCTGTCGAATTTGATTGGACAGTTCAGGTTTAAATACGGAACTTGTCACTTCGACGGAGCGCCATGTATTCGTTTTAAGTCCGATTCGAATGATTTTTATTTCTGGGCACTCATTTATGAGTCTATTTTCAAATCCAATTGGTTTCATAATTTTTTAACTCCATTTGACTTATTGGTAACAGATTTACTCAGAGCTGTTCAGTAGTACTTTTATGGGTAAATTTGTGTTCTTCGGGGCCTGTTCGGGAGACCACCCAAGACACATCCGAAGGAATTTTTGTATGAGGCTAGTTTCTTTTGAAAGATGGCCATACAGACTTCAATCACACCAAATGTCATGGATTTTTATGGAGTGGAGTTATCTAAATAATTTTCCAAAGTTGCCCACTTGCCACTTTTGATTTTCTCCGGCAGCAACCTTAAAAGAGCCATAACTCTTAGAATTTCAACCGGAATTAATTGAAATTTTGCATGAGACTATTGTTTACCCTAATCTTTCAAATGGATTTGGTTTGATTTAATTTAAAATTGGATTTGATTGATTTCAAGGCAAGTGGCATACTTTTTACCAAATTTCCTGGATTTGCCTCAATTTGGTTTTGTGCAACCTTTACTTTGGATTTCCATCTTTGTTGATATTCCAGAAATGATATTGACATGAGAGAGGATCCGGAATCCATTCGGATCTTCACATGAAGATATCATATATTTGACCTTTTTCAAGGTTTTTCATGATTTTTAGCAAGCTTTCCTATTTCTTTTTTTGCATGAGCATACACTTGGCAACCACTTTGTGTGGATGAATGAGGCTGCCTAACACCTTCCCCCGTTCATAATCTAATCCCCTTATCCATCTCTGGATTTGATTTTCAAGTAGGGTTATTTTTACTCTAGAATTGGCCTTTTTGCACTTTTTGATTATTTTTAATCTTTTGGTGTCCATTCACACCAAAAATCTGAATGGTGGCGACTCTCCCAAACTTTTTAAGATGAGCCCTGTGTGTTGACGGAGGGATGATCATTCCGGTGATTTTTCCCCCTGTCTCACAACTGGCGACTCTGCTGGGGACTTGTGGATTTAAGCCGCTTTTGGGTATTTGTTCATGCTTTTCCTTATTTTTGAATGCTTGTTATTTTGCTTATCTTATTTGTGCATATTGTTGTATTTTAAATCTGAATGGGATGTTTAAAAATTCATATGGATAAAGGCATGTATGGGTTGCTTGATGTTATCTAGAAATTTGTCTAGAAGAAGCATATCTTGAAACATGATTTTGATGTATTTCATGATAACATGCTCTAATTTGAGTTTTTATGCCATGAGTTGAACACATAATTTAAAAGCATGAAATCTAGGAGTTTAATGGTGTTGTTGGTGCCTTCAAGCATGTTTTTCCTAAATTAAAACTCTTTTTATTACATGTGATTAGTTGCTGTATTTTTAGGCTCTAATTTGAGTTTCAATGCCATGTTAATCAAGAGAAATTGAAAAAAAATCTGAAAGTCCAGTAGCCAATTTGGAGGTTTTCAAGCATGTTTTCCTCAAACAAAACGCCTCTTGGGCAATGCATTTAGGTGTTGTATTTTTAGGCTTGGATTTGGGCATAAAACAATGTCACTTGAGCATAAAAATGAAGAGCATAAAATTTGGAATTTTAGTGTACATTGTGGGATTTTTTAAGCATGTTTTCACCAATATACCATGTCAAGTAGTTGCTGAATTTTTCGGCATCAATTTGGAGTATAAGTGATACACTTTTGAGCATGAAAAATCTGGAAATTTTAGTGTATATTTTGGAGGTTTTCAAGCATGTTTAAATCATCGAAACCTTTCTTATATCATATCAAGTAGTGCTAAATTTTTTAGGCTTCAACTCGGGTAGAAATGGTACACTTTGAGTAAGAAAAAGAGCATGAAAATCTGGAATTTTAGGGAATGCTTTTGGGTTTCAAGCATGTTTCCATGGTTTAATTGTTGTTTGCACCAAATAACATGTTTGTATACCACTTTTTGGGCATGTAATATTTTTGTGCATATTTGGTTGCTTTGGTTCTCTTGCTTGCTTGTATTTAGCTTCATTATATTGTCATATGTGCCTTGGCTTGAAATTGAATGCATGGCTACGAAAAAGAGTGGCAAGGGGCTGGGACGTTGTGAATGTTACCTCAATTTTAAATTGCACTTGAGCACAATAAACACTTTGCACAACCTACCCTTTTACCTATAGGAAGTTGAACCATGAATGTGGGTAGCTTGGCGCACCGAGGTTGTGACTTCGGAAAGCGAAAGTGAAAACATTCACCTTAGAATTTGAGTCAATGATGTGATGACAATGGGATCTGTGATTCGATTCCGGGCATCACTAGACTTGAGTTCTAAGTTGCAAATTAAGCCAAAACCCAAAAACCATACGCTTGAAGGTAGAGAAACAGTTTTTCAGCTAAAAGCACACAATTGCATTTGGGGAATTGGGTGTAAATGTGGGAAGGCCGTTTGCATGTTCTATAGGCGAAGGTATACTATGAATACCATATTGAAGGTAATACAAGGTGGTAAGGTAAAGCCATGTTCTTTTCATGAATTTGGGAATTTTGCAAGTATGATGTCCAAGCCCAATTTGGGGCAAGTTTTGAAGGTCAAATTGAGGTGAACATCAAGTGGGAATGAAAAAAACCTAATCTGGTGAAAAATGAGTCAAAAATGGCCATTTCGGCATTAACCGGTAACTCAGGCCGGTTAAGAACAATTCTCTTCATATCCGGTATATATTACCGGGTACAAAGGTCTATGCTTGTATCCGGTCATTCATATCGGATACAATAAGACATAGCCTTATCCGACACTTCATACCGGATACATGCAGAAAATGAATAAATTGGCCTTTTCAGCCCTAATTTTCAGAATAAAATGCATAAAAACTGTGGATAATCCTTAGGCACCCCAAAGAAAATATAAAAATGTCAAAAAAATAAAAAGATAAAAAATAAAAAAATAAATTAAAAAAATATATTCCTTTAAGATTAAACATAATGTTGAAACTCAAAGAACAAGCTAAGGTGTCATATTTTTTGATATCAATTCAATTCAAACATGTGTCAATCAAACTTTTGAACTTGAAAACTGAGAAAATTCAGCAAATAAGAAGAAAAAAAAACCTTGATTGATTATTTTTATCAATCAAGTCAAAAACAAAGTGGAACCTCTGGAAGCCCTAAAATATTCCATGAACCCTTGGTTGGTCTTTTTCGTACCAATCAAATCAAAAAATTGTGGGACCTTTGGAAGCCCTAAAATATTCCATAAAAACCCTTGGTTGGTCTTTTTCGTACCAATCAAGTCAAAAAAAAGTGGGACCTCTGGAAGCCCTAAAATATTCCATGAACCCTTGGTTGGTCTTTTTCGTACCAATCAAATCAAAAAATGGTGGGACCTTTGGAAGCCCTAAAATATTCCATAAAAACCCTTGGTTGGTCTTTTTCGTACCAATCAAGTCAAAAAAAAAGTGGGACCTCTGGAAGCCCTAAAATATTCCATGAACCCTTGGTTGGTCTTTTTTGTACCAATCAAATCAAAAAATTGTGGGACCTTTGGAAGCCCTAAAATATTCCATAAAAACCCTTGGTTGGTCTTTTTCGTATCAATCAAGTCAAAAAAAAAAAGTGGGACCTCTGGAAGCCCTAAAATATTCCATGAAACCTTGGTTGGTCCTTTTCGTACCAATCAAATCAAAAATTTTTGGGACCCTTGGAAGCCCTAAAATATTCCAACACAAAAATAAAAAATAAAAAACAAATCTGGACTGGTGTTCACCTAACCTACTTGTCTACATGTATAAGGGTGTGACCCGAATTAAAATGGAGCTGACATATCTCTTTACATCCTTCGCCAGGTACATTTATTTGCAACCATTGCTCTCGTGACCAGATCTAAAGCCAGAGCCATGAACACTGAAGAGAACCAAGCCCAAGCTACTGTCCCTGCTCAGGACTTTGCTCAGCTGCAGGTGGCCGGTTTGGCCAAAATGCTAGGAGACTTACTGGCGGCTCAGGCCCAACAGGCTCAAGCCCAAAATCAAGCATCAACCTCCCATCAGGCACCACCACCTCAGGCCTACATGCCGCCTCCGGCTCAACCCATGCCTGAGCCCATGTCTGAACCGGTCCCTGAACCCATTCTGATCAGGGAAAATACAGCAGAATCCGAGAAAGAACTGGAGAAGGAAAAGGCCAGAGAAGAGATGGAAAAGAAGATGTTACTCAGGATAGAAAGGATCCAGGAAGAGCTGAAGGAAGTGAAGGGGGGAAATAGCTATGGAGGCACCACTTTCGAGGATCTGTGCATGTATCCAGACGTATGCCTACCGGCCAAGTTCAAGTGCCCGGCCTTCGACAAATTCGACGGCACAGGCTGCCTTATGAGCCACTTAAAATTATACTGCGAGGCCCTATGCCAGTTTGGCTGGGATGACGGCATATTAATCCAACTCTTCCAGAGGAGTTTGACCGGGTCAGCTCTTAGGTGGTTCGCTACAGTGGACCATGGAAGAATCAGGAGGTGGAAGGACTTGGCTGACGCGTTCCTGGATCAGTACAAGTTTAACTCTGAGATCGTGCCAGACCAGTACGACATGATGAGGATGAGTAAAGGAAAAGATGAGCCGGTACGGCAGTATGCCAAGAGGTGGAGAGAGGCCGCCTCCCAGGTCAGGCCGCCTATGCAGGAGCCGGAAATGATTTCAACATTCATGGGCACACTGGGGCAGCCTTTCTACAACCATCTGGTGGGCCAGATCACCACCAACTTTGCAGCCCTGGTACAAGTAGCGGACCGGATCGAGGAAGGGGTCAAGTCAGGAAGGCTGATAGACTACTCAACTCTGACTGGGCAGTCTGATTCCTCTGCCTCCATGGCCCAGAAGAAAGGGGTTGTATTCAAAAAGACAGGGGCCCGAAAAGAAGGAGAAGTGAATCTGGTCCAGGCTCCTCCAGCTAAAAAGCCGCTCCACGTCAACATCTCTGCACCCCAACAGGCCCAGCAGTCGTACTAGACCCTGCTGAATGTCAACTTCTCCCCCTCCGTACCAGCAAATCCAAGGAGGGCTTTTACCAAGGAAGAGAGGGAGGCCTGGTTAGCAATAAGGAGGAACCAAGTCTTCACGCCTCTCCCAATATCTCTTTCCCAACTGCTGCCAACCCTGCTGAAAGGGGAATACTTGACTCTGAAAGAGCCCAACCCAAATGCCACCAGGAGGAGGAATTTTGACTCAGCAGTCACCCGTGACTTCCATATGGGTGCACCGGGGCATTCTACAGATGCTTGCTGCGTGTTGAAGCACGCGGTCCAGGATTTGCTGGACTAGAAGGCCTTGGTGTTCAACACTACTGCATCAGCCGCGTCCGGGAATGATATTGGGCAGAACCCTCTGCCCTACCATAATGAGGCAGGCCCATCAAACTCCATCACGGCCATATCCACCACAAGAAGGGCCTTTGACCCATCCCAGCTCATAGCTCCCATAGGGACCACAGTCCAGGTCTAGTTCTTCCAAGAGAAGGAGGAAGAGGAAATCAACATGGTCTCCCAGAAACACAATTCTGCTGCTGAGGACATCAGTTCCTCTTTAAATCGGGTCTCTTTTCTCATGGCCCAGATGAATACTGCAAGGCCTCCATTGGTCTTTAATTGCAGTCCACCTATTTGTTCACCATCTAAGCCATCAAAGGCTCCACTGGTCATCAACCTTGACCCCACCACTGCTTCCATCGCTTCTTCTGTCCCCATAAAATCCAAGCTCCAACCCTTGGTTGTAAATGTTCAGCCAGCCCAGACTATCCCTAAACCGGCCCATACATCCCGGTCCAAACTCCAGCCATTAGTGTTAATATCCCCAAACTAGCCTATTCTGAGGCCGCTGTACCATGAAACTATAGCGAGGGAATCACGGCTACGGTTCCAGTGGTTAGGAACCAGAACCTGGAGGAGGTGAACCTCATGACGAGGTCAGGGAGATGTGCAGGGGGTGAAGAGAAAGAAAAGGAGACGGAAGTAGAGAAAGAGAAAAAAGAAAATGAAGAAAAAAGAAAACAGAAAGGAAAGGCAAAAATAGGAGAAGACACCCCCCAGGGTGCAGAAAATGAGGCAGCCGACCTCATAAAAATAATAAAAAAAAGTGAATTCAATCTTGTGGATCAGCTAAACAAGGTCCCGGCCCAGATTTCAATACTGGGCCTTTTGCTGAATTCTGAAAAGCATAGGGATGCATTGTTAAGGGGTTAAGGGTGCTACAGAGTACACATGTATCCTAGACCATTGATCCAGACCAGCTTGGTAAAATGGTTGGTCAAATCTTGTCACATAATGTGATAAGTTTCTCTGAGGTAGAGATCAGCCCAGGTGGGTGTTATCATGTTGACCCTTTGCACATCACAGTGCTTTGTAAGGGCTGCATGATCGCACGGGTTTTAATTGACAATGGGTCGGTGTTAAACGTTTGCCCGTTAATCACTTTTGCCAAGCTGGGTCTGGACCAGTCAAGGATCAAGTAGAATGGGCGGATAGTGAGGGCTTTTGATAGCTCCAAGACCCACTCCTTAGGGGAGATTGAACTGCCGGTCACAATTGGGCCAAATATCTTCAACATCATATTTGAAGTGATGGATATACCCGCAGCATTCAATCTACTCCTAGGAAGGCCGTGGATACACTCGGCTAGGGCAATACCATCCACGCTCCACCAAAGGGTGAAATATATAAGAGGGCAAAGGGTGATAACAGTCCTAGCTGAAAACTTGGTGCCTCCCATTGTGTCACCTGATGTACCCTTGATAAATGTGGACTTGACTGTTGACAAGATTGCATTCCACTCATTTCAATTTGAGGCGGTAAATTTCATACCTGTGGGGTATGAGAAAAAAGAAAAGAAACAGACTACTGCAGATAAAATGGTGAAGAAAGTGATGGAGAAATACCACTTTCACCCTGGGAAAGGCCTGGGAATCAATTTGCAGGGAATGGTGGAGCCAATCACGGCCAAGAAACTGATCCCTAAAGTAGGGTTGGGCTTCAAGCCCAGAGGTTGGAGGAGAATGAAGCATGAAGAAGGGGAGAGCAGAAGCAGAGGAAAACTCCCTCATCTAAGGGAGAATTTTCCAAGACCCTCCTATAAAATCCAACTATCTCCTCCCATGGACCAGTCCAAACCTCCATACCATAACATCAACCCATTTCAAAAGCCTTCTGTTTCGGCCTTGCAACCATACAACCCATCTCCAATACTGGAAGCAGTAGATGGGCCTGGGCCACAGCCAGAGCAGTAGACAGACTACTTTGAAGAGGTTGGGGCTTTCTTCGCCACGACTGAAGGCGAAAAAACTGGTAGTGACAACGAGCTACCATTCATTGACTGGGCCGTAGTGAAGATTCCGGAAAAGGTCATTTCTGGATTGGGCTCCATAACAGAAAAGGGCAGTACCCACCTGGTGATGATGGCATCGGATTCTGGGTTTGAGGAGCAAGTTTTCCCTATTTCCCCTGCTCCCCAAAATTTTGTAATGAACAATTGGGAGGAAACTCCCCTTACCTTTGAAGCAACGTTTGTTCGGCAAACTAACACGGCTTCCAAAAAAAAACTCCACTAGTGGAATGCCATTTCCCTGAAGGTTCTAATGGGCCTTCGTCTTCAGGGGAATTATGTTTAGAAGGCTCACAAAAAAACCAAAAAGATTTTTCTATTTTTTCTAGAAAATTTAATTTTTTCAAAAAGGTCCAAACCACTTATGAACCCTATAATCAAACCGAATTGGACTAGGTTGAATATGACTTCGACTTCGAGCTCGACTTTGACCTCATGGGGATCGAAGAAGAGACCGAGGTCAAAGAAGAAGACGTTCCAAAAGAAATTGAATATCAATTGGAACGTCATGAAAAGGGGATCCAACCTAATATTGAGGAGACCATATCCATAAATCCTGGGACCGAAGAGGACCAAAAATAGTGAAAATCGGGGCATGCTTGTCTGATGTGCAGCAAAATGAAATGTCACGGTTCTTGGCAGATTACAAAGATTTGTTTGCTTGGTCGTATCGAGACATACCGGGGTTGGACACTGACATGGTGGTGCACAAATTGCCAATTTTGCCAGGGGTTAAGCCAATCAAGCAGAAGCTGAGAAGATTGAAACCTGAATGGACCTTAAAGGTCAAGGATGAAGTAATCAAGCAATTTCAAGCAGGATTTTTGGTAGTATCAATGTACCCAGAGTGGCTCGCAAACATAGTGCCGGTACCAAAGAAGGACGGAAAAGTCAGAATGTGTGTGGACTACAGAGATCTGAACAAAGCAAGCCCAAAGGATGATTTTCCGCTTCCACACATAGACATCTTGGTAGACAATACTGCGGTACATAGCATATTTTCGTTTATGGATGGTTTCTCTGGATATAATCAGATCAAGATGGCTAAGGAAGATCAGGAGAAAACAGCGTTCATCACACCTTGGGGCACATTCCACTACACAGTCATGCCATTTGGGCTTAAGAACACTGGGGCAACATACCAGCGGGCCATGATAGCACTATTCCATGACATGATCCATAAGGAGATGGAGGTCTACGTGGACGATATGATTGCCAAATCATGCAAAGAGGAGGACCACTTGATCAATCTGAAGAAAGTGTTTGATCGTCTCAGGAAGTACAGTCTACGGCTTAACCCGGCTAAATGTGTCTTTGGGGTTACATCAAGGAAGTTGCTGGGATTTATAGTGAGCCGAAGAGGAATTGAAATTGACCCGGCTAAAGCCAAGGCCATAATTGAGATGCCAGCACCCAGAACAGAGAAGGAGGTCAGTGGCTTTCTTGGGAGAATCCAATATATAAGCCGGTTCATAGCACAGCTCACTGCTATCTGTGAACCAATTTTCAAGCTTATGAGGAAGGATAACCCGACGGTCTGGAATGAGGATTGCTAGCAGGCATTTGACACAATAAAGAGGCATTTGCTGAACCCACCTGTGCTAGTACCACCAACTCCAGGAAAACCGCTGATCCTGTACTTGTCAATGTTGGAAACATCGATGGGATGTGTCTTGGGGCAGCATGATGAGACTAGTAGAAAAGAAAGGGCAATTTACTATCTGAGTAAAAAATTCACAGAGTATAAGGCCAAGTACTCACCATTGGAAAAGACTTGCTGTGCTCTAGTGTGGGCAACTCAGAGGCTAAGGCATTACTTCCTTAGTCACTCCACACTATTGATATCCCGGATGGACCCACTGAAGTATTTGTTTGAGAAACCGCCATTAACTGGCAAAACGGCGAAGTGGCAGTTACTACTGTCCGAGTTTGACCTCACGTACATCACTCAGAAGGCGATCAAGGGTCAAGCCATTGTTGATCACTTGGCTGCACATCCTTTGCCAGAATATCAACCTTTGAGGACCAACTTTCTAGATGAGGCAATTCTGTACACTGAAGAGGAGGAAAGTGAGAGTTCTTGGCAGATGTTCTTAGATGGGGCCGCCAACATGAATGGGAACGGAATAGGGGCAGTATTGGTCAAGCCAGATGGGTCCCACATCCCGATTGCAGTAAAGCTAAGATTCCAGTGCACCAATAATATTGCAGAGTATGAAGCATGTATAATTGGGTTGCAAGCCGCCATAGATCATGAAGTGGAGGCACTTGACGTATACGGGGATTCGAGTCTTATCATCTTCCAAACAACTGGTGAATGGAAAACCAAGGATCACAAATTGATCCCCTATCACCAATATTTGGAAGAAATAAGCACAAATTTTACTCGAATTTCCTTTAACTATATGCCAAGGGCCAAGAATCAGTTTGCGGATGCTCTAGCAACATTGGCTTCAATGTTCAGCATACCAGAAGGGGTAGACATCAGATCACTGGAAATTGAGGTTAGAGATGAACCGGCTTACTGTCTCGTTCTAGAGGGAGCACCAGAAGAAGAAACACCATGGTTCCAAGATATCAAAAATTTCTTGAACAATCGGAGTTTACCAGAAAATGCCACTGCTACTGAGAAGAGGACAATACAAAGATTAGCCTGTCAATTCCTACTAAGTGGTGGACACTTGTACAAGAGATCACATAATGACATTCTGCTCAGATGTGTTGCTAAGGTAGAATCAGAAAGGCTGATTGAAACCGTACATGGAGGAGTCTGCGGACCCCATATGAATGGACACATGCTTGTAAAGAAGATCCTAAGGTTGGGATATTACTGGTCAACTATGGAGCATGATTGCTGTATACACGTCAGGAGGTGTCACCAATGTCAGATCTATGCAGATAACAAGCATACACCCCCAGGTGAGTTGCACAATATGACATCACCATGGCCCTTCTCTATGTGGGGCATAGACGTCATTGGCATGAGTTCACCTAAGGCATCAAACGGGCATAGATTCATCCTGGTGGCAATTGATTATTTCACTAAGTGGGTGGAAGCGGCCTCATATGCAAATATCACAAGCAACCATGTGATCAAAATTTTGAAGCACAACATTATTTGTCGCTATGGACTGCCAAGTGCCATAGTATCAGACAATGCTTCAAATATTAAGAACAAGGACATGAAGAAAATGTGTGAGCAGT
This sequence comes from Buxus sempervirens, assembly GCA_947561395.2. Classification (NCBI taxonomy): domain Eukaryota; kingdom Viridiplantae; phylum Streptophyta; class Magnoliopsida; order Buxales; family Buxaceae; genus Buxus; species Buxus sempervirens. The sequence goes on from OX387195.1 coordinate 19,996,950, forward strand.
TTCAAATCACCCACCACAAGTCAGCTCTGTACAGGCCAAAGATGAATGGAGCAGTAGAAGCAGCAAATAAGAATATAAAGAAAATTATTCAGAATATGGTAGTGAGCTACAACGATTGGCATGAAATGTTGCCACTTGCTCTACATGCCTACAGAACCTCAATCCGGACTTCGACCGGGGCAACCCCGTATTCCCTAGTCTATGGGATGAAAGCAGTCTTGCCAGTGGAAGTAGAAATCCCATCACTTAGAGTGCTCATGGAAGCTGAATTAGAAGAAGCTGAATGGATATAGTCGAGAAGTGATCAACTCAACCTAATAGAAGAGAAGCGTTTGAAAGCACTTTGTCATGGCCAGTTGTACCAGAGGAGAAGGGCCCAGGCCTACAATAAGAAAGTGAGGCCCAAAACTTTCCAGGAAGGAAACTTAGTTCTAAAGAAAATTCTACCATTTTTGGAAGACCCTCGTGGTAAGTTCAAGCCCAACTGGGAAGGGCCTTATGTTGTCAAGAAGGTTCTATCAGGGGGTGCACTCATCTTGATAGAAATGGATGGGTCAGATTTTCCTGAGCCAATTAACTCTGATGCAGTAAAAAGGTATTTTCCTTGAGTGAATATTTCGAGGAAATGATCCGAGGCCATTTTTCTTTATTTCCTTCAAAATTTTTATCCCTAGTCTAGCCAAGTTGAGCCGGTTCGTTTCTTTGATAAACCCAAACCGGATTTACAGTCAAATTGGGGCAAAATCAATTGGGGCAAAAATAAGAAAAAAAGAAAAAAGAGAGAAAATCAATGAAAATGGCAAATAAAAGCCAAGAGTAAAAAAAGATGCAAAAAATGCAATTTGGGGAAAAAGGGTTAAATTCATCATGACTGTAAGTCCGGATGACCTATTTCCATATTTGAAAATTTTTGGGCCTTTAATACCCTCTTTTTCATAAACCAAGCCAAGCTTTTATTTCGTCCTATTTTTAAGCCCTCGGTGATTTTAGTTTGTTCATTCAAATGTCAGAGTAAGATTGGTGATGACGGAATACAGAAGCCGGCCCTAGTGAAAACCGTAACTGGCGCTAGGGGCAATATTGGCAAAAAGAAAAAAAAATAAATAAAAAGGAAAAATCAAAGGTTGAGTTGATTATGGAGATCCAAGCTTGAAGAGAAATCTGCACAAGTACTAAGACTGAGCAGATTGGGTAGTACGGTCAATTCTGGAAAAAAGGCATTTGGGGATGACTCTAAAGGTCCTAAGATGGATGGTTTTGGATCCCTCATTATTACTTGGACTACCCTTTTCATTATTTAACCTGGTATTAATTCATTTAATTATGGGTGATTAAGTATATGGACCAAAAAAAAAAAAGAGTATAAAAACTATACTTTGGCCAGTGATGAGAAATCAAATACTTTTCATAAAACCTTTGTTTTTACAAGCATCTGAGCATTCTGAGACCAATAATATAAAAATTTTATTTTGAATTAAATCCTTTGTCTTTCCACTATCGGAGTTTGCTTTTGTACAAAGGTATGAAAAAATGTGCAAGAAATAAAGCTAATCTCTGTCTCCTAGCCGCTCCTCAAGCTCCCGAATCCAAGCTGCCTGAGCTGCAATAACTCCAGAAGCCCCCTCTGCAGTAGGATCACTCAAGAAGGAAATGACCTCATCTGAAAGAGTCTGCCTAATCCTCATGCTCCTAAGGTCGGTTAGAGCATCCTAGTACTTCTGCCTCAAGGCTCGGACTTCAAGACAGCGGGCCTGCCTATGCTCCTCAAGTTGCTTCTCCATAGCCAGATGGCGGGATACCTGCTCTACAAGTTGCCTCTCCATGTCAAGGACCCGTATCCTAAGCTCCTGAGCCTCTCGTACCCATATCTGCTGAAGGCGCTTGTGAGAAGCTCTCTCAGACTCTAAAATGTCCTCATAAGTAGGAGCCAAGACTGCAGGAGGATCTTCGGGTACTGGTGCCTGACTCTGTATCTGCTCCCTGATCCAGAAGAGATAATCCTTCACATGGGCTTCTGAGAAGACCGGGCCACGCATAAAGCGAACATAGGACCACTCCCTCATCAACCAGGCATTCAGCTTCATGGTAGCCGGAGAAAGTGGCCCAAGATGATCCTCATACCCACTTGGGATTATAATCCCCTGGGTCGCTCTAAACTGACGAAGGACCCGCAAAGGAAGATACAGCACTGCATGTCTCAGGCCAGCCAGAACCAGAAAGTTGCGGTCAAGGAAGCTAATCACGGTCTCTGCATTGGGTTGATAAGTGTCAGGCCACCTCACCTGGTCATCCTGGAGTGAACCCAAGAAAGTGAACCAGCCCTGTTTGCCCCGTGGAATATCGGGACACCCCCGGTTGCTCATCAAGATGGGAACTTTCAAGCTTTGGAAGAAGTGCCTATTGATCTCCTCAATCTGACTTAGGTGGTCAAGTAGCCAGAGCTGCAAAGAAGGAGAGATATTTCAGTATATTGTAAAAGAAAAAAAAAGCAAAAAAGGCAAAAAGAAAGCAAAAAGAAAAAAAAATTTTTTTTTTACCTGCAGGATCTGGGCACATGCTAAGAAGCGTTTCGACTTCCTATTGTAGCAGTCCGTCAATGCCTGATACATTCCAGCCAAAATGATAGGGGCCAACCTCTCCCGCTCCCTAACCTGGCATATCACTGAGATCAAGGCCAAGTCTACCTCATCATCATCTCGTGGGAAAAGTAGCTGGTTGACCACTATCAGGGTCAAGGCGTTGAACCGGGCTTCCTTATTTTCCCCTCTCAAGAGCTTCTCAGTCAAAAAAGACTTGGACAAGGTCAAAAGGGTGTCAAAATCCCCTAAGTCCTTCTTCCCTATGCCCAAGAATGTAGAAGCCTCCTTCTTGTAGCTGGGCCTAAGAGGCGGGTTCACTACCTTCTCATCAAACCTCAAGCCCAAGATGGTTTCTACCTCCTCAATGGTCGGGGTCATCTCATGGTTCCCAAAACAGAACAAGTTGAGGTCGGGAATCCAATGACCAATCATGGCCTCTATAATCTCCCACTTGAAGGGAACCTTTGGAATGAGCAGGGCGTGGCCTAGATTGGTGGAATCCCATCTCCTCTCCTCATCAAGGGTCATAGAGTTAACCCATCTAGTGTAGAAGGAGTCCACAGGGTTGTACCTGATGAGATTTGGGGGTTTTGATCTAAAAGGCTGTTTTGCAGGGGAGGCAGTGTGGACAGACAATAATGGGGCAGAAGATGATCCGGGTTCCATGGGAGTTGATGGGAGCAAGCTAGAACTCAAGGGGAGGAAGAAAAAGGCGAAAAAGGGGGTTTCTAAACTCAAAAACTCGTAAAAAATACGCAAATCCCGAGGCTGGTTGCATTTATAGCATCTTTTAATGTATCCGATAACTCAGACCGGATATAAAGGGTTCTATTCATATCCGGTTAAGTATGCCGGATACAAAGGGAACCATGTGTATCCGGCATGTTATACCGGATACAAAGAACAATCAATGTATCCGGTCTGATATGCCCGATACAAAGAAAAAATGCAAAAAAAAAGAGTAAAGGGAGGAAAATCCGAATTTTTTACCTATTTTACCTGCTTATATGTTATATTTGCAAGAAATTGAAAACAAAATATGGGCAAGACAAGAGAGAATGAATAAAAATGTTCTTTTATATATAAGTCTCGTTTGTACAAGTGATAATGGAAAAAACAGAAATCCTAATCTACTGCTCCTGTGCAGGATCATCCCCGCATCCTCTACCACGCGCTCTACGGCCTCTCCCTCGAGATGGTCGGCGCCTATAATAGGACAGAAGGCGCTCCGCCATGTAGCGCGGTCTCCGACCCACGAAGGACTGAAGCTAGTACTCAATACAATAGTCCAACGTGTCAGGGGAAGGAACAGGAACATAATCGGAGGAAGCCTCTAGCTCAGCAGGAACTGGCTCAACTGGGCCCTCAGCCACAGTAGCCTCCGCTCCCACAGATCCGGAAGGCCCAACAGCAGTAGAAGAGGGACCAGGAACAGAAGCATCTGGGTCAACGGAAAGGGTCAGAAGCAAAGTATCCAGATAAACCAAAGAGGGAAAAATTAAAGAAACTTACCAAGGACCTCAAGAGTAGGATCAGGAACCGCCATAGGGGATGAAGAGCCAGCAGGGACAGTCTCGGTAGGCAGGGGGCTACCTCAGGTGCAGCCGAATCCTCGGCCACGACCGTCTCAATTTCTTCAGCCCCAGAAGGCTCGGCAGCAGCAGCAAAAGGACTAGGAACTGAAATATCTTGATCAATAGAAAAAGTTAGAAATTAAGATATCAAGATAAGCCAAAGAAGTAAAGCTAAACTTACCAGGGATGTCTGCCACGGGATCTGCAGGAGCAGCTACCACCGGATCAGCAGCTGGGACGTCCACAGGATCAGTAGCCCAAGCGGGAGACGGGTCAGGAATGAGGAAATCATGCTCAAAGGCAGCGCCATGATCTGGGACCGGGCCCTACAAAAGTCAAACCGGCATATCAGAATAGCAGAATAGCAGAAAGATGAAATAAATGAAATTATAAGAAGACCAGATACCTGTCTAGCCTGGAGCTCAACAACCAGGGCCTCCAGCTCCCTAATTCGGGCATCCCTCTGGGCCACGACCGCATCATGCTCGGCGATCATATCATCGATCACGGCCCGCTGGCTCTCGAACCGGTCCTGGATAGTATTCAGCTCATGTACCTGCCAACAAGAACAGAATTGGGGTCAGAAATACAAAAGGGAAGAAAAGTGGATGAAAATATGAAGAGTACAAGACTCACCGTGTCCTTATGGATCCGGATACAGATCCCGCCAATCTCGGTCACCCAGGCACGAGTGGGTCGATCCATCAAGCACCCAATGGATACTTTCTGGATCCACTCGTCGTAATCCCCAGCTACTGTGAGCCCCTCCGCATCCAGGAAATGATCGAACTGATCCACATCAAAGCCCGGTAGGAGTGTGTCGGGACCCACAGGAGGAGGGGGAACGAGGATACGAAGTGCGCCGGTGTGCTGATAGTACAGGCGCTCTCCCAAGTACATCACCCTACCAAGCCTCCCAAGGAAGCACTGGTAGGGCTGACGTCGCCGATCTCTATCAAAGGCGTCCTGTACTATCATCTCACGGGCCACTTCGACATCCACGTCGTCAAAGCGGGACAGGATGAGTTGCAAAGAAGAGAAAGGGTCAGATACAGTCAAGATGCAGAAAAAGAAATAAAAGGAAGAAGGAGAAAGGATTTACATCGAATTGGCAGGCACGGTCCAAATGCACCCGAGCAGTGCGAGGCTGACTCCTATCAGCATCTCGGACCTGGGCCGACCACCTCAAAGCCACAGGGAACGCCACAACGCCAGATACAGGGGATGGGCGGAAGAAGGTCATATAGGTGTACATAAATACCTGTCAAAAGAAAAATCAGTCAGGAATAAAGGAAGATGAAGCCCAAGGAATGAGACAAGACAACTTAATACCTGCAGGATCTGCCAGAAAAACCGGCAGCTGACTCCATCACCTCTCGAGGATGCCAAGCCTCGAACCGCTCGGCACAACCTGGCCAGGATGGTCCCATATATAAGCCGACCCCATGCTAGCTGGCGGGTCTGATGGAAATCTCGCAAAGCATCCAAGAAAAGCGGGCTGACGCTGGTCGTATCCTTCGGGAAGAAGCAGCTCCCGAGCATCAGCAGGAAAGCATGCCGGAAGATAGGAACAAAGGCTGCGTCCTCCACAGCGACGGTCGCATGTCTCCCCCCCGTAATGACGAGCCAGGCTCTCTCGCAACCAACTAATAGAGAGGCGACCACTCCGCCCATCCCAAGCAGCATGAGGCAGGTCCGGATACCCCAGGAGGAGGCCAATATCCTCCGCAGAAGGCCAATCCAAGACGATGGTCCGCCCCGTCAAAGGAATACCGGTAATCATAAAAAAATCGAAGGGGCGAATCCCCAGCTCCACGTCCGGTAGATAGAATGATTGAGTCTCCGGAAAATATCTCTCCATCATGGCAAAAATGAGTGGACGGTTAGCTCTGAACGATGGGATGCTAAGAAAATGATCCAAATGGCACCTCCCAAACTCGCGTTTGAGTGCCGGAGAAAGAGACTGTGCCAACTCACTGAATCTCCCCCAACTGCCTCGCAAATGGGAAGAATGATAGGGAAGCAGCACATCGGCCCTAATACACATAGAGGGGTGGCTATCCAAGCCACTGAGAAGCTCTGTATCATGAACAGATGCTCTCAGCTCCTAAGAAACCCCTGACAAAGCTACAGCAGTGCCATCTTGAGCCGCACCTCTGGCTCTGCCACAGCCTCGACCTCTGCCATGGCCTCCCTCACCCTTAAGGGCCTGATCATGAACTATGCCCCGGCCTCTGCCTCGACCCAGAGCAGGAGCAACAACGGGCTAAAATTCAAAGGAAAAGTGAGAAGATTGGTATGGGAAGAGAATAGAAGAAGGAAGAGAAGAACTTGAAGGGCTACCTTAGCAGAGCTCTCTCTGGAATCAGCTAGCGGCTCTGAAAGAGTAGCACTAGAACTCGCCTCTACTCGAGCTCGAGACGAAGAGGGTCGATCAGCTGGGTTGACCTCCTCTTGCACACGAGAACGACTCCTAGCCATCTACATACAACAGGGAAGTATCCTATGAGTTTCAGTTCAAATTTATCAGGAATCCTACTTTGCTTTTAAACCTAGGTTTCAGTTCAAATTACCTTGCTTTTAGCCTAGTGTTTATTTCTGCTATTGTGGTTCAAAGTTTTTGGGAAAGTATTTAATTGTATTCTTGTCAGAAATTTTGGTTCTATGCGAAGCTTAATATTTCCTAATTTATTTTCAGGAGTTGCTCTGGAAGGCAGAATAAAATAGGCAAGATAAGGATCAATGTGAGAAAGCACACTTCAAAGGCTACTGAGACACCAAGTCTGGTATGGTCATGAAGCCGGGTGTGTTCAAAAACAAATCACAGGCAAGATTTGACAGTCAAAGCCCTGCCTTGGGCAAAAGCATGTGGAGATCAGATTGGAAAAAATATATAGCAGAGCATGGAGAATAAGCAATTCTCCACCGCCGGCAATTCAAAAAAAAAATTGAGAAATCATGCCACTCGGTGGGAAAAGGTCAGTCTCAAGGAATTGACAAATTAGAAGCCAATCACAGCATGGATACACTCATAGCAAGAGACAGTAGTAAAAGAAGCAGACAAGGACAACATTACATGGTTATGCAATGACAATATCCGGTGAAGTATGTCGACCAGAGTTCTCGATCACCAAAATTATTCAAACTCAAGTCTTGTAGGAATTCAGAAATGGAACATACCCCTCAAAGTCAATTTTGGCAAGGACATTGGGGAAATGGGCAATTAACCACAATTAACTACAATTCAGAGAGATCATAGCATGGCAAAATTTCTTGGATGTGGCAGTGAAACACATTGCAAGGGAAAAATAGCACATGGCATTAAAATTCGTCCAATTGAGCATGAATTGGTTGCTAAGAAAAATTTAAATCTCACTAACCTAGATGAGTAGTGGAGAAATCAAGTGCCTAATTGCAAGTGGGAGTCAAGAGACAAGTAGCCGGAACAGAACCTCCAATGCCAAGCTGAGAAATCGCAAGAAAATGGGAAAAATCGAGCTAGGGCTCGACTGCTGCTGTAAATGGGCAATAAGGGATGTTACAGGAGTTACAGGCTGTCGCCGGTGGCAATAGAAGGCGCCGGAATTACTGGAAATCGCCGAAGAGGAAGGAAGAGCAGTCGGAGAAGAAGGAGTATAGCCGGTCTGAATAATCGGAGCAGAAGAGAAAAAATGAGAAGTCGCGGTCGTGCGCGACTTAATAAAAGCATGTGTATCCGGCAACTCAGGCCGGATACAAACGGGCTTATTTGTATCCGGCTAAACATACCGGATACAAAGAAAAACAGAAAGAAAAGAGGGAAAAAAGAGATAAAAGAAGGAAAAAATAAAATAGAGAAAAAGAAAAGGAAATAGAGAAAAGAAAAAAAAAAGAAAAGGAGCAAAATTGTGCTACAAATTCTACTATTTTCTCACAAAATCCTATTTTTGCCTTAAAATTCACCTCATAGCCACAAGAGCTCGGTGGAATTTGGGACATCCTTGGGAAATGTGCTGGTCAAAAGGAAGATATCCACTCAATTTTTAACTTGGTTTGATAAAAAATCAGTTTTCAAAAATCCTATTTTTGGGCTTAAAATCCACTTCATAGCCACGAGAGCTCAGTGGAATTTAAGAATTCTTGGAGAAATGCCCCCTTAAAGTTAGGGCTTTTTGGCAAATCTTCGCCCAAAAATTATTTTTTACAAAATTGAATTGAACCAAGCAAATCAAGGTTAAGGGAGTGCAATTTGGGCTTGTCTAATCTTTGCAGCTCATTGCTTCGCAACTCCCGCAAAGAGGGGCAGTTGTAGACACCCCAAATTGCACTGTCAAAATGATCAATAATCATAAAAAATCATCATCTCCTTGAAAGCCAGCACATAATTTGAAGAAAATGAGTTCTTTTCTTGTATCCGGCCACTCAGGCCGGATACAAGTATTTTTCATTGTATCCGGTGGAACATACCGGATACAAGCTGATCTCAGTGTATCCGGCATCCTAGGCCGGATGCATTAAGGTACTTGTGTATCCGGCTTGATATACCGGATACATAAGTTTTGCTCAAAATTAGGGTTTTCCGAGAGATTTTCACTTTTACCATCATGTCCTTCATTAAATGAAGGGAAATCTCAGAAATAGCCTTAGGGTTAAGGTTGGTGGGCTATAGACATTAGGTTGTGTCTACCATTCTCACCAACCCTAACCCTAGCCTTTGCCTATAAATAGGAGGCTCCTCCTTCAGCAAATGGCCATTAACTCTCTTGCCAATAATTCTTGCCAAGAAGAACTCCAAGAGAAGAGGGAAACCGCTGCGGAAGTGCTTCCAGAATCCAGGTAAGCCTCAAACCTCTTTTTAAATTTTGTATTTACATTCCTAGATCTAGATCTCTTTTTCTACCTTTCTGTAGAATAACATCTTTCTATGTCTGTGAAAACCCTTCCCCGGCTCAAAGTATCTCGAGACTCCCCCTAGCCGTAAAACGTGAAGGCGGGATCTAGGAGAAACGAGATTGAGAATTGATCCTAGTGCTAGAACCTCTTTGCTATAAGCCTTTTGAATCTTTGTAAACCGTTCCATATTCAAAGTACCCCATGATTATCTTGAAGAACCGTGTTTAACGGGGAAAGAGAACAAAGGGAAACGATAATGGAACGGAACCCTAGGGTGTTCTAGATCCTTTTTTATCAGAATGCATGCTATGAGCCTTGTGATTCTTTGAAAACCCTTCCATATTCAAAGTACCCCATGATTATCTTGAAGAACCGTGTTTAACGGGAAGAGAGAACAAAGGGAAACGATAATGGAACGGAACCCTAGGTTGTTTTAGAACCTTATTTTGATGAATATGTTTGCATGCTATATTGTTATATTGATCTTGTATGATTTCATACTTGCACATACATGGCACTATTTTGGCGGGATAGGCTCACATTTGGGGATTTATTACATTCATTGTGATAAATCTCAAATAAATGGCTTCAATCAATTCTGGAATGTTTTTGAATGATTTGTAAAGGTTTTGTGTTCATTTTGCACGAATTACACATACTTGGTCACAGTTTTTGCATTGGTTTTACTCAAAATGGTTTAGCTTGACAGCAACTGTACCCTTACTTCGGACGCTCATAACTTCATCGTCCGGATGAATTTTGGAGCGATTTCAGAACCATGTGAAAGGTGAGGCTGTATAGTTTATGTCCACCAAATTTCATTAATTTCTATCGCGCAGATTTGTGACACCTCTCTGTTGAAGTTGATTGGACAGTTCAGGTTTAAATACGGAACTTGTCACTTCGACGGAGTTCCATGTGTTCATTTTAAGTCCGATTCAAATGATTTTTGTTTCTGAGCACTCCTTTATGAGTCTATTTTCAAATCCAATTGGTTTCATAATTTTTTGACTCCATTTGAATTATTGGTAACAGATTTACTCAGAGCTGTTCAGTAGTACTTTTCTGGGTAAATTTGTGATCTTCGGGGCCTGTTCGGGAGACCACCCAAGACACATCCGAAGGAATTTTTGTATGAGGCTAGTTTCTTTTGAAAGATGGCCATACAGACTTCAATCACACCAAATTTCGTGGATTTTTATGGAGTAGAGTTTTCTAAATAATTTTCCAAAGTTGCCCACTTGCCACTTTTGATTTTCTCCGGCAACAACCTTAAAAAAGCCATAACTCTTAGAATTTCAACCGGAATTAATTGAAATTTTGCATGAGACTATTGTTTACCCTAATCTTTCAAATGTATTTGGTGTGATTTAATTTAAAATTGGATTTGAAGGCAAGTGGCATACTTTTTACCAAATTTCCCGGATTTGCCTCAACTTGGTTTTGTGCAACCTTTACTTTGGATTTCCATCTTTGTTGATATTCCAGAAATGATATTGACATGAGAGAGGATCCGGAATCCATTCGGATCTTCACGTGAAGATATCATATATTTGACCTTTTTCAAGGTTTTTCATGATTTTTAGCAAGCTTTCCTATTTCTTTTTTTGCATGAGCATATACTTGGCAACCACTTTATGTGGATGAATGGGGGTGCCTAGCACCTTCCCCCGTTCATAATCTAATCCCCTTACCCATCTTTGGATTTGATTTTCAAGTAGGGTTATTTTTACTCTAGAATTGGCCTTTTTGCACTTTTTGATTATTTTTAATCTTTTGGTGTCCATTCACACCAAAAATCTGAATGGTGGCGACTCTCCCAAACTTTTTAAGATGAGCCCCATGTGTTGACGGAGGGATGATCATTCCGGTGATTTTTTCCCGTGTCTCACAGTATTGCCCAAGGTACCCCACATGTATACCTAAGGTATCCCCTTGTATTGCCTAAGGTACCCCATGGTTTTACCTAAGGTACACCCCCTTATATAGCTCAGGTACCCCTTTGTTTAACTAAAGAACCCCCCTATATACCTATAGTACCCCACTTGTATTGCCTAAGGTACCCCACTTGTATACCTAAAGTATCCCCTTGTTTTACCTAAAGTACTCCCTTGATTTATCTAAGGTACCCTCATGTGTTTGCCTAAAGTACCCCACTTGTTTTGCCTAAGGTACCCCTTTGTTTTAACTAAAGTACTCCCCTTATATAACTAAGGTACCCTCTTGTATAATTAAGGTAGCCCTCCTGTGAAACTCCATTTTTTCCCACTTGCTTAAGTGCCGATTAAGGGGTAATTAGCATATCCTAACAATTTGTATTTTATATTGTGAAGGTGAAGTTGGAGAAATCCAAACTTGAATCCAATCAAGTGGCTAAGCTAAGGCTTGTCCAAAGATGCACCAAGGAGGAGAATGGCAAGATGGTGATTAATGGTGTTTCATAAGGAGAAGGGCAAGGTGGGAAAGTGATTGAGGATTTGGGGGAGAAATTACTAAGTGTCCAAAGGAAGGTTGCTCCATACATATAACCCCAGGTGAGCAAACCCTCCCCTCTCTTCTTCCACTCCTTCTCTCACTCTCATTCTCTACTCTCTTCACTTCTTCACTATCTTCCTATTCCTTTGTTAAGTTACTTGAAAGAAGTCTTGCAAAGAAGAAGAAGGAGGCAAAGCTTGGAGATTTTGTTTGGAGGTTTTTGCCTGGGAGATTTGTGAAAAGCCTTCAAGGAGCACAAGAAGTGTTGCTCGTGGGTTGCATTAGGAGAAAGAAGACTTGCTTGGTTGATTGCAAGACGTAAAAAACACCACCCTAACCTAGATTTCTTGTTTTTCACATTTTCGTATGGAATGTGGAATTTGAGAGTTTTATTGTGAATTTGATTTTCCATGCAAATAAGGGAGGATTTTGTTGGGGGTTTCATAGGTAATGAGTATCCACACATGCTAGAAACAAATTAGTGACCAAAAACCCTAGAAACTAGTGAGATTGAGAAATCTTAGAAAAATCTCAAAGTTCAGAAATTCGTAACTTGAGAAATCGCCAGGGCGCCTGATAGAGCGCTCGAGTGAGATCTCAGGCACCCGTTCAAAAACTTAGTTAAGGCGAGGCCACCCGTTAGCGCTCGAGCACCTCGCCTGTGTTTCTTATAGAACTCAGAACCCGAGAGTTGTTATTTTTGGTTAAGCCGAGCGCCTGAAGCAGTGCTCGAGCGCGCCTTCAAGCGCCCTGGGTAGATTTTAGGAAATTTTGGATTTATCACAAAACCAACTACGGATCATTTTTATTTGAATCCAACCAATGTACAAGTAGGATTTAGGTGTCTAGGAAGTGTACACACTGGAATTATCTCAAAATTCCAAATAACAAAGATTTTGGGTACGTTCTACTGAAATAGGATTCCTAGAGAGTCTACGTTCCAGATTTTCATGGGAATGGGATAATTTGATTCTATCACTTAGAACGCTTTCCAAATGATTCTTGGAAGTAGAAAACCAAAACCAAGTTGTACCTGTTTCCAAAGAGTTCGGGCCTAGGTTGCCCAAGTGAGGTATGAAATGCAGGATTTTACACTATGAATGTATCTTTTGTCATTGATTATTCTTATAAGCATGTGATATATTGTGAAGGGCATTGGCCCAGTTGATAACACATGGTATGAAGGGTAGTGGCCAAGATAATGTTATATGTATGGAGGGCAGTGGCCTGGTTCCAAGAAATACATACTGAAGGGCAATGGCCCAAGTTATTGTGGGTGAGGCTATGAGCCACCCTTATGATATTACACTTGATGAATGAATGAAAATTTGCATAATGAATAATCTTAAGTTATGGATCCATAAATTTAAGTGGGAGTATTTGTATATAATGCCATGACCAAGTACTATTGCTCTGTTACTATATTGTTATATCATCCCGGCACCAGCAACATCGGTGGCCGATGCCCATTGCTACGGGGAATCAGCATGGATGCTCATACGTCAAGGGTAATCGGCGTATGAATGCCTAACGTTAAGGGTAATCGGCGTTGGATGCCTAGCCACCATGATGAATTGATGAAGTTAGATGGGGTCATGTGCAGTATGTATTAAACACCCTAAATGACCAAGTGACAAGAATAAATGTATGATTGCTTATTAATAGTTGACTTGTACACTTAAGCACAGATTTGCACTATATGTCTTGCACTAATTTGTTGACGCTTTAGCTAGTATTTCAACCACTCGCATGTCATGGTTTCGTCAATTGATAGTGGTATAAACTGTATTTTCACCAAGCATGCATGTGTTGCTTACTGAGACATTCGTTTCATAAGTTGTTTTACTGTTTTGCTTTCAAAGCCGTCGACATTCGGTGTGAAGGACCGGATTGGGGACTGAGGAAAGGACAAGGCAACTGGGTATAGAGAGAAGGATTTCTACCGACCTACTTGGGACTTTATTTTTGTACATAATAGTCGTATATTTTGGACTTGTAAACCTTCTAATTGAGAGGAGTGATTAGAACCCATCTTTTTGTAATGGCTCGACTTGTTATATTTCTTCATATATATATATATATAGACACTTTTGATACGCACAAGCATGAACTGTTCTATCACTTGGACTTGTTAGGAAAAAATTTTAAATTATCCACATTTTTATTGGGTCGAAAGACCAACCCGTGACCACCAGGGATAGGGGGATGCAAGGCATACCTGGTTCTGGGTCGTTACACATCCTCTTGTATAACTAAGGTACCCCCCAAGAATCCCTAAAGTATACCCCTTGAAATAGCTAAGGTAAACCCCTTGAAATGCCAAGGTACCCCTCAAATAACACTAAGGTACCCCCCACTTAACACTAAGGTGCCCCCAGTATGCCTTAGGTACACCCTAGGGTTTTAGTTGAATAAAAGCTTTGTTTAGGGACAGATTTGAAAGACCAAAAGTTGGGCATATAAAAGGATCACCTAGCTAATATTAAGTGTTTGAGAACCCTTCCTCTTGTATTGGACGTATAGAACAAGAGAAGAAGAGTGGGAGCTTGCTTGAAAGCTTGAAGAAGAAGGAGGAGAAGGAAAAGAAGGAGAAGAAGATGAGAGATTGAAGAGAAGTAAGCTTTTCCATTAAACAAGTAAGTAGCAAACCCTTCAAAACAAAATGTATTACAAAAATTCGTATTCTCTCTCTAGGGTTTGATTTATTTGTAGGGTTTTGGTTGTATAACAATCTTGCTTAGTTTTCTATTGATTTGCTTTGGATTTCCAACCTCTATTGATCACATTTTAGATTTAGGGTTGAGTTTGGTATTTTGAATAAGGTTTCTTGCGTGGATTTGGGATGAATCTTTGTTTTGGAAAGTGTTTTTAAGTATGTTGGGATGATTTATGTTCATCCCATTTGGGGTTTGAAAGGTTAAAAATGATTCGGTTGATTTGGTAGTGGATGGGGAATTCCACTTGGCATGTGTTATGAACTGGTGATGGATGGGGAATTCCACTTGGCCTTGGTTTGAGCACTGGTTTTACTCACTGATTTGACTGGTTTGGTTTGAGTTGTGAGTCGTCTAATTGGACATTGTTCTTAGTGTGGATCTACAGTAAGTCTAGTCTATATGTTGTTGTTGGTTTGTTAGCATTAATGTCCTTGTCCATATAGCCTTCTCCACTGTGGGGAATCAGTGAGGCCTTTTCGGGGAACAAAGAGCTGCGGCGACCCCCCGCCGTGGGGAATCAACGGGAGTCCTTGTGATTCATCGAGCAACAGATGGGGAATTCCACTTGGCCTTGATCCTTGGTTAGGTTGTTCTTGTCAGCCCATACGTAGGTACTCCGCTTGCTAAGATGTCCCTAGCTAAGCTTCTCTCTGTAAGTTGTGTAGGTGGCAATTGGACAGTGGTCATTAATCTAATTTAGAGACACGTTAACCCACGAGTCCTACCAAGACATACTTGCAGTATTTGATTGTATTTATTGATTTGATTTCATGTGTTACCCGATTGAGATATTTGACTTGAAATTGCACTTTATATCCGATTGAGCTGTTTTGGTTTACATTTGGTACTTTATATTTGAACAAGTTATCATGATGTTATAAAACTGCATAAACCGGATTTGTTTTCATCCTCTTAGTGAGCCACGTACTGGGGTAGAGGTTGAGGGTGAGCTTGAGTACAAGCCAGATGATTACTACTACCCATAGTGGGGTTCTCCTTGTGTTATTGTATTTAGCTTTCGGAAACCATGAATGGGATGTAAATATTCTTTTTGGATTTATAGACTTGAGAGTTATCTTTAGATTATCACTTTTGTATATGAATGCTCATGTGAGAGATGGTGAGCATCTTAGTTGCCTTTTTGCATCGAGATATCATCTTTTTGGGGTTATTATACAGGTGACCCTTTTATTATATAGAAGTTTTTATTCCATGCTTCTTTAGCTTATGCACTTTGATGATTACTTTGTAATCGCCTAGGTCAATTGTGTTTATTAGGGTTTTTTAGGCCCATTATTAGGTCTCGAGGACAGGTCGGTGCCGTGATAAGGCATACCCGGATCTGGGATGCTACATTTCTGGTTAATACAGAAGCCTCTATCTACTACTATAGTATTTTCAAAGAAAAAAAAATATTTTTTTACAATTATTTCCATGATGGTTAAGCTCTATTTTCCTTCCTGGGTTGCAACATTGCAGACCATATTAATATGATTGAATTTTAAAAATATTGGATTCATTTTTTATGAGACAGTCCATAAAAGAAATTTTTGACAAATGATATATAGTGTGTGATATTTTGTCACAAGTACTATTGCTGAGTTTCTCTAGTTAGGTAATACCTTTAAATTCATAAGACATGCCTCAAGCACCAATGGCAATTAGCAGAGGATCTTTGTTAATGTTTTGCCTTGGATCCTGATATTTGCCCATATCATTATGTTCATCTTCTAATACAACAAATATCCTGTTCACCTTCACTAATATTGAGTTGCAATCCTTATGGAGCACAAAGCCCCTCAAATGGTTCTACAGAGTATCATCCCTCAGCTTGAATGCAATGGTCCAAGTGTGGAGAGTAAACAACCACATTGGACAATGTCAACCTCAAGACTCAGGTATTTTTCCTTAGTAATGTTCGCTTTTAAATTATTGAAATCCCAATTTAAAATGATTCTGCAGTCCTAAAAGTTCCATGATAGCATCTGAGTCATTTTATAGTAAAGCCTTTCCACTTTAATTGTAGTTTCTGGAATGACATTGATAAGTTGTACCATTTTATAAACATTGAATTGTGATTCTTTTAGGAGATGAAGATGGGGGTCTTTTTCAAAAAAAAAAAAAAAATACTAAAGCCAATGGTCTTGGCACCAAGAGGACGTTGAAAACAGGCGGTGGTTTTGGTGGGCCCCGTTTAGTGGGAAAATTGGTTTTTTTAAAATAATTCTGATTCAATTGTCAAATTCTTGGTAATTAAAGATTAGTGATATTTTTAAAAAAAAATAGTGAATCAGCGTAGTTTTACCGTTCATGAGAAACTTTTTTCAAAAAATGCCCTCAACACACTTGTAGAAAAATTGTTTGTTATCATGTTTTAACAGGTTAAGAAGTGTTTTAAGCGCATTCTTAGAAGTCATGTTATCATGTTTTAATAGGTTAAGAAGTGTTTTAAGCGCATTTTTAGAAGTCTTATATATGCCAACATTCATTCTAAATTATTTTTAAAAAGTATCACTAATTCTCAACTACCAAGAATTTGGTGACCGAATCAAGGTTATTTTTAAAAAACAACACTAAAAACAAATTTCTCCTCTAATCTATATTACTATTAAAAGCACGAACTACCTTAAGTATTTTCAGTTTTCACTACCTAAAATGTCCTTCCCTACAATCTTTAATTCCACGCAAAGAGTCGTTCTCCATTAATATCATTTCACAATTTATAAGGTTATTTCTATAAAAAGATTTTAATTACATAAGGGTTGATTTATAAAATCCTATCACAATTTCTTATAAATTAATTATCACAATTTAAAAAAAATAATACTTATAGATAAAAAACATCACGATTTAAAATACTCTAGAAAGGAAAATCTCACAATTTATCTAACAAACCCATATTTATCTAACAAACCAATATTTTATAATTTACGTGCAAATAAAGCATTATTTATCTATATTTATTGGATGATATTTATTTATCTATATTTCGTGATTTATCTAAGAAACCATATTTATCTAAAAAATAAATATTAATAGTTAAATTAATAAATCTTATTGAAATAATTAAAATAAATAATTGTTCAGAATTAATTAATCGTTCATTTGATCGTTAACTCCTTTATTTTTATAATTTTATTAGTTCAGCAGTCATAAAATTAATCGTTAATTCTTTTATTTTTATTTTATTATTTTAATACCTTTAGGGATAAATTGTTTTTTAGTGTTTCAATCGTACAAAAGTACATCATAGACATTAGGGCTTTTGATTATGGGGTGTTACATCTCTAGGCTCAGGGATTTTCAACGGAAATGAGTAATTTCAGGAAAGTTAGTTTCTGGGCCTTCGTTGCTCAACGCTGTGAACAAATCGATTGGACGAAGTTATTTTCGCGATTTCGAGACCATGAGTTCCGACCAACGCAGGTATTTACTTGTTTGTTTTATTCTTTTGGGAGCTTTGGATCAATTTGATTAACATAGATCATATCACCTCAATTTTCTTCTATTTTCTCAATCTATCTTTTAGTTCTTTTTGCCTCTTAATAATGGATCATAGGTAGTATGTGTCCCCCAGTTATTGTTGCTGCAATACAAAATTAATTAAACTACAAAACAACATTGTACATCCACTCCAAATTCCTCTAGAATTTGTATATAACCTCCAAATTCCTCTAGAATTTGTATATAACCACTCTCACAGAGACTACTAAACTAATTTTATGAACAATGTTTACCCTCAAACATCTAAAATTGCCCACTTCATGAGAAGCATTGGTCGACACTATCCAGAAGTCTGTTAATAACATGGACCGTGCCATAACCCTCCAAAGCCTGTGAATTCGAGAGAATAAGTGAAGTCAACAACTAATAATCATGGTATAAGGTAGGCAAATCCATTCCAAATCCTCTTTATGTTTATTGGTTTGCAAATCGATTTCTTAACCTTTCTTAGCCAATGAATATTCTATTTTTTTTAACGTTTGATCAATGATAAGTCATCCAGTTACTTTTTTTTTTCTTTTTACTCTTAGAATAACTGTATATTTTATTTTGTTATTTACTACTTGTTTAGGTGTTAGATTTGTCAATCTTTACGTTTTGGTCTAAAAGGTCTGTTGAAATTGAACAAAGAAGGATCAGATTGCAACCAAATAGATACACTACCAATACTAAAGTTTTGATATTAAATACGAATGAAATAGGACATTGAAGTGGTGAGAATAGAAGAAATATAGAGAAATCTACCTTTTACTTCAAGGAATAAGAACTTAGTGCTGAAGCAACTAATTTAATACTCGTCATTAGTAACTGGAGTCATCTCTGCACTCCACAAATTATGAATTAATGATGATGTTCAGTTAGAATTTTGAGGATTTTTTTATTTATACCATTTTTACAAGTTGTATTCTTATATGTCTTTTCCTTAATGATAGGCTATTTCACCTTGCAAACTTCATCCCTCCATATTGATGCTACTTGAAGTATCAATTGAACCATGGAAATTGATGATAGTAAATGAGGTCCTTATATAGTCTTTTGTGGTTCAAACGATAGGAAATTTATTATGGTTTGAACATTATAAATTGGAAGCTACAATGGTGCCTGTGTGAAGCTGCATGTTGATGTTCATTTGAAGGATCCAAAAGGAATATAGGAAGACTGAAACGGTCCTGGATGGAGGGATTTATAACTCATTGTAAGGCACATTATCTAACCTTAGGATATGGCTTTGAAAAGTTGGAATAGCAAAACAAGATATCTATGGTAATTCCCAATTAAGCTCTTATTGGCAGTTGTAGCTTATCCTTCAGGATATGATATGCATATATGGGATTGGGATTTGATAGGCAATCATATTTATTTGCTTAAACATGTTATTTCAACTGCTATTTTAGGACTTGGGTTTCGGAAACAGAAATATAGACAAATCTTTATCATCTCGTGTAATTTTACAATCCTTAGTTATATTAAAGCCTTAAGGCATGCTAAGTTGCTGTAAATAATGGATATATAACTAAATACATTGAAAATGTTCATTTATTGATGAATATGTATGATGATACACTCTAAAGTTGTTGAACCATTAATTTGTCAAAGATCATAAGGAGGCACTTAGATTCTGAATCACAGTCTTAACTACAAGTCATATGATTCATAGCAATTTTCATGGAATCGTGTTTTGAGGATTGCACTGTGGAATTTCTTTTGGAAAAAAGGGACTTTGATTGTTGAAATAAATGAATCATCATCATTTATTCATCCATATATACAATAATACATGCATACATTTTTTTTTTAATGTTTGATAGACCAAATTGTTACAAAAAATATGAACCCAATTAATTCTATGTTTAATGCTTGCTTTCCTTTTTAATAGCACAATTTTTCTTTAATTATGTTTCAAATGGTTTTCTATAGATTCTGTCATTTTTTGCTCATCATGACTCCATCATGTACATTCACTACCCAAAACAAAAAAAAAAAAGAAAAGAAAGAGGGTCTCCAGCGGCGGGATTAAGACACCTTTAGAAGCGTTCATTTAAAGACCGTTGCTAAAAGTAATTATTTTTTCGAACCCTACTCCGCCCTACGAATCTCCATGCGATTCCACCCTGCCCTATTTTCTTCGTCTCGCTCGAATCTGCCCTAATCCTATTTTCTTCATCTCGCCCGATTCTACTCTGCCCTAATCCTGTTCTCTCCATCTCTTTGAATCTATTGGCCTTCAAAGCAAAATCAGAGCACCTTCCGATTTGCTGCTCTGCCCTGTGTCTCATCTCTCTCTTCCTTCCGATCTTCCCTCTCAACGGCAGCATGATCCTGGTGGAGGAGGTTCGCAACACACGCAGGCAGGGCATATGGGTCGCCTTGGTCGAGCAGCAACCTCTGCGTGGTAAACAAAAGCAAGCAAGATCAAAATCATGACCATCATTATCAAAAGAAACGGGGATGACGAAGCTTACCTTGATAATTCAATCGAGCTGCATCACATGGTAAAGCAGGAGATAGAACCAGATAAATGACGAGAAGGCTGAGGATCATCACAGAAACTGGAGACTTGGTTGCCATTGCTTTCTTTTTGCATAAAACTACTCAATGAGGAATGAGGATAACTTTGGTGAAGCCTATTTATACAAATACGTGATAGCTCGTTCGGTGGGAGATTCCGCCTTGTTTGAATGAAGGCAGGCGTTCAAATTTCTACAATTCGATCTTCTTGCTTGTTCATTGCTCGACGAAATGCCGTAAAGAATTCAAGTGCTAGACTGATATCTGTGGTAAGGTCAACATGTTTCCTGGACTTTGAGATTCAAATGCTTTAAAGAATTCCAATTGAGATGCTAGACTGATATCTGTGGTATAGTCAACCTATTCCTTGGACGTTTGAGATAAATAACCGATTTGATTTGCAATTAGAATTAGAGAAATGAAGATACAGGATTGACATGGTGAACTTTTGAGGTTAAAGTTCCTAATTTTATATTTGGCCTTTGATCTCTGCATATCTATTCGGTGGACTTGGTAATGTAGAGAGATATATCCAAAACAGCATTTGTGTTTGGAATTGGATCATTTATCCTGCTCTTTTCTTCCTTCATTGAAGATTTCAACGTAAGGTAATAAAAAACTAACAAAAGAACTGACTTCTCTTCATTGGTTTACTATTTTAAAGCAAAAACTCTATTGATCTTCACTTTTTTTTCAGCTTAATTTCTGCAATTTCCTATATGGGCCTTCTATATCTGTCTGCAATGTCTCTCTACAAATCCATTATCTGCAGGTAACTGTCCATATTCCATCATCAATTTTTTTTAAACGGAAAAAGAAAGACAAAATTTTGGTACATTTATATTTCTTATCATTTCCTTCTTATTTTCTACAAAACCACATCAGTGGAGATAAAGATATAGATGAATCTAATCACATAAACTTGGTGGGACAAGAAGAAGCAATTAGGTTACTGAAATTGATTCTTCCTTGGTTCAATGAGGTCCTCTTGAAACACAGGTTGTTTAAATGCCCCACATAAAGGGCAACTGATCAATTCCACATACTAAGTTTCAGCCCAATAAAAATTTTCAGGTTGAACTTGGTGCTGCCCGAGTAAACAAAGATGGTGCTGATGTCAAAGAGCTAAAGGAATAGGTTATTGCAATGCATATTATTTTTGTGTTTTTTGGTTGTTATTAACATTTGGAAGCAAAATCACTTTTTGTGTTTTGAATTTTTTTGCTTTTAGATAGCTTGTCTTAAGGCTGCCTTGGCAGGGAAAGAGGGTGAACCAGAGCTCCTTCAGTGTTCTATATCCAGTGGTCCTGAAAGATACAGAACAAAGGCTGCTGGGTCTTCTTCACCTTTAAATTTGAACTGGTCAGGTGGAGATATGTCAGATGGTCTCACCAGCCCCAGGCAACCAATGGATGATGTAGGAAAAATAGAGGTAAGGGTTTGCATTTTTGCAACCAAAATTGTGATGTCGTTTAAGGATTACCAAAATGCATGTCAGACAATAAGCTTCTGTGAGCATGCTTTGTACAAAGCTTACACAAACATAGATGACCTTTTTCTCTTAACCAGAGTTTCTTTGTTTCCTAAGGTTTTCCATATGGCCCAACCATATGCCAACCTCAGATGTTTCAGGTTAACGTTCAAGCAATTTCTTTTAGGAAACCATACGGCTGTTGGTGGTTTGAGTCTTTTTCTGTTCATAGTGGACGTTTGAAATCCATGAGTCATTTCAGTCATTGAAAATTCTGAACTATGCAAGTAGCACCTTCTGAAATTTTCTGATTTCATGTGAGCATATAGAAACTGTAAATTTAGTAGATGAAATGATCATATAGAAACTGAGTTGTGATCATCTATAGAGTGGACGAAATGTTGTTATTTTTCTGTACCTAGAAGGGGTGATTGAACCATGTTTTAACTTAAGTCTAATTAGATTAAAAACAAAATGGTTCAGATGTGTTATTAGGAGGTTTATTATCATGTTAGAAATGTTTAATATACATTCTTCCATTTTTGCCAATTCAGATTTATTACCATGTTAGAATGTATATGGCGTCTGATCTATTTAGTTGAAGTAAGTTAAGTTCATTTCTATTGCAATGCTACAGGTAGCATCTTCTGATTATTTATTTGAGTGAATTAAATTGAAGAGGTTATGAAGATGCTCACAAAGAACTTGTAGGAAAATTTTCGTACCAGTTCAGGTTCTTAAGTTAGTTCAGGTTGGAAATTCTTGTTTCAGCTTAGTAATTTAGTTCAGATTCTGAGACACAAACTGAAGGTTCTTAAAGCTTTGTTCTAGCTTCTATTTATCTTGTTCCAACCCTATTAATCCTGTGCAGGTGCTAAGACACGATTTGAAGGTTGGAGATTCTGGGTTTTAAATTTATAAAACAATTTAGTTGTTTTTCTTGATTTCGGTTGAACAGTAGAGGAAGCTTTCTTGTGAGGCCTTAGAACCTGTGATGAAGTAGAAGTAGTTGTTGTTAGACGTTTGCACGGAGGTACAAATCTGGTTGCAAGCTCATCCTATTCCCATGATATACATCAGTAGTAGTGTTATTCTTTAAGAGAAGAGGCAAGTTCTAGTTTTGAGAAATGCAAGGTTGCTGTTGGTCCATTAGCAAGTAACAATTTTCTGGTGGGTATTCGGTCCAGCAAGAGGGAAGAGTGTTGAATAGATATTGATTCTAAGAATATAAGTCTGGTATAGAGAGATTTAAATTCTTTTTCCACTTCTGAAGTTTTTCTAA
This sequence comes from Buxus sempervirens, assembly GCA_947561395.2. Classification (NCBI taxonomy): domain Eukaryota; kingdom Viridiplantae; phylum Streptophyta; class Magnoliopsida; order Buxales; family Buxaceae; genus Buxus; species Buxus sempervirens. The sequence goes on from OX387195.1 coordinate 20,019,932, forward strand.
ATATTGTTATGATCTGAGAATTTAGATTAGATTTCTTATGGAAATTTGTGATTAAAGTAGCCAGTTTATGACACAAATTAGGGCAACCTGTTGTTGGTTATCTTTGAGCTAATTTCTGTGTTCCAGCTTAATATATAGCTGATTTCTATTTTAACATGAATGGTATTTGGTTATGGTTTCTTTGAAGAAGCACTGGTTTTCATATTTTTGGAATTAAGTAATTAAAATGGTTGTATAACATACTACTGAATTCTTTTTGCGGAAAAGTATAGACCTTCATCAGATTGTACCAATTCTTATACACTTTTACTGTTGGATGGGTTAATGAGTATTTGATACTGAATTTTGCTATTGTTATCTATAAATTTGCTTATCTTATTATAAGCATTGTTTTCCGCTAAATTTGCACTGTGATTGATAATTTTGTCGAAGTACTAGGGCGAGACTTAGTGTGGATCTATAGTCTAGTTGTAGGTGGAATTTGTATGTTTTGTTTGGATTTAAGTCTGGAGTTCCTTCGTGCGTTTCCTCCATGACGGAGAGGCCTTCCATGAGGGAAGCGCTGCAGCAACTCCGTTTCCACCATGATAGTGAGGTCACTTGAGTAATTTCGCCGTGAGGGCGATGATATTGGATGTTCGAGCTGTTGCAGTGTTAGACTGGATTGTCTGGAACTCTAGTGCTTAGCCACACAAAATAGACAAACTTCACGAGTCCCAATATATAATGTTTTTCCGAATTTGTAATTGACGATGTATTTCCGAGATTAGTCGGATTAACCGAGGTTATTCGTAAACTTAATTGATTATAACTTGTGCATGTTTTAGAACTGTTATAACTGTATTTTTGTGCATGCATTGCTACTTGCTGAGATTGTCGTATCTCACTGTTTTGTTTTGTTTTCAGATTTTGGCGAGGACGATACCGTGGGGGTTGATATTCCGGTGGACTATCCGGAGTATCGAGAGGAGGATTACTTTATTGAATAGATCTTAGTTGTTGGTTTTACTTACTTTAGTGAGTTTTTATTATGAACCTGTATTACTTTTGGATATGTTGGGGAAAATTAGTGAACCTTGATATTATGTGTTTGAATCTTTATGTTATTTTATTTCATGTTTTCCCTTACTCTATCGATCCTGTGAAATTTTAATTAACCTTCGGGTACGAGTTACGGTTAGTTTACGTAACCCGGATCCGGGGCATTACACGCTAGCAAAACTTCTTCCCTCACTGTTAAAAAAGGGCTACTTAAGGTTGATATCCCCTAACCCAAACGCAGCATTGGGTAGAAACTACGACCCTAAGGCAATCTGTGAATATCACATGGGGTCACCAGGGCATGGTACTAACCAATGTTGGGCACTCCGGCATGCGATCCAGGATTTGATCGATGCTAAGAAGATCACTGTAGACCCTCCTGCTCCGATCAAAACTCCACCCATAGCCATAAACCTGGACCCTCTTCCAGACCACAACAAGGCATCCTCCAGCGGGACAGCTAGGAAATGAGGTAGAATTACAAAGCGCAACCTCCACTACCAGTATAAGTTTGAAATTTACTTTTTGCATCAACCACTCCTGGTAGCTAGTTATTTTGTAAATATTTTATATACTTTTACTTTCGTGCATGGCTTTTGTCAAAACCCTGTTAAAAAAAAAGAAATAAAAAAAAACTTTTGAAAAAAGATGCAAGTGTTTGGTCGGTGATGACATCGCTCTGAGACCATATCTTTTGGCACGACCATGATCATGGAAAGATGCCGAGTTGCTCTAAGGTGTTGTCAGCTGGGTGAGTGCACTATTCCCATGAGAACCTTGACTGAGCCAAAGGCAATCTCTTCCTAATCATTGCCTTGATTTTCCTTCAACCCATCCTTGCACTAGGGGCAAAACAACCCTAGAGGAAAGAGAAGAAAAGAAAAAGAGAAAAGATGTCTAAACCAGTTAAGGGTCACGGCTGGCCCCATGTCATGTCTTTAGGACAGGATGAGAGGCCGTCCTTCATGCATCCTAAATTTTTGAAAACCGCTAGTCAAAACAATTTGAGCCTGATTGTATTATTCAAATACCCGTGTTGTGTCTAGCCACCCCACACTGGGGCAAAGCTGAAAAGAAATAAAAAGGATGAATGGATTCCGGAGTGAATTTGCATGGAACAATTCAACCAAGGTGTCACAATCTCTGTAAAAGGATGAAAGGCCATCCTTGCTTTACCTCCCAAATTTCAATGACATATCCCTAGTCAAAACCTTTGAGCCTAACTTTCTTTCTTCTAACCCACGGAGTCATGAGACCTAAACATGGTATTTGGCAAAAAAGAAAGAAAGAAGAAAGGAGGCGAAAGTTCAAAGGCAAAGAAAAAGAAATTAGAAAGCACACTGGGGCACATCAATTGAATCAAGAAACAAATGTAGGCCCCAAAAGCAAAGGCGAAAAATAAGGTCACACTGTCAAAGTCCAAACTATCAAGGAAAAGGTGGAACATGACTCAATCCATTTATAAAAGACTTTGAACCATATTCCCTTTCTTTCATAAACTAAAACCTTGGCCTTTGTTTCGTCCTATCAAAAAGTCTTTTCTGATTACAGAGAATGTGACATTTAAATTCGTATAGATCAATGATGAAGAAATCTAAAAAGAAAAATGAGCTTTGACAAGACACAAAGTAAACCTGGGAATGAGAAGATAAGAACTTGAGCCTTATAACCCATCATTTCTCAGACTCAAAACCAAGCTGATGTTTCGTCCTAATTTCAAGACCTCCCTGATCTAGGAGACATGATGTGCAAAGATCGGCCGAAGACCTTCAAACTGGGGCAGGCACTAATCACAAGGGAAAAGGCAAAGGGAAAACCCTCAATTGCAAGATCTTGAGATCACCTAAAAAAAAATTGGGTTAAGGTGAGAGAAACCAAAACCAGGAAAGGGAAAACACTCCTTGCAATACCCTTTTTATACCATTGCCAGCGCAAGTCAAAAATCTCAAGGGAATGCGTGTCAAGCACCCTTCCCAAAACATCTCAAGCTAACAAGGCAATCTACTGTGGTCATTGGTCCTGCCTTTCTTTAAAAGCACTTGTTAAAAAAAAAAAAGAAGAAGAAAAAGGAATCCATTTTGCTGCTGACCTTCTTAATTCCAGAAGCTTCATCATTTTGTAAGAATTTTGCAGGATTGCGTAGGTCAGAGAATCCGAAGGACGTCAAGAAGTGCCTTGAATCCTTATTCCCCACGGAATCCATTCTTCAGCAAAGTTCTCTTCAAGAGCCCCCAAACAGCATGTCAAGGCCACGCCCAGTCTGAAGAGGTTGGTCTTGCAAAGAAAGGAAAGATAGAGGCTCCCACCAATCCCCAATGGAATCATTTTTAATTGGGAAACCTCTACCTCATCATAAAGAGGCTGATGGAAGAACTCCCCAAGTGACCACACCTGCAAAAGCAAAAAGAAGTAGGGAACCTTTCAAGACTCGAAGGAAAGAGCAAAATGAAGAGTTGCTGGGCTAATTAGCCTCATTTTGTAATTTTTGATTTCCTACTTTTGTAAATAGAATAGGATAGGTGGGCGAACTCCCTTGAGGCACCGAACAGCATTGAAAGCACCTCCTCACCAAGAACACCTCCTCTTTCTCTCCTTCTCCTTTTGTCCCACTCCATTACCAACCCTCTAGCCAACCCCAAAAAAAAAATAAAAAAAATAAATAAATAAAAACAAACAAAAAAAATAAAAATGAAAATAAAAATAAAAAAACAAAAAACAAAAAAATAAAAAAACTTAATTTACAATGAAATCTGAAAATTGTATCTTCACTGAAGTCTGAGAGAAGCTCAATCACCCAAAAAACTCAAAACAAGTGTACCGACATTAAAGCAATGCACGGGCACTCCAAAAGCCGGAAAAGGTGCTAATCACCACCTATTCCCAAGAGCCAGAATCTAGAAAAGGTGCTAATCACCACCTATTTCTAAGAACCGGAAATGGGAAAAGTACCACACGCGTAACCAACTCGAGTTAATGTGCTTTGTCCTTCAAATCAAAACTCATCTCCAGAGCTCTTTTAGAAGGAAGTGAGCACTACAAAATTAAGATTTCTTCAAAAAAAAAATCCTAAGTCTGCAAAAAAGAAAGCCAAAGCTGAAAAACACTTAAAAGCTTTACTGGAACAAACAAGAAAAAAATAACCTTGCTAAACATCTTGCATCAACATTGGCCATGTCGACAGAAATGCAAGGCGCAAAAATAAGGTTCTTTTTATTCTTTGCCGTTCATCCCCAAGGTGACTCCGACAAAGAGGGGCAGCTGTCAGCACCTCATTTTTGCACTCCCAAAAATGAAAGAATAAAACCCTAATTGAAAAAGTCAAACATGAATGGGTCAAAAAGTTGACTTTTTGATCGGGTGCAAATTGACCACCAAACTTCATACCATTGGAAAGAGGACTTTGATACGATTCTAACGCAATTGAGTTTGCTCAAATCGGAGTCCGGATAAAGAAGTTATGGGCTGGTCAAATATGGAAATAGTAGAAATCGGCTTTCTGCAAAACTCCGAATTAGCTGCTCAATTTTATACCAGCAAAAAGAGCATCTCGATATGATCCCGACGCAACTAAGTTTGCTGGAATCGGAGTCCCGGATAAGGAGATATGAGCAAAACTAGCTCCGGGATGCGACTTTGCGCTTCTGCTAAAAATTCAAATTTGCTGCAAAACTCTGGCTCAGTGGATAGAGAATCTCGCACTGATTCCAACGCCACTAAGTTTGCTAAAATCAGACACCAAATGAAAGAAATATGAGCAATCAAAGTTTTGGAAAATCTGCACATGTGGCAAAAACAGCAAAAAGAAAAGAATCTTCAATTAAAATAATAATATTTTCATACAACACCTAATTAAGAGGTTTAAAATAAAGGAAAAAGAAAATAAAAAATCAAAGCACGCATGTGCTCAAAAACTAAAACAAAATAATAAGAAAATCTAAAAATATCAAGTAATTTAGATAATTAGAAAATAAAAGATATTAAGAAATAATAAAATATTAAACATTTTGCACATGGGGATACGTGTCCCCCATGAGGTGTTCAAGATAAGAATAAAAATTATTTACGTTTTAGTTACATTAAATATAAAATTAAAATTTGGTCAACAAGTGTGATTAGAATTTACTTTTGGTTCATTTTTTTCATTATAAAAGGGGGGCTACCCCCCATTCTTTGGTGAAGCCGAACCCCCTCCCTTCTCTCCCCCTCTCTCTCCTCATTCACCCCTCCATCCCACGACTGGCCTCCCTTCTCTCTTCCTCCTTGAACCCCACTCAAGAAAAGTTGGTTGCCCCTTAGCCTCTCCACTTTCTCCACCCTTTCAAGCCTTAAACCCCATCCAAATCTTGCTCAAACCATTCTCTACCCTTCTTTCTTCATCTCAAGCCAAAAGAAGGGTCTTGAAGGAGTTCTTGGAAGGAGGAAGGTGTTGTCCTAAAGCTATTTTGCTGCCAAAGGGAGCCAAGCTCACCTCTATTAAGGGTTTAAACCCTCAAGGTGAGCTCCTTTGTATATTTGATTTAACATATTTGAAGGTATATGAAATCTAAGTTATTTTATTTTTCTTTCACCATATATCTACTGTTTTTATACATCATGATATGTTTGTTCATCTCTCTTACTTTCTCCTCTTTTATACATGCAAACAACCCCTCCATGGCAAGGGAAAGTGTTCGGTAAGTTAAGGAGAGAAAGAGAGGTCTTTTTATGTAATTTTAAGTGTCTTTAAGTTGCTGTTTTTGCTACGATATTCTTTTCCTTTAATAAGGGAGTATGTTCCCTTTTATCTCAATCTAATGTATCCCACGTATAACCCCCTTTTATCCTTTCACTAGTTGTTTTCTTTTCTTAGTTCAAATAAGTAGCTTAGGTTGATGTGATGATGCTATAAATTGCATATAGTACATGTTGTGTTTCATTTTTTAGTTTACTCACATGTGGTATAGTTGTTCTTATAGACATGCATGGAATCCCTCCATCATTCATCATCATTTGGAGCATGCATATAGATCATGCATTAAGACCATATGAGCATCTTTTGCTTACCTTTTCTTGTACGTTTTTACCATGATTTTGTCCAATTCAAGTTGCTGTTTTTTTTTTTGTCATGTAAATTAGTGCTGCCTTCCTTTGTATATATTCCACATGCAAGCTTTTGTCGTTAGGGATTTCATGTACATGTCGGTTGTTGATTTTTAAGACGCTTTATGTATTCCACTTTTTAGTCTAACTTTGCATGGATGTAGGTTTATTCTTCAACTCCTAAACAAAAAAACACACACCCACACATTCTTAGAATGAAGTATGCTTCTTTGGGTCCATTTGATGATGCTTATTTACTCATGTGTGGCTGCTGATTTTTTTAAGGTAAAGAAGAAGCCAAAACAGGTACACTTAAGTCCTTGTTTCTTCGATGGAATTGGTACAAAAGAAGGAAGAGGCAACCCCCAATCTTCTTCCATTTTTTTCATTTTTATATCCTTCAAAAGAGGGTCATAAGCCTCCATTTGAACCACTGTGGGCCCACACAGGGGCCCACACAGACCCCAAGCATGTCCTAAAGTCTCGAGAATCTGTTCCTTGTAGAAAGAGGTAAAAAAATTGATTTTTCAGGTTTACCAGAAGCTCAGGTCGGCAAACAAGTTTTCTGTGAATAACCGAAAACTTATTTCGGTTAAACCAGAAAATATAATGTGATCGAATATAATTTTCGGTCATGTTGTATCTCTGTTTAACCGAAATATATTTTCGGTTATTCTTAAAGAATGTCAAAAAATGGATTTTTAAGCCTTTGGTTTGTTTATTAATTGTTTTAATGAGACCAGGTGAACCAGTAGGATTTCCAGGCCGACTGAAAACCCAAAAATGAGCCCTGGGCCTTCCAAGTCCAACTTGATGCACTGTTGGTCTTCCAACGGGGCCCGCATCCAGTCCGGCCCAAACCAAAGCCCGTTTCGATAACGGGTCTAAGGCCATTTGGTTAATTGCCTGGGGGTCAACACCAAGCCCAATGGGCCCTTAAAAAGCTTGAACCCATTAACTATTGTAAATAAAATTAAATCCAAAAGTCAAATAACCTGATCTAATAAAGGTTACCCAATAACCTTACTTGGGCCTTGGGCTTGACTTAAAGCCCAACTTGGCAACCAATGGGCCTTCCAACGGGGGCCCACATCCGACCCACTTCACTTTAATGGCTAAAAAGATAAAAATGAATGAAAGGGACTTACACCTGCAAAAGTCCCTACCAGACTTAATTTGATACATGTTGGATTAGGACAGGGTGAGACTAAGTTGACTTGAACCAGGGAGACCCGAGGGACCCGTCAATCGACGGGGCGGACCGGGATGTTTTCAGACTTCCCCGGACCGTAACCGAGAACTTGCCCGAATCTCTAAAAAGCCGCAGACCAGCAAATCTTAGATCTGTATAGGCACCCAAGTGTCTGCCTACACATCTCAGGCAGTGGCGACTCCGATACCCCGAAACCCCAACGCATTTTCAATGCGGCCTCTCACAGGGACGTGCGCACAGAGACAGGGGTGGCCTCAACCTCCTTGCCGGTGGCAGGGTCTTCACTTCAATCGGAGTAAATAGAAACCTAGAGTGTCATTGAGACAGGAAGTAGTGAGAGGGTCCTAGATTATCCTTTCTTGCTACAGTATGGATGTAGGAGACTGGATAGAGATCACGGATGATCGAATTATAATCATAATAACTAGTTGTAGTCGAGTGGATGTTGTCCTCGAGCTCTTCGAGACTGTACCTTTTATATCCGAACTCTGACGATTGCTTACCGTCCCATGTTTGCACGACCTTCATTTCGGTTATGGAAGTTATCAATCTGTTCCATCTCATTCGGGTAAGATAACCGCTTGCCATGATCTCAACAAATAACTTCCCTGTTCCTGTTGTTTATCCAAATGATTTCAGTCGTCAATCCTGTATTGCTGATGGTGTCATTCCTCAGACATATGATTACGGTTTTCGCATTTAGACATATGTGTATGCTGACGTGGCTTCACTGGTAAGGTTCGTCCATGTAGATGCTACGTGGCCTTCCTTCATTTGTTGGGCTACAGCAGGTGTAAACAATAGGTTAACTTTCTGGTTGTTAAATTTAGTTGTTTTGAGAGCGATTGTCGGCCAAGCTGTTGAAGATTTGCTGCTACCACTTTCTACTAGATCCCATTTTCAAACAATTATTGATAGAAAGAGAAATAGGAAAAGTTCTTCTCCATTGATTTGTTTTGTTTGTTCTTCTCTTTGTTTATCTCATGTTTTCACAGCTTGGACTAGATTGAATGGTCAAATTGGTTGTGTTGGGTACCTCAGCATGTCCCACTAATTTTATTTTATTTTCTTTTTCCCATTTACTCAAAAAAAAAGTTTGTGAACTAAGATTGATGTCCAGTCCATCTGCTAAAACATTAATTTTTTATGTTGTTTTCTTCAAATATAAAATAGCAAATTCTAGCTGAAATGAGTAGATACCAAATCTTTGTACCTGTTTGACTTGGTTCACTTTTCTGCATTCTACAGACTCTCAATCCACATATGCAATCCACTGTTGCAAAGGCAAGTGATGGAGATACAATTTCCAGTTCAAGAAAAACAAACAAAAAAAGTTCTAGCATGGGCGAGCAAGAACATAAGAGATTTTCTTTGGACCTATGGAAGAAGGATTTCAAGGATGCCTTTGAAAAGCTTTGCCCTCTTTGAGCTAGAGGCCACGAATGTGGCTGTTTACCTGTATTAGGGAGATTGGTATGCCTTATGAGTCAACTTCTCCAGACTGGCCAACTATGAACTTGTTATTCTTCACATTTGTATATTTATGTTATTTTGACTTAACCCTTTGATAAATATTTCTGAAAGTGTGCCAAAAATGCCATCATATTGGATTTCATGCACTTGACTTACATGGAAATAAGAAAACAAAGCTCTCTAATCCACTTGACTTACATGATTCTGACTTACATGAATTTAAAATCCAAAAAAATCTAAAAATTTAAATTAATAGATATTAGAAATAAAAATAGGTATATTGCCATATAAGGGGGTCAGTTTTTATAAGTACAAAATATATTGAAGTGACACCACGTGCAATGCACGTGCCCCCTCACTAGTAAATATCAAGAACATGAGCGACTCATGTATCACAGCAGTTTCCTCCTTGAATATCAAGAACATGAGCGACAGTTTCCTCCTTGTAAATCCACCTTTCCTTTTCCATTCTCCAAGGCTTTTTCTTCTTGTTTCTCATCATTGCTGATAAGAGAAAAATGATGGATCGGAACTCCTCCATCATGAGATCATGTCTCTTATCAGCAATGATGAGAAAAACAAGAGAAAAAACCAGTTGGAGGAACGTTGAGGAGGTGAATAACACAAGGTGTACAAGGGGAGAAGAAGAGAAGATTCAAGATATTTAAAGATACTCTGAAATTCATCAACGAACATAACTCCGAGGATTATACCTATAATTAAGGTCGGTTTGAACCATTTATCTGATCTCACGATGGAGGAGTACCGATCCACATGCCTCGGATGCATCGCTAACGATGGCCAAGGTGACAAGACCAATTCATCTGGAACAGAAAGCCAAGCAAAAGAGGGAAGAGGGGAGTCTCTACAGGGGAAAACCTACAAAAGAGAGAATTAAGGGGAAAGATGCAAGCTGCAGTTCTTGTTTCAAGTGCTCCATAAGTTTGTAATTAGTGAAAATTGTTCATGAAAGTATCTCATCGCTTGCAATCGAATCTTTATTAAAGAGAACCAATTTTTAAGTATAAGTGAATTAAAAAAGAGAGGGAGAGAAGCAACAAAATGAAAACAAGAATAACAGTGCATTTTCTGTGATATGTTGTTTAAATTTGTGTGTAACAACCTTTGGAAATCATAAGAAGTTGAAATCATAGGAAGCTTATTGATGTAAGTAATGAAAAAAAATATGTAGATGTGGGGGAGCATTGACCGACAAGGAAATTAATCCTAAATAGGATTGTGGGAATAAAACCTCTCAAGGCTTTTGGGATGCGGTTGTAGAAGAAGACGCGTGCCAAACGCAATATGTAGCTTTCCAAAAAAAACCCTTCCTCACATTATTAAGATTCATTAATAAAAGGGGTGTAATTGTTATAACAACTCAATTCCCTTCATTTAAAACTTAACAAGTTTGGTAATTGTTCCTTCTACATCCCTTCTCACATGCAATACTGCACGTGCACCCTGATAGTATCTATTATTGTTTTGAGCACGAAGTGATTGGGGGAAAAAAAAAGCTTCAAAAAGGGATTTCCTATGAGAAAAGGGGTGAGTTTAGGAAGGATCACTTGGTGAGATAATATATACGCAAAAGAAGGCCTCCCAACCCCTGGGTAACATTCACCTGAAAATTTTGGCTCTAGTAAATGGGTATGGAGATTTGGGAAGGAAGATAGGAGACTATGGTGTCAGGTTATAGAAAGTTTGATCTACACAAGAATGGATGAGACAAGAACCCAAGAAGGGGAGACTATAGTGGTTGCCCCTGGAAAACCATTGTGCATCTGGTTCCTACTTTGCTTCCTTTCTGAAAAATACGATTTAGACTCTAACTACATCTAGAGGGGGGGGGGGGGGTGAATAGGTGTAAACAATTGCGGAATAAAATTTCTACTAATTAAAGACAAGTCCTTAATTAATAGGCATGCACAAGCCTTAGACAAATAGCAAGAATATGATATCTAAAGTCACTCAAAATTTCAAATAAGAATAATTAGTAAATAAGTCAACACAAGCAATTCTGGTGACAAAAGGAAAACTCTAAGAGAACTCTCAAAGAGAAAAACCCTCTGGGTGATCAGGAGCCACCTCAAAAAATTTCACTATAAGCAAATGATTTACAGACAGTGGTTCAGACGACCCAACACAGACTCTCATTCACAGTCTAAGTATTTGAAGAACTCTTCAAACTTGCACCCTTGTAACGATCTAGAACTCTGAATATCTTCTTCCTGAAGTAGCAAACGAACTCGCTCAGCAACCGTAGGAACTCCCACGAGCAAACTCTCCAACTTGGAACTCCAAGGTAAGAAAAGAAGGAAGAAAAGAAGGTTTGATGGCTCAAAGGTAGAAAAGATGGAGAGAAATTTCTCTTCCTCACACAAGATGATTTAGGGTTCCAAAAACGACTTAAGTAATTTATTGGAACGTCTTAAAGATACTTATATAGGTTAGGAAGAAGTCTAGAAGGAATTGGAATTAAATCAGAAAAGATCAGAAATTTTATAAGTCAATTTATGACTCGAACGTTCGAACGGTCTAGAACGCGGCTCTCACGTTCGATATGTAAAAACAACTTATAAGGTCTCGTTCGAACGCAGCTCTCACGCCAGGTTAAATACAAGCGATCGTTTGAACATCGGCTCTCACGATCTCGAATGCTACTGTGAGACATGGGAAAAAATCAAAATTATGATTTCCTCAATCATCACACGGGATTATATAAAACAAAGAGTCGCCACCATTCAATTTAGGTGTGAATGGACACCAAAATATCAAATAAGCACAAAAGGAAAATTTTAGGGCAAAATATCCCTCCTAAAAAACAACCAGAGATGGGTAAGGGGATTAAGTTATGAACAGGGGAAGGTGTTAGGCACCCCTATTCATCCACACAAGGTGGTTGCCAGGTATTTGTTCATGTTAAAATAAAGGAAAAAGCTTGCTATAAAAATCACGAAAAATCACAAAATAGACAAAATTGTATGGTTTTTTCATATGAATAGTATGATTGATCCAGAACTATCAAACATGATCATACCATTCCTAGGGTTTCATGATCAAAACAAAATTGAGATAAAATCAATTTAAAGTGAAAAATCCAAAAATCTGGCTTCAAGCAAAATTCTAGAAATCTAGAAAAATATGATTTTTATAAAATATTTCAAAATTGAACTTGAATAGTCCAGGACATAGATAAAGCCCAAATTTCACATTAAATCAGAAAATAAAAACCAAAAATACCCACGTTGATGAAGAACACCAAAAGGGGAGAACTTAGACCGTAGGGTCTTCTCTCAATAATGAAAAACAATTTAAAAACCATATCATGAAACCCTAGAATTTATTTTCAGGCTTCTGGATCCAGATCTACCATATTGATCATGATAAATCCAGGATCCTAGCCTAAAATCACAAAAATCACGAAAATAATGCTGTAGGTGCAAAAGTGGCAAAAATCCAAATTTTAGCAAAAAGTGGGGATCTCATGCTATAAACATCATAGATTCATGTAATTCATTCAGATATATCATAAAAAGCATTAAAACATGATCAAGATATTCAAAATAGCCACATCTCACAGATTTGAGCACATGGGGGTCTACCCTACGGATCCACCTGTTCCCCTTTCCCCTAGTTCTCTCTTCACGTTTTACGGCTAGAGAGACTCTTGAGGTACTTAGAGATAGGTTTGGGTACACAAACACAATCACAGGCCTTATTCTAGAAAAAAGAGAAAAACAGATATGGGGTTCTATTCTAGGGATCCACCTGTTCCCCTTTCCCCTAGTTCTCTCTTCACGTTTTACGGCTAGAGAGACCCTTGAGGTACTTGGAGACAAGTTTAGGGATACAAAATAGATATGGCCTTATTCTACAGCAATAGAGATGATCCTATTACTTCTAGAATTGAAGACAGAAAATAAAAAAGGATAGGGGACTTACCTGGATTGAGCAGGCAGAGCAGCAGGGATTCCTTTCCTTCTCTTGGAGCTTTTGATTCTTCAAAATTTCGTGGCCCTTTAGCTAGAGGAAAGAGCCTCTATTTATAGACACACCCAGGGGCATGGTTGGTCCAGAAGGATATAGCCTGGTCTTCAAGATAGAGTAAAATACAGAGATAATGTCCATCCATAGCCAACCAAGGTAGCTTCAGCGAATAAAATACTTAATTCGCTCGTTTAAAGATATATTGGACTTCAAATAAAGCTCGGAAATCGAGAGAAGGACAAAACTCGCACGTGTCTTTAATGCCCGTAAATGATTTACGGTCCAACGGGGACCGCATTGTTACTACGGGCGCGCCTGTCCGTAGATAATTTTCGGGCACGATGGGCCCGTGAAGGAAATACGGGCAAAGCCTGCTTATTCAATTTTTATGCTTTTTTGACCTGTTTTAAGCTCTAATTACATGTTTTTATTATTTTCTCATTTGGCAGTGCAATTTGGGGTGTCTACAGCTGCCCCCTCTTTGCTGGTAATTGGAACCAATTACAAGCAGAGAGCAAAAAGACCCACCAATTGCACTTTCTGAGATTTTTGTATAATCAATTGCACTTTGCAAGGATTAAAGGGATGATTTTTGAAAAAAAGAATTGATTGTGGAAGATTTGCTAAGAAATCCCTCAGCTTAAGGGCCAAATCCTCCTCTCTCCTCTCACTGAGCACTTGTGGGCTATGAAGTGAGATTTGAGACAAAATTTTTAAACAAAAGTGGGTAAGGTGGCAATCCTTGCAACTTGCAACTAATATGTACATTAATCTCTTGAAAATTGTGAGAAAATAATAAAAATATGCTGTTTTTGGCTTCGCCCGTATTTGACTTACGGGCGGATCCTGCCCGTAGAGGATTCACGGGCGACCGGGACCGTAGTGCTTGCACGGGCGTGTAATGCCCGGACTGATTTTACGGATTTTGAACTCCTTCTTAATCTCGCGAACGCGACTTTTCCTTCTCTGCTCGTATTTTGCCCTAACTTCTCTTGCCCGTATTCTCTTCTCCGGTCCTCTCTTCTCCATCTTCGTCTGCACTTGTTGTTCTCCGGCGACTCTCTCCCTCCGGCGACGACTTGCTCATTCCGGCGACTGTTCCCATTTCTTGTTCTTCCACTGTCGTGCCAGTGGTCTTAGCTTCGGGTGTTCTTCGAACCGACCGTGAATCATCCTTCTTGAAGCTTCGGTAAAGTAAGAGCTTCCCATTTGATTCCTCCATTTCGACTGAACCCAGTAAGTGGCCGAAATCTCTCTGTTGTGTTTTTTTTTCTTATGAACAATGTATGCAACAATAAAACCCATGAACGAAATTTTTGCTCTTGATTGAATCAGCTGTTTGCTCTGTCTTCCTTAACCTGATTTGATTCGAAATTTCTATGCTCTTGAATTCTGGAATGATTAAACTCCCCAACATTGGTCTGTTCATCATTGTACCATGATGCTTTTCTTTGTACATGACATGTCCGCAATGACACTGACAAGTTTTTGATACTTGAAAGAGAGATGATTATCTCAAGCTGCAAATTTTTGTTTTTTTTGAATGCTGGGTAATCAAGTTGCAGATAGATCTTTGATTTTGAGTTTGTTTACTCCTTTGATCTTCAGCTATTTGGCTTCTTAGTGTGTTTGTCTGTCATGCCATCTGTCCTCACACTGTTATTCTGCTGATTTCTCTTTCCTTGTCTTATATGACTGTTTGTATGGTCTTTATGAATGAATCCTCCATTGTCATATTTGACCAAATGATTTTCTGCTCTTGGGCTAATAGATTTAGCTTTTGAGTGAGCAAATTTCTGAATTTCTGAGTTTGCTTCCTGTTGACTGAACTAATGTTTGCAATTTTTCTAATTGAGACTGGATTTGATGTTGAGCATCTTGTCCAACTGTCTTGGCATGAATACTATAGACTTTTGACTTTGCCTTTCTTGTGTTAACTCAGTCTCAATACAAGTATGCCTGAACTTTTATCCTGAAACCAAACAAAAGTAGATGATTAAAATCCACTCTTAGCACATTCATATATAAGAAGCCTAAACTTCCTATATAATTTTTATATATTTTCTTGATTAGAGCAAAGACAAAATAAATATCACAATAAGCTTTCTCTAAACAGAAAATTAAACTCCTTTTCTTCCATCCTCCATTTTTCTTTTCCTGCACATCACTTAATCTTGGTTAAAATGGAAATCAAGCCATTAGAAATTTTTAACAAGAATAATTAACCAACTCTCTGATTTGAACCGTAGATGGCCCGCCTTCGATCAGCTTCTAGGGATCCTGCGGATGAGCCTTCCTCTTCGAGAGTTAGGCGTGATCCTGCTGATGTGGCCTTGTCTTCGAGGGCCGAGAGGGATTCAGATTCAGATGTTCCTGATCTTCCTTCTGGGGATTCGCGTGAGGCGACCCCAGAGGTATACTCTAACTCCTTTGAATTTAATATTCCTTTTCAAAACACATCATCTTGATTCTTTCTTCTCTTTAATTATTTTCTTTTAGCCGGCTGTTGAGGCTTCGGGCAGAGATAGGAGCTGTAGTAGGCGTCGAGCTGGAGGTAGAGATGTGGGCCATGATGAGGGCTGTAGAGGAGGCCGCATAGGGGGCCGTGGCAGAGATGAGACCAGGACCAGGGTTGAGATCCCTGAGGAGGTGGCTGCCCAGATTAGGGATACCGATCTTCTGCATGGCTTGAGGACTCATCCCTCAGCATGCGTTAGGGCGGATATCCCTTTGGAGTATCCGATGTCCCATTATAGAGGGAGCTGGGCCAGCTTTACTAGATTCTTGAGAGCTTGCAGTTCGGCCTACCGTCAGGAGCTAGGCTTATATGGTTTTGGTATGTTTATCACCATCCCGGACGTACGCTTGGGTCGGGCCCTCATTGCAGCATTGCTGGAGAGGTTTTTCCCAGAGACATTGAGCTTCCACTTCCCAGATATTGAGATTGGGATCCGGCCTTCTGATTTCACGCTCATCACCGGGATTAGGATCATCGGTGATGTTATTCCTGAGATGGCGATGCCAGAGGCTGATGAGATTGCTGGTTATCTTGGATATATTGTGCTGCCTCCTGAGGCATGGGATCGAGGGAGAGCGAGATTGTCTCTGACATGGTTGAGAGAGACTTTCGGGAGGAGGCAGTTTGGCCAGCTTGCTGCCGGTGACCATGTTTTCCCATTTGCCTTCCGGTTTCTTTTTCTGTATATGATGGGATCCTGCTTCTTCCCAGAGGACACGACTTCAGTTAGTCCTTATTTTCTGAGTCTTCTGGGAGATCTGCAGCGGGCGAGGAGGTATGCATGGGGTCCGCTTATTTTTGGTACTATTCTGGCCGGCCTGCGCCGATCAGTGAGCGGCCTCTCTACTTCCAGAGGGGCTGGAGTTGGGTGCAGGTTCTTCTGGCCCTTCTTGCAGGTGAACCTTATTTCCCTTCTTTTTCTTTATCTCTTTCTTTTTATCTCTCATTTTCTATTCTTCTGACTATTTTCTTCTTTCTTGCAGTTTTTTGCTAGGGTTTATATACCCTATTTCCGCCCTACCTCTACGATGCCTGAGGAGACGTATCCCATGGCACTTAGATGGTGTCATGTAGAGCACGACTCTGAAAAGAGTCGTCCCAGGTCCGCCCGGGCCCAGTTAGACAGGTTATACCGGTCTGAGGTAATCTTCTTTAATTTCTCTACTTCTTCTTTTCTTTTCTTCCTGGATCGCATATCTGATGTCCTGTTCTGTTTTTCAGCTATTTGTCCCCAGGATGGAGGACATTCATGAGGTGCTGGCCCTGCAGGCAGCCAGAGATGATGCATTTGTCCCTGACCAGAGACGACAGAGATACCAGTTCTTTATTGGTCAGCTGGGCAGCATCTGGTACTGCGGCGAGCGCTTCTTCTTTCAGCATGTGGGAGAGCCGCGGATTCCTGCCATCCCGCCAGATACTACTCCTTTCTATCCTCCTATGCCTGTTGATCCTGCCCAGTTCTTAGATTGGACTGATGCAGAGACATTATTAGAGGAGGGTGACTATGATGCCTGGTTCAGGCAAGCTTCTGTTGGGTGCCTCATGTCACCCATGCCTGTCCGTGGCGGAGTCACGGAGATAGGAGGGGTAGTGATTAGGGCCTACGACACCACGGTATGCCTTCTTCCTTTTCTGATCTTCTATTTCTATTTCATTAACATTTTTCTGACTTCTTTCTTTGCTATTTCAGGAGGCTCAGTTGGCAGAGATCAGGTCTCGCTATGCTGATTTAGAGCGCCAGCGTGATGCCGCGATCGCTGAGCGGGACGCCCTCTATATCACCATTTCAGATCTCCGGGGGCAGCTAGCCAGAGCCCAGGGCCAGGAGGGTCCATCTGATGCACAGGATCAGGCGGGTCCATCTGATGCACAGGACCAGGCGGGTCCATCTGATACTTAGGTTAATTTCTTCTTTTTATTTCCATTCCTGCTTTTGTATTTGTTTGTCTTGTTCTGACTGAATTTTTCTCTTAGTTTCAGGAGTACACAGCTGGCCCCTCTTCACCTGCTTCACCCGTGCCTATGCATTTCCGGGATGAGGTGTTTTCTGTGGCACGGGTGGAGTTCGTGACGTCTCCCAGTCCAGTAGAGGTTCCTGCAGCAGAGCTCGAGGTCGAGGCTGATATTGTACCTGCTGCTGAGGATGTGCCAGAGTCTGCCCCAGTAGCTGAGACTGCTCCTGATGCGTCTGCTGATGTAGATATGGATTTGGCTATGGACGCCGCTGTGGTAGAGCCTACTTTGGAGATTGCGGTGATGGAGGAGGCTACAGCTGATCCTGTAGAGCCTGGGGTTGATGCTGATGTACCTGGGACCTCTGCTCCTGCTAGTCCTGCTATGGAGGATGTTGAGGTGACGCATGCTGCTGTTGATACGTCAGCGGAGTCTTCTCGTACTGATTCTGATGTAGATACTTCAGGGTATGTCCCTCCTGATCATCCCACTGTTGGCCTTGTGCCTTTATATATGTGGCATGATATTCAGTTTGTTTTGAGCAGGATGACGCGTAGCACAGCCCGCAATATTGTGCAGCATGTCTTTGAGGGCAGGCGATCTTCAGGCCGTGGTCGAGGCAGAGGACGAGGCCGTGGCCGTAGGGGCGGACTTGCTTAGACATTAGATTAGGATTATTCCATGTACATTTGTATTTTTTGGCAAAAGTGATGTAAACATTCATGTATATAAAGGAAGTTTGATTTATTTCCATTTGTGTTCTTTTCTTCTTTATTTACAGTATTTATTACCTGATGAATGTTAAACAGGGACAGGTGAAGCTTAGGAAAACCAAGGAAATTAAAAATTCCCATTTTTTTTGCATTTTTTCGAAGGAACCGTATTTACTATACGAGCAAGCCGTGCCTGTAAATGTACTACGGGCGCACTCTGCCCGTGAAGTTTCCACGGTCAAGGGTGTCCGTAGTTCCTATACGGGCGAGCTTTGCCCGTAGTATAATTACGGAATTTACTGCCTTACGATTTTTTCTATATAAACTCCTAGGGAACGTCATTGTAACACTTTTATTAGTTGGAAAACTCCCTGAGCACGTCTTTTCTCGCTTTCCTTGGCTTCTTTGGCGCTTCCATGGCTTCCCCTACGCCGCTTTCTCCTGCCATTGAATCTCCTCCTGCAAGACAACCTGTTAGATCAAAACCTCCTAATCTTACCAGGTAGAATATTGTGGATTCCTTTTATGATAGATGGGTTAACTCCATGACCCTTGATGAGGAGATTCGTTGGGATTCCATCCACTTAGGGCACATCCTACACCTCCCTAAAATTCCCTTTAAGTGGGAAATCATTGAAGCTTTGATTGGCCACTGGGTACCTGAGCTGAATCTCTTCTGTTTTGATGACAAAGAGATGACTCCCACCATAGAAGAAATTGAAACCATCCTTGGCCTAAGATTTTCTGAAAAAGTTGTGAACCCACCCCTAAAGCTTAGTTATAAAAAAGAGGCTTCCACTTTCTTGGGTATAGGGAAGAAGGACTTAGGAAATTCTGATGCACTATTGACCTTGTCCAAGACCTTTTTGACTGAAAAACTTCTGAGGAGTAATGACAAGGACTCTAGGTTTAATGCATTGGCCCTGGTAGTGGTCAATCAGCTGCTTTTTCCATGGGGTGATGACCAGGTTGACTTGGCTCTCATCTCAGTTATCTGTCAGGTTAGGGAACGCGAGAGGTTGGCCCCTATGATCCTAGCAGAGATATATCAGGCCCTTATTGACTGTTATTTCAGGAAGAAGAAACGCTTCCTTGCCTGCGCCCCTATCCTACAGGTAAAAAATATGCATATATTTTTTTTTCTTTTTTTTTTCTTCTCTCTGCTTCTTCTTCTTCTCTTTTTTCTTTCTTTTTTTTTTTCTTCTCTTTTTTTTTCTTTTTCTTTCTCTCTTTTTTTCTTTTTCTTTCTCTCTTTCTTGTTCTTTTTTTTTTCTTTTTGGAAATAAATTGAAATACTCCCTTTTTCTGCAGCTTTGGTTGCTTGACCATCTTAGCCAGGTTGAAGAAATAACTCGCCGCTTCTTTCCAAGATTGAAAGTTCCTGTTTTGATGAGCAATAGGGGATGTCCTAACATCCAAGGTGGCAAGCAAGGCTGGTTCGCTTTCTTGGGTACTCTCTAGGATGATCAAGTGAGATGGCTTGGCACTTATCAGCCCGCTCCAGAGACAGTGATTAGCTTTAGGGATAAAAACTTTCTGGCCCTGGCAGGCTTGAAATCTGCTGTTCTCTATCTTCCTTTGAGCGTTCTTCGGCAGTTTGGAGCGACCCAGGGAATTATGATCCCAACTGGCTATGAGAGCCTTGTAGGACCACTTACATCAGCCACCATGGGGCTAAATGCTCAATTAATGAATGAGTGGTCCTATGTTCGCTTTCTGCGGGGTCCTGTCTTTTCTGAGTTCCATGTGAAGGACTATCACTTTTGGATCAAAGAGCAGGTGCAGAGTCATGCCCCAATACCAGAGGATCCTCCTACAGTTCTTCCTCCTATCTATGAGGACATTCTGGAGTCTGAAAGGGCAACCCATAAGTGGCTTCAACAAATATGGGTACGGGAGGCTCAAGAACTTAGGATAAAAGTCATTGATCTGGAGAGGAAACTTGAAGAGCAGAAGTCTGGCCGTATTGCCATGGAGAAGAAACTTGAAGAACAAATGCAAGCTCGTCGCTTTGAAGTCCGAGTGATGCGGAAGAAATATCAGGATTCCTTGGCCGACCTTAGGGCGTTGAAGATAAAGCATTCTTTTTTAGATGAGGTCATCTCCTTTTTGAGTGATCCTGATGCAGAGGGAGCTTCTGGAATCATTGCAACTCAGGCAGCTAGGATTAGGGAGCTTGAGGAGCAGTTAGGGAGTAGGGATTAGATTCTTTCATCTCCCATTTTTTTTTCATTTTTTTCCATACTTTTATACAAAAGCAAACTCCATTAGTGGAAAGATATTAGATTTAATTCAAAAATAGGTTTTATATTATTGGTCTCAGAATTCTCAGATGCTTATAAAAATAGAAGTTTTATGAAAAAGTATTTGATTTCTCATCACTGGCCAAAGTATAGTTTATTTATTTATTTATTTATTATTTTTTTGAAAGCTGATCCAAAACACTTAATCACATATAATTAAAGGAATTAAAATTAGGTTGAATAATGAAAAGGGTAGTCCAAGCAATAGGGAGAGACCAAATTTGTCTACCCCGTGACCTTTAGAATCATCCCCTAATGATTTTACCTTCATGATGGACCCTGCTAATCTGCTCAGTTTCCAGTGCTCATGCTGATTAAATTTAGACAACATGATCAACTCAACCCTTGATTCTTTTCTCTTTTTTTTTTTTTTTTTTTTTTTTTTTTTTTTCTTTTGCCCTTCTTGCCCCTAGTGCCAATTACGGTTTTCACTAGGGTTGGCCTCTGCATTCCGTCATTACCAATCTTACTTTGAAAGTTGAATGAATATACTAAAATCACCGAGGTCTTAATAATAGGATGAAACATAGGCTAGGTTTGGTTTATGAAAGAAAAGGTATTAAAGGCTCAAAATTTTCTAAGTGTGAAAATGGGTCAACTGGACTTACAGTCATGGTGAATTCAATCCCATTCCCTTTCTTTTGTATTTGGCTTTTATTTGCCCCTATTTTTTTTCTTTTCAAAATTTTTTCTTTTTGCCCCTATTGGCCTTGCCCTTATTGGCTTTGCCCCAGTATAAGGCTGTAAGTCCAGTTTAGGTTTAACAAAAAAGACGAACAGGCTCAAATTGGTTTGACTAGGAATTCAAATTTTGGGATATAAAGAACAATGGCCTCAGATCATTTCCTAGTAATATTCATTCATGGAAAATATCTCTTTACTGCATCAGAGTTAATTGGCTCAGGAAAATCCTTCCCATCCATTTCTGTTAAGATGAGAGCACCCCCTGATATGACCTTCTTGACAACGTAAGGTCCTTCCCAATTTGGTTTGAATTTTCCACAAGGATCTTCCAAAAAGGGTAAAATCTTCTTTAATACCAAATTTCCTTCTTGGAAAGTTCTGGGCTTCACCTTTTTATTGTAAGCCCTGGCCATCCTCTTTCGATATAATTGGCCATGACTAAGTGCCTTCAAACGTTTTTCTTCTATTAAATTGAGTTTATCATGTCTTGATTGTATCCATTCAGCTTCTTCTAATTTAGCTTCCAGTAGCACTCTTAGTGAAGGTATTTCCACTTCCACTGGTAAAACTGCTTCCATTCCATAGACTAAGGAGTATGGGGTTGCCCCTGTAGAAGTCCGGATTGAGGTTCTGTAAGCATGTAGAGCAAGTGGCAGCATTTCATGCCAATCTTTAAAACTCACTACCATTTTCTGAATAATCTTCTTTATATTCTTATTCGCTGCTTCCACTGCCCCATTCATCTTTGGTCTGTAAGGCGCTGACTTGTGGTGGGTAATCTGAAATTGTTCACACATCTTCCTCATGTCTTTGTTCTTAAGGTTTGAAGCATTGTCTATTACTATGGCACTTGGCAAACCATAGCGGCAAATGATGTTGTGCTTCAAAAACTTAAGAACATGGCTACTCGTAATGTTTGCATATGAAGCTGCCTCTACCCACTTGGTGAAGTAATCAATTGCTATGAGTATAAATCTATGTCCATTTGATGCCTTTGGAGAGATCATTCCAATGACATCTATACCCCACATAGAAAAAGGCCACGGAGATGTCATACTGTGTAATTCACTTGGGGGTGCATTCTTGTTATCCGCGTACACTTGGCATAAATGACACCTTTTAACGTGCATATAGCAATCATGCTCCATAGTCAACCAGTAATATCCCAATCGCAGAATCTTCTTGGCAAGCATATGTCCATTCATATGGGGTCCACACACTCCTCCATGTACCGTTTCAACTATCCTTTCTGACTCAGTCTTTGCAACACATCTGAGTAGTATATCATTGTGTGATCTTTTGTACAACTGCCCACCACTTAGTAAGAACTGTCCTGCCAGCCTCTGTATTGTTCTTTTCTCTGTAGAGGTGACATTTTCTGGTAAACTTCGATCATTTAGGAAATTCTTAATGTCTTGAAACCATGGTATTTCTTCTTCTGGGGTTTCTTCTAGAACAAGGCAGTAAGCTGGTTCATCTCTGACTTCAATTTCCAATGGTCTAATATCAACACCTTTTGGCATACTGACCATTGAAGCCAATGTTGCTAGAGCATCTGCAAACTGATTTTTGGTCCTTGGCATATAATTGAAGGAAATTCGAGTAAACTTGGTGCTTATTTCTTCCAAATACTGGTGATAGGGGATCAATTTGTGATCCTTGGTTTTCCATTCACCAGTTGTTTGGAAGATGATAAGACTCGAATCCCCATATACGTCAAGTTCCTCTACTTCATGGTCTAAGGCTGCTTGCAACCCAATTATGCATGCTTCATACTCTGCTATATTGTTCATGCATTGGAAGCTTAACTTCACTGCGATTGGGATATGTGCCCCATCTGGCTTGATCAATACAGCCCCTATTCCATTTCCATTCATATTGGCGGCCCCATCAAAAAACATTTGCCATGAGCTTTCGCCTTCTTCCTCTTCAGCAAACAGGATTGCCTCATCAGGGAAGTTGGTCTTTAAGGGTTGGTATTCTGGTAAAGGGTGTGCAGCCAAGTGATCTGCAATGGCTTGACCCTTAATGGCCTTTTGTGTGATATAGGTGAGGTCAAATTCAGAGAGTAACAACTGCCACTTTGCTGTTCTGCCAGTTAAAGCCGGTTTCTCAAATAGATACTTCAAAGGGTCCATGCGGGATATCAATAAGGTGGAATGACTAAGGAAATAGTGCCTTAGTCTCTGAGTTGCCCATACTAAAGCACAACAAGTCTTTTCTAGAGGGGAATATTTTGCTTCATATTCTGTAAATTTCTTACTCAGGTAGTAAATCGCCCTCTCCTTTCTGCCTGTATCGTCATGCTGTTCTAAGACACACCCCATTGATGTCTCCAAAACTGACAAGTATAAAATCAATGGTCTTCCTGGAGTGGGTGGTACTAGCACAGGTGGGTTCAATAAATACTCCTTTATTGTGTCAAAGGCTTCTTGGCAATCATTATTCCAGACTGTCGGGTTATTCTTTCTTAGAAGTTTGAAAATTGGTTCACAAATAGCTGTGAGCTGTGCTATGAACCGGCTTATGTACTGAATCCTTCCAAGAAAACCCCGAACTTCCCTCTCGGTTCTAGGTGATGGCATTTCAATGATGGATTTAGCTTTAGCTGGGTCAATCTCAATTCCCCTTCTGCTTACTATAAAGCCCAACAATTTTCCTAATGTAGCCCCAAAGACACATTTCGCAGGGTTAAGCCTTAGACTGTATTTCCTAAGCCGGTCAAATACCTTCTTCAAGTTGATCAAGTGGTCTTCTTCTTCGCATGATTTGGCTATCATATCATCCACATAGACCTCCATCTCCTTATGGATCATATCATGGAATAAGGCTGTCATGGCCCTCTGGTAGGTTGCCCCAGCGTTCTTAAGTCCAAATGGCATGACAGTGTAGTGGAAGGTACCCCAAGGGGTGATAAAGGCTGTCTTCTCTTGGTCTTCCTTAGCCATCTTGATCTGATTATAACCAGAAAAGCCGTCCATGAATGAGAATAGACTATGTACAGCGGTGTTATCCACCAAGATGTCTATGTGTGGAAGTGGAAAGTCATCCTTTGGACTTGCCTTATTCAAATCTCTATAATCTACGCACATTCTGACCTTTCCATCCTTCTTTGGTACTGGCACTATATTTGCAAGCCATTCGGGGTATGTGGAAACTGCTAAGAATCCGGCTTGGAATTGTTTAACCACTTCATCTTTGACCTTTAACGTCCATTCAGGTTTTAACCTGCTCAGTTTCTGTTTAACTGGCTTAGCGTCTGGTAGAATAGGTAGCCTGTGTACCACCATATCTGTGTCTAACCCTGGCATATCCCGATACGACCATGCAAACACATCTTCATAATCAGCCAAAAATCGTATCATTTCATCCCCCTGTACCTCAGATAGACATACCCCAATCTTCACTATTTTTGGGTCATCTTCGGTCCCTAGGTTGATTGATATGGTCTCTTCGATATTGGGTTGGACCCCCTTTTCATGACGCTCTAATTGATATGTGATTTCCTTTGGAGGGTCGTCTTCTTCGTCCTCGGTCTCTTCTTCGACCCCCATTAGGTCAAAGTCGAGCTCAAGGTCGAAGTCATACCCATCCTGATCCAATTCCGTTTGCTTATATGGTTCATAAATGGTTTGGACCCTTTTGAAAAATTTATCTTTTCTAGAAAAAATTGAAAAATCTTTTTGTGTTTTTTGAGAGCTTTCTACAAAATCTTTCCCTGAAGACGAAGGCTCATTAAAACCTTCAGGAAAAGGGCATTCCACTAATGGAGTTTTTTTTTGGAAGCCATGTCTGTTTGCCAAACAAACGCGGCTTCAAAAGTAAGGGGAGTTTCCTCCCAATTATTCAGAATGAAAGAATCTGGGGCAGGGATACAAGCCTGCTCCTCAAGCTCATGGTATGCATCAGAGATCACCAGTACTGGGTGCGTTGCATCGCTTGTTTCTTCTGTAGGGCCAGTTCCAGATGGAACTTCTACTGCAGCCCAATCAATAAAAGGTAGCTCCTCTGCTACTTTTTCTTGGTTGCCTTCTGTCATGGCAAAGAATGCCCCTACGTCCTCAGAAAAGTCCTGCTCCTATTCTGCCTGTGGCACAGGCCCACCAGATACTTGTGGAGGTGGAGGTGGAACATATGGTTGTACTGTTGAGGGTTTGGGTTTCTGGAATGGGTTGATATTGTAGTATGGAGGTTTGGCCTGATCCTCAGGAGGAGACAGCTGAATCATGTGAGACAGCTTAGGAAAAGTTTCCCTGATGTGCGGGAATTTTATAGCTTCTATCTGCCCCTGTCTTCTCCATTTCCTTGGCTTGGACCCCAATCCTGCTCTGTGAACCATCTTCTTAACCTGTACTGGTTCTATCCTTCCTTGTAGGTTAACCCCCAGACCTTTTCCAGGGTGAAAATGGTACTTTTCTAGCACATTTTTGACCATTTTTTCAGCACAGATCAATTTTCCTCTTTTTCCTGATACCCCCCAGATATATAATTCACAGCTTCAAATTGGAAAGAGTGAAATGTCATCTTATCAGCAGTCATTTCCATGTTAATACAGGGTACATCAGGGGACCACATGTGGGGAACCAAGTTTTCGGCCAGGACGGTAATCACCTTTTGCCCTCTAATGTACTTGACTCTTTGGTGGAGGGTAGATGGTATAGCCCTAGCCGTATGAATCCACGGCCTTCCTAGGAGTAGGTTGAAGGCTGCAGGTATATCCATCACTTCAAATGTGATGTTGAAAATATACGGTCCAATTGTGACCGGCAGTTCAACCTCCCCTAGGGAGTGTGTTTTAGAGCTGTCAAATGCTCTTATAATTCTTCCATTTTGCTTTATTTTGTTTCGCTCCAGATTGAGCTTAACAAAGGTTATCAATGGGTAGACATTGAGAGCCGACCCATTATCAATCAGAACCTGGGCTATCATGCAACCCTTACTGAGCACAGCAATGTGCAAAGGATCCACATGATGGTACCCTGCCGGACTAATTTCAGTTTCAGAAAAGGTTATGACATTATGGGATAAAATTTGGCCAACCATCCGGCCTAGTTGGTCTGGTTCAATACTTTTAGGCACATGGGCCCCCTGGAGTATCCTTAACAAGGAGTCCCTATGTTTTTCGGAATTTAACAATAATCCCAGAATTGAGATCTGGGCAGGGACTTTGTTCAACTGCTCAATGACATTGAACTCACTCTTTTTTATTACCTTAATGAGGTCAGCAGCCTCACTGTTAGTTACCTGAGGGGCCTCTTCCCCTACCTTGGCCTTTCCTTTATTTTTTTCTTCTTCTTTCTCCTTCTCTGTTTCTTTTTGTTTTTCTTCCACCCCTAGACATTTCCCTGACCTCATCATGAGGTTTACTTCTTCCTTGCTTTCAGCTGCAGGGCATGTAGTGGTAAATGCTTCACTGTAGTTCCATGGTACAGCCGATTCAGAATAGGAAGGCTTGGGGACATTCACCACCAATGGGGGAAGTTTGGGCTTGGCGATGGAAGTCTGAGTAATAGGAACATTAACAACCAATGGAGGAAGTTGTTTTGGTTGGGGGTTTGCAGAAGTGACTGATGCACTAAAGGGGTCACAATTTATGACCAATGGTGGCTTAGACTGAATGGGTGGAGTAAAAGTGGATGGATTGTAATTAATGACCAAAGGTGGCTTGGAGATGTTCATCTGGGCCATGAGGGATGAGACTCGGTCCAAAGATGAGCTAATGTTCCTTGCAACACTATCATTCCCCTTTGAAATCATATTTATTTCTTTGCCTTCACTTCTCCTGTCAAAATATACTTTGACCGTTGTCCCTATGGGAGCAATTAATTGAGATGGGTCAAAGGTTATTTTGTCAGAAGAGATGACCCCTATGACATTAGATGGGCCTGCCCCGTGATGCTGGGGCAGTGGGTTTTGTCCAATATCGGTTCTTGGAGGATTGGGAGCCCCTGTATTGAAAGACAGGGTATTCTGGTCCAGTAAGTCCTGAATGGCATGTTTCAAAGGCCAGCACTTGTCGGTAGGGTGCCCAGGTGCACCCATATGGTAATCACAAGTGGTGGAGGGGTCAAAATTTCTCCCCTTAGATGCATTCGGATTAGGTTCTCTTAAGGTGATATACCCTGCTTGCAATAAAGTGGGCAGCAATTGAGAGGGAGTCATTGGAATAGGGGTAAAAACCCTATTTCTCCTTGCTGCAAAATAGGCATCATTTTCCTCTTTGGTAAAAACCCTTTTTTGGTCTGAAGGTGCTACTGGAACATTAACCCTCATGGGGGCCTGGGATGATGACGCCGGTGGGGTAGGAAAATGTGCAGGTACGTTGATTTGTATGGGCTTGTTAGGGCCAGATGGTGGCTGTACCATGTTTACCTCCCCCTCATTCTTGTTCCCATTATTTTTTATCCCGCTTCCTTTCTTCTGATTAGGGTCTTGCTAACCATGGCAGAGTGGTCAATTATCTTACCTGACCTTATTCCGTCCTCAATTCGGTCGGCCACTTGAACCAAAGCTGCAAAATTAGTGGTGATCTGACCCACCAAGTGGCTGTAGAATGGTTGACCCAGAGTGCTTATGAAAGTAGAAATCATTTCCTGTTCTAGCATGGGTGGCCTGACTTGGGAGGCCGTCTCCCTCCACCTCTTGGCATATTGCCTTACAGTCTCTTCCCTTCCTTTGCTCATTCTCATGACGTCGTACCTATCTGGCATGATCTCTGAATTGAACCGGTATTGAGCCAGGAAGGCATCGGCTAGGTCCTTCCATCTTTTGATCTTTCCATGGTCCACCAGAGTGGCGAACCATCTTAATGCGGTTCCAGTCAGGCTCCTTTGGAAAAGTTGGATCAAGATACCCTCATCCTGCCCGAACTGGCATAGGGCACCGCAATACAACTTTAGGTGGCTCATGGGGCAACCAGTGCCATCATACTTGTCCAAGTCTGGGCACTTAAACTTAGCCGGCAGATTAACATTGGGGTATAGGCACAGGTCTTCAAAATTCGTGCCTCCAAAGTTGTTTACACCTTTGACTTCCCTTAGTTCATCTTGGATCATTTCTAGCTTATGCATGAACTTTCTTTCAACCTCTTCCCTTATCCTTTCCTTTTCCTTAGCCTTGTTTGACTCAGCTGTCTCATCCCTGGTCAGTATAGGTTTAGGGGTGTGTTCATAGACGGGTTCAGGAGTTGGTTGCACTGGAGGTGGAATGTTGACTGGGGGTGGAGGTGCAGGGTTGGATGTGGATGCCTGGTTCTGGGCCTGCATTTGTTGGGCCTGCACTTGTTGGGCCTGTACTGACAGTATGTTCTCTAGCATTCGGGCTAGTCCTGCCACTTGTTCTTGGAGTAGAACAACATCTGGATGAGGAGCGTCAACTTCATCTTCAATGGGATTCATGGCTCGAGCTCTTGATCTGGTTACAGGAGCTATGATTGCAAGTGTATTGGTACCTGGAAAAATAAAGAGAAAATATCAGTGCCAATTTAATCTCATTCACATGTCTAGGAATGCCTATGTGCAAGCTGGGTGAACACGAGTTTGGATTTTTTTTTTTATTTATTATTTGCTTCTTCTTTTTTTTTTCTTTGTTTTTTTTTTTTTGAATTGTTGGAATATTCTAGGGCTTCCAACAGGTCCCACAAAAGAGAGAAAGATCTGAAATTCAAAGGCTTTCAGAGGCCCGGGGGGTTTTTGAAAAAGGTCTGAAATTCAAAGGCTTTCAGAGGCCCAGGGATATTTTTGGAAAAAGTCTGAAATTCAGAGGCTTTCAGAGGCAGAGGCCCAAAAATTCTGAAATTCAAAGGCTTTCAGAGGCCCAAAAGGAAAAAGGTCTGAAATTCAAAGGCTTTCAGAGGCCCAAAAATTCTGAAATTCAAAGGCTTTCAGAGGCCCAAAAGGAAAAGGTCTGAAATTCAAAGGCTTTCAGAGGCCCAAAAGTTCTGAAATTCAAAGGCTTTCAGAGGCCCAAAAGTTCTGAAATTCAAAGGCTTTCAGAGGCCCAGGATTTTTGAAAAATCTGAAATTCAAAGGCTTTCAGAGGCCCAAGAGTTTTTTTTTTTTTGTTGAGAAAAATTCTGAAATTCAAAGGCTTTCAGAGGCCCGAGGGATTTTTTGAAAAATCTGAAATTCAAAGGCTTTCAGAAGCCCAAGAGTTTTGAAAAAGTCTGAAATTCAAAGGCTTTCAGAAGCCCAAGGAACCTTTCTCTCACATTTTCTTTCTTTTAATTATTTTGTTTGCTTGTTTGTTTTTTTTTTTTTTTGAAGCATTTTATTCAAACTTGTTTCCCTTTATCATTATTTAAAGGTTAAAGGAAGACTTTAGTGGGAAAAACTGATTAAAGTTAAATATTCCGAGAAAACCGTAAACACAGTACGGTCCAGCCGTGCCCGTATTCAAATTACGAGCAAGCCGTGACCGTATGCAATCCACGGGCGAGCCTAGCCCGTATAACCAATACGAGCAAGCCCAGCCCGTGTACTAAATGCGGTTTTACGGAACCCTGTTATGTTTTTCCAGTTTTTACATGGTTTGATCACTTTAATTGTTCATCCAAACATACGGTTCACCCAGTACAGAGCTTCTAAACTGTCCCAAAGTGGACCTTGGCCTATTTGTAAAAACACATGCTTGGGATGGCACATGTACCCTCCAAATTGACACCATACTCAAGAATTTGGTACCCTTTTGTTGACTCTTGTATGAACATAGGGTAAGATTGATTCTAAATAGAGTTAGAGACTCTTCCTATGGGCTGCACCAATTTTAAAAACATGTAAATTTTGGGACCAATTTTATCCCGAACCAATGAGTACCATGACACTCCTATGACATGAAAATAATGCAAAACAATAGGATTACCTTGTTACCTTGTTTACCTTGAATATAGCATCCGCATTATGCCCTGGTTTGTAAGCCATGCATACGGCCTTCCCACAATCATACAAACCCATATTCCCACGTAATTGTATATTTTAGCCAAAAACGTGTAACTCCACCTTCAAGCGTAGGGGTTTTGGGTTTTGGCTTAATGGCAACTTAGCACTCAAGCCTAGTGATGACTAGAATCCCAGATCCACATTATCATCACATCATTAGCTCAAAGTTCTAAGGTGAATGTTTTCACTTTCGCTTTCCGAAGTATCGACCTCGTTGCGCCAAGCTACACACATTCGGGTTCAACTTCCTATAGGTTAAGGGTAGGCTGTGTAAAAATAAAAGGTGCACAGTGCATTGTAAAAATAGGGTGCATTCACAACGTCCCAAACCCTTGCCACTCTTTTCGCAGCCATGCATAAACAAACCAAGGCATAATAGGAAAGCATATTTAAAATAAACAAGTAAATAAGGCAATCCTATAGCACCCAAAACATGCTCATAAAAAAATCATCTATCATGCAAACATATGATCATGTTATACACCCAAAATCATCATGGAGATCATGCTGAAAATTAAAACATGCTATAGCAAGAAATAAGCATGGTTCAGCAAAACGGACCTCCCCTACGCATGTTTGTAGAAACAATCCTATAAATCAAAATTAAGCATGTTTCTACCCCCATGAATTCTTAAGCAATAATTCAGATTTAAAATATACTCAACATGCTTAAGAACACAAAATAGCAAGCAAATCAAAAAATCAAAAACATGAACAAACACCAAAAAGGTTGAAATTCTCAAGTCCCCAGCAGAGTCGCCAGTTGTGAGACATGGGAAAAAATCAAAATTATGATTTCCTCAATCATCACACGGGATTATATAAAACAAAGAGTCGCCATCATTCAATTTAGGTGTGAATGGACACCAAAATATCAAATAAGCACAAAAGGCAAATTTTAGGGCAAAATATCCCTCCTAAAAAACAACCAGAGATGGGTAAGGGGATTAAGTTATGAACAGGGGAAGGTGTTAGGCACCCCTATTCATCCACACAAGGTGGTTGCCAGGTATTTGTTCATGTTAAAATAAAGGAAAAAGCTTGCTATAAAAATCACGAAAAATCACAAAATAGACAAAATTGTATGGTTTTTTCATATGAATAGTCTGATTGATCTAGAACTATCAAACATGATCATACCATTCCTAGGGTTTTATGATCAAAACAAAATTGAGATAAAATCAATTTAAAGTGAAAAATCCAAAAATCTGGCTTCAAGCAAAATTCTAGAAATCTAGAAAAATATGATTTTTATAAAATATTTCAAAATTGAACTTGAATAGTCCAGGACATAGATAAAGCCCAAATTTCACATTAAATCAGAAAATAAAAACCAAAAATACCCACGTTGATGAAGAACACCAAAAGGGGAGAACTTAGACCGTAGGGTCTTCTCTCAATAATGAAAAACAATTTAAAAACCATATCATGAAACCCTAGAATTTACTTTCAGGCTTCTGGATTCAGATCTACCATATTGATCATGATAAATCCAGGATCCTAGCCTAAAATCACAAAAATCACGAAAACAGTGCTGTAGGTGCAAAAGTGGCAAAAATCCAAATTTTAGCAAAAAGTGGGGATCTCATGCTATAAACATCATAGATTCATGTAATTCATTCAGATATATCATAAAAAGCATTAAAACATGATCAAGATATTCAAAATAGCCACATCTCACAGATTTGAGCACATGGGGGTCTACCCTACGGATCCACCTGTTCCCCTTTCCCTTAGTTCTCTCTTCACGTTTTACGGCTAGAGAGACTCTTGAGGTACTTAGAGATAGGTTTGGGTACACAAACACAATCACAGGCCTTATTCTAGAAAAAAGAGAAAAACAGATATGGGGTTCTATTCTAGGGATCCACCTGTTCCCCTTTCCCCTAGTTCTCTCTTCACGTTTTACGGCTAGAGAGACCCTTGAGGTACTTGGAGACAAGTTTAGGGATACAAAATAGATATGGTCTTATTCTACAGCAATAGAGATGATCCTATTACTTCTAGAATTGAAGACAGAAAATAAAAAAGGATAGGGGACTTACCTGGATTGAGCAGGCAGAGCAGCAGGGATTCCTTTCCTTCTCTTGGAGCTTTTGATTCTTCAAAATTTCGTGGCCCTTTAGCTAGAGGAAAGAGCCTCTATTTATAGACACACCCAGGGGCATGGTTGGTCCAGAAGGATATAGCCTGGTCTTCAAGATAGAGTAAAATACAGAGATAATGCCCATCCATAGCCAACCAAGGTAGCTTCAGCGAATAAAATACTTAATTCGCTCGTTTAAAGATATATTGGACTTCAAATAAAGCTCGGAAATCGAGAGAAGGACAAAACTCGCACGTGTCTTTAATGCCCGTAAATGATTTACGGTCCAACGGGGACCACATTGTTACTACGGGCGCGCCTGTCCGTAGATAATTTTCGGGCACGATGGGCCCGTGAAGGAAATACGGGCAAAGCCTGCTTATTCAATTTTTATGCTTTTTTGACCTGTTTTAAGCTCTAATTACATGTTTTTATTATTTTCTCATTTGGCAGTGCAATTTGGGGTGTCTACAGCTACTCTCGGTTTTGTCTGCAAATCACCACTGCACCTATGGCGTTCGAAAGACCAATCTAACAGTCTTGAATGCTACTCTCGGGTTTCTCTGCAACTAGGTTTAACACTGAATGTTTGAACGGTGCATCAAACTCTCTCAAACGTTAACCATAAAATCTTCAATTTGACTCCACTTTTGATGCTGTTTGAACCGTGACTTCTATAACTTATTCTAATCAACTTAAACACTTTAAGCACATACTTTTTGACACGGAATTAAGCCAAACTAAAATATTAAACCTAACAAACTCCCCCTTTGGCTTTTCCGTGACAAAACTAAACAAATGTATCCTAGTTGTTGTGAACCACCAAGCAACAACTAAAACTATTAAAAAATAAAAAATTTGGCAAGACCTAACCTAGAGACATTAGAACACAGACTTATTCACCTGTACCTGAAACACCAAAAATAAGAAAATACCAGGTGAAAAGCAAAGGGAATAAAATAACTAGACAAAATTAACACACATCATCAATTATCCATTGAAAAAAAACTAATATATGTATTCCTTCACATCCATGATAAAAGAAATATAAACAAGTATGTTAATTATTATCATCCACCAAAAAAAATATACATCAAACAAAAAATATACATCCACATCTCCACATCTACAATCCAAACTCCCCCTTTTTGTCACGAAATAGACAAAAGAGGAAACATGTCAAACTCAAGAAGTGGAGGGTCCAGCATCTCCACCACTGCCACTAGGGCCAGGAACATCACTAGGAACATTGATTGGACCAGGAGCATCAAGAGGAGGACCACTTGTACCATCAACTGCACTTGGACCTGGAGCTTCACTAGGAGCTGCACTTGACTCCTCTTCTTCATCATCATCAGCATGATTATTAAAATAATCCACCAACTCCTTGTACACCCTCTGATGAGCTAACTCCAAATTCTTTTGCCGGAGCTCAAGCCTCTGAAATCTTTTCATATTGTCTTCATGATTCTTCTTCATCTGTTCACTCATAGATTGGACAAGCTGAAGAAGTTTAGAATTTTGGTCTTTGAGGAAAGTTAATTCCTCATAAAATGCATGTAGAAGGAGGTTGAGGTTGGGTAGGATCATCAGGGTTAGGAGCTGGAGTAGATGCAAGATGGGCTCTACTCGGATGCAAGGTAGTATCAGTGATAGGTTGGCCTGCTTTTACAAGTTCAAACTTTGGGTAAGGCACACTAAGACCAACAAGCAAACGGGCAATGAGACAAGAATAAGGAAGCCGGTAAGACTTTTTGGAATGGGCAAAAACTTCCAACATTTTGGTATAAATAACAGATGGAAGATCAATAGAATGGTGTTTCTTTAAAGCATAGAGAAACAAAAGCTTAGGAAATGGAATTGAAGATTTGTGAGCTACAAGATACAAGTTAGTGCTTTGAATTCTGAAAAGCACTATGGTTTCAGCTGAAAATTTATTGGTTTCAAGGGCTTCACCCTTGTAAATCCACCTACCTCTTCCATTTCGTAGAAGAGTATCGGCCAATTCATTCTTAAATTCAGAATTGGTCTCAGGATAGGGATATTGAGGGTTAGGAACCCTAGGAAGACCAAGACCTAACCTAAGAGTAGTCCCCCTCAAGAAGGTGGAGAAAGAACTTTCATCCCAATTAATCTGATGAAAATTAGAGTAAAACTCTCTAATCATCTCAAATGGTCAAACATGCAATCCCAACCTCTCCCAGTGAGGCAATAAGTAATATCAATGGGAAGCTGACTAAGCTTTACCACCCTCTCAACAATGAGAGGTTTCTGAATAAAATACTCCTCATAATTCTTTCTAGCCCTCGCATCAAAGAAGGCTGACTCCTCAATCCTAAGTCTTTTGTTAGAATTCTTAGCACCTAAGGACTTGGTTCTAGGCATTTAAGAGTTGACAAGAGAACAATGGAAGAAAACAAAAGAAAACAAAAAGAAACACATGTAAGATTGAATCTAAACATGTAATTCTTGAAAGTAAACCTAACTATATGCATAAGAATTGTAAAATGCATGAAAAACGCGAAGAAAAACCAAGAAAAAATCAAATTTGGTTGAAAAATAACAAGCTCTTGAAGAATAGTGGATGAGCGTTCGAGCGACAACTCTAACGTTCAAGAACAGACACCCAAATTTGGGGATTTTTAGGGAAAACGCCAAATCAGCATAAAATCACTCGAATACTGCCTCTCAATTTTTCTTCTGAAATTTCTCTCCATTCAATTCAATTTAATTTAATTTTGTTATGATTCCATCTCTACCGGCTTACATTCATCTGTGCCTCCAGACAATCCCTTGCAGATCCTACCACTCTTATTAAACTTAAGAAAAAAAAATGGATTCATTTTTTTTTTTTTATGTAGATCATCTATAGAAGAATATATTTTAGCACATGGTAGTGTCTGTTATTGACACACTTTTATATATGACTTTTTCTAGTTAACATAATTCCTTGAGTTTCATAAGATATGCTTCAAGTTGAACCTCCATTCAATGGCCATTAATAGAGATGCTTTTTTCTAATGCCAAATATTGCACGTATCTTCATGTTTATCTTTGACTACAGGAACTAGCTTGTTCACCTTCACTAATTTAGAGTTGCAATTCTTCAGGAGCACATAACCCTTCAGATGGTTTCAGTGAGGATCATCCCTCAGCTGGAAGCAGTGGTTTCAGTGTGAAGATAAAACAACCATTGGATGATGTCAACCTCAAGAAGAAAAAGATATATGAAAGAAACTCAGGTATTTTCTCAAGGTGATGTTTATTTGTGAATTATGAAAATCCCAATTTAACTTGAATGAGTAACTAGATTTAGTCCAAATCATCATTGCAGATTTTGGCATTAATTTATGGAAAAGTTTACCCTTGTTGCTTATATTCCTTGGAATGGAATTAAATAAGTTGTAAATTTTGATAAACATTAAACTGTGGTTTTTTGTTTAGCAGTTGAAGGTGGCAGTCTTCAGAAAACTGAAAGCACTAGCCTTGGCGTCAAGAGACGGTCATGGTTGGAAGAAATCAACCCCGTCAAGAAGATAAAGCCTGAAGGAACCAACTCAGGTATGTGGTTTATGGTAATATTTCACATTGAATTGCACCTAGGTAGGAGTGGCAAAATCTGTCAACCAACCTGGACACTCCTGGTATTTTGTCAGGTTAGAGTTCATGTTTTCAACCCATGTGGTTAGTGATGCAGGGTTTTAAATCCCGGCTTTTGTACCGGTACTGGTGTCCCCCTTGTATTTACAATAATTACTGGTTTTTACTGGTATTTAACAGGACCAGCCGTTAAATACCAGTATCAGCCGAGATTAAAAACCATGGGTGAGGGTTGAGGTTTTCAACCCAATTATATTAGTTATACCTAATCCGAGATGTAAAATAATATGGTTATTTGTAATTTGAAATAAGTCAGTAAAAAAAGGGGGGAAAAAAATAAATAAAAGGAGTTAAAGTGGCTAGGTTTTGTCTTTCCTTTTTTCGTTTTTAAGGTGGCGTTTGGTGGGCATTATAGAATCTGGATTAGGATTCTAATCCCAGATTCTATAACCCAGGTTATATTTCCTCGATTTTAGAAAACCAAAATCCTATTTGGATGAGTTGGATTGTGAACTCAGATTTTTAAATTAGAATTTGGAATCTTGTTTGGTTGCCACCGATTATTGATATTAAATTTGGAGTTTTTTTATTAAAAATTACATAAAAATAATATAATATATATAGAAAAATTAAATTCATATTTCATATATATTATTACATGACATGTATATTTTTATATAATATATAAATTTATATATAACATTATAATAATAATATTATAATAATATTATATAATAATATTATTTATATTATGTACTACAATAACACTACTATTATTTTAATAATATTGTGAGACATGGGAAAAAATCAATTCTAATGATTTCCTCAATCATCACACGGGATTAAATAAAACAAAGAGTCGCCACCATTCAATTTAGGTGTGAATGGACACCAAAATATTAAATAAGCACAAAAGGCAAATTTTAGGGCAAAATATCCCTCCTAAAAAAAAACAACCAGAGATGGGAAAGGGGATTAGGTTATGAACAGGGGAAGGTGTTAGGCACCCCTATTCATCCACACAAGGTGGTTGCCAGGTATTTGTTCATGTTAAAATAAAGGAAAAAGCTTGCTATAAAAATCACGAAAATCACAAAAAAAAAAGCAAAAATATATGGTTTTTTCATATGAATATTCTGATTGATCCAGAACTATCAAATATGATCATACCATTCCTAGGGTTTCATGATCAAAACAAAATTGAGATAAAATAAAATCAATTTAAAGTGAAAAATCCAAAAATCTGGCTTCAAGTCAAAATTCTAGAAATCTAGAAAAATATGATTTTTATAAAATATTTCACAACTTAACTTGAACAGTCCAGAACATAGATAAAGCCCAAATTTCACATTAAATCTGAAAATCAAAACAAAAAATACCCACGTTTATGAAAAACATCAAAAGGGGAGAACTTAGACCGTAGGGTCTTCTCTCAATAATGAAAAAACAATTTAAAAACAATTTCATGAAACCCTAGAATTTATTTTCAGGCTTTTGGATCCAGATCTACCATATTGATCATGATAAATCCAAGATCTTAGCCTAAAACCACAAAAATCACGAAAACAATGCTGTAGGTGCAAAAGTGGGAAAAATCCAAATTTTATCAAAAAGTGGGGATCTCATGCTATAAACATCATAGATTCATGTAATTCATTCAGATATATCATAAAAAGCATTAAAACATGATCAGGATATTTAAAATAGCCACATCTCACAAATTAGAGCACATGGGGGTCTACCCTACGGATCCACCTGTTCTCTTTTCCCCTAGTTCTCTCTTCACGTTTTACGGCTAGAGAGACCCTTGAGGTACTTGGAGATAGGTTTGGTTACACAAACACAATCACAGGCCTTATTCTATAAAAAAGAGAAAAAAACAGATATGGGGTTCTATTCTAGGGATCCACCTGTTCCCCTTTCCCCTAGTTCTCTCTTCACGTTTTACGGCTAGAGAGACCCTTGAGGTACTTGGAGACAAGTTTAGGAATACAAAAACAAATATGGCCTTATTCTACAGCAATAGAGATGATCCTATTACATCTAGAATTGAGGACAGAAAATAAAAAGGGATAGGGGACTTACCTGGATTGAGCAGGCAGAGCAGCAGGGATTCCTTTCCTTCTCTTGGAGCTTCTTAGAATTCCTTGACTTCAAAATTTCGTGGCCCTTAGCTAGAGGAGAGAGCCTCTATTTATAGACAAGCACAGGGGCAAGGCTGGTCCAGAAGGATATATCCTGATTCTCAGGATAGAGTGAAAATTGGAGATAATGCCCATCCATATCCAACCAAGGATAAATGAGATAATTCGAACAGATAAATAAGAGAATTCGATTATCCAAGAGAGATATTTGGGTGCAGATAAGGCTCAAAAATTAAAAAGGTAAAATTCGCACAAAGACCCCCGTGACCGTATATATATTACGGTCGCGCCCTGCCCGTATTATTAATACGGGCACGCCGTGACCGTATATCAACTGCAAGTATGACCAGTCCGTAAACAAAATACGGTCATGACCAATTTGGCCAGATTTTACACTTTTTTGACCTGTTTCAAATCCCAATTAATATTTTCAATTATTTTCTCATTTTTAGTGCAATTTGGGGTGTCTACAAATATTATAATAATATATATTATATTATAATATTATATATTATTATTATATATTATATGATATTATAAATATTATATAATAGTTATAATAGTATTATAATTTAGAATATAATATTATAATAATATAATAATAAAATATTATGTATATTATAATATAAACTATATTATAATTTATATTATAACTTATTATAATATAAATTATATAATTTTATAATAATATAATTTATGTTTATTATAACTCGAACTTTATGTATATTATATATATAATATTATAATAAATTTATTGTAACAAATTTAATATTATAATATATTATAATATTAAATTTGTTAAATATATTAATATATATTATTATGTTAATATTAATATAATATTAAATTTGAATATTATTATATTAAATATTAAATATATATGTATATAATATGTTTATTGTAACAATATAATATTATTAATATTAATATATCAATTTGTTTAAAATATATAATATATTAATATGTTTCAGATTATTATATAATAATATAATATTATAATATATAATATTATTATAATAATACTATAGTATAATTAATGTTTATTATAAAATAAATTCTCATATAAGTTATATTATAATTTATAAAATATTATTATATTAAATATAATATATTGATTATAATATTAAATTTATTACAGTATATTATAATATATTAAATTTATTATGATATTATGTTTATAATATCATAATAAATTTATTATATTATAATATTATAATATTTTATGATATAATAATATGTTTATTTTAATAATATAATATTATTACAATAATAATATAATATTATTACAATAATAATATAATATTATTATAATAATAATAATATAATATTATTATAATAATAATAATATAATATTATTATAATGTAATATAAGTTATATTATAATTTGTTGTTATTAAAATAATATATTATAATAATAATTATTATTTATAATGTACATTATATTGAAATTTATATATTATTATATATAATATAATAATGTATAATATTATTATAATAATGATATTTATATTAATAATATTTATATTACATGTAATATAATTTAATATTATATTATCAATTATATATCATATAACAGAATATATTATATTATAATACTTATAATGTTATTATTTATTATAATATGTCATACATAATCTCTAGAATCACAAGTTTTGGAAATATAAGCACCAATGTCCATAATCCCTATAATCACCAAAAAAGGAGATACTGATTATGGGCTTGATTATACAACTGGATAGTAGAATCCGGCCTTAAAATCCCAACCAAACACACCTTTTGGATTATGGAATCGGATTCTACTAGAATCCAGATTCTATAATGCCCACCAAACGCCCCCTCAGAATTCATCATTTTCAGATCGTCGAGATGAACAACCTAACGTTTCGAAAGCCATGTCAAGTTCCCTGAATAAATGCAGCAGCTTCATAGGCAGAACCATAAAACGGCCAAGAGAAGAGGAGATGATCTTGACTGCAGCTGGAAAAAGAGCAGATTGTGATTACTTTCTTTGATTTCCACGCATTTACAACTAACCGTTAAGCACATGAAATTTTGTTACTATTGTATCCTACTTAGAAAAGGAAGGTTTGGACTTTGGAGAGCTGTTTTGAACGGAGTCCCACATCGTGTGTTAAGGGAAAGAACCAAATCGTTATAAGAGCTGCACAGAGACATTTATTTAACAATTGGGGATGTGGGCGGGAATGGCATGTGATTTTCGGAAACCCTAAACCTGTCTCTGATGGCCAGAGATATGCGTGGTGGGGGTGGTTTTACCGGTGTTTTCCCTCCAAAATAAACAAATGAGAAACATCGATGCCTAAGCATGTGCGTTTCCCACGTGGGTAGAGCCTCCCAAGAGGGCTTGCAGGGGGTGCTGCCGGCATCGGGTAGATGTCTCGCGGTCACCGATTCATCCTCGTCCTCTTGCTCATCCCCCTTTTTTTATTTTTTGTTTTTTATTTCCTCGATATTTTGTGTCTACTCGTCAAACAAATCAACTTTTGTCTACTCGTCAAACGAATCAAATTAGACCCACGTCTAGAGAATTTTATAATTAGAGAATTTTTTTTCTTTCCACCACATAAATGATTCCCTTGATGGATGGGATTCCCATATTCTTTCAAACTCTCTCACCGATCTCAATAGAAATTTTCATTTCTAAGTGACTTTGGAGACTGCTCCTCTAAACTCTTCTTCTAATTGTACCTAGGAAGTCTCTCGTTTTAAAATAAGGAGTTGCATGTGGTATTAACATATATATATATATATATATATATATATATATATATATATATATATATATCACTAGCAGGACGCATGCACATGTAATACTGCACGTGTGTAAGAAGGAAAGGAGAGAGGAAGAATGTGAGAGAAGACAGTTTTTAAATTGATTGTAAGTTTTGACTAATATAATCTTATTAATAAATTTTCTCAATAGGTGTGTAAAGGCTATTTTGGAAAGATGCACGTTTTGTTTGGCACCATTTTTAAAGGGCTTCTTCCTATTATATATAGTATAGATTGGGATGGTTTAATATTCAAATAAGAGACTTCAAGAAGTTGGGAATCTCATCCATTCCTTGTATGTCTCCTATATTTTTCGGCATTAAATAATTATAATATGATTGATCATTGGGCGGGCTTGGGCGGATAAAAGTGATGTGGTCTTTGTCCAAACCCACACAGCCTGATGACCAGGCTTGTAATTAATGACCAAGACCCAATCAACACACTTAAATGCCTAAACCCAATCAAGCCTGCCCAACAATAATCACTTAAAAATCTAATTTTACACTTCAAAAGAAGGTAAAAATACTAATCTTTTTTTGTTTTTGTTTTTATGATAATTCAAAAAAAATTTTAGGGGGACATTTTAGTTGCGAACAAAAAGTATCACCATTTTGAAGAATAGATGGAAGAATAATGATTTATGGAATAGATATAAGTAGTTTAAGGTTAAAGAAGAAAGTATTAATTAAATAATAAAAAGGAAAAACCAATTAAATAGTTAAACTTTGGGCCGAGCTAGGTTGGCCGACAAATTTTTTTATCAAGCTTGTCCAAATATTTTTGGGCTTTTAAAAATCAATCGCAGCCCGGTCCTATGATCAACCATGGCATGACCAAGCCCATAAAAAAGCGGGCTTGTCACCTTGAGCTGGACGGGTCGCCCGACCCATGAACAGCCTTAGGTGGAACGGGTCAATCACAAGTGGGACGTACAATTTAGCACTTGTCAGTGGATGGAGAAGCCATGTGTTGACACATCATTTTTACAAAAAAATAAAATAAAATAAAAATAGAGAGAGAGACGTGGGGTAGTGTGGGAAGTTGGAAAAAGAGGGGTAGTTATTGTATGGTGACTTAGGCACATTCCTTTTTCGTGTGGGCTAGTTATTCCTTCTTCGTGTGGGCTAGTTTTGTATGGTGACTTATGCACCTTCCTTTTTTGTTTGAGCATGTCCTTTATTTCTTAAACGGCGGTCATCACAATGGGAGTGAAATCGTGTTCGACTATAAAAAAAAAGGTTCAAAATTTTGTTCAACACGATAGCTTTGGCATTATTGTTTTCGATAACTATCAGATCAAAGCCTTTAAGGCATGTCACTATTGAGGTTATACATGATGCTTTCGTGGCCTCTTTGTGTTACGTGACTTATCCGTTTGTCAATACCATTGTTAAGTGTGTTAATTTTAGGAACAAACAGGAATTACCATTTATATAACATTTTCTTTTCTCGTATCTAGAAGGTTGAACGTGCAGTACTATACTTAAT
The DNA here is from genome assembly GCA_947561395.2 of Buxus sempervirens. Classification (NCBI taxonomy): domain Eukaryota; kingdom Viridiplantae; phylum Streptophyta; class Magnoliopsida; order Buxales; family Buxaceae; genus Buxus; species Buxus sempervirens. The sequence goes on from OX387195.1 coordinate 20,061,949, forward strand.
TAATTAGTAATTCAATATGATGTAAGAAAAAAAAAAAGGAATGACACTGTTGTAATTATTGGAAATATAAAAAAGGTGGGGAAGATCATAAATCTTTTTGTGAGTAAAGCTTAGCTTAAAATGGTCTTTTTTTAGGACTCTTGTAGGGAAGATTGAGTAGTAACTAAAAATTGAAAAATTGTTCCTTTAAAAAATATCCTCTATTAGGGTATTACAAGGTTGCATTCTCGTTAAACCCCCTCCTTTTTTTATCTCAGGAAGGGAAATTAGTTTTATTTTTATATTTTAATATTTTTAAAAATAACTCAGATTCAGTAACTTAATTCTTGATAATTGGAAAATTGATACTTGTTTAAAATAGTTGAGAATGAGTGCAATTTCACTATTGATAAATGATTTTTTCCAAAAATTTCGTCAATAGGTTTGTAAACAGTTTGTTTGTTATCATCTTTGAATGAAGTTAAGAAGTCTTATGAGTGCACTTTGGAAGAAGTCCTCCATGAAAAAAAAATGACTCTCATCCTCAATTATTATAACTTTCCAATGACCAATAATAGGTGACTGAATTTGGGTTATTTTTAAAAATAATCACTAAAAATTAATTGATATTATAGTGATCGTGGAGGTATAACCTTGAGCTAAACTCAATGGTGGGAAAGGGATGGAGTCAGTTTGCAATATAAGGCCACATTGGTTCCTGCTAAGTAGACCAACTTGAATGTATGAACTATATTAAACAATCGTTGCACCTAAAAGCTTGAATTAATAGGTAAAGGCATAACTACGTATATATGAGGGTTCAAATATAACATTTCAGCACTCATCCGCAAGTGCGACTTTACACAAAAACAAATGTGGAGAGGACAAACTCAGGGTCTCAACATCTTGTATACAAATAAATGCTAAGGCAAACTCGTCCCCAGGAGTTGAACATAAGACCTCCCACTCTGTTACCATGTTAAACAATCATTCTAGATACAATGGTTGCTTCACAAACTAGACAAATTGTTAAGTGGTAACTGACACTATCAGCCATGGTTTAAATCATTGGAGTGGTTTGCTTATAGGAGCGGCATAGGCACACTAAATCTTTCACGGCCTGGCATAATGTGGTTCAGCCGTTCTTGATATCTTATTTCCCATTTTTGTTTAACTTTTTTTAATAAAAATAAAGGTGTCGATTAGTGTATCTATATACTATGCTATATATAAAGAAACACAGCATAGGGAAATGTGTCAAAAAAATATGCCTTTTTTTTTTCGACAATTACCTTTTAATCTCATTTTTTATTTTTTATTCAGATGAGTAACTTTGTCTTTTTCTTTTTTTTCATTTTTCAGAAGATACCCTTCACAATTTATTATCCCTTGCTGGTCCTAATTAACGTCATTTTTCACTTTTAAACTATTTTGAGGTTTCAACTGTGTCTGTGAGAGTGAGAGAGAGAGGGCTTCTGGTTTGCCCTTATATATATCCGCGTCTTTCCTTTCCCTTTGTCTCATCCATCAGTTTTATTTTTCTCCTACGCGATCGAAATGAGCTTTTGCAAATCTCCTTTTTCTTTTCTCTCTTCTTCCAACATGATGCTTATGGTTGCGGTTTTGTATCTGTTGTTTGCCTTGTCATCGGCACTGGACATGTCGATCATCAGCTATGATGACAAACATGCAGCAAAACCCAGTTGGAAGAGTGATGATGAGGTCATGGATATCTACGAGTCATGGCTGGCGAAGCACGGCAAGGTGTATGACAGTCTGGGGGAGAAGGAGAGAAGATTCCAGATCTTTAAAGATACTCTGAGATTCATCGACGAACACAACGCGGAGAACCACACCTACACGGTTGGTTTGAACTTGTTTGCTGATCTCACTGATGAGGAGTACCAATCCATATACCTCGGTGACGAGAGCGTTAATGCCTCCGGAACAGAAAGCGATCGATATGCTTTTCGGCCGGGTGATCGGTTACCGACGTCCATTGACTGGAGGAAGAAACGTGCCGTCGTTCCCGTCAAAGATCAAGGACCTTGCGGTGAGCCCTTCCTTTTACTATCTCAATATATAATAGCTACTTATCACATTAGCAAAAATGTTATTAAAAAAAAGAAAAAGAAAAAGGAATATTTACAGTTCACCTCTTGAGGTTTTCAACAACCTTACTTTTTCCCGGTTTCTAAAAGATTAGTTTACTACCTCAGGGTTTTATAACAATCTCCTCCTTTTAGTGGTTTGATTGTTAGAATCAGAACATGTTAATTGACAAATTTGAACCTCTTATTCACATTTTAAAAGGAGAAAGCTTTTTCTATGCCTTGAATACCAAAAGTTCCTTTTAACGGTGAAATCTTCAATACATGTTTTCTCCCTTGCCATCTTATCAACATTGTGGTGAAACCTCCAGAGGGGAGAGACTGTCACGCATATTGAAGATCAAGGTAGTAAATTGGTATTTCGAAAACCAAAAGGGAAATTGAGATTGTTTATATCCTCAATGGCAAACTGTAAATATCCCAAAAAAAAAATGACAGTTTAATTTTTATCTTTAGTTTTTGATGAGATGATTAAGTGTTTGACGGTAGTCAGATCATATCTTTTTTTGGTTTTTTTTTACTATGTAATTAATGGTGAATCTTTGGTTTGTGGTTTGAAATTAATTTGAAATCTGTAGGAAGTTGTTGGGCGTTTTCAGCGGTTGGTGCTGTGGAAGGAATAAACAAGATCGTAACTGGACGCCTGATATCTCTATCAGAGCAAGAGCTAGTTGACTGTGATGTGTCTAACTCTAACCACGGCTGCCGTGGTGGTTTAGCAAAACGTGCCTTCCAGTTCATCATAAAAAATGGTGGCATCGATACTGAAAAAGATTACCCTTATCAAGCTGCTGACAGGCAATGCAAATACAAAAAGCAGGTTTGTATTAGGTTTCAAAGATCTGATATAAATGATAGTTTGGATGGAAGGTTCTTATTCTAGTTGAACTACTCTGATTCTTCGGTCATTACAGAGCAATATTTTGACATATTTTTATTGTCTTGTTCTGCAGAAATATGCCCGGATTGTTACTATTGATGGGTATGAGAATGTTCCACGGAACAATGAGAAAGCCTTGCAAAAAGCAGTGGCAAATCAACCAGTCAGTATCAGCATTGACGCTAGTAGCAAGGCGTTCAAACATTACCATTCGGTATGGAATCTTTTTTTTTTTTTTTTTGCCTTCATTGTAATATTTTCAAAAAGTTTCACTTTTCCCTCTAAAAGACTTTTCAGGCATGTTTTTTTAAATACCCCCAAAAAGTCACCCTTGACCATAATTTCTCCATAAAAGTTTAGGGTTGTCATGATACCAAAAGCATGAACAACGTTTATGCATGCCCAAAGTTAGGTCATATCTTCATAGTTACGTATAGCCGTGCTAAACCGGTAGATGATAGGCAATTTGAGTATTGAGTTTGCGCTTAAACAAACCTATATCTCCAGTTCTAGGAAAGATGCGACTATTGAACCCAATGAGATCACAAGAAATGATTGGACAGTTGGGTGAAAATGCCCAGAACTAAACAATAACAAAATAGGAAGGAAAAAAAAGCAAGGTTGGAAGATAGATTTGCATGGTTTGACCTTAAATGCCTACATCCGTGGGAGAACAAGATGAAGTGATCCACTAGAGAACAATGTGAATACAACAGGTTCTTCTGAGTGTCACACTGCTCTCTCAAAAAACCTAAACCTTTTCTCCAAATAACAAAAAACATTACACGTACTAATGGCCTAATCATTTCCCCCTTATATGGTACCCATTGGATACTAGATAAGGGTGAAATTCTAGACATCTACATACCAACAAAGCCATAATTAAAAGAATAAGATGTCTTAATAGTTGTCTCAATGAACTTTACTGATATGGGCTTTGTCAATGAGCACATATCTATACTATTAATAAAGAGAAGAGGAGGGAATATTCCTTCCAGATTCTGGCCCCCTTTCTCTTTTTCCAAACATTACCCTCTCCAAACAAAATAATCCCCCACTATTGTAACTACCTTGGGCTGTTTATCAAAGTGGGCCCACATTTTCTACACGCGTAGCGTGTGCAGCCCCCTAGTATCATTAATAACAACTCTTCATTGATCTTTCTGTCTCTTTAGGGTATATTTACAGGGGAATGTGGTATGAAGTTGAACCATGGCGTTCTTGCAATTGGATATGGCACAAAAAATGGTGTTGATTACTGGATTGTGAGAAACTCATGGGGTTCCGATTGGGGAGAAGGAGGATATATCAAAATGAAGCGCAATTCGGTTAACATAGTTGGAAAGTGTGGACTGGCTAAACGTCCTGTGTACCCTATTAAGAATCGTCAAAGGAGTAGCCGTGCTTGAGAAATGTCCGTTGATGTGCAGGGAGGGGAAGAAAGAGTCAGAAGCTATAGTGAAGGATAACCTTTGCTTATCAACCTGCGCGTTGTTGTAATTTAGCACATAAGTACCTTCATTTCTATTTCAGTCGTTGATTACAATTGGATGGACCATTTATTGGTGTTCATTAATAAGATCTTCGTTCAGCCTTAGCCATAATGGATTAAACTAGCTAGTATGATTATATTGCTGATTTTTTTTTTCCATTGCTTGAATTGATGGACTGCGGTGATGGATGCTTTGTGTTGCAAATTATGTCATGGTCTGGATAAAGCCCATCTAACGAAACAAAAAGCAATTGGTTTGTAATTTTAAAGATTGTTTTAGTATGGATCACATTTGTTTAATCTAAGTGATACACGTGATAGGAGCCAAAAAAAATTTTAAGAGCCGAGTCCAAGATACATATACTAACCAACGAATAAAAATTTTAATGATCAAATAAATTTATCTATATTTGTTTTATAATAGACCTTATCAACTACTTTGAGGAAAGCATACAAAAGTGCATCTAATTATAACAAACACATATATATATATATATATATATATATATATATATATATATATATATATATATATAGTTAGACCCCTGAGGTTTAGTTAATGGGCACGAAACCCCCTATGATTTATAATGGATCACTTACTACCCTCGAGTTTTAAAAAAGGTGCACTTAGCACCCTTAGGTCAAATGACAAATGGATGGCATTAGGAAAATTTTCAAAATGTCAAAAATAGCCTCCAATGGTTGAATGCCTTTATTCTGAAGAGACCGATTCCTTGGAGCGGAAGCATCAAAAGTTTGAAGAGAGAGCTCTTCGCCATTATAAGCTTTGGAGAAGACAAAGAAGATTTCATGGGTTGAACACCGAATCCCAACTCAGTCGGCCTTGAACAGCTAAAGAAACCCCAACAGGGTTGTGCTAATGTAAAGCAGAGAAAGAGCAGCTAGCATGTAAATCCAAGTGAAGACAAAAAAGGAAGGGGAAGAAGAAGAAGAGGAGAGTGCAGAAGGGACACCAAAATGACAGAATGGTGGAGAGTAACGATATCAAAGACAAAATATTGCCTAAATTTGCTTCTTACGGTTCTTTTCCTCCTCTTCTTTCTACACTAATTTTTGATCTTCTTCTTCATACGGTACAGTCAAAGTGTACTTTGTGACAGGGGAAGCATGAGAATGTGAAATGGGGGAACCGTCTTGACTCTTGAGGACTTATTTATATTAGTTTTCTGAATCATTTTGATCCAATTTCGCTTAACTCCCAGGTGAATTGGTTTTGTTTGAATTAATCAAATAACTGTTCAACCTTATGGACCTAGCTTGATGGGTCAAGTACATCAAATTTCAGAAACTGCAAATCAGTTCTCTTGATTAGATCAAATCCCACCCTAAATTTTTTCTTTCATGTATTGAAGTTCGTTTCAACTGCCAACTACAGATTCCCACTTTGTGAACCCTTGATTGTGATTAAATGCAAGCGTTCTAAGTCGGAGCGAGCCGCTTGACCACATTAAAACTCGAGAGAGGTGACCCCAAAATCACTTAGATACAAGACCCAAAACTTCATAACGAACAATGGAAGAATCTGTATTCTTGAATCACCCATCTTAAAAAGTAAGATCTACCGATCTCCACTGGAGCATATTCACATAGACAGAACAGAGAATGGGAAAACTTGGCATAAAAAAAACCCAACCATTCTTGCCACATCATGCCCTACAAAGACACATTCAACGCTCAAAACTTGAAATGAAGCCCCTGTGAGACATGGGAAAAAATCATATCCAATGACTTCCTCAATTATCACACGGGATTAAATAAAACAAAGAGTCGCCACCATCCAATTTAAGTGTGAATGGACACCAAAATATTAAATAAGCTCAAAAGGCAATTTTAGGGTAAAAATAACCTTCCTAAAAAAAACAACCAGAGATGGGTAAGGAGATTAGGTTATGAACAGGGGAAGGTGTTAGACACCCCTATTTATCCACACAAGGTGGTTGCCAGGTATTGTTCATGTTTTTCAAAGAAAAAAAGGCTTGCTATAAAATCACGAAAAATCACAAAAAAGACAAAAATATATGGTTTTTTTCATATGAATAGTCTGATTGATCCAGAACTTTCAAGTATGATCATATCATTCCTAGGGTTTCATGATCAAAACAAAATTGAGATAAAATCAAATAAAATCAATTTAAAGTGAAAAATCCAAAAATCTGGTTTCAAGTCAAATTCTAGAAATCTAGAAAAATATGATTTTTATAAAATATTGCAGAATTAAACTTGAACATTCCAGGACATAGGCATATCCCAAATTTCACATTAAATCAAGAAATAAAAACTAAAAATACCCACGTTGATGAAAGACATCAAAAGGGGAGAACTTAGACCCTAGGGTCTTCTCTCAATAATGAAAAACAACTTAAAAACCACATCATGAAACCCTAGAAGTTATTTTCAGGTTTTTGGATCCAGATCTACCATATTGATCATGATAAATCCAAGATCTTAGCCTAATATCACAAAAATCACGAAAACAGTGCTGTAGGTGCAAATATGTGGAAAATCCAAATTTTATCAAAAAATGGGGATCTCATGCTATAAACATCATAGATTCATGTATTCCTTCAGATTCATCATAAAAACCATTAAAACATGATCATAATATCCAAAGCAGCCATAGCTCACAGATTTGAGCACATGGGGGTCTACCCTACGGATCCACCTGTTCTCTTTTCCCCTAGCTCTCTCTTCACGTTTTACAGCTAGAGAGGATTCTTAAGGTACTTGGAGATAGGTTTGGTGATACAAACACAATCAAAAGCCTTATTCTATAAAAAAGGAGAAAAATAGATATGGGGTTCTATTCTAGGGATCCACCTGTTCTCTTTTCCCCTAGCTCTCTCTTCACGTTTTACGGCTAGAGAGACTCTTGAGGTACTTAGAGACAAGTTTAGGAATATACAAGATACAAAAGATGGCCTTATTCTACAAAAAAGGAGAAAATCCTATTACTTCTAGAATTGAAGATAGAAAATAAAAGGGAAAAGGAACTTACCTGGATTGAGCAAGCAAGGCAGCAGGGATTCCTCTCTTCTCTTGGAGCTTCTTAGACTTCAAATTTTCATGGCCTTTTGCTTGAGGAAAGGCCCTCTATTTATAGGCAAACACAGCGGCATGGTTGGTCCAAGGTTTGGCAAGATAGAGTTTCAGTTTGAATTAAACACAAGATAATGCCCATCCTTTATCCACAAAGATATTTCGCATGAATAAAATATATAATTCGCTCATTTAAAGGGATATTGGACTAAAGATAAGGCTCAGAAATCGAGAGAAGAACAGAACTCGCACGAGTCTGATGTGCCCGTAAATGATTTACGGTCCAAAGGTGTCCGTATATGTATTACGGGCGCTGCGTGCCCGTATATAAAATTCGGGCGCGCTTAGCTCGTAGATACAATACGGTCCAGGCTCTAATTATTGATGTTTATGCATTTTTGGCTTGTTTTAAATTCCAATTAATGTTTTCATTATTTTCTCATTTCGTAGTGCAATTTGGGGTGTCTACAACTGCCCCCTCTTTGCTGGTAATTGGAACCAATTACAAGCAGAGAGCAAAAAGACCCACCAATTGCACTTTTTGAGATATTTGTCTAACTAATGGCATTTTGCAAGGATTAAGTGGATGATTTTGGTAAAAAGAATTAATTGTGGAAGATTTGCTAAAAAGTCCCTCAACTTAAGGGCCAAATCCTCCTCTCTCCTCTCACTGAGCACTCGTGGCTATGAAGTGAGATTTGAGACAAAATTTTTAAACAAAAGTGGGTAAGATGGCAATCCTTGCAACTTACAACTAATATAAACATTAATCTCCTAAAAAGTGTGGAGAAAATAATAAAATATGCAATTTTCTGCTTCGCTCGTATTTTTATTACGGACAGATGCTGCCCGTAATTGTCCTACGGGCAAAAGGGGCTAAATTACCTCCACGGGCGTCTGCTACCCGTACTGATTTTACGGATTTTGATGTTCTTTTTAACCGCGGCCGTGAACTTCTTTTCTTCTGCTCGCAATTCTGCCCTAAATCTCTTGCGACCGTAACCTTTTCTCCAGTCCTTACTCTCTTCTTCTTCAACAGTGACTCGACGTCTCCTTCTCCGGCGACATCCAACTTCTCCGATGACGTCCACTAACTCTAGTGACTCTCTCATTCTTCGGTGTGCCTTTGCTTCTCCGGCGATCTTCTTGCTACCTTGGGCGACTGTTCCCATTGCCGCCACAGTGACTAACCTTCGGGCGTGCTTCAAATCTCTTCAACCAGCTGTGGTCACTCTTTGAAGCTCCGGTATAGTAAGAGTTTCCACTTTGCTTGCCACATTTCATCCATTTCGATTGAACCAAGTGAGTTGGCCGAAACTTCCCAAATATTTTGCAATTTCATTGAGCTGCCGATTTTGATTAAATTGCAACCATACAATGCCCATGATATCCCATGCTTATTGCATTGTTTTGTTCTTGTTTATGAATTTTGCAGTACAATCTTACTACTCTTGAATGCATCTATATGGTTGATTCTTGGGTGGCTGATATCCCCTTTTTTGTGCAATTTGAGCTGCTGATTGTTTCTATACCATGCTCATTGTATTCCATGCTCATTGCTTGCTCTTGATTGATATGAATTCCTCCTTTTAAAGCTTGCTTAGACTAATTTTGGTACTTTGTCTCTGCAAGAATGAATTACTAGTTCATATTCAATCCATGCCCACTTTCTGCATCCTCAGTTTATGCTAAACAGTGATAGCATTCACTAGACGAATCTTCTGTCTCCCAATGATAATTTCATGCTTGACCATCTGAATTCACTTTTTGCATTTTTCCTGCTTCTGATTGATTGCTGTGGATGTTATATGCTTCCTCCAGAACTGCTGTGCAAAATTCTTGCATGTGTGAACTTCTGCTATGCAATTTCATCAACTTGAATGTTTGTACAATTTCTATTTTCATGCTCACTATTTCCAAGCATGCTTATCTGCTTCCCAAGTCTTTGATTTGTATCTTGATAAACTCATGTATTGACCAGTGGCTGATTTCCTTTGATTGAGAGATTGGGGTTCTTGTCCCTTTTATATCTGATTTTCTCTGCAAATATGAGAGCTAGGAATCTTTGCCCTTGAGTGGCTCAGTATCAGCACAAGTAGGCTTGATCTTCTATCCTAAAACCAAAAATACAAAAGATGAAATTAGAATAAATCCTTAACACACATTTTTTTCATTTCTTATAAAGAAAACATACAAGAAGCCTGTACTTCTTATATAATTTCTCTATATAATTTCTTGGTTAAAGCTAAGATCAATAAAATATCTCAAGACAGAAAATAAACTCCTTCAGTTGATCCTTGGGAGTTTCTGAAGCATTTTCTTCATTTCTTATTTTTCTTTTTCCTGCAAATCAATTAAACTTGGTTAAAATGAAAATCAAGCAATAAAAATTTTAACAAGAATAATGAACATCTCCCTGATTTGAACCGTAGATGGCCCGCCTTAGATCAGCTTCCAGGGATCCTGCAGATGAGCCTTCCTCCTCGTAGGTTAGGCGGGATCATGCAGATGTGGCCTCGTCTTCGAGGGCTGAGAGGGATTCCAATTCTGATATCCCTAATCTTCCTTCTGGGGATTCGCGTGAGGCGACCCCAGAGGTATATTCTAACCTTTCTAAAATTTCTCATTCCTTCATAAAGTTCACCCTGATCCTTTCTTCTTTCCAATTGCTTCTTTAGCCGGCGGTTGAGGCTTCGGGCAGAGACAGGAGCCGTAGCAGGCGCCGAGGTGGAGGCAGAGATATAGGCCATGATGAGGGCCGTAGGGGAGGCCGCAAAGGAGGCCGTGTCAGAGATGAGGCCCAGACTAGAGTTGAGGTTCCTGAGGCGGTTGCTGCCCAGACATGGGATACTGATCTTTTGCATGGTTTGAGGACTCATCCCTCAGCGTGTATTAGAGCAGATATCCCTTTGGAGTATCCCATGTCTCATTATCGTGGGAGCTGGGCCAGCTTTATTAAGTTTATTGGAGCTTACAGTTCGGCCTACCGTCGGGAGCTAGGCTTGTATGGCTTTGGCCTATTCATCACCATTCCGGATGTGCGTCTGGATCGGGCCCTTCAAAATGAACACTAACATGTGTAGCACCCACTTTAACCCACTGATTTTAGCATGCCTCGTATACTCATTGCATATTTCTTATAAGTGTTCGATTGATTATTTGAATAGCATGCATGGTTTGGTTGGTTAGACCAAAGCATAAACCAACCGGGTCACCCTTTTTTCTTCTCCTCATAGGAGGAGGGGGAAGGTGCTTTTAATACCCAAAACAGGGACACTTAAGGTCCCTGTTTTACTTCCTTGAAAGTGAGTTCAAAGCGGAGTGGAAGAAGCACCAAGCCTCCTCCCTTATTCCCCCATGGTTGGACACATAGAAAATAGGTTTTATTGTGCTAAAAAATGAATTTGGGAAGCCACTGTGGGTCAACATAGTGACCCACAAATGTTGTGAGACACACATGGGGTAGGGGTCACTGCTCCCCCTTTGAAAATTGGATTTTTATGGATCTCGGGTCCTACCCGTATACACAGGGCGGTTTGGCCTAGTCCGTATGGGTTATTCGAATCAGGCCAATCCGCATGCAATGTACAGGCAGCACACAGAGAGTTGTAAAAACTAGATTTTTCGAGATTAATCAAGATTAAATCAATAATTAACCAACCTACCTTGAACCAATGAGTTCTCTGAGTAATCAGAGACCTCTCTTGGGGTTTGGCCCACCCAAGGCCCAATGAGACTTCCTTGGGGGCCTTCCAACAGGGCCCACACCCGCCTTGCTCATACCCAGGTCCACCTTAAGGGTGGATCTCAAGCAACTTGGACGAGTCCATGGGCCACCCCAAGCCCATTGGATTTTTCTTTAAAAATTTAAACCAATTAAATAATTTTGCATGATTAAATCACAACAAAATCAAATAAACCAAATCCAAAATGAGGTTATCCAACGTAACACTCAAATGGAACTTAGGCTCACTTTAAGCTCAAAGTCGCATACCCGCGGGCCTTCCAAGAGGACCCACGTACCAGACCCACTTTACGTCTAAAATAATAAGATAAAATGAAATAAAAAGGGAACCCACACCATTCAAGTTGTCCCCACAGACCTAAATATGAGGAATGCACATCTGAGATAGGATTGAGTGAGATAGACGAAGTTGAATCTAAACCAGGAAGACCCGTGGGACCCGTCACTTGACGGGGCGGACTAGGGTGTTTATGGACTTCTCTGAACTGTAACTGAGACCTTACCTTGAATCTCAAGTCGCAGACCACCTAATAGACAAACCATAGGCACCCAGGTGTCTGACTGCACCCCATCAGGCAGTAGCGACTCCAAAATCCCAATGTTCCTCAAAAAGAGAGGTATGCACCCGCATTCGCCTCGAACTGCGTGCACAAGGCTATTTTGGAAAGTTGTGTATTTTGTTCGGCACGATTCCCAAGGGGCCTCTTCTCATTATATGTAGTGTAGAGAGTGAAGTATACAAACATGCTCATTTTTTATGTTCTATGGGGTGCATTGTGCATTCAACATTTCCTTTCACACAAGGCACACACATTGTAGTCATTAATTTTTTTTAAAAAATGAGGAAAAAATAAATAAAATCTAATTCTGAGTATGGATGTGAGTTTTAAGTGGCAGCCTTGCTCAAACCAAATCACAAAGTAGTGGGACATGGATTTTTGGTTAATACAGAAGCTGTAGACACCCCAAATTGCACTAAAAATGAGAAAATAATTGAAAATATTAATTGGGATTTGAAACAAGTCAAAAAAGTGTAAAATCTGGCCAAACTGGTCATGACCGTATTTTGTTTCCGGACTAGTCATACCTGCAGTTGATATACGGTCACGGCGTGCCTGTATTAATAATACGGGCAGGGCGCGACCGTAATATATATACGGGCACGGGGGTCTTTGTGCGAATTTTACCTTTTTGATTTTTGAGCCTTATCTGCACCTAAATATCTCTCTTGGATAAGCGAATTCTTTTATTTATCTGTTCGAATTATCTCATTTATCCTTGTGGATAAAGGATTGGCATGATCTTGTGTTTAACTCAAACTGAAACTCTATCTTGCCAAACCTTGGACCAACCATGCCCCTGTGTTTGCCTATAAATAGAGGGCCTTTCCTCAAGCAAAAGGCCACGAAAATTTGAAGTCTAAGGAGCTCCAAGAGAAAAGAGGAATCACTGCTGCCTTGCTTGCTCAATCCAGGTAAGTCCCTTTTCCCTTTTATTTTCTGTTTTCAATTCTAGAAGTAAATAGGATCTTCTCTATTGCTGTAGAATAAGGCTATCTTTTGTATCTTGTATTCCTAAACCTGTCTCTAAGTACCTCAAGAGTCTCTCTAGCCGTAAAACGTGAAGAGAGAGCTAGGGGAAAAGAGAACAGGTGGATCCCTAGAATAGAACCCCATATCTGTTTTTCTCCTTTTTTCTAGAATAAAGCCTGTGATTGTGTTTGTGTAACCAAACCTATCTCCAAGTATCTCAAGAATCCTCTCTAGCCGTAAAACGTGAAGAGAGAGCTAGGGGAAAAGAGAACAGGTGGATCCGTAGGGTAGACCCCCATGTGCTCAAATCTGTGAGATGTGGCTGCTTTAAATATCTTGATCATGTTTTAATGGTTTTTATGATGAATCTGAATGAATAACATGAATCCATGATATTTATAGCATGAGATCCCCACTTTTTGATAAAATTTGGATTTTTCACATGTTTGCACCTACAGCACTGTTTTCGTGATTTTTGTGATTTTAGGCTAAGATCTTGGATTTATCATGATCAATATGGTAGATCTGGATCTAGAAGCCTGAAAGTAAATTCTAGGGTTTCATGATATGGTTTTAAAATCGTTTTTCATTATTGAGAGAAGACCCTATGGTCTAAGTTCTCCCCTTTTGATGTTTTTCATCAACGTGGGTGTTTTTGGTTTTGATTTTCAGATTTAATGTGAAATTTGAGCTATATCTATGTCCTGGACTATTCAAGTTCAATTTTGAAATATTTTATAAAAATCATATTTTTCTAGATTTCTAGAATTTGACTTGAAGCTAGATTTTTGGATTTTTCACTTTAAATTGATTTTATTTGATTTCATCTCAATTTTGTTTTGATCATAAAACCCTAGGAATGGTATGATCATATTTGAAAGTTCTGATTCAATCAGACTATTCGTGTGAAAAAACCATACATTTTTCTCTTTTTTGTGATTTTTCGTGATTTTTATAGCAAGCCTTTTTTCTTTGAAAAACATGAACAATACCTGGCAACCACCTTGTGTGGATGAATAGGGGTGCCTAACACCTTCCCCTGTTCATAACCTAATCCCCTTATCCATCTCTGGTTGTTTTTTTAGGAGGGTTATTTTTACCCTATAATTGCCTTTTGTGCTTATTTAAATATTTTGGTGTCCATTCACACCTAAATTGAATAGTGGCGACTCTTTGTTTTATTTGATCCCGCGTGATGATTAGTGGAAGTCATAGGATTTTCTGATTTTTTCCCATGTCTCACAACTGGTGACTCTGCTGGGGACTTGTGGATTTGAGCCTTTTGGTGTTTGTTCATGTTTTTTTTAGTTGCTTGCTATTTTGTGTTCTTAAGCATGTTGGGTATGTTTTAAATCTGAAATATTGCTTAAGAATTCATGGGGGTAGAAACATGCTTAATTATGATTTATAGGATTGTTTCTACAAACATGCGTAGGGGAGGTTCGTTTTGCTGAACCATGTTTATTTCTTGCTATATTTTTATGATAGAATGTTTTAATTTTCAGCATGATCTCTATGATGATTTTTGGGTGTATAACATGATCATATGTTTGCATGATTAGATGATTTTTTATGAGCATGTTTTAGGTGCTATAGGATTGTTTGTGTATTTGTTTACTTTAAATATGCTTTCCTATTATACCTTGGTTTGTTTATGCATGGCTGCGAAAAGAGTGGCAAAGGTTTGGGACGTTGTGAATGCACCCTATTTTTACAATGCACTGTGCACATTTTATTTTTTTACACAGCCTACCCTTAACCTATAGGAAGTTGAACCTGAATGTGTGTAGCTTGGCGCAACGAGGTCGATACTTCGGAAAGCGAAAGTGAAAACATTTACCTTAGAACTTTGGGCCAATGATGTGATGATAACGTGGATCTGGGATTCTGGTCATCACTAGGCTTGAGTGCTAAGTTGCCATTAAGCCAAAACCCAAAACCCCTACGCTTGAAGGTGGAGTTACACGTTTTTGGCTAAAGTACACAATTACGTGGGGATATGGGTTTGTAAATTGTGGGAAGGCCGTCTGCATGGCTTCCAAACTAGGGCATAATGCGGATGCCATATTGAAGGTAAACAAGGTAACAAGGTAATCCTATTTTTCTACATTGTATTCATGTCATAGGGGTGTCAGGGTGCCCATTGGTTTGGGGAGAAAATTGGTCCCAAATATGCATGTTCTTAAGCATGGTGTAGCCCATTGGAAGAGTCTCTAACTCTGTTTAGAATCAATCCCACCCAATGTTTGTACAAGAGGCAACAAAAGGGTACCAAAGTATGAGTATGGTGTCAATTTGGAGGGTACGTGTGCCCTCCTAAGCATGTGTTTTGCAAATAGGTCAAGGTCCACTTTGGGACAGTTTAGAAGCTCTGCAATGGGTGAACCGTATGTTTGGATGAGCAATCAAAGTGATCAAACCATGTAAAAACTGGAAAAATATAACAAAGTTCCGTAAAACTGCATTTAGTACACGGGCTGGGCTTGCCCGTATTAGTTATACGAGCCGGGCTCGCCCGTGATTTCCATGCGGTCACAGCCTGCTCGTACTTTGAATACGGGCAGGGCTGGACCGTACTGTGTATGCAGTTTTTGCGGGGTATTCAACTTTAATCAGTTTTTCCCACTAAAATCTTCCTTTAACCTTTAAATAATGATAAAGGGAAATGAGTTTGAATAAAATGCTTCAAAAAAAAAAAAACAAAAAAAACAACAAAAAAAAAAAAAAAACAAAATAATTGAATAAAAAAATGTGAGAGAAAGGCTCCTTGGGCCTCTGAAAGCCTTTGAATTTCAGACTTTTTCAAAACTCCTGGGCCTCTGAAAGCCTTTGAATTTCAGATTTTTTTCAAAACTCCTTGGGCCTCTGAAAGCCTTTGAATTTTAGACTTTTTCTCAAAATTCCCTTTGGGCCTCTGAAAGCCTTTGAATTTCAGACTTTATCCTTTGGGCCTCTGAAACCCTTTGAATTTCAGACTTTTTCTCAAAAATCCTCTGGGCCTCTGAAAGCCTTTGAATTTCAGACTTTATCCTTTGGGCCTCTAAAAGCCTTTGAATTTCAGATTTTCCTTTTGGGCCTCTGAAAGCCTTTGAATTTCAGACTTTATCCTTTGGGCCGTCTATAAGCCTCTGAATTTTAGACAATCATTTCTTTAGGCCGTCTAAAAGCCTCTGAATTTTAGACAAATCATTTCTTTTGGGCCGTCTATAAGCCTCTGAATTATAGACACATATCCTTTTTTTTGGGCTGTCTAAAAGCCTCTGAATTTTAGACACAATCTTTTTGGGCCATTTGAAAGCCTCTGAATTTCAAATATCCATTTCTTTGGGCCATCTAAAAGCCTCTGAATTTTAGACAAACCTTTCTTTGGGCCGTCTAAAAGCCTCTGAATTTTAGACAAATCATTTCTTTGGGCCGTCTAAAAGCCTCTGAATTTTAGACAATCATTTCTTTGGGCCATCTAAAAGCCTCTGAATTTTAGATAAATCATTTCTTTGGGTCGTCTAAAAGCCTCTGAATTTTAGACACAACCTTTTTGGGCCGTCTATAAGCCTCTGAATTATAGACACATATTCTTTGAGCCGTCTATAAGCCTCTGAATTATAGACACATATCTTTTGGGCCTCTGAAAGCCTTTGAATTTCAGATTTTTTCCAAAAATATCCCTGGGCCTCTGAAAGCCTTTGAATTTCAGACTTTTTCCAAAAATTTCTTTGGGCCTCTGAAAGCCTTTGAATTTCAGATCCTTTTCTTTTTTTTGTGGGACCTATTGGAAGCCCTAGAATATTCCAACAATTCAATTCCAAAAAAAAAAAAAAGAAGCAAATAAAGAAACAAAATCCAAACTCGTGTTCACCCAACTTGCACATAGGCATTCCTAGGCATGTGAATGAGATTAATTGGGCACTGATATTTTTTCCTTTATCTTTGTCAGGTACCAATACACTTGCAATCATAGCTCCTGTAATCAGATCAAGATCTCGCGCCATGAATCCCATTGAGAATGAAGCTGATGCTCCTCACCCAAATATTGTCCTGCTTCAAGAGCAAGTAGCAGGACTAGCCCGAATGTTAGAGAACATACTATCGGTGCAGGCCCAACAAGTGCAAGCCCAGAATCAAGCATCCACTTCCAACCAAGCACCTCTACCTCCAATCAATATCCCACCTCCGGTTCAACCTATTCCTGAACCCATTTTTGAACCTACCCCTGAACCTATACTGATCAGGGATGAGACAGTTGAGTCTGAGAAAGAGAATGAAAAAGAAAAGATATGGGATGAAATAGAAAGAAAATTCATGCACAGTGTAGACACCTGATTTTTGCACCCCTAAAATGGCAAAAAATGAAAAGTCAAACTTTTAGTCAAACCTTGAGGGGGTCAAAAATTGACTTTTTGATTCAAGTAAATTTGGCCATCAGACTTCATCTCATTGAAAAGAGCATTTCGACGCGATTCCAACGCAACTGAATTTGCTGGAATCGGAGTCCGGATGAGGAAGTTATGAGCCGGTCAAACTTTTGGAGAAGCGAAAGTTGACTTTTTGCTCGACCCCAATTCAGCTGCCAAACTTAATCCCAATGGATAGTGTGTTCCGAGCTGATTCCAACGACACCAAATTTGCTGAAATCAGACATCGGACGGAAAAGTTATGGGCAGTTGAAATTTCAAAGAAAGCTGCCCATGTGGCAAAACAGCAGCAAAAAGCAGAATAAATGAGTTAAATAAATAAAATAATCATTTAATAAAATATCTTTATTTTTTAATAATATTTTAATAAAAGAATCTCGTTTTTATAATAAAATAATCAAAAAATCGGATAAAAATCTTTAAATAAACCAAATTGAATAAAAGTTTGAAATCCAAACATTTTTAAAACGTGCTGGACCGTATTTGCATTACGGGCAAGGCATGCCCGTATTTAAAGTACGGGCACACTTCTAGAAGGAAACACGCGTCGCTGTACGGCGGAACACGCGTCCCGTACGGAAGAATCTGCGATAATTGCAAATATTCATTTTTCGCCCGTATTTGAATTACGGGCAAGGCACGCCCGTACTTGAAGTACGGGCAAGGCATGCCCGTAGTTCAAATACGGGCACGGGAATTTTGCCTATAAATAGAGAGGTCACCCCCCTTCATTTGGACAAGCCCTCTCCCCTGGCCATAACCCCTGCCCTCCTGGAGTTTCCCACGGCCGAACCCTGCCATCATGCCACCACTCCACCACCCCAAATCTTTTTAATGCCCAAACTGCCCCTATGTCCCAAAACCATGCCCGAACACCCAAAACCTTGCCTAAATCTTGACCTTTCAACTTCTTGGATTGAGGAACTTAACCAAACCCTTTCCATACTGTTTTAAGAATTCCCGGAGGACGCGGAAGCGCTGCTCAAATTTCCGGAGAACCAAAAACACCAATCAAACAATCAACTACACTGTAAGTATGTCCTCTTTTGAATTAAAGTGAATTTTGATTTCATTCTTCTCTTACTTCTTATATGTTACATCTAACATGTTTTTTAAGTGTTGTATGTAATAAGGAATTGCATACAAAAGTAATCCTTCTCATGCAAAAAAGGGAGGTGATAACAAAAGGCTATCTAAAATGTCCCAAAAAGAGAGCTTAATCCCATTTAATTGTCATTGTGGGAAGAAGATTGAAGTTTCTTTTTACATTTGATATCCCCTGTAAATCACCCCTTTCCCGTTCATAAAAGATGATGATGAACAACCATGAGGGAATCCTACTTGCTCCAAGAACAAAAAAAGAAGGGAAAGATGGTCATTTGGATTGAAAGAAGGAAACGCAGCATACTGAAGGTGCTGAGAACCCCCACTGGCATCACTGGAACACCTGAGAGGGCCACGGAACTGATCCCAGGAAGAATCGGCAGCAAACATGCAAACCAAGTCGTGTCCGTAAACTCAGGCCGGTCCAGCCTGGACCGTGTTTAATTCACGGACAAAGGAGACCGTAATTAGTTCACGGTCAAGGCGGACCGTAGAGAAAATACGGGCAAAATGTAAAGTAACTTAAAAAACACAATTTTCTGGCCCGGTTGGACTTAACCCGACCCGAACTGGCCCGAACCGGCCTTTTAGACAATTTGGGCTATTGTGAGCCCAATAAAAGACTGTGGGCCTAGACGGGCCCACCAAGATTATCATAGGCCCATTTGTGGGCCCACCTTTGATTGGCCTATACCAGGCCTGTTTTCAATAAACAGGCCCAGGCCCTTTAACTCTTGGCTAATGGGCCAAATCCAAGCCCACTAAGCCCATGGAATATGTAAATAAATAAGATAACCAAATGGGTTACCCAATAACCCAGCTGGGCCCAAGGCCCAACCATGGCAGCCCACGGGTCTTCCAACGGGACCCGGGTCCGACCCACTTCACTTAAATAAATAAGAAGATAAAATCAAGTAAAAAGGGACCCACACCTTCAAAGGGCCCCGCCAGACCCAATAAGCAGCATGCTGGTCTAGTAAGGGTGAACTTAACTCAAAAACCAGGGAGACCCGAGGGACCCGTCAAACCGACGGGGCGGACCGGGGTGTCTTTAGGACTTCCCCGGACCGTAACCGAGGACTTAGCTAGAACTCTGAAAAGCCGCAGACCAGACTTAGACCCGATTAGGGCAAAACCGTGTCTGCCTGCACTCTCAGGCAGTGGCGACTCTGAATGTCCCGAGGCACGCGCCAAAGGCGCGCCCGGTGTGCGATCTAGGTCAAATTTAGGTGCGCACACACAGGCTGGAGATGATCCAGGATGAAATGAGGGAGGTGAAAGGGATACGTAACTTTGGGGGCACCAATTTTGAAGATCTGTGCCTATACCCTGATGTATGTCTACCGGCCAAGTTTAAATGTCCAGATTTTGATAAATATGATGGCACTGGCTGCCCAATGAGCCATTTGAAGTTATACTGCGGGGCTTTATGCCAGTTTAGCCGGGATGACGGCATACTAATTCAACTCTTCCAGAGGAGTTTAACTGGAGCTGCTTTAAGGTGGTTTGCCACTTTGGATCATGGGAAAATAAGAAGGTGGAAGGATTTAGCAGATTCCTTCTTGTCTCAATACAAGTTCAACTCTGAGATTATACCAGATAGGTATGACATGATGAGGATGACAAAGAGAAATGATGAGACCATAAGGCAATATGCTAAAAGGTGGAGGGAATTGGCTGCACAAGTCAAGCCACCCGTGGGAGAACCAGAAATGATTTCAACTTTCATCATGACATTGGGGCAACCATTTTATAGTCACTTGGTGGGTCAAACTACCACCAACTTTGCTACCCTAGTGCAAGTGGCAGACAGAATTGAAGATGGGATCAAGTCTGGGAAAATAGCTGATTACTTTGCAGTGTTGAACTAGGAAGCTTCCACCACTTTCTCTACACAGAAAAAGGAGAATGGTAATGAAAGAATAAAGAATGAAGAAAGGAGAGAAGCAGAAGTGAATATGGTACAACTTCTCAGGGAACCTTTTCAAATCAATGTCCATCCACCTCCTATCAAGCCAACCCATCAAGTTCCTTTGCTGCCTATCCAAATTAATGTCCCTTCTGCACAGCCTGTGAAGGAGGAAACAGAAGTAAGGAAGAGAAGGGAATTTTCTAAACTGCCTATGAGACCATCTGAGCTTTTGCCTACTTTACTTCAAAAGGGTTATGTGACTTTGAGGTTGCCAAATCCTCATGCAAGCAAGGGGAAGAATTATGATTCATCTGCAATCTGTGATTATCATATGAGCACTCCAGGGCATACCACAGATCGTTGCTTGGCCCTAAAGCATGCAATCCAGGATTTGTTGGATAATAACTCCTTATCATTCAATTCAGTCACTCCCATCCCACCTACCGATAACAATGGAGCAGGCAGCTCAAATGCAATAGGGGCAATTTTCTCTGGAGAAAGAAGATTTGACCCTTCTCAGCTTATCGCTCCTATTGGTCCAACAGTCAAGGTTTATCTTGAAAGAAATGCTCCTGGTTATGAGCAGGAAGGCTTGCCTCACTCAGTAGGAGAAAGAAATTATCTGAAAAAGGGAGAAAAGTCAACTTTTGCCCTTGAGAACAAGGGTAGTTTTCGAACTCCCACATCCTCTGAAAAGAAATCCCCATAAGAAGAATGCACATTTCCTGAGGATCTTAAGGAGCCTTGTTCTCAGGAAGTGATTTCAATAAAGGCTTTTCAAAAAAAAAAAAAAAAAGATTTTTCCCTTTAACATTTTTCTAGAAAAAAAAAAGTTTTCAGCAAGGTCCTTTTACTTATGAATTATATCTCTCATTGAATTTCATTAAGTTGAATATGACTTCAACATTGGGCTCAATTTTGAGACCAAAATCGAAAAAAAAGACATTTTATGTGAAAATTCAAATCTTTTTAAGTGTCATGAGAAGAATATTCTGCAAAATTATGAAGTGACCAATTTTATGGCCTTTGGAACCAAAGATGACCCACAGTCTTCAATAGAAAAGATAGAAGAAGATTTTGAGTTTTTTCATTAGAATACAGCAAGGATCGCACCACTTGCTGATTCGTTCAAAGGGAGGTTGATAGTATTGTTTGAAGAAATTTTGGGGCTTTGCACTTGAAAATATGAGAGAAGATCTGACCTTTTCGTTGGAAATAGAATTGGGCATCATTTGATGGAAAGAATCTAAATTCATAAGATTGATCAAAAGGTGAAAAATTTGTTCATAACAGAAGTTCTATTTAAAGAGACTTTCATGTTGACAGAAGGTGATTAAGAAGAAAAAAAAAGGGAAAGAAAAAATCTTGAGCCAGTCATGTAGTGCAACTCTACCAAGTCTAAAATTCAAATTTTTCTTAAAATGATAAGAGGCCTTTCTTTCTTATATCCCAAAAATTTTGAAATCCCTAGTTAGACCCTTTGAGCTTGATACATTTTTCCAAGTAACTTAAACTGAGAATTGTAACCCCACACTGGGGCAAATTTATTAAGGTATAAAAAAAAAAAGGAATGAAGGGACAATTATTGAAGTTCAAAAGGGATTTTGAATATGTTTTCAGAAAATGGGGCAAAGAAATAAAAAAAAAGAAGAAAAAGAAAAGCAAAAAAAAAAAAGGAAGAAAAAAAGATAATCAAATGCTATTTGGAGAATGTCTTCAAAATTGTGAAGAAAAGAATGGAAAAAAGAAGTTCAATACTGGAGAATAAGTTTTAAATGAAGAAATCAAATTGAGGGAAGAACTTCATTACTAGGGGCAATTTTGTATTCATTCTAAAGGAAGAAATGCCTTAAAAATTACAATTTCAGTTAACCCATTTGATCATATGGTATTTGAGCCTTTTATTCCTTTTCTTTCTAAATTAACACCAAGCCTTCGTTTCGTTCCATTCATAAGTCCTCTTTGATTAAGAAATTTTGAATTAAGGTAGCTTTGACTACATAGTTGTTGGTGATGAAGGATAAAAAAGAAAAGAAAAAAGAAGAAAAAAAAAAGAAAAAGGAAAAAAAATGAAGGAAATGTAGTGAAAACCCAAAAGGGCTCTACATGGAAAATAATCAGCTATCTACAAGAAGGAAATTGTCAGAGAGGAAAGTCCAGAATTGGCATAGATCCAGGTGAAGTCTTCATGTTGGTGGTTATTTTGAGATACAGTCACTCTTCAAGTGATTGAGGAAAATTCTCTTTTCAAGACTGAAGCAACATAATCAAAACTATGATATGAATCATCTATGAACAAGTTGATGGCCATCAAAATTGCCATTAGGAAATTATTGCTGAAGTTGAAGTCATAAATTCTCATATCATGGATACAATGGAGAAACAATTGCTCTTCAATTGGATGAAGGAAAATGTCTTTCTAGACTAGGGTAAAATAGTCAGATTGAAAGAGTCGTCATATTTGGAGCATCAATTGACAAGCCGATGGTCATGGGAAGGATTCTAAAGGTTCCGAAGGCTTATTTTGGTCTTTCTTCATTTTTTGAAATAATCTTCTCATTATTCAACTTGATTTTAATTCTTTTGGACTATATGCTAATAAGTGATTGGATCATTTTTTTCAAAAAAAATATAAAAACACAAAAAAGCAAAAACTATATTTTTGGCCTATGATGAGAATCTGTATCTTTTCATAAAACATTGGTTTTGCAAGCATTAGAGAATTCTGAGGCCACTAGTATAAAACATATTTTCTTATGTTTGCATTTGCATTCTTCTATTAGGGTTTCTTTTTGGCAAAGGTTTAAAAAAAAAAAGAAGAAAAAGAAAAAAAGAAGATCATCTCTACTGAGGGGCAAATACTTCTTCAAACAATCAAAACCGGGCATGCTCAGTGTCTTTCCTTCTGGGTTTTCATTGGAATGAATTCCAACATCTGGAAGAAGAAATCAAGCTTTAGTCTTCGAATTTGAAAGAAAAAAAAAAGGCTTCGAAGCAATGGCATGTTAAACAAGGGTTCCCAATTCTTCAATCATGAAGAAGGATTTTACTGGGGCAACAAGAAGGCATGAAAGACAGATAATGGGTTGTAAAGGCATGAGGTTAGATCAACAGATCATGATCCATCAATCAAGAAGAGGGCATTCACTTGGGCAATTAAAAAGCATGAAGACAGGTTATGGGCAGTAATGGCACATAAATCATTATTGAGAGAGCAAGAAGATAAAGAAGCAAAAGCAAGTTGCAGAATATTCAAGCACAGGTTTGGGCATCAAATGGCACCCAGGTATATCAAATAAGAAAATCAATCAGGAAAATTCAAAAAGTGAAAACATCAAAATCAATTGAGTTTGTAGTGGTCAATTTTAAATCCACATTCTTTTCAAAATTTGCTTGTCTCATATTTCTTTTCATAGGCACGAGAGCTCAAAGAAATCTGAGATAAGGAAGAGACGCCACCCCATCAGACTTCAAGCAGGGGTTTCATTGGCTATCTTCGAATCCATGTTTTTATCATTTCTTTGTTTGACCAAAGCAAGTTCAATTAATGAGATGTTTTTCAAATGTGTACTTTTGAGTTGTGTATGTTCTTTACTGTTCATTGTGCTACAACTACAGGCCACCCAGAAAAATTTATTTTTCATCATTTTCTCCACACTTTTCGGGAGATTAATGTTTATATTAGTTGTAAGTTGCAAGGATTGCCACCTTACCCACTTTTGTTTTAAAATTTTTCTCAAATCTCACTTCATAGCCACAAGTGCTCAGTGAGACTAGAGAGGAGGATTTGGCCCTTAAGCTGAGAGACTTTTTAGCAAATCTTTCGCAATGAATTCTTTTTACCAAAATCATCCATTTAATCCTTGCAAAATGCAATTAGTTAGACAAAGATCTCAAAAAGTGCAATTGGTGGGTCTTTTTACTCTCTGCTGGTAATTGGTTCCAATCACCAGCAAAGAGGGGGCAGCTGTAGACACCCCAAATTGCACTAAAAATGAGAAAATAATTGAAAATATTAATTGGGATTTGAAACAAGTCAAAAAAGTGTAAAATCTGGTCAAACTGGTCATGACCGTATTTTGTTTACGGACTGGTCATACCTGCAGTTGATATACGGTCACGGCGTGCCCGTATTAATAATACGGGCAGGGCGCGACCGTAATATATATATGGGCACGGGGGTCTTTGTGCGAATTTTACCTTTTTGATTTTTGAGCCTTATCTGCACCCAAATATCTCTCTTGGATAAGCGAATTCTCTTATTTATCTGTTCGAATTATCTCATTTATTCTTGTGGATAAAGGATTGGCATGATCTTGTGTTTAACTCAAACTGAAACTCTATCTTGCCAAACCTTGGACCAACCATGCCCCTGTGTTTGCCTATAAATAGAGGGCCTTTCCTCAAGCAAAAGGCCACGAAAATTTGAAGTCTAAGGAGCTCCAAGAGAAAAGAGGAATCCCTGCTGCCTTGCTTGCTTAATCCAGGTAAGTCCCTTTTCCCTTTTATTTTCTGTCTTCAATTCTAGAAGTAAATAGGATCTTCTCTATTGCTGTAGAATAAGGCTATCTTTTGTATCTTGTATTCCTAAACCTGTCTCTAAGTACCTCAAGAGTCTCTCTAGTCGTAAAACGTGAAGAGAGAGCTAGGGGAAAAAAGAACAGGTGGATCCCTAGAATAGAACCCCATATCTGTTTTTCTCCTTTTTTCTAGAATAAAGCCTGTGATTGTGTTTGTGTAACCAAACCTATCTCCAAGTACCTCAAGAATCCTCTCTAGCTGTAAAACGTGAAGAGAGAGCTAGGGGAAAAGAGAACAGGTGGATCCGTAGGGTAGACCCCCATGTGCTCAAATCTGTGAGATGTGGCTGCTTTAAATATCTTGATCATGTTTTAATGGTTTTTATGATGAATCTGAATGAATAACATGAATCCATGATATTTATAGCATGAGATCCCCACTTTTTGATAAAATTTGGATTTTTCACATATTTGCACCTACAGCACTGTTTTCGTGATTTTTGTGATTTTAGGCTAAGATCTTGGATTTATCATGATCAATATGGTAGATCTGGATCTAGAAGCCTGAAAGTAAATTCTAGGGTTTCATGATATGGTTTTAAAATCGTTTTTCATTATTGAGAGAAGACCCTACGGTCTAAGTTCTCCCCTTTTGATGTTCTTCATCAACGTGGGTGTTTTTGGTTTTGATTTTCAGATTTAATGTGAAATTTGAGCTATATCTATGTCCTGGACTATTCAAGTTCAATTTTGAAATATTTTATAAAAATCATATTTTTCTAGATTTCTAGAATTTGACTTGAAGCTAGATTTTTGGATTTTTCACTTTAAATTGATTTTATTTGATTTCATCTCAATTTTGTTTTGATCATGAAACCCTAGGAATGGTATGATCATATTTGAAAGTTCTGGATCAATCAGACTATTCGTGTGAAAAAACCATACATTTTTCTCTTTTTTGTGATTTTTCGTGATTTTTATAGCAAGCCTTTTTTCTTTGAAAAACATGAACAATACCTGGAAACCACCTTGTGTGGATAAATAGGGGTGCCTAACACCTTCCCCTGTTCATAACCTAATCCCCTTATCCATCTCTGGTTGTTTTTTTAGGAGGGTTATTTTTACCATAAAATTTCCTTTTGTGCTTCTTTAAATATTTTGGTGTCCATTCACACCTAAATTGAATGGTGGCGACTCTTTGTTTTATTTGATCCCGCGTGATGATTAGTAGAAGTCATAGGATTTTCCGATTTTTTCCCATGTCTCACAGAAGCCTCTATCTACTACCATAGTATTTTCAAATAAAAAGAAAATATTTTTTTAAAATTATTTCCATGATGGTAAGCTCTATTTTCTTTCCTGGGTTGCAGCATTGCAGACCCTATTAATATGATTGAATTTTAAAAATATTGGATTCATTTTTTATGAGATAATCCATAGAAGAAATTTTTGACAAATGATATATAGTATGTGATATTTTGTCACAAGTACTATTGCTGAGTTTCTCTAGTTAGGTAATACCTTTAATTGCATAAGACATGCCTCAAGCACCAGTGGCAATTGGCAGAGGATCTTTGTTAATGTTTTGCCTTGGATCTTGATATTTGCCCATATCATTTTGTTCATGTTCTAATACCGCAAATATCTTGTTCACCTTCACTAATATTGTGTTGCAATCCCTCAGGAGTACAAAGCCCCTCAGATGGTTCTACAGAGTATCATCCCTCAGATTGAATGCAATGGTCTGAGTGTGGAGAGTAAACAACCACATTGGACAATGTCAACCTCACGACTCAGGTATTTTTCCTTAGTAATGTTCGCTTTTAAATTATTGAAATCCCAATTTAAAATGATTCTGCAGTCTTAAAAGTTCCATGATAGCATCTGAGTCATTTTATGGTAAAGCCTTTCCACTTTAATTGTAGTTTCTGGAATAACATTGGTAAGTTGTACCATTTTATAAACATTGAACTATTATTCTTTTAGGAGATGAAGATGGGGATCTTTTTCAAAAAAAAAAAATACTGAAGCCAATGGTCTTGGCACCAAGAGGACGTTGAAAAGCAGGAGGTGGTTTTGGTGGGTCCCGTTTAGTGGGAAAATTGGTTTTTTTTTAAAATAATTCTGATTCACTTGTCAAATTCTTGGTAATTAAAAATTAGAAATATTTTTTTTAAAATAATAGTGAATCAGAGTAGTTTTACCGTTCATAAGAAACTTTTTTCCAAAAATGCCCTCAACACTTGTAGAAAAATTGTTTGTTATCATGTTTTAATAGGCTAAGAAGTGTTTTAAGTGCATTCTTAGAAGTCATGTTATCATGTTTTAACAGGAGAAAATTTGTTTGTTATCATGTTTTAACAGGTTAAGAAGTGTTTTAAGCGCATTCTTAGAAGTCATGTTATCATGTTTTAACAAGTTAAGAAGTGTTTTAAGCGCATTTTTAGAAGTCTTATGCCAACATTCATTCTAAATTATTTTTAAAAAGTATCACTAATTCTCAACTACCAAGAATTTGGTGACCGAATCAAGGTTATTTCTAAAAAAAACAACACTAAAAACAAATTTCTCCTCTATTCTATACTACTATTAAAAGCACGAACTACCTTAAGTGTTTTCAGTTTTCACTACCTAAAATGTCCTTCCCTATAATCTTTAATTCCATGCAAAGAGTCTTTCTCCATTAATATCATTTCACAATTTATAAGGTTATTTCTGTAAAAAGATTTTAATATCATTTCACGACTAAAAACAAGTTGCTTGGGTTCTATCTTAATAATAAATGTTTAATTTTATAGTGGTCGAGGAGGTATAACCTCGTTCTAGAAAAATGTTTTTTCTAATGGCTAGAGATGAGCTAAACTGAATGGTGGGAGAGGGATGGAATCGTCAGCAATTGAGGCTGCATTGGTTCCTGCAAATCAGACAAAGGTATGAACTAGACAAACTGTTAAGTGGTAACTGACACCGTCAGCCGTGCATGGTTTAAATCATCGGATTGGTTTGCTTATAGGACCGGCATAGGCACACTAAATCCTTCTCGGCCTGGCCTAATGGGGTTCAGCTTGTACGTACAGAAGTTACAGTACTGCACATGAAGAAAGAGATAGAAGGGAGGAACAACCTTGAACTTATTATTAAATTTTTTTTAAATTTGAAACAGTTTTGGCTATTGTACACTTTTATTAATGAATCGTCATAATAATGCTTAAGGGCTGGTTTTAGAAACTACACATTTTGGTAGGCGTGATTCCCAAGGAACGCCTATTGTAATATATGGTATAGATTTTATTACCCTTTTTTGTTTAAATTTTTTTTAATAAAAATAAAGCTGTCGATTAGCATATACAATAATACAAATGGTTGGCTTTGGAAAAGAGATCCTTGGATTTCGGATGAAATGATAATAGTTGGTTGAACTGAAAGGCTGGTCAGAATCTCAAATAAATTAATTTAATTTTTTATCCGTTAAATATAGAATCTCGTACCTCCTTGATCAAGGTTTATCTAATGAGTTTGTAGATCATATTATATTACGGGGTCGGTCGGTCTAATCCAACAAGTCTTCGGTTTTATTTTCTTATTATTATTATTTTTTTACTCATAATCAAGTCTTCGCTTTTATTGCCACTGGGGGTGTCCCGCACGTGCTCCGCATGTGCAAACAAGGTAAAAAATAATTTTAAAAAAAACAATTCAAAGATTTGCGAGCCGGTTCGGACCATGAGTCGAGTCTTTTTACAAATATATGGTTGGTTCCACAAGAGATCGATTGGTAAGCCTCAAGTCCATGGGCCCACTACTGGAAATAACCCCAGTGCAGGAGTTCTTACGTTAATTAGGGAGATCGAATCTAGTGGCATGCATGGTGAAGCCGAGATTGGGAAATATGGTCAGAAGACTCCAGAGACTACACGAGCTGAGAGCACTTCGGAAGGGAAGCTTTATTTGTATTTGTAGCAGCTCCTCCTCTCTGGTCTTCCTCCATCTTTTTAGAAATATTTCTTCAGTATCGAAAATTTCCACTGATTATCTGCCACTACTACTACATCTCCTTTTAGTCGTCTCACCTACACCAACCCAAATTTGTCCGGAGCCCATTTTGACGAATTCGTTGCTCGTCGTTCCGAAAGTCATCAACTGCTCAATACTTTCTTCTTTGCCATCTTTTTACGTTACGTCTTCTGTCATGTCCGGAGAGAAATTCCGTCCTCCAACCCAACGTTGTCAATAAGTAATTCGTTCTTCTTTTCGAAAGTCATCACCTGCTACAACCTAATCAGATCAAAGCCTTTAAGGCATATCACTATTGAGGATTTGAGGTTATACATGATGCTTTCATGCTCTTTGTATTGCCTTATCCGTTTGTCAATACCATTGTGAAGTAGGTTAAGTAATGACAGTGTTGTAATTATTGGTAGGTTAAGTAATGACAGTGTTGTAATTATTGGAAAATATAAAGAAGGCGGGAGAGATATTAAATCTTTGGGAAAATTATGAAAAAGGACCACTTTTTTAAAATATTTATGAAAACAGTCCACTAAGATGTTGAATTGCAGAAAATGATTACTTTATAAAAAATAATGAACTTGAAAGATAACTTGTAAAAAATAATTACAAAATAGTGTCATTTTACTATTTTATGTACGAGCTCAAATTTAATTATGTTTGAAAAATGATCTTATAATTTAATCTTGATGGACTTTTTTTTAATTATCGACAGGAAGTGGCTTTTTTTATAATTCAATATCTTAGTGGATTGGTTTTATAAATATATTTAAAAAATTGGACCTCTTTCATAATTTTCCCTAAATCTTTTTGTGAGTTAAGGTTAGCTTAAAATAGTCCTTTTTTTAGGATTCTTGTAGGGAAGAATTGGTAGTAACTAAAAATCGAAAAAAATTTCCTTTAAAAATTATACATCCTCTATTAATTAGGGTATTAAAAGGTTGCATTCCTGTTAAACCCCCTCATTTTATCGTAGGAAGGGAAATTAGTTTTTTTTCAATTTTTATTTTTTAATATTTCATAAAAATAACTCAGATTCAATAATTTAATTCTTGATAATTGGAAAATTGATACTAGTTTAAAATAGTTGGGAATGAGTGCCATTTCACTGTTCATAAAGGATTTCTTCCAAAAATGTCCTCAACAAGTTTGTTTGTAATCATCTTTGAATGAGGTTAAGAAGTCTTTTGAGCACACTTTTCGAAGAAGTCCTCCATGAACCGAAAAAAAAAGACTCTCATCTTCAATTATTTTAACTTTCCAATGACCAATAATTAGGTGACTGAATCTGGGTTATTTTTTAAAAGAATCATTAAAAATCAATTGATGTCATAGTGACTGAGGAGGTATAACCTTGATATGGATACCCTTCAACAATTTGTTATCCCTTTCTTGTCCTAATTAACGTCATTTTTCACTTTTCATAAGATACCCGATAATAATTTATTAGCCCTTAGATGTCCTTAACCCTTTTTACATTTTTCACTTTTCAAACATACCCTTCAACAATTTTGATAACCCTTGCATGTCCAAACATTTTATTTATACTAGCATGCTACACATGCACCATGCTAGCTAGTATAGAATAATACAAATGGTGAGTTCGATCAGAATCAAGATAACAAACTATTTTGAGGTTTCAACTGTGTCTGTGAGAGTGAGAGAGAGAGGGCTTCTGGTTTGCCTTTATATATTCGCGTCTTCCATTCTCTTTGTCTCATCCATCAGTTTTATTTTTCTCTTACGCGATCGAAATGAGGTTTTGCAAATCTCCTTTTTCTTTTCTCTCTTCTTCCAACATAATGGTTATGGTTGCGGTTTTGTTTTTGTTGTTCGCCTTGTCATCGGCACTGGACATGTCGATCATCAGCTATGATGACAAACATGGAGCAAAACCCAGTTGGAAGAGTGATGATGAGGTCATGGATATCTACGAGTCTTGGATGGCCAAGCACGGCAAGGTGTATAACAGTCTGGGGGAGAAGGAGAGAAGATTCCAGATCTTTAAAGATACTCTGAGATTCATCGACGAACACAACGCGGAGAACCACACCTACACGGTTGGTTTGAACTTGTTTGCTGATCTCACTGATGAGGAGTACCAATCCATATACCTCGGTGACGAGAGCGTTAATGCCTCCGGAACAGAAAGCGATCGTTATGCTTTTCAGCCGGGTGATCGGTTACCGACGTCCATTGACTGGAGGAAGAAAGGTGCCGTCGTTCCCGTCAAAGATCAAGGACCTTGCGGTGAGCCCTTCTCTTTACTATGTCAACAATAGCTACTTATTACGTTAATTAGCAACCAATGTAATAAAAATAGGACACTTTAATTTTAATCTTTAGTTTTTGATGAGATGATTAAGTGTTTGACGGTAGTAAGATCATATCTTCTTCTTCTTCTGACTATGTAATTAATGGTGAATCTGTAGGAATTAATGGTTTGGAATTAATTTGAAAACTGTAGGAAGTTGTTGGGCGTTTTCAGCGGTTGGTGCTGTGGAAGGAATAAACAAGATCGTAACTGGACGCCTGATATCTCTATCAGAGCAAGAGCTAGTGGATTGCGATGTGTCTAACAACGGCTGCCGTGGTGGTTTAGCAAAACGTGCCTTCAAGTTCATCTTAGAAAATGGTGGCATCGATACCGAAAAAGATTACCCTTACCAAGCTGCTGACAAGCAATGCAAATACAAAAAGCTGGTTTGTATTAGGTTACCAAAGATCTGATATAGATGATAGTTTGGATGGAAGGTTCTGGTTCTAGTTGAACTACTCTTATTCTTGGGTCATTACAAATATATTGACATATTTTTATTGTTTTGCTCTGCAGAAATATGCCCAGACTGTTACTATTGATGGGTATGAGAATGTTCCACCAAACAATGAGAAAGCCTTGCAAAAAGCAGTGGCAAATCAACCAGTCAGTATCAGCATTGACGCTAGTAGCAAGGTGTTCAAACATTACCGTTCGGTAAGGAATCTCTCTTCCATGCACGACATTATGAACCAGCACCAATTGGTGCGCACGATTAATCTCTAAGGCCCTCGATTACTCGTTGGATTAGGCAATTAATCGAGAAGTTCCAATTGCACAAAAATAATAGTCATGTTTTAAAGGAAAGGGCAAATTAAGAAGAGAAGAAAATTCAATAATGTTTTCGGCCTTCATTGTAATATTTTCAAAAAGTTTCACTTTTCCCTCAAAAAGACTTTTCAAGGCATGTTTTTTTAAATACCCCAAAAAAAGTCACCCTTGACCATAATTTCTGCATAAAAGTTTAGGGTTGTCATGATACCAAAAGCATGAACAATGTTTATGCATGCCCAAAGATAGGTCATATCTTTATAGTTACGTATAGCTGTGCTGAAGTGGTAGATGATAGGCAATTTGAGTATTGAGTTTGTGAGCTTGCCCTTAAACAAACCTATGTCTCCAGTTCTAGGAAATATGTGACTATTGAACCCAATGATCACAAGAAATGACTGAAGAGTTGGGCGAAAGTGCCCTGAATTAAACAATATAACAAAATAGGAAGTAAAAAAACTAACAGGATTGGAAGATAGATTTGCATGGTTAATTTGACCTTAAAGGCCTACATCGATGGGAGTACGAGATGAAGTGATCCCCTAGAGAACAATGTGAATACAACAGGGTTCTTCTGCGCACCACACTGCTCTCTAAAAAAACCTAAACCTTTTCTCCAAATAACAAAAAACAATACACATACTGAAAATGGCCTAATAATTTCCCCCTTATATGGCACCCCATTGGATACTAGATAAGGGTGAAATTCAAGACGCCTTAATAGTTGTCTCAATGATCTTTACTGATATGGGCTTGTCAATGAGCACAAGTATCACTAATAACAATTCTTCATTGATCCTTCTACCTTTTCAGGGTATATTTACAGGGGAATGTGGTACGAAGTTGAACCATGCTGTTCTTGCAATTGGATATGGCAAAGAAAATGGTGTTGATTACTGGATTGTGAGGAACTCCTGGGGTTCCAATTGGGGAGAGGGAGGATATATCAAAATGAAGCGCAATTCAGCTAACACAGTTGGAAAGTGTGGACTCGCTATACATCCTGCATACCCTATTAAGAATCGTCAGAAGAGTAGCAGTGCTTAAGAAATGGCCGTTGATGTGCAGGAAGGAGAATAAAGAATTGGAATCTGCAGTGAATGATAACCTCTGCTTATCAACCCGTTGTTGTGATTTAGCACATAAGTACCTTTATTTCTATTTCAGTCGTTGATTACAATTGGATGGACCATTTGTTGGTGTACATTAATAAGATCTTCGTTCAGCCTTAGCCATAATGGATTAAACTAGCTAGTTATGGTTATATTGCTGACTTTTTTTTTCCGTTGCTTGAATTGATGGACTGTGGTGATGCTTTGTATTGCAAATTATGTCATGGTCTGGATAAAGCTCGTCTAACGAAACAAAAAGCAATTGGTTTGCAATTTTAAAGATTGCTTTAGGATGGATCACATTTGTTTAATCTAAGTGATACACGTGATAGGAGCCAAAAAAAATTTTAAGGGCCGAGTCCAAGATACATATACTAGGGGTGCAACTCGGGTTGGTTTGGTTCTGGTTGAGGTCAACCCAAGACCAAATTGAAAATATATATACTCAAACTAAACCGAACCGAACGAAATTGAAAACCGAAACTACTAAACTGAAAACCAAACCGAAAATATATAGAAAAACCGAAACCCAAACCGAACTGAACCGAACTACATGAAAACTATTCGGTTCAGTTCGGTTCGAGTTAGACCAATATATTCTTATACTCAAACAAAGGTTTTTTCGTAATATCCTTAAAGTTTAAATGTAAACTTTGAAAGTTTAACATATATTATATTTTGTATATATAAAATATAGATTATATGTTATAATATATATATATATATATATATATATTCAGTTCGGTTCGGTTTAGGGAAATACATGAATTTGATTCGATTTCAGTTTGATTTGGTTTGACTAAACATGCAACCCAAAACCGAACCGACTTAGTTCGGTTTACGGATTTTTGGACCGAAACCAAACCGAACCACTATAAAACGGAACCAAACTAAACCGAAGTCGGTTCGGGTTCGGTTTTAACCGAATCGAGTTGCACCCCTAACATATACTAACCAACAAATAAAAATTTTAATGATTAAATAAATTTATCTATATTTGTTTTATAATAGACCTTATCAACTACTTCGATGAAAGCATACAAAATTGCATCTAATTATATCTGTTAGAAATCGAACAGCAACAAAACAAAACAAAAAACAGAGTAAACAAGAGACGCTTTACTTGGTTCGGCAAGAATGCTTACGTCCATGGATGATGGGATTCTTTTCTTTAATCTGTGAAAAATAGGGTTACAAAAGACACAACCCTCTCCTGGCCGAAAAACAATACAGTCTCTTAACATTGACCAAAAACCCTAACTCTTGGGTTTTATACAAGAGACACCCAAGTTACAAAAATACCCCTCAAGTCACATACACAACAATATCAAACATATTTATATAATATATAATACATAATATTTTTGTATTAACTCACCTTATTTGTCTGTCACTACAGGAAATATGCCTTTTTGCAACGACTATAGTCGTTGCTAATACTCTATACAAGTTTTGACAACAAAACATAAATCCCAATTGTACGCATGGACTTTTGCATGGAAGGGCACGTGGAGGGCATGCCTCGGGGAATTCGGAGTCGCCACTACTTGATGGAGTGCAGGCAAACACTAGGGTACCTATTCAGGTCTAATTTGATTGGTCTGCTACTTTTTAGAGATCCTGGCTAAGTTCTCGATTACGTCTAGGGAAGTCCGAAGACACCCCGACCCGCCCCGTTTGTTGACAGGTCTCGGGTCTCCTTGGTTCGAGTCAACTTGGTTCTAATCTACTCACCCAATTCCTATTCCGATATGCAGTACTCATGTTGAGTCTAGTGGGGACCACCTGAGTGGTGTGGGCCCTTTTTTATTTGATTTTATCTTCTTTATTTTAAATGATCTGAGTCTGATGGGCGGGCCCCGTTGGAAGGCCCACAGTGGTACAATGCTTAAAAATTGGCCTTGCTTGGCCACCTACTGATTAAGCCATGCATTCAAATAACCTTGATGACAAACAAATAGTCATGAACCAGGCAAACAGGTATGGGAACATGCTTAAACCAATGGTGAGGGATGTATGTGCTCATGTTTTCAAGCTAATATAATGAGATCAAAAAAAGGAGTCAACATACCGTTATTCAAGTAAGACATGTGTGTGTTCATGTATGCACATGGAAGGCGAGGGAAAAAGCTTAAAGGGCAAGACAAAATAGTGGTTGATGTGGGGGATCATGGCATGAAAAGTGGAGGGAGCATGATATACATGTGCATAAAATGAAACCCTAACATTAGGCAAACACTATTTCATAATAAGATGAAAGTAAAGGTAATAAACATGGCACTTAAACTAAAGTAATATAGTAAAGAAGGGATTTGGGGGGCTTAACGGGGTACATGGGACAGTGAGATGGGAGAGGGGAACATGCTCCCCTTCTTATAAAAAATAAATCATACGAACATAATGAGGGACAGCCCTTGAAGTATACTTTAACTCATATTTTTATAACCACTCACCTCCCATTCCACTTAATCCAACCACCTCCTTACCATGAGGGGTTTCCCATGTGAAGGGAAGAGGGAAAATGACAAAACCAAGTGTTAAGACAAAAGAAAAACAACATATGAAGAAGGCAAGTAATGAAACATGCTCAAATGACAACCATATTTATATATATGCAATACAACTTACCAAGGAGCTTACCTAAGAGATTAGAAAGTAGCGTGAGGGATGTTGAGGTCCTTCGAGGCACCACCAACAGCTAGGACATCCCTCCTTCAAGTGCAAAAAGAAGATCTCCCAACCTTCTTTGAGTTTAGAGTGAAGAAGAAGAAGAAGGGAAGGGTTTTGATGCACTTGGATAGGACATGGAGGAGTTTTAGAGGGGTTAAAGAGGGGAAGAAGAAAGTTTTGGACAGAGGGAGAAGAGAGGGCAGAGCAAGAATGGCCAAGCCCAAAGGAGCTTCTTTTTCTCTTCCTTGCTTGCTTGGGTTGGAGCATCCCTCCCCCTCCCCTTTTATATGGGAGGTTGCTTAATGGCTAAGAAGTAAGAAAGACCGTTTTTTTAATTATCTTTATCAAGAATGACTTTTTTATTAATATTTTTTACTTATGACTTTTCTATTATTATTTTTTACTTAATGGTTAAGAATGACTCTTTTGTTATTATTTTTTACTTAGGGGTTAAGAAAAGACCTTTATTATTATTATTTTTGTTTACTTAAGGGTTAAGAAAGGGTGACATCCATATGACACAGTTTGCCACATGGACAATTTATCTTTGACCTAGGTTGGTCATAACTCTCTCATTTGAGCTCTGATTTTGGCAAACTCAATTGCGTTGGAATCGGGTCGACATCCTCTATCCACTGGGACAGGGTCGAGTAGCAAATTCAGGTTTTTAGCAGAAGGGCGAAATCGTGTCTGGAATCTTAATCTGCTCATATCTCCTTGATCTTGACCCCAATTCCGGCAAACTCAGTTGCATCGGAATCATGTCGGCATTTCCTTTCTTTTGCAACAGAAATGGCAATTAACAGGGGTTTGAGCAGAAAGTCAATTTCTGCTCCCTCAGGACTTGTTCTGCCCATAAATCCTTCATTTGGACTCCAATTCCAGCAAATTTAGTTGTGTTGAAATCATGTTGGATATCTCTATCCGCTAGGATAAAATTGAGCAGTTGATTCAGCTTTTAGCAAAAAGGCGAAACTGCTCCCCGGGAGCTGGTTTTGCTTATAACTTCTTATGTGGGACCCCGGTTCCAACAAACTAGGTTGCGTTGGAATCATGTCGAAGCGCTCTTTCTGCTGGGGCTAATTTGGACAGCTGATCCAGGGTTTTGCATAAAGCTGATTTCTGCTTTTCTCAGATTTGATCGGTCCATAACTTCTTCATCCAGACTCCGATTTGAACAAACTCAGTGTCGTTAGAACCATATCAGAATCCTATTTTTAATGGTATGAAGGTTGGTGGTCAATTTGCACCCGATCAAAAAGTCAAATTTTTGACCCCTTGTGTTCTGACTTTTTCAATTAGGATTTTATTCTTTCATTTTTCGGGGTGCAAAAATGAAGTGCTGACACCAACATTATAAGGGTCCAATACAAGTGCCTTTTTAGCAGCCAACTTACGCAGCTCCAAATTCCTACATTCACAAGCACTAAGTAAAGCCCCCCACAAGGTAACACTATGACTGATATTGGCACTACCAGTGCTCCTTTTACAGGGTATCTCACTAACCAACTTCCTTGCCTTCTCCAATTCTCCTGCCCGACAAAGCAAATCAACCACACAACTGTAATGCTCTGGACCAGGCTCTAACCCAAAATCATGAACCATGCTTTCAAAAAACTCAAGCCCAAGGCTCACGTGGCCAGTGTGACCACATGCTGAGATAACTGCCAAAAATGCCACTTCATTAGGTCTAACCCCTTCCATTAACATCTCTTTGTACAGCCTAATAACTTCTTCGAATTGCCCATTTTTAGCATAAGCACCAAGTATTGAAGTCCACAAAACAACATCATTATTTCTTTCCCCTCCTTGTCCATATCCGATCAAATTGAACACATACCAAGCTTTCTTTAAATGACAACATTTACCATACATTTCAACCAATGAGCTCTGCAAAAAAATGTCACCTCTCACGTCATGTACCATATGGATAGCATTGGCATGCACCTGCCTTCCCAATTCAATAGCTGATAGCCCAACACACATGCTTACCAATGTTGATGAAGTGAACTGATCAAAACACAATCATAACATGTGCATCCAGCCAACCAATTCAACTCCCTCATCCCACATCTCAGCCTCTGCATAACCTGATAAAAGAGCATTTGCTCACACACTATTCAATATCATAGTAAACTCATTGGTTGCAACCTTATTTTCTTATCGTATTTTGTCTTAAACCAACTTTCCAGGATTCTTAGTTCTATATCATTGTACTTTACATTTTTCCCACAGCTTGTACCAATTGCCTTCCAGGTGACAGCAAATGGAGTTGAACACCTTGATCCTAGTGCAGAAACACCAAGTGTAAGTTGACAAAACATGGAGCAGAGATGCTTCTATACCAAAGAATTAGTTTCCACGTCCGAAAAAGGGCAATTCTAAGCATAACCTTAAAAGGAATAAAAACCTTTTGATCCAAACATTTAACGCGTTAAAATTTGATGTGTTTTGTTGAGATATAGTGTAAGGGGCTTCTAGAATCATAGAAAATGAATTTATCAAAAAACTGTGAAGCAACAACATTCCAAGTGTGATAGAAACAGAACTGCAAAATGTGTGAAAGAAACAGAAATTCAATAGATTTTGCTACTTGGACATGTATGATTTCAATTTAATTTTGAAAGAAGATAATTTATGTATGACTCATTATTCACTGCCCCCTCAAATGGGTTTTGAAGACAAGAATCCTTTATCTTTTATTGTGTTGAACTATAAATTAGAACCTTAGATTTCAATTGTGCAACTCATTAGCTAGAACCTGGTCTCCCAACTTTGTCTCTGACCCAGCTGATTTGAATTGTGCATCAATCAGAGTCCCCAATATGCTATCACATATTTTTCTCAATATGCATAACATCTAAATTGTGTCTCATTAACAATTCAGACTAGTAAGGCAACTCAAAGAAAATGCTCTTCTTTCTCCAATTAAGCTCATGTTCCTCTCTCTTCCTCTTTCTTTTGTTTTGGTCCTTCCCAAATTGCACATCACTACAAAAAAAGTCTTTTTATTACGACACTTCAAAAGTGCCCTTATAATATAGAAAAATGCCGTTATAACATATAACGGCATTTTGATAAAGTGTTGTTTCAAGTGGTGTTGCATTATGTTATAGCGACAACTTATAATGACACTTTGGAATATGCCGTTATAAAGTGACTGTTTACGGCATTTAAAAATGCCGTAAAAATATAAGCTATTACGGCATTTTTTTAAAGTGTCGTAATAAAGTTTATCAACTCTTGAAGCCTTTAGCAACAACCACCAAATTCCGCTAAAATTTAATTTACCCCACCCCTACCCCCTACCCACCCCCTCCCCCCCCCCCCCCCCCCCCCCCCCCCCACAATTTAATACACCCCACCCCCACGTACTTTATGCTTCAACTATTTGCCATTCACCATCAGAATTAAAACTATCTGAAATTTTCAAATATTAAGTAGGAAACCTACTCAAATACTCAAGAATTAACCGATCTGAAATTACGATTCCTTTTGGAATAGATACAGCAGACAACACATGCATTTACATTGAAAACAATACATCACTAACATTGCATCTCCAGGAGGTCAATCTTGATCGACTTACTATCTCCATACCTGTTTCGAGACAAGTAAAAAAAATGGTAAATTACACTTACCTCCCTTGAGGTATGACATAATTACACTTACCTCCCTTAGGGTTTCTGATATAACACTGTCACCCTTGACGTTTATGTGTGGGTCACACTAATACCCCTCACTACATTTTCCGTATTAAAAAATAAATAACTTTTGAATGTATGACTAAAAATTAATTTTCTAAATTAATTTTTAGTCATACATTCACAAGTTATTTATTTTTTTAAATTAATTTTTAGTCATATATTCAAAAGGTATTTATTTTTTAATACGAAAATGTAGTGAGGGGTGTTAGTGTGACCCACACATAAATGTCAAGGGGTGACAGTGTTATATCAGAAACCCCAAGGGAGGTAAGTGTAATTATGTCATACCTCAAGGGAGGTAAGTGTAATTTACCCTAAAAAAAATTATAAGAATACCAGCGAATTAAGATTAACAATTTAAATTATTCAACCACCAAATTCTGATGAAGTAACCAAGGAGGGAGATGATATGCTTACCATAGCTGTGGTAGCAGCCCCAAAAAGGCAACAAGGGACAAAACAGAGACTTTGCCAACGAAAGTGGCCATTGCTTCAAACACTAGTACAAGCATGGGTGGAATCAAGAAAGGCAGTCCAAGAACAGTTGAACAAAATAGCATCTCCATCTACGGGAATTTTTAAAATGTCAAGGTTAACGACATTTTCATATGAAATCACTTCAAATTAGAATACTCATCTGAAGGAATGATATCAACAACAAGTCACCTATGTTGTTTCTGGATTCATGATAAAGATTGCTTCTTGCAGATTTCCCAGAAAGGAATCCATGACCAAAGCACCACTTACCATCACAACACCAATCATGCTGAAGTTTGGTGATGTGTAGGCATCAGCCAAGATGAAAAGGATCAGACCCACTACCAGAAACAGAGTAGAAACATATTCATGTAACGGGTATTTCCGTCCCAGACCTGGAATGAAGGCACCCATTACCATCACAGGCAGCACCTGAATTCCCAAAATAAACAGAAATTCATAAACCAGGATAAGAAAAACTATTAACCCCCCATGAGAAGAAAAACTAGATTCAAAACTCTTGACGATCACAAAAGGCCTTTACATCTCCAAAATCTTGATAAAATGTTCTACACAATAATATATGCCATGATATAAACACATTTACACTATCCTCATCCTTAAATTTTACTCATGATATAAACACCAGAAATTACTAATCTCACTGATCAACAACTCTATTTAGATAATTACCTACCTTTATTGACGTTAACATTCATTTCTGGTGAAATGTAAAAGCCTTTACCACCCTAACTCTATCAAGAAAGATTTTGGCTCTAACACCAATGTTGTCTTGGTTTCACTAAATGCAAGGGAAAAAAAAGGTGAAAAAACACAAGATTGGAGAACAAGACAACCTAAATAGCCACACAGCAAGAACCAATATAAATCTCATTATTTCTAATTACAAACCTGAATACAAATCCAACATCTGAATCAACATAAATGATACATTAATGCCTGCAACAGCAAAGGGGTATTCCCAAGTTGCTCGCATTCCATCTTGCTTGAACAATAACCTATGAAAAGAAGCCTTCACTTTGAATTTCGAGTACAATTAGTAAATTATGAGCATAAGTGATTTTGGACGTTAAAAGTTGTTAGTGAGTAAACTTAAAAAAAAACTACAGCATGACCCTTTCCAGGAGCAAAGAGATGGACTAGAAGGCATACCAGATAAGTCCTAGCAAAAAATAACAAATTCTCGAGGGAGACAAACCCACAACCCCTGCACAGAGAGAGAGAGAGAGAGAGAGAGAGAGAGAGAGAGAGAGAGAGAGAGAGGAAGATGAAGAAGAAAGATGACAACATGTCATCTAAAACTAGCAGAGAGAGGAAGAAAGATGAAGAAGAAAGATGACAACATGTCATCTAAAACTAGCAGAGAGAGGAAGAAAGATGACAACATGTCATCTAAAACTAGCAGAGAGTAGCCAGCATACAATCCATAAAGATCATCCTTAAAGAATCTTACAAATAGGATGCGCAAGATCAGTTCAAGAAAGTTCATGGAGACGAGTGCCAAATGTGTACATTTAGAAATCTTAGTAGCATTCTTTTTGTTATAAACTATCTCAAGGTTACGAATGGAAGCAATCATGTACATGATCAATACTATCCAACTGACGTAATATAGTCTCTCCAGATAACTTGCATGGAGTTGGTCTATGCTCTTCAGCACCATTGAACATATCCTTCCTTTGTCGCCAAATATGATTTTGGGGCAAGAATTGATGATGGCCCATGTAGCAATGTTTTCTGCCGTTCTTCAACCATTTAGAATCAGTTGCACTATTACACACCGGGCAAGCAAGTTTCCCTTTTGTACTCCACCCCGATAAATTTGCATAGGCAGGAAAGTCATTAATTGTCCACAACAACACTGCATGCATAGTAAAGTACTCTTTGCACGACGCATCATGCATACATGAGAACACCACTGCTCCATAACTTTATTAACTCATCAACTAATGGCCTCAAGTAGACATAAATATCATTTCAAGGTGCCTTAGGTCCACGAATTAGTAAACACATCATGAAGCATGGATCCTTCATGCACATCCATGGTGGCAAGTTGTAAGGCATCAATATTACTGGCCACATGCTGTAAGAGGTACTCATATTACCAAATGGGTTAAACCCATCACTTAAGCACCTCATTAAAAGCATTATTACTGACAAAAGTTGGATTACACTGAAGCATAGATGTTGTGCTGAATATGTGAGCGGTTTTAAATATTTCTTGAGTATAGCAGCTAGTTGTGCAGATAGTAGTGGTATGATAAGATGTCCATGTCGTCGATGTGTGAATCGGTATTATAAGCCAACGGATGTTGTTGAGAAACATATATTCATTAATGGGTTTGAAACAACATATTCTAATTGGACATTCCATGGAGAAGCAGAAAATTGGAGGTACATGAAGATAACAATGAGTTTGACGTTAATGTCAAAGAAGATAATGATGATGTCGATAATATTGATGATTTGTTGGACGATATTCGTATGGCCAATAGTGTGGATGTAGATAATGATGAAGGGATAGAGAAACACCAAATATGCGCTCACCAACTCAGTTTGATCAATTGTTAAAGGATGCTGAGTGTGACTTGTATCCAGGGTGCAAGAAAATGTCAAAGTTATCATTTATTTTAAAGTTCCTCAACATAAAGTCAATGAATAATATCAGTAATAATGCTTTTAATGAGGTGCTTAAGTTGTTTAAGGAAGCAAAATTTAAAATAATGATGGCTGCAATAGGCATGTCAATACATGAGTCATAATTAAAAGGTTACAAAGTAATAGAGACCAAAATTTAAAAAAAAAAAATTGTGAAATGGGATTAAAGAGTACGAGAGAGAGAAAGAAAAAAGAGACATGAATTATAAAAAATGATATGAGAAAGAGTTAGTGACAAAAAGAGAGAGAGATAGATTATCACCAATCAAGTTTAATATAATAGCATGTTATCAATAGGGTTAATTGACTCTTTGAGCTAAAGGCCCAAACATTGGTCATAGCATGTATTTCTTTAACAAATGTTTTCTCCATTCTAAAAAATAATAATAATTTATCCTCTAATTTCTTGGTAAATGCAAGCACAAAGGTATTTGATTAAATGGGTTCTTAAGCCCCATAATAGGTGTTCACACTAAGAAAAAGCTTAGTTATTGCTTTATGAGGATGGGGATTTATTGGTTTCACTACTCTTTTCTGATAAGATCAGGTATGTGTAAAATCATATCCCAAATTGTGGCAATATAAACACCACAAAATGTAATGAAATTCCAAATAAGACCCAAACAAATGAATTATTGAATTGATAGAAAAATAGAAAAACAGATAACTGTAGGAAATAGAATTTAATATACATTAGCTACATTACTGTTGTGAGGAACAGTCATCTCTAACTATTGATAGAACAGTCAATAACGGTGTAGTATCTTATAAAAAGGACAATAACATAGCATAGATCCAGCTGAAGCAGGGTCTTGAGAAATGTGGACTGGCAATAGACATAACTTTTACTTCAACTATCTGGCACTAATTAGGCAATGCTTGTTCTTAGCATGCATTATGCAGTGAATTTCAACAAATTCAAATCAAGCCAAATAAATTAATTACCAAGTGACTAAAAATTAGCAAACAAAATTATGAAATTTAAATGAATTCTCTACCCCCTGATCCGATTATCTTGCCACAAGAGATATACGAATTGGAGTGACTATCACCAAAGTAAATAATGAAAGCTGCAGAAGCAATCCAAAGAATATTCTCCATAACCTCAACCCATGTTCGAGCCACAGGAATTGGTGGAGAAGGAGGTGGAGTTCTTGAGCATTCATCATCCTCAAGGTCATTTGCACTCGATGCGTACCCTTGGCTGTCTCTGTCTCATAAATCCACCTCCAACTCCAAGAGAATCGCAATGAAGAAACAGCACAAACCACAAAGAGCCAGAGACAAAACGAAATAACAGGGAATTTTTGCAAACACTCACAATGCGACAGAACAAAACAACATATTCACGAAACGAAATAATACAACACTTTCAAACTCCAAGAGAGTCGAAATGCTAAAACAGCATAAACCACAAAGAGTCAAAGACAAAACGAAATAACACAAAACATAGAGAGTCAGAGACAAAAAAAATAACACAAAATAAAATTTCATATTCACAGCGTAATTGTTCTACGTGATGAGGATGATTGTCATACAGACATAAAAAAAGAGTGAAATAGAACTTTGCAACTGCTTGGCAGATTGATCAATCGGCAATAGGAGTACTCTCTGTAGCTAATCAAAGGTTCCACATAGAAAGAACGAGAGAGAGATTCGAATGAAAATAGGGCAGAGCGTATGAGGGCTTTCGGCAAACCGTCGATCAACTTCGTTCTTCCATTTACTCAATTTCAGCGGGAAGGCAGGCAAGCGCGCGGAATGGATTAAAAATTGTAATTTTAGATTTCTTTTAGTTTTACAATTAAAATTAATGTGTGGGTTAATTAAATTCGAGAACCGACTGACCCAATCTGATTTTGGGTCGATCATGGGTTGGGTTTCAATACCTTTGGCTCAATTTTGGTTCCAAATTCTCCAACTCGAAATAAATTGCTTAGGTTTGTGGTTGATGTCTCAATTAAACTAAACCAAACCAAAACCCAACTTATAAATATTTTTTAAT
Source organism: Buxus sempervirens (assembly GCA_947561395.2). Taxonomy (NCBI): domain Eukaryota; kingdom Viridiplantae; phylum Streptophyta; class Magnoliopsida; order Buxales; family Buxaceae; genus Buxus; species Buxus sempervirens. The sequence goes on from OX387195.1 coordinate 20,106,439, forward strand.
AAACCAAACCAAATTGACCAATGTATATATTATTCATATCTCTTTATTTATTTATTTATAATTAGTTTACCATAGTTATGATACAAAGTCGAAATTTATCTTTTTCTTAAAATCTTATAGCCTATAAAGATTAGAGGACTTGCTTAACATGTGCTAATTTGACCCAACTCAACTCAAAACCAAACCAATCTTGCAATTCGGATTGGGTGGTCCAGTTTTATGGTTTTTAATTTAATGTCAGTGTGCGCATGGTCTTTCGCACGACAGGGTGCACGTGGAATGCGTGCCTCAAGAATTTAGGAGTCGCCACTGCCTGATGGGGTGCAGGCAGACACCAGGGTTCCTATATTTGTCTATTGGTATGCGGCTTTTTAGAGATTCCGGCTAAATTCTCGGTTACGATCCGAGGAAATCTGAAGACATCTCGGTCCGCCCTGTTGGTTGACGGGTCCCTCGAGTCTTCCTGATTCGAGTCAAACTTGGTCTAACTCACCCTTTTTCCTAAACCAAGCATGCACACTTTTTTAGGTCTGAGTGGGACCACCCATGGTGTGGGTTCCCTTCCTTTTTTTATTGATTTTATCTTTTTTATCCCAAGTGAAGTGGGTCTAATTATGGGCCCCGTTGGAAGGCCCATTGGATGCCGTGTTGAGCTTAAGCCTAGCCCAAGGCCTGTTTGGGGTTACATTGGATAACCCCTTTATTGGATTTGGTTATTTGATTTAGTGGTTAATTAAATGTACAAAATTAATGGGTTCAGACTTTTAAGGTCCATTGGGCTTGGGAGGTGGCCTAGAGAGTTAATCAAGTTGCCCTTGGGGCCCATCACTAAAATGGGCCCTAGTTTTGGCAAGTTAGGATGTGGGCCCCGTTGGAAGGCCCACAAAGTCTTGTTGGGCCCAGGCAGGCCCAAGTCTCACATACGAAGGCCTAGGTTGGCCCAAAGCCCTTAGGGGGTTCAATTGATCCTAATTAAGGTGAATCGAGTGGGCCTAAGCCCAAAAGAAACGAAATTGGAGACTAGTAGGGTCTGTCTGCAAACCCTGTGCGAACAGAGCCTGTCCACAAACCCTATGCGGATAGAGCTTGTCCGCACATACAATGCGGGCAGGCTTGATCCGCACTAGGTCTGCAGATTCGGCTCGAAAACCCAAAAACACCAAAAATTGTAGGGGGGGTCTAGTTGCCATCCTCCCAAGGGTCCCTGCGATCATCTATGGGTCTTTGAGTAGACTCACAGTGGACTTAGGAGTGCCAAAAGTGGTCAGAGAGGCCTTTGATCTTTCCTCATTCCATTCAGTCAATCAAACATTCATTTGCATCACATATGACCAAATGCATGAAGCACATATCAATAGTATCCATGCATGACAATGGTGTTCTAAAACTCATGAAGACCATGAACAAGAGAATAAAGATATCACAAGATCCATGCATATTGCATAGGATGGTTTTGATGCATGCGAAAATGACATGGAGAATATGCCAAATGTGCTGGATAAGTGGTCACCCACTATGTTCATGATTGAACAAACATGTGACACAAATAAGCTCCTAGATGAGTCTTCTAAGTGCTACAAGTGGGTGTGCGTATTGTACTCATGTGTGTGGGAAGTGATTTCCCATGTCTTTAAATCTACCAAAAAGAAAAATAGGCACATAAGAATGCAAGAAAGTGACAAACATCAAATGCTAAATGAAGGAAAAGAGGGAAAGATTTTACGGGTACAGACGGATTTACAAAATGGAGGAACATGCTCCCCCAGTAACATAACAGTAAAGTGAAGGATGAGAAATAAGCATGCTTAAATAACCTTTTCACACTCGCATGGATGGAGCTCTCCTCTCTTCCTTCGGACTTGGATGCCTCCCCTTACCATAGGAGGCAAATCTTATGCGTGGATGATGAAATAAATAAAGAGGAGAAGGAGAAAAAGAAAGGAGAACAACTAGATATCATACAAACATCCTATCATGCTTCTTTTATCAAGATTCTCACATATGTGTAATAAAATACAATAAGAAAGCTCACCTTGGGGTTACGAGGTACGCCTTGGAACCGAAATCCCCCATAACTACCTACTCCTTCTATGGCTGGAGGTGACGGAGAATCACTGATCCATCCGTAGTTGATGGGCGCTGTGGCCCTGCAACTTCTTCACTGTTGGGAGGGTCATCCTTGATCTTAAAAATATAGGTATCCTGGCCCTCTTCAGCCTTGGATTCCTCAATGGGAGCAGGTGGAGTGTCGTCTTCATCCCCTTTCCCGACGACAATCACTGCCAATAACTTGGTCTCCTCCTAGAGGTATACCCTTACTGTTTGACCTGGCCGTCCAATCAGTGCTAACGGGTCAAATTGACATTTGCTACCATTACCGTTGTTCACTTGATTCACCGTATTACTGGTGGATGGCTTGGAGTGATCTGGGAGAGGATTGGTGGAAGTACTTGCGGCAAGAGTCATTACTGGGGGATCGACTGAGATGCACTTGTTGTCGATCAGGTCTTGCACGTCATGCCTCAAGTCCCAGCAACGGTTAGTATGGTGTCCAGGGGCTCCCTTGTGGTATTCGTAGTATTCATTGGGGTTGTAAGAGCGGCTGTTGGCTGGCTGGTGGATCGGCTGCTTCTTCTGCAGATACCCTTTCTTCAATAGGGTTGGAAGCAGTTCCACCAACGGGTAAGGGAGCAGAGTGAACACCCTATTCATCCTCGCTTGCATTTCTTCTCTAAACCACCTTGTCCGTCCTGCAAACTGTGCTTCCTGGCCAGTGTTTTGATTTTCCCTCCTATCTGGTGCCGAGAAGTGGAAAGGCCAACTTGGTTGGATATAGTTGATGGTCTCATCCTCTCTCTTTTTGTCCATGCCTTTTCCACCAACAGGATTCCTTTTTGGCTCGGAAAAACCTGCGACCCTTCCAGATTTAACTCTATCCTCTATCCTGTTTGCCTGTAACGCCCTAGATCCGTGTTGTTCAATAAAGATATAACACGTCTTACGGAGTGTTAGGTAAGGATCTTAATCATTTGTGATCGCTGGATAATCACCTAAACTAAATCATATCAGAGTGCACAATCATACTTTATCTAAGAATTCAATATTCAAACTTAACTAAGATCAAATGGTTCAACCTCAATGTATTTTATTACACCTCAAAAATTCAATTATTTCAAAATTTCAAATCAAAATAACCTACAGGTCTAAGGAATGTAGTAGTAATCTTCCTCCCTATATGTATCAGTCGGATCTACCCTAGTAGTCGCCTCACCTCGAGTATCTGAAAAACAAAACAAAAACAAAAGAGTGAGATACAAATATCTCAGTAAGTAGCATATGCATGCAAGAAATAGTTAACACAGTTCAAATTATGCATCGATAAATAACCAGTACGAATAAGCAACCAATACAATCTCCAAGTTTAAAACCAAAACCAATAATTGTTTCCAATCACATTTCAATTCAATACTGACAACACATCGATTGGTCAATGTCATGACTATTGTTAAGTTGATAAATTAAACATGCCAAGTAGACACTCCACACCTCCATGTACACAGTTCCGGCCTACTCAGGGTTTCGGAAACTCTGAAATGACGGCCTACTCAGGGTTTCGGAAACTCTGAAATGACGGCCTACTCAGGGTTTCGTCATCCAATGCCGGCCTACTCCCCGGGTTTCGACATTGACAACTAGGCCTACTCAGGGTTTCTGGCTACTCTACACTAGTCGTGGCAACACACAAGGCCATGAAATTTCAACAACCAAAAATAACATTACATTACTAAGCTTAAGCATGGATCCAGGACAAGCTAAACCAAAATAGCAAACCATCGTAAAATCTCAACTCCGACATAACAATAAAACAATACGTTCAACATCATGTATAACTCAACACAGCTCACCACATGTCCCTCTGGACCAGAACAGTACCTCATATACTTTCAATATTAAATCAAAGCTCATAACACAAGACCAATTGATATAATCCATTTACTCAGTCCAAGAGAATCATTGTAAATACATTTAAGAACTTTTAATCAAGGAAAACCAGGTCAATCAATTCTCAATCAAGTACAGCATATAAACAAAGGAAAACTAAATCAGGAACTCCTAGTGTTAGGAACAATGAGATCACCTACCAATAGCCCTAAAATTCACCTTGGGAGCTCCTAATAATTACCAGAAATTCCACTTAGTATTCTCAGAGAAAATTGAATAGGTAATAATGTTTCTAAAGTCCTAAACAAGCCATTAGTTAAGTGCTTGAACCCTCAAATCATCAAAATCTAGCTTGGTTTGGTCCAAAATCCATTTCGGCCAAGTATAGGGCTTTGCGCTGACCTCTAGTGCTAGGCGCGAGGTCGGTGACAACTCAGTGGTAAAAATACACTTAGCACTTACCTAAAATAGACTAGGTGCGAGCTAGGAGCACGATAGGCGCGAAATCGGCAATACCGAAATCCTACTTCGCGCAGACTCAAATCAGTAGGCGCTAGATAGGCGCGCGATGAGCACGAGCTCAGCAGGAAGAAAATTTGGTCTTACGTAGACTCAAACCAGTTGGCGCTAGGTAGGCGCCAACTCGGCGGATGCTATCTCTGATTTTCAAGTCTCTGTTAATTCAAGATCTCCACAACTGACTAAAATTTTTCTGTCTGTAACAATTTTCTTAATCTCCTACTATCCCCAGAAGATGTTTAAACCAGTTTTGAAATTATTCTAAACACATTTATTTTTATCTCTAAGAATCCAAAAGAAAAACTCACGCTCGGACTGTCTTTTTCTAGAAATCATATGCATCAAGACCAAACTCACGAATCAAATCCAAAACCTAGTTTTAAAACGATCCTACTCACCTGTACTGAGGATTTTCTTCTAACTTCCAACCCTTTTGATAGACTCCTACTGAGGATTTTCTTCTAGCTTCCAACCCTTTTGATAGACTCCTCCAGAGATCAAAGCTTGTCGGCCGACACCCTACGTACCAGGCAGCGACTTTTCCCCAACCTCCGAAAATTTTTAGCTTAGCAATCTATTTATAGACTTCGCAAAGCTTAACCTAATTTATCTCTGGCATTAACTTAACCCTCGGATTCCATATCTACCCCTCCTTAAAGTTGAGGTTAACGTATAATATTTATTTGTTTATTTCCTCATCACCCCTAATTATTTTATTTTATTATTTATTATTTATTTTTTTCTCGCTTACTTAATAAAATTATACTTATTTCTTTGCCCCCTAATTGCCGAAAGCTCCACACCAATTGATTTAATTAAATCTTTTATTTAATCCTTTAATTAAATCAAATGTAAAAACTGGGGTTTTACATTCTCTCCCCCTACAAAAATTTTGTCCTCGAAATTTAACACCCTACTTCCATGCTAACCATAAAAGTCAAATTTTTGCAATTCATTTTTGGTTTCAAAACCGATTCTCAAAATATTTCTTAACTCTTAAAATACTGTAGAAGAAATCCGCAAGCCTTCTATCCTCAATTCTTACATATAAACGCGTCCGCCTATATGCAAGTTTGAGCAGAAAATTGCAAATTCCTACTAGCTTTTAACTTGAATATATATAAAACCATATCTACCATATATATTTATACACTTCCTATTCATACTAGTACATATCCCAATTTGCACAGGTTTCGCACTCAGTGTAGTTACACATGGTACCCTGCTTCACCACACCTTGACACGTTGCCCACGCAATTGGCTCAAAAGCCATCAAATAAGGTCCAACAATAGTAATTTAGATATGCATTTATCCTTATTTATTATTATACATTCATATATTCCAGCTCACTAATTCTACCAATACTCCTACAACCATTTACATTTATCAAAAGTCACCCTAAAATTTCCAAATTTCCTACTTAAGTTGTCATGTAGTCCTGACTATCATTTCGGATAACATTTGAAATTTCATTGACATGTTCAATTAATTTAGGGTTTAATTAACGCAAAGTGAATTCAACTTGTTGAATTTGTATTCCTATCTATGTATTCGTTTTATCTCTTAATTAGTAAATTTTACCCTATTCTGTTGAGAAAAGAAGAAAAGAAAGAAATAAAACATTTGTTGAGGAAAGACTGAGCGCCCAACTCAGAAGCTTCAGCCATGCAACTTGGGTTTAAAACCCAACCTTTGCTAACTCACTCAACTGACCCAACCGACCCGCCGGTTCTCAAGAGAATATAATCCTTCAACCCGACAAGCCCTAATTTCACGCTCAGTCTGATCTCTCCACCAAAACCCCTTTTTCTTTTTCTTCCTCTCGACGCAAACCTCGTTCGGCCATTTTCTTTCTTCCGCCAAGCTCACTTCACTCAGCGAGAGCTCCCCTTCCTCGACACTAGCTCCTTCCAACTCAAATCAATCGATCGACTCAACTTCTGGTCGCCACCACAAGGTACGCACTCCCTTAGAAAATTTATCTTGTAGCTAGGGCAGAAATCTCCAAATACAAATTTCGTTCAAAAATTTTTAGGCATTTGTTTAAAACTTGCGCTTCCACCTTTTTTTCCACTATTATTGTTGATTCAGACTTGGTTTTGCTAATGACTCCTGTATTTATGGCACTTAACAGGAAAACCCCCAAATTTCCGTGCGTTAATCTTAGAGGTGGGCACGGCTTTAGGCGCTAGTAAACAAAAAAAAAAATTTTTTGTCTGTTTGCTCTTATTTCCTAGATACTTCTGGGTTGGATTTCGAATTAAGTTTGTTGATGGTTTTCACATTTTTACTCACTCAACATGGAAACCTCAATTTTCCTAGCCGCAACCAACTATGCGCTGAGTCTCCGGATTGAGCGGCACTCAGTCGGCCTTGGCGCACCCTTTTTTTTTTATTATATAAATTTGGTTTCTTTGTCATTTTCCTACAATGGTCTTGACTTTTTATTATCACTTTGTTTTAAATCTGACGTTGTATATTGTTTATCAGCTTGTTCTCTAATTTCTCTTTATTTGCGGTAGCTCAATGTTATTATATACTAACCCTGTTTCTTTTTTTTTTTTTTGTTTCGCTATTATTCCCAATTCATCTGGTTTCTACTCTTAGATGACTAGGACCTCTTCCGGGAATCCCTCTAAGAGGGCTAGGGTTGAGCCTAGAGACGATCGGTTTATTTCGGATTGGGAGAGGGAGATATATGATAGATATCTGCATCGTCGGCCGGTTCTAGTTGAGAGGGAGGTTAGGTTTGAGGACTTTGCCCCTTCCATAGAGGATATTTTCCGAATCCGCGGGTGGCTACCCGTTTTCAGTGGCTTCACTCCTACTTGCGAGGAGCAAGTACGGGAGTTTTACAGTAACCTCCATGACATCTCTCCTGATCGTACCTCTTTCCATGTTTATATCAGAGGTTCTCGTTTTCTTATTTCTCATGACTTCATAGCTGCCAGCCTTCGTGTTCTTAGGGTGGAGCACCCAGTTTATCCTTACTCTAGTGAGACCATGCCCGACTACTCTGCTGTCGCCACATTTCTTACGGGTCAGGCGATAGAGTACACTGGCGTGGGTCCTCTCCATACTTCAAGATTTTCTACCGACACCTATATTCTTTCGAGGATTGTCTTTACCAATATTTGGCCTGTTTCTCATTTTTCTACTCTTCCCAGCTCTCGTTCTCTGTTTCTTTACGCCATACGGAGGGGCGATTCCATTGACCTTCCTTCGTTGATCATTTCTGTCATGGTTGGGGTTTATGATGATCGTAGGCGATCGGTTGCCTACCCTACGATTGTCTGATATCTAGTCTCATTTCTGCTCCCCTGGCTGTGTATCATAGTTTTACTGCCTTGACTCCTAGTCAGCCTATTTGCAGAGCCACCACGAGTATCACCCGTGGTAGGAGGGCTGCTGGCACTGCTGCCGTGCCTTGCTCCTCTGTTCCTTCGACTTCTCGTGTTATATCTTTATTGAACAACACTCTGTGACTTTAAGATCCTTACCTAACACTCCGTGAGATATGTCATATCTTTATTGAACAACACGGATCCGGGGCGCGAGCTAGGCACAATATAGGCGCGAAAATTGGAGATAGCATCTGCCGGGTTGGTGCCTACTTAGCGCCAACTGGTTTGAGTCGGCGTAAGACCGAATTTTCTTCCCGCCGAGCTCGCGCCTACTGATTTGAGTCCGCGCGAAGTAGGATTTCAGTATCACCGATTTCGCGCCTATCGTGCGCCTAGCTCACGCCTAGTCTATTTTAGGTAAGCGCTAAGTGTATTTTTACCACTGAGTTGTCGCCGACCTCGCGCCTAGCGCTAGAGGTCAGCGCAAGGCCCAATATTTTGCCGAAATGGAGTTTTGACCAAACTAAGCTAGATTTTTATGATTTGAGGGTTCAAACACTTAGCCAACGACTTGTTTAGAATTTTAGAAATACTGTTACCTGTTCAATTACTCTGAGAATATTAAGGGGAATTCCTGGTAATTCTTAACAGTTTCCAAGGTGAATTTTAGGGCTATCGGCAGGTGATCTTTTTGTACCTAACACTAGGAGTTCATGAATTATTTCTTTTGTCATATACTTTTAATTGATTGAGAATTGATTGACCTGGTTTTCCTTAATTAAAAGTTCTTAAATTGATTATATCAACTGGTCTTGTGTTATGAGCTTTGATTAAATATTGAAAGTACATGAGGTACTGTTCTGTTCCAGAGGGACAGATGGTGTGCTATGTTGAGTTATACATGATGTTGAACGTATTGTTTTGTTGTAATGTCAGAGTTGAGATTATACGATGGTTTACTGTTTTGGTTTAGCTTGTCCTGGATCTAGAGTCTAAGCTTAGTAATGTGATGTCTTTGTTTTATTGGAGTAATTGCATGGCCATGGAGTGTTGCCACGACCGGTGTAGAGCAGCAAGAAACCCTGAGTAGGCCTTGTTGTCAATGCCGAAACCCTGAGTAGGCCGGCATTGGATGACGAAACCCTGAGTAGGCCGTCATTTCAGAGTATCCAAAACCCTGAGTAGGCCAAAACTGTGTACATGGAGGTGTGGAGGTCGCTCTGGCGTGTTGATTAACCAATCAAAATAATTACATGACATTGATCAATGTTGGGTTTTGTTTTACCTAGCATGAGACATATTATAGAATTGTTGTAGGAATTTTGTTTTCTCGAGACATGGTTATAATGATATTGTTTCTTTTGCGATCATTCAGATTTGTTGACAAACATATTCAGATTTAAATACGTATTGATTTTCATTAACTATATCTTTGTGTCAAATGAATTACTGGGAGTCTAGTCTGATTTATCGAGTTATTGCTTTCGTTACCCGTGAAATTATTCGATCCATATTTGTTTCAACTAGTAAATTGTATTTGTGCATGCATGTGCTGCTCGCTGAGATATTTGTATCTCATTCCTTTGCTTTTGTTTGTTTTCAGATACGCATGGAGAGCTCGATACTTGCGGGTAGTGTACTTGGTCATGTGAGTTATTACCTTGGGTTATATTAGCGCACTCTGTTTCATAGTTTTTTTTATTATATTCGTGTTATTTTCCTTCACTCTGATAGTGCGATCCTGCTTTACATAATAACCTCTGGAGACGAGTTACGAGTTTTCTACGTGACTCGAATCTGGGGCGTTACACTGCCACCACAATGAGATTTGCGAAGCTTACAGCACATTGCCCCAATAGCAGTGTGTAGTAAGGATGTCCTAGTGTCGAGATGAATAGTGATACCATTTCTTTTTCCAGCATAGGAGGTTGTACCATTGCAGCCGTTTCCCGCCATCTCTTAGCGTACTCACGAATGGACTCAGCGCTCTTCTTAAACATCTTCTGCAATTCCATCAGAGTTGGCAAAACCTCCGTGTTGAACTTGAAGTGCTCAAGGAATGTGCTTGCCAGATCATCCCAAGTCCTAATTTGGCTCCTGTCCAAACTAGCAAACCACTTCAGTGCCGATCCTGTCAATGAGCGTTGAAAGAATTGAATCATGATTCTTTCATCATACGCATATTGGCACATGTTGTAAAACCCTAATTTTCCTTAAATAATAAAATAAATTAATAAATAACATCTTTGGGAATTTTAATTGATGGAAATATTTTATTAATGTAGGGGATGATATAATTAGTGGAGATCCAGAGTTGGACGCAGATCCGACCGTCCGATCATGAGATATTGAGGTATGATTCATATTTTAAGTTGATGTGTTCTGATTGGGCAGTGTGTATAGGAAAGTTTGTAAGTGAGCTACGTGGGATCAAGGGATATAAATAATAGATTAATTCCCTAATCATATACGTTTTGGTATTCTCGTTGGTATTGACAACCACAAGAGCCAAGCCGTGAACGACCGGGAGAGAAGAAGAAGAAGAGGAAGAAGGAAAGGCGTTGGCTTGTGTTCTTCATCACCTAGAGAGTATCTCACGTCTGTGAGTACTACTGTTTAGAGAGGAGAAGGAGAAACAACACACGACAGAGGTAGTTGACACCGTTTTCTATTTGTTTTTGTATTTACATTCGTTTAATCTCCAAAGCATGTTTTTGTATGATATATTTATGTATTTAGTTTGATAACAATATTATATGTATGTTAGAATGATCTTGGACGTGAAAAATCACACTTTTACACTGTTTTTGAACCATTTTGAGGGACCGCCGACCTCGACTGTGCTCGACGATCCTCGGCGCTCTTAGGCGCTAGTGCAAAATTTTAGACCGCCTGAGATCGCGAGACGACTTATCGTCGGCGATCTAAATTGCACTACTGCTGACCTTAGACCGTCGGGGTGATCCTAGGCGATCCTAGGCGCTCTGTGCAGAAAATGCAAAATTTCGTAATTTCAAACCCTGATTCAATTACAAAATATTTTTAGACAATTTTAATCATTAATTAAGATGTTTTAAGACCAAAATAAACTATCTAATTCCCTGTTTTACAAGAAAATAAATTAAGGAGATATTTAGGACATTAGTTGCCAAACTTTGAACGTAATTGAGAAATCTAGTTTTTGGAAAACTTGACTATTATTTGATTACCAGAACATCTCTAAATTACACTATAAACCAAATAATTACATAAAGAGAATTCAGATCATAAGTTTAACCCAGTTAACCCGAATGTTGAATTAAATGTCAGATTTAACCTTTATATGCCGCTAAGCACCAACCCTTATAGAAATATTATATTTTAGGGATATTTGGAGTCTAGTGGGCATAGTTGGTTATAGATCCATAGTTGTGACTAGATAGCTAAGAGATATTTCAGTTGGGTTGAGTTTCTCCCTTGTGTGAGCGTGCTTCCTTTGCAAGTTAGTTTGTTTGGGAAGGTCCTATGTCTGGAGGGACACCCCGGTGAGCCGCTAGTGATTCCCTGTACATGTGGATAAGCGACCATCTCCATGTATTGATTCTGGTGCTGCATGCTGGTGGTACATGCCAACTCTGATGGGTACATGTGCAATAAGTCAGTGACTACGGCTCTTGTCTAAGCTACGCTACATGGGACTTGAGTATCATTAGTAGCATTGCTCCTAAGACGCACGGTGGTATAGCGATTGGTTGAGAGTCATCTCAAAAGGTTTATCTATCTTTGTGAGTCCTACAATGACACTAAAATCACAAACACTAGTTATTACTATTGCATACATGCTGGAGGCATTTAATTGGTAAATTGGTTGGATGTGACTGTTTAGTGCATCCTAGTATCATATGGATTATGGTATTATTGGACTCTTATAATCGAACATGCGGAGTTTCATATTTAGAACTGTTTATTATATTGTTTTGTATTCATGATCGATACGGATGGTTATACGAGTCTGCTTAGTCGAGATTGCTTAATCGTGCATGAACTGTTATTTTACTTATATTAACTGTTTAAACATGCATGTGTTACCTACTGGGATATTCGTATCTCACCCTACTTTTATTTCATTTTTTAGCTGATACGCGAGAGGGGGATCCTAGTATTGATTTCCAAGGAGAGATAGCTGATTATTCTCCGGAGGAGTGCTATTATCCAGATATTGTTTGAGGTTGTGGATTGTCATAGACTTAGTTATTTTTTATCAGATTATTATTAATTTTGGTTTGATGTACTAGAGAGATGAGAGATTAGTGACCTTTTATTTTTACTAGACTTTAATATTAATGTTGATGGTTAACTATATTGGTTCTTGAGGATTTTAGACTACACTTCCGCACATACTTGTTCCGCACTTTGATAGTTAGTTAATTGAATGGATTCTTATTTCTTTAGTCTGGTATATTTCTTGATGATGTATTTGATATGGGCCAGTAACACCTCGGATTTGGTTGATGAACTGAATTCGGGTTGTTACAGTAGTGAACCAGGTTCGGGTTGGGTGCTGGTTTGCACTGACCCAGGTTCAGGGCGTTACACATGTCTCCATAGTACACTCTTAGGTGTGACAATAGGCATCTACTTCCATCAAATATCACGAAGTTTGGACACTTGAACTTTGGTGGAAGCTGCAAATTTGGGAAGAATCCCAGCCTATCCAGTGAGGCTACTCTCGGCACAGGGCCCTTGTTCATGTTTTGCATCTATTCTTTCAGTGCTTGTAAATCCGCTTGCATCTGGGCTATGACACCAGTCACTTCCTATGCTCGGTGCCAGTCTTCTTCTTTGTGCCCCATTCCCTGTGGCATTATTTGTTGCTACGGAATAACCAGGGGTGCCGGAATCCTCAACTGTTGTTCTGATTGGACTGGCAAATGTTGGGGAATTGGCTGCTCTGGTGGTTGCAGATTTGGCTACAGAAGAGCCGGTGGTGGCTGTTCTGGTGGTACTGGTAATGGTTGAGGAGCCGATTGTTGTGGTAGTGGAGCTGTTGGTTGTAGTGGAGGTACTGGCAACTGTGGTTGAGGTACCAACAATTGTTGCTGTGGCTATACAAACTGCTGCGGTGCTTGCAATCTTTCCATCTGTTGTGTCATGGTCGCCATCATGGCCAACATGTTGGCCATTTCCTGGTTAAGACCGGTGATTACTGGATGGTCTTCCAGATTCTCTTGTTCCTGGGGTGGAGGTGGAGGTTGTTCTTGTCCCTCAACAGGATCCATCTGAGTCTTCTTCCTAAACGTAGGAGGTACGAGCTTCAGTTTGTAATCTTGAAACCTTGATAAAATAAAGAAGAAACAAGTGTAACGCCCCGAATCCGAGTTACATAGTTAAACCGTAACATGTCTCCAGAGGTTAGCATGAAACACAGGACCGCACTATTAGAGTGAAGGAAAAACATGAATATAACAATAACTATAAAGTAGAGTGTGCTAAAATATTCCCAAATTAATAAACTCACATGCCAAGTAACTACCCGCAAGTATCGCTCTCCGAGAGTATCTGAAAACAAAACAAAAGCAAAAGAATGAGATATGAATATCTCAGTGAGCAGCACATGCATACACAAATACATTTTCCTAGTTGTAAAATATGGATCGAATAATACACAAGTAACAATAGCAATAACACGATTAATCTGACTAAACTCACAGTAATTCATTAGACAAATGATATAGCTAATGAAAACAATTATGTAATTCGATCTGAGTACGGTTGTCAACTAATCTGAATAACCACGAAATCCAATATCATCATAAAACTGCGTCTTGAGGAAACCGAAGTTTTCACAACAATCCATTTATATATCTCGTGCAAAATAAATATAAAACCCAACATTGGTCAATGTCATGTAATTGTTTAGATTGGTTAATCAACACACCAGAGCGACATCCACACCTCCATGTACACAGTTCCAACCTACTCAGGGTTTCGGATACTCTGAAATGACGGCCTACTCAGGGTTTCGTCATCCAATGCTGGCCTACTCAGGGTTTCGGCATTGACAAACAGGCCTACTCAGGGTTTCTGGCTGCTCTACATCGGTCGTGGCAACACTCCATGGCCATGCCATTACCCCAATTAAACATATACATCACATTACTAAGCTTAAACTCTGGATCCAGGACTAGCTAAACCAAAACAGAAAACCATCGCATAAAACTCAACACAAACATCACATTACACCAAGCATCTCCATCATCATATATAACACAATACAGCTCAACACAGGTCACTCCGGACCAGAACAAAACCCATGGAACCAAGAGATGTTTAACACCCGAAACAGACAATTTCCACCAGCAATACAATTCCTTTACTCACTAAAAACAGTTTTTACAAATTCGGTTCAGTACAAAGGAAAACCCATATAACTCAGGTCAAACAATCCATAAATTGAAAACAGTTATAAAGTATGGACAAAATAAAATTTACGAATTCATGATGTCAAAATAGAAATTTAACTCTCTACGCTCATGTGAACCCTACTTTCTAGGACTCAACAATCCTACCCAACTTTGATTCAAGGACCTCTAAATGCTTTTAAGTAAATAAACTATTCTATTATCCTAATCTAGTGTTTGGCAAAGAGTTTGAAACCTCAAAGTCTCAAATTTTGGTTTAGATGGGTCAGTCACACTCAATCTAGAATTTTATTGGGTGCGCTGACCTCTGGCGCTTGGCACGAGTGTAAGCACCTCATTTTTGCACCTCCCAAAATGCAGAAAATGAAATTTTAATTGAGAAGTCAAACTTGAAAAAGTGAAAAAGTTAACTTTTTTTATATATGGTGCAAATCAGTCACCATGCTTCCCACCATTGGAAAGAGGATTCCGATACGGTTCTAATGGAACAGAGTTTGCTCAAATCGGAGTCTAAATGAAGAAGTAATGGAATGGTCAAATCTGAGGAAAGCAGAAATTGACTTTCTGCTAAACCCCAGATCCGCTACCCCATTTGATACCAGCAGAAAGGGCATCTCGACACGATTCCAGCGCAACTGAGTTTGCTGGAATCGGAGTCCGGATGAAGGATCTACGAGCCGATCAAACTTGAAGGGAGCATAAAGTTGACTTTCTGCTAAACCCTGAGTCAACTGCTTAGCCCTATGCCAATGGATAGAGGACTCCGACATGGTTCTAACGCAATTGAGTTTGCCCAAATCGGAGTCCGGATGAAGATGTAAGCAGTTGAAGTTCTAGGGCAGCGTGCTGGAAAACTGCACACGTGGCAAGCAGCAGAGCAAAAGGTCCCAGGGATTAAATCTGTGATTACCCAAATTAATGAAAAATATCTCAAGGGTAAAGCTGCAGATATCCAAGGGTATCAGGGACTAGATCCATAAGCATCAAAACTTGAGAAAATATCCCAGGGACCAATCTGTAAATATCCAAAAGTATCAGGGACTAAATCTGTAAATATGAAAAGTATTAAGGACTAAATCTGTAAATATCCAAAAGTATCAAGGACTAAATCTGTAAAAATCCAAAGTTCCAAGGACCAATCCACAAATACCAAGATTTGCTCATGATTGATGTCCCCTATGGGCATGCATGGGCATCATCCATGCATGCATCCCTCTCTCTTTCTCTCTCTCCCCCATGATCATACATCATCATTCATACATGCATCCCCTCTCTCTCATGGTGGATGGGCATGCATGGGCATCATCCATGCATGCCACCCCTCATGCAACTCTCTCTCTCTCTCTCTCTCTCTCTCTCTCTCTCTCTCTCTCTCCCCCATGATTATGCCCCCCATGCATACATGCCCATCCTTTGTACCACATGAATAAACCCCCCCCCCCCCAAAACCCCATACGTAGGGAGCTCTCTCTCACTTTGAGCACACTTTTTTGCTCCCACCATTCTTCTTCTCCAAAGCTCCCATCTCTCTCCCAAAAACCCTTGAAGCATCTCTTTGAGCTCTTCCATTTCCTCTTCTCTTCTTCTTCTCCATTTTTCTTCATCCAAGCAAGAAGAGAGAAGCTTGCTGTTGGTGGAAGGAGGGAGCTGCTCCAGCAGCCATTGTTGCTTCGAAGAAGGTCGTACACCACACCTCAAAAGGGTGTTAAAACACCAAGGTATTGGTCCTCACCACCATTTACTCCATATATGAAAAAATGAAGTAATTTTGAGCATATTGGAAAGCTTTATTTTGTCTTGCCATGAGGAGTTCTCTAGCATGTTGTTCCCCCATCTTTCCTTTATTTTCTTCATAAAAAGGGCCTCCCATGGTAAGAGGAAGGATCCCATTGGGAAGCACTTGTCATGCTTCTTTTGTATTGTCTCACCATTATTCTTTTTTTTTTTTCTTTTTTTTCTTTTTTTTTAGAAAAACCCACTAAGGCAAGAATAGCCTTAGTGGCACTCCATCGGTGGAAGGAGGGTTGAGGCAGACCCTGACCTGTAGATTGATTCAAAAAAATTAATTACACCTAGCCAGGGGGGGGGGGGGGGGGGGGGGGGGGGGGACATAAAAAACCTTACCCCTCAACAAGAAGCTAAATACAAGATACTGCGAAACTTTAAAATCTAAAGTTATGAAGACCTGTTCTATCATGAAATAAAGCATGTTTAGCATTTACAGGCAGAGAAGCAACTGAATTAAAAATTTGAAATTGATTAGAAGTGCATCCTTCATTAGCAAGAGAATCAGCCACTGAGTTAGCTTCACGATATATATGCTGAATATTTCTGTTGTAATTGGCTAATCTTGAAAGAATTTCCTTCCACCAGAAAAAGCACTTCCAAGGAATGGATTTGTTATTATTTATTGCCTCAACAAGGATTTTAGAATCAGATTCGATGAGGAAATCTTGCAAACCTTCATCATCAGCTAGTTGAAGCCCATCTTTTAGAGCTAAAATTTCAGCAGCATTATTGGTGGTCGTCCCATAATAGGCAGCAAAACCCATTATGAAATTACCTTGACTATCTCTAAATACTCCTCCACCCCCACTTATGCCTGGATTACCTTTAGAGGCACCATCAATATTCAAGATCATAGAGCTTGTTCGATGCCTTTTCCATTTGACTAATTTTGCATGAGGAATGCTGATATGGGGGTTATAAATGTGCAAAGAGTCAAGAACCAGCATTCTAGAAGAGGAACAAATAACTTTGGGCTTGGTGATAAAAGCAGCTTCTTGAAGCCTACGAATCACCTTGAAGATAATATTATCTGCCACCATTTCTTGCTCTTCAAAAAGATGATTACACCTTGCAAGCCAAATTTCCCAAACCACAAACAAAGGCAAAGAAGTTAAAAGTAAACCCAACTGATCTTGCTTACCTGTGTGATCCCACCATGAAAAAAATCTGCTGTTAATATCATGTAAAGGATGGAATTGGAAATTCATTCTTTGAGCAAAGTGTTTCCAAACTCTTTGAGCAATTTCACTGAAAGAAAAGAGGTGATCAATGCTTTCTTCCTTAGAATGCTTACAACAACTACATTTGGAACACAAAGATATGCCACAACTTTTGATTCTATCATCTGTAGGTACTGCTCCTTTAGAAAGTCTCCAAACAAAATTGCAGATTTTGGATGGAATGTACTGCTTCCAAAAATTTTTCCTGAAAGAGATGCAAGACCTGCGTCTAATGTGATGCCAAGCAGAATTGACAGTGAATTTGCCATTTGGGGAAGGAAGCCAAATCTCTTTATCCTTTAGAGAGTTAAGGTGGGGACAAATTGCTTCAATAGATCTGAAAATGTCTAGAGGAAGAGGAGGCAAAACGATATCCCAATTCCAAGAATTATTTTCCACAATATCCACCACTTGAAGATCCGGGTTAGATATGTCTTGATCATTAACAAAATCAGCAAGAAATCCATGGGGAGACCACTTATCGTACCAGAAATTTACCTTACCTTCTTCAATGAGCCAACCAGTGTTATTGACAATGTCATCTTTCACATTAAGAATAGCTCTCCAAATTTTTGAAATACCCGATTTAAAATCCACCTGACGAAAAGGAGTTGCATAGCAATATTTAGATCTTATGAAGTTAGCCCAAATGCCATTATCATGCAAGACCCTCCACCCCATTTTGATATGGAAGCTCTTCATAACATCCTTCACAGATTTGATGCCAAGCCCTCCTTCCTCTTTAGGAAGGCAGATCTGATCCCAAGCAACCCAATGTCTCTTATAACCAAAATCTGCACTTTCTCCCCAAAAGAAATTGCAAAATAAAGATTCAAGTCTTTTGATGACAGATTTGGGGACCGGAATAGCAGATAACATGTGGATGGGAATGCTTGATAAAACACTTTGAATGAGTGTAACTTTACCTCCATGAGACAACAACTTGGATTTCCAACCACTAATCTTCTGCTGAATTTTTTCTAACAAACCTTGGAACAAAGAGGAAGAAGCTCTTCCAATAAAAAGAGGAACACCAAGGTATTTTGTTGGGAGATTTCCTTTTATGAACCCAGTAGAGTTTTGAATTAAAGTAACCCTGGAAGTAGTGGTCTTGGAGGAGACAAAGAAGCAACTTTTACCTTTGTTAATTTTTTGACCAGAAGCCTTTTCATAGAGATCCAGAAAATTAATCAGATGAGAAAGAGAAGACTTAGTACCATTAGTAAAAATCAAAATATCATCTGCATATAAAAGATGAGAAACTTGAATGCTATGTCTTCCATTATAATACCTTCCAATTTTCCCAGATAAGACCAGATTTTTAATGCCTCTACTTAAAACTTCCTCTGCAATGATGAACAAGAGAGGAGAAAGCGGATCTCCTTGACGAAGACCTCTGGAAGAGTTAAAAAAACCATGAGCCTTCCCTTGGATCAAGGGAGCATGTTCCCTTTCTTATGTGAGTCTCATGTACCCCCATGTTAACCCCCCTCTTTCCCTTCTTTAAATAGGTTTGGGTGGATGGCTTGGTGTTTGTTTTTAGCATGAGATTAATGATAGGGCTTGTTGGCATGCTTAGGGTAGATCACATGTTTTTTTTTAGGTTCATACTCTTTGATGCTTTCATATTAATCCCTTTAAGCTACTTGTAAGTAATATGCATGCTTACCTTTCAACACATGCTCCCACATGAAGCATGCTCACTCACACACACACTTTTGTCCCATGTATAAAAATATGTCAAAATGCATGTAGTTTTCATGGTTTAAGAGCATGCATGCTAGGCTTTGTTGATGGATTTGTGTTGTCCTTGTTTGATTATTGACATGTGGAGTATGAGGAACCAAGACAAGGACACTTAGGTCCCTGTCACAGTGCCGGAACACCCCAAGAGGCCTAAGAATCCAAGCCCATAGCAAAAATCCAAAAAAATAGCTTCTGTAGGTTGGTCCGGCAACTCAAGCCAGATCAACAGAGTCATGTTCGTAGCCGGCTAAAGGTGCCGGATACACTGAGCCTTGTGTGTAACCGGCATCTCAGGCCGGCTACACTGCCAGATTGGTTTTTTGCTATTTTTATGATATTGTGCCATTTTTTTGGTTTTATTGATCAATCCGGATAAACCAGAAGGGTTTCCGGGTCAACCGGAAACCCAAGATGGAACTTGGACCTCCAGTCCAATTTGATACATAGTGGGCCTTCCAACTTGGCCCACCAAGCCTAACAAACTCACTTTGTCTTAAATAAGTAAACCCAATTAATTAAGTGGGCCGGACCATTTTGAGGCCCACCAAAGCCCAAATTGAAGCATGCATGCCTAGATTAAGATATGGTTTGGCTGAGACCACGGGTAGGGCCGATCGGGCCCGCTAAAGCCCATTAAATCGAACCGATTTTAGGGTTTCCAAACCCTAACTCAAGAAGCCTTGAGCTTTCAAGCCCAAGCCTAGGTAAAGGGCCCCAAGCCCGATGCCTGGCCCGCTTTGGTATAATTAATCAAGATAATACAAAATCACTTGGCAACTAGCTGTGTGGCCCACTCAAGGGCCCACAAACCAACCCGGCCCACTTGTGCATAGAAATCACTTAAACCTTTCAATTTGAACCATTAAATAAAATCAATTCATTTGAACCAAGCCCAAAGGGCCTCTCAGGCTAGACCAAGGCCCACCAGGGGAAACTTGGGCTCAACCAAGCCCACCAAGGAATCCGCGGGCCTTCCAATGGGGCCTGCCCGATCAGACTCAGATCATTTTTAACCAAAGAAGATAAAATCAAGTAAAGGGATCCACACCACTTTGGCGGTCCCGCCAGACTTAACCAAATTGAATGCTGGAATAGGAATCGGGTGAGTGAAAGACCAAAGTTGACTCAAACCAGGGAAACCTATGGGACCCGTCACTTGACGGGGTGGACTGGGGTGTCTACGGACTTCCCCAGACTGCAACTGAGAACCTACTTAGAATCTCAAGCCGTAGACCAAGCCATAATAAACAAACTTAGGCACTCAGGTGTCTGCCTGCACCCCATCAGGCAGTGGCGACTCCAAAC
Source organism: Buxus sempervirens (assembly GCA_947561395.2). NCBI lineage: Eukaryota > Viridiplantae > Streptophyta > Magnoliopsida > Buxales > Buxaceae > Buxus > Buxus sempervirens. The sequence goes on from OX387195.1 coordinate 20,126,705, forward strand.
AATCCCGAGGCACGCATCATTTTTGCGTGCGCCTCGTCGTGCGACCGAAATCAGATGCGCACAGCGAGGTCGGCCCCAACTCGGCGGTAACCCAAAACTCACTCGCACTGACTTAAAACACTTGGCGCAAGATCGGCGAGAACTCAGTGAGATCTAAAATCAATCTCGCGCTGACTCAAAACACTCGGTGCTAGGTAGGTGCCAACTCAGTGGATACACCTTACGATTTGCGACTCTCTGTAAATTCCAAAACTCTATGACTGACCAAGTTTTTCCCTTCTGTAACAACTTTTCTATGTTTCTACCATTCCCAGAACGCGTTTAAACATGGTTCAACTTTAATCCAAACTTTATTTCACGACTCTAAAACTCATCAAAATTCTCCTTTCGAAAATAACATCTTTCCAAAACATGCAGTTCAACTAATCCGGAATGAAAACCACAAAACACAGGATAAAAACGATGCTACTCACTGAATAGAGGGTTTTCTTTTAGCTTCCAACCCTTTTGATAGACTCCTCCGGAGATCAAAGCTTATCGGCCGACGCCCGCAGGTACCAAGCAGTAGCCAATCTAAATACATGGCCTCTGGCTTCTTTTCCCTCCACCCAAAATTTTAACCTAATAATCTATTTATAGGTCTCGAAACCCTCTTCCCTTACCCTAATAGATTTATTACTCACCTTAACTTAACCATCAAAATCTCATATTTACCCCTCCCTAAAGTTGAGGATAACATAAAATATTTGTTTACTAAATTTCGAATCACTACAAATTTTTAAATTTTGCACTCACTTACTTAATAAAATTCTACTTATTTCTTTGCCACCTAATGGCCGAAATCTCCACAAAATTTATTTAATTAAATCTAATAATTAATCCTTTAATTAAATTCCTACTAAAAACTGGGGTTTTACAACAAGTTAGTACAAAGAATTCATATTACATTGAGATATAATGCATGTCAATGCAGATTATTTGTGATCTTTTTTATTTCCATATTTGATTGGGAGGTGTAAACTCGAAGAGTTGATTTCCACTTGATTAGATTCTAGAAACTTGAAGAGTTGATTTCCAGAGGATTGGTTTGGGAAGCTTAGAGAGTTGGTTAAAGGTTTGGAGTTATGGAAACGCAAAGCGTTGATTACCACATTGAGCTCTAGAAACGCGAAGTGTTGATTTGCAGAGGGTTTTTAATCTCCTAAAAGTTTGGAATTGTGGAAACTCGAAGCGTTGATTTCCACATTGGGCTCTGGAAACACGAAGCATTGATTTCTAGAGGATTGGGGATTTTGGGAAATGCAAAGCGTTGATTTCCCTGAGCAGTGGAAACTCGAAGAGTTGATTTCCACTAGGTTTGGGTTTGTGGAAACGTGAAGCGTTGATTTCCACATTGGGCTCTAGAAACACGAAGCGTTGATTTCCAGAGGGTTTGGGGATTTTTGGGAAACGTGAAGCGTTGATTTCCCTGAGCAGTGGAAACTCGAAGAGTTGATTTCCACTAGGATTGGGTTGGTGGAAACGCAAAGCGTTGATTTCCACATTGGGCTTTGGAAACGTGAAGCATTGATTTCCAGAGGGTATGGGGATTTTAGGAAACTACAAGAGTTGATTTCCCTTAGATTGAAGATTGGGATCAAAAGTTGATTATTTATTTGACCTTTATTTTGATTTGAAGTCTTTTTTCCTTTCCTCTTTTTTTCTTTTTTTTTTTTCAGTTTGACTGATGGCCATGAGCAAGGAACCAACTCATCCTTGACTCTCCTGATTTATTATTTTGGCTGAGTCACAACCAATTTTTTTTGTTGCTAAGAATCACCTTTTCTTGATTGGGTTGAAGCTAGTTGAGGCACAGAATATTGAAGCCATTTATTGCCCTGAAGCAAGCTTGATTTACACTTAGAGGCAATTTTGATCTTGGAAATTTCTTGTGCATTTTTTTGCTTTGAAAATGATTTGACCAGATATGCTTGTGCAGATGATCTTGAAGTGTGTGCACTTGATGCATGAAAAGATGTACATGATTAAATCAAAGGTTAAATGATATTACCATTCAGCAAATTTGTGTCCACAAATGAATGTCAAAAGCACATTAAAGAAGTGTGTGCACAGTCCTAAAAAAGGTTGGTGTCCCGCGGGGCATGACTCCTAGACATACTTGTGTACAGAAGCACGTCTGAGTCCTGATCAACCCTTTGTCTTTCATCTGTTCTTTGTGTCAGACCACCGCAAAAAATTACAACTTGCCATCAAGGGTGAAATTTACATATTATTTACAAAATCTGCAAAAGATTCGCCTTTAGGGCTGTCGGGAGCCCAAAAGGAGGGTACAAATTTGCTTCAAGGCAAGTAGGCTAAATTCCTTGACCTAGGGTTCTATGCCCCTGTTCTGATCTGGCCTGCTTCTGTCTGACCGTCTGATCTGACCAGCTTTCATCTACTCAAAAGGCCATTCTAGACTCAAAGTGCTTCCAGCGGACTCAATGGGTTAAGGCCCACGGCTCACGGGGGACTCAATGCATGAATCTGGGGTGGCTCCCCTGATCAAACTTTGGTTGGCTTCCTAAATTAGGGCTAACACAGCCCATGATCTAAAGTTTACTCAGTTTGATGCAAAAGGCGGGGGTTGCTGCCCCTGATGAACTCCTGGGCTTTAAATTGATTTAACTTTTATTATTTCCAGCATTCACATTCACAAAATCCCGGTTTATTCAGAAATGATAGGTGGGGAAAGAGTACCCAGCCCGAGACATTCGCCTACAAGGGTCTGAGCCAAGTACTAGACCCTCGCATACCACAGCAAGAAGCCAGACCGTGATAGGAATTCAGAGACCTGGGGAGATGGGTTTATGATAAGAACTTAATTTGTTATATTTTTCTCTACTAATGTTTAACCTTTTGAATTTATTTTTGTGCCTAAATATACTGATTATGCTCATATTTTGATTTAGGTTACAATTGGCAGCATGTGGGCAAAATAAAGATAAACTGAGATACTCTTGGTGATTGTAGAAGTCACGGTTCAAACGGCGTAAAAATCGGAGTCAAATTGTAGAAGATATGATCAACATTCGCTGGCCGTTCGCCTGTCATTCGAACGTTGGTGTTCTGCAGAGAAACCCGAGAGCAGCGTTCGCTGAAAGTTTGCCTGTCGTTCGAACGTTGGTGATCTACAGAGAAACCCGAGAGCAACGTGAGCTGAACGTTCGATTGACGTTCGAACGTTGGTGAAAAATAGAGAAATTGTGAGCAGCGTTCGCTGGCCGTTCGATGAACGTTCGAACAAGAGAAGAGGAAACAACTTTTTGACCTGAACGTTCGACCCGCGTTCGATGAACGTTCGAACGATCAAGTATTAAAACCTGTTATAAAATTCCGAACTTTGCGGATTTGTTTCCTTTTTCTTGGGGATCTTCTTCTAGTTTTTAGGAGGACTTTAAGGGGTTTCTAATTAAGAAGATTAGGTCGTTTTTGGATTTGTTTCCTTTTTCTCTCTTCCTTAGGAGTCTTGGAAGGAAAGTTCCTATTTTCTCTTCAAGGGATTTTTGGGCAAGTTTATGTGATTTCTATAAAGGAGGAGTTGAAACGTGAAGAGGGGAGGTTTTTCTGGAGAGCTTTTCTGAGTTCTGGACGTCCTCTTTCTCTTCCTCTTCTTCCTTTCTTCTATTTATCTTCTGAGTTTGTGATCCATGGCCATGTGTGGCTAAAATTTTATTCTTGGTCAAAGGAGGCTGAAACCTCGGAATTAATAAAGCTGTGAGATCTTAATGTTTTAATTGTTCAGTTTATACTTGAGCATTGAATATTCTTCTATGTTTATTCTCATGATTGTTCCGTCTAATTGCTAGGAGGCCTACTAGTTCATTATTCGTTGCAATTTATTGCTAAGCTAGATATCAAATCCGTAATTGTTTGATCCCTCTAATCTGTGAAGCAACTGACGTTTAATAATTTGCTGCGTCAGGAATTGTTAGACTTTAGGAAGAATTTTCTGCTAGATTAAATGCAGCCGCTTGTGATTGTATTGTTTAGATTCATCAATCTTTCTAGTCCCTAAAGCTGCTACTGGATTAAATCTTTACCGCTTGTGTGAGGTTGTTTAGTAGTTAGGGTTAATTAGATCGCTTGTTTTCTGATTAACTATAATTGAAAGAGTTTGGAAAGTATTTCCAAGGGTGAATGTTCAATGTGTGAATTGATATATTCTAGCATCTATGATCAGCTTTGATATTCCGATGGTGGATGTTAACTTAGACCAAGGTTTGTTTTCTTGATTGATTTATTAAAGTCTTTTTAGTAATCTGTTATTTTCTGATCTCATTGTGACAAAACCCCCTCTTAATTCTGTTTTATAAAGCATAAAAAGAGATAGAAACTCTCGGTGGAATGATCCCTACTCACCTTGCTATATGCATATTTTTAAGTAGTGGTTTATTTTTGGTTGTGTACGACAGTCACCAGTTTACCCTGCTTTCTCCGATAATCCATGGGAGCGTGGGGCTAATACCATCCAAAAAATAAGTTCGTAGGCATCAGAAAGGTGGCTACTAGAGTGGTCTAGGTTTTGGTGAAAAAGAGCATTTCCATTCGCAGATTCATTCAAGTCGGATCACGCAGTCTCCCTCGTGCGTGTCACCCTATGCAGTTTATTAAAGCCAAAATAAAATCCAACCACGGTGTGGTGGGTGCCCGTGTGTGCAGTTGGGCACAAGCTGTGTCTAATCGGGTGAGTTTGATCTGGATATTTAATTGATAAAGGGTTCCTTGTTGTCTTTTTATAGTGAAGTACAGAATTAGCATACAATACGATGTTCCGAGAGAGTCCCCAAGTAAGTGGAGGGGTCACAATGGGCCCACTTAAAACCCACAAACTTTAGGCAATTATCTCGTCCTTTATGACAAGACTCCCCAAAATAAGCAATGTCGTGTATTCTACATCTCACTAAGGTGAGACAGAAAGTATTTCATAAATCAATCTATATCCCCTATGTTGACTATTTTGAACCAGGGTTTGGCTGGGTTTAGAGATCCCCAGCAGAGTTGCCAACCTATGCACATGGTCTGCAGAACCAGAGATTCTAGGTTCGATCCCCAGTGGAGTCGCCAAGCTGTGCGCATGGTCTTTTGCACGATGGGGAGCACATGGAGTGCGTGCCTCGGGAATTTAGGAATCGCCACTGCTTGATGGGGTGTAGGCAGACACCAGGGTTCTTATGCATGTTTGTCTATTGGTCTGCAGCTTTTTAGAGATTCCGGCTAAGTTCTCAGTTACGGTTAGGGGAAATCCGAAGACACCCCGGTCCGCCCCGTCAGTTGACGGGTCTCTCGGGTCTTCTTGATTCAAGTCAATTTGGTCTAACTCACCCTTTTTCCTAAACTAAGCATGCACACTTTTTTAGGTCTGAGTGGGAACCACCCAAGGTGTGGGTTCCCTTCCTTTTTTATTGATTTTATCTTTTTTATCCCAAGTGAAGTGGGTCTAATTATGGTCCCCATTGGAAGGCCCATTGGATGCCGTGTTGGGCTTAAGCCTAGCCCAAGGCCCGCTTGGGGTTACGTTGGATAACCCTTTTATTGGATTTGGTTATTTGATTTAATGGTTAATTAAATGTAACGCCCCGAATCCAAGTTACGTAGCTAAACCATAACTCGTCTCCGGAGGTTAGTAAATAACACAGGATCGCAATATCAGAGTGAAGGAAAAACATGGATACCACAATTGTGTGCACATCCCTTGGGGCGCCGCATGGAATGTGATGGGGTATTGGGGTATCGAAGTCGTCACTGCCTGAGATGTGCAGGCAAACACTTGTGTGCCTATACATGTCTAAGACTTGCTGGTCTATGGCTTTTTTTAGAGATTCGAGCAAGTTCACGGTTATGGTCCGGGGAAGTCCGAAAACACCCCGGTCCGCCCCGTTGAATGACAGGTCCCTCGGGTCTCCCTAGTTTTGAGTCAACTTAATCTCACTCTTTTCCTATGTCAGCATACTTATTTTTGGTCTAGTGGGGACCACCGAAGGTGTAGGCCCCCTTTATTATTGATTTTATCTTTTTAGCCCTTTTAGTGAAGTGAGTCGGGTGTGGGCCCCGTTGGAAGGCCCACAGTGGATCAAATTGGACTGTCAAATCCAAGGTTTATTCTGGGTTTTTGGGGTTGCTTGGAATCTGTGTGGGCTGCTGTGTGGGCCCACAGAGGTGCAAGACAAAAAGAGAGGCCTTGTTTGGCCACTTACCTATTAAACCATCATAAAGAAGCACAAAATAGCAGAAACATAATAAAGAAGGGACTTGGGAGATTCATGGGGTACATTAGAAACTGAAGATGAGGAGAGGAACATGCTCCCCTTATAAAAATAGATAATTCGGACATGACAAGGGCAGCCTTTCAAGTGTACTTCAATTCGCTTTTGTAACTAGGCGGAGGGCACCTCCTTATCATGAGGTGTTTCTCATATGAAGTGAAGGGAGAAAATAACATCAAATGTTAGAAGAACAACACATGATAAAAAGTAGTATAACACATTTGAATTTACATATGTACAATACGACTTACCAGAAAAGCTTACCTAGGGTATGCTTGAAAGTGTGGAATCCCTTTGAGGCTTTTCAGCAACATAACGGTACTTTTCCAAGCTCAAGAGAAGGAGTTCAAAGCTTTCTTTGGGTTTGTGATAGAAAGGAAGAAGTTGGAGAGAGTTTTAGCACACTTGGACAGGATATGGGGAATTTGGAAAGGTTTAGAATAGGAAGAGCAGGATTTTTGTCAGCATAACAGCTCTTTCTTGAACTTAGGAGGGAGATTTCTAAGTCTATTTTGGGTTTGGAAGGAAATAAAAGAAGAAGAAAAGGTTTGCTATGCTTGGGAGAGACCTGGGTTAGTTGTAGGAGGGTATGCAAAAGAGCTAAAGGTTTAGAAAAGGAAAAAGGAGAAAGTGGGACAGGGGTTCGGATGGGAAGAGGAGAGAGGGCAGAGAGGGGGCCAGCTTGCTTGGCTTTGGAGCATCCCTCCCCCTCCCTTTTTATAGGGGAGGTTGTTTAATGGTTAAGAAAGACTATTTTTTAATTATTTTTATCAAAAATGACTTTTATTATTATTATTTTTTACTTATGACCTTTCTATTATTATTTTTTACTTAATGGTTAATAATGACTCTTTTGTGATCATTTTTTACTTAGGGGTTAAGAAAGACCTTTATTATTATTATTTTTGTTTACTTAAGGGTTAAGAAAGGGAGATTTCCATGTGGCGCAGTTTGCCACATAGACAGTTTATTTTTTACCTAGGGCTGCTCATAACTCTCTCATTTGAGCTCCGATTCTAGCAAACTTAGTGGCGTTGGAATCAGGTCGAGATTCTCTACCCACTGAGCTAGAGTTTAGCAGCAAATTAGGGTTTTTTAGCAGAGGTGTAGAGTCGCATCCCGGAGCCAATTTTGCTCATATCTCCTTATCTAGGACTCCGATTCCAACAAACTAAATTGCGTTGGAATCGTGTCGAGATGCTCTTTTAATTGGTATATAATTGAGCAGTTGATCTAGGGTTTAGCAGAAAGTCGATTTATGCTTTTCTCAGATTTGACCAGTCCAAAACTTCTTCATCCGGACTCCGATTTGAGCAAACTCAGTGGCGTTAGAACCATATCGGAATCCTCTTTCTAATGTTATGAAGTATGGTGACTGATTTGCAATAGATATAAAGTCAACTTTTTGACCTCCCTAGGTTTGACTTTTCAATTAAAATTTTCATTTTTGCATTTTGGGAGGTGCAAAAATGAGGTGCTGACAGCTGCCCCTCTTTGTCGGAATCACCTTTGGGATGAACGGCAAAGAATAAAAAAGAACCTTGTTTTTGCACTTTGCATTTCTAGGGATATGATCAACGTTGATGCAAGACACTCAACAATATTCTTTTTCTTCTTGTTTGTTCCTTTAAAGCTTTTAGGTGTTTTCCGGTTTTAGCAAAGTTAGATTTTTTTTTTTTTTGTGAAGAAACCTAAATTTTGGATTCCTAACATCCTTCCGAGAAAGCCTTAGAGATGATTTTGGTTGGTGGGATAAAGCACATTAACGTGAGCTTCTTACACGCGTGGTACTTTTCCCGTTTCTGGTTCTTGGACACAGGTGGAGTTTTGCACCTTTTCTGGTTTTGGGGAAAGAAGTGACGCTTTGCACATCTTTCGGGTTTTTGGAGGATTTTCTGGATGATTTAGCTTCTCAGATTTCAGTGAGGATTCATTTTTTAGATTTCAGTGAAGGTGCAAAAATGTTTTTTTTAGTGGTTGGCCATAGGGTTGGTAAAGGGGAATGGAAGGGTGGATGAAGAGAAGAGGGAGGAGGTGTTCTTGCTGTCATTTGGTACCTCAAGGGAGTCCGCACACCTGTCCTTACTATTTACAAAAGTGGGAAATCAAAAATTACAAAATGGGGCTAATTAGCCCATTAACTCTTCATTTTGCTGTCTCCTTCGAGTCTTGAAAGGTTCTTTGCTTCTTTCTACTTTTGCACGGGTCGTCGCTTGGAGAGTTCTTCCGTCATCCTCTTTATGATGAGTTGGAGGTTTCTCAATTAAAAAATGATTCCATTGGGGATTGGTGGGAGTCTCTGTCTTTCTCTTCTTTTCAAGACCAACCTCTTCAGACTGGGCGTGGCCTTGACATGCTGTTTTGGGGTTCTTGAAGAGAATTCTTCCAGAGAATGGATTCCATGGGTAATAAGGATTCAAAGCACTTCTTGACGTCCTTCGGATTCTCCGACCTAGGCAATCTTGCAAAATTCTCACAAAATGATGAAGCTTCTGGAATTAAGAAGGTAAGCAGCAAAATGGATTCTTCTTTTTTTTTTTTTTAACAAGTGCTTTTAAAGAAATGCAGGACCAATGACCACAGTAGATTGCCTTATTAGCTTGAGATGTTTTGGGAAGGGTGCTTGACACATATTCCCATGATATTTTTGACTTGCGCCGGCAATGGTATAAAAAGGGTATTGCAAGGAGTGTTGTCCCTTTCCCAATTTTGGTTTCTTAACCCAATTGTTTTTTGGGTGATCTCAAGATTTTACAATTGAGGGTTTTCCCTTTTTCTTTTCCCTTGGGGTTAGTGCCTGCCCCAGCTTGCGGGTCTTTGGCCGACTTTTGCGCATCATGTCCTATAGATTAGAGAGGTCTTGAAATTAGGACGAAACATCGGCTTGGTTTTGGGTCTGAGAAATGATGGATTATAAGGCTCAAATTATTATCTCTTCATTCTCAGGTTTCACTTTGTGCCTTGCCAAAGCTCGCTCTTCTTTTTGGATTCCTTCGTCATTAATCTACATGAATCCAAGTGTCCCATCCTTTGCAATCAGAAAGGACTTTGTGATGGGACAAAATGAAGGCTGAGGTTTTAATTTATGAAAGAACGGAGAATACGGCTCAAAGTCTTTTGTAAATGGGTCGAGTCATGCTCTACCCTTTTCTTGGTTGCTTGATGTCAATTCTTCTTTCTTTCCCTTTCTTTTTTGGGGCCTTTTGTGACCTTTGCTTTTTCCTCTAGCCTTTTACTTTGCCTTCTTTTGTTCTGGGGTCACCTTTGCTTTTTTGCTTTGATTGGCGTGCCCCAAAGTGCTTTCTGTTTTCTTTTTCTTTTTTTGCTTATTCATGTCTTTTCTTCTTTGCCAAGTGCCATCTTTAAAAGCTCTTGGTAAAATCTCCTCTTGCATGATCATCCCGCACACAAGAGCCATCTCCTCGTACATTTCTATTGGCTTATTCAAAAATTGTGCTTTAGTAGGATGTGCCTGAGTTCAAAACAACAGATGATTACATATGTATCATATTATTAATAAATAATTATGAAAGGGAAATAAATACTATAAAATCACACCCTGTCATACCTTAACATATTCAAAATATTCCTTTGGTCCTGCTTTGATAACTTTAGCATCTTCATCCCATCCAAACCCAGAATTATTACGGACTTCTTGTATTTTACTCCATAATGCTTTGGTAGTTCTGTAATGATTGATCACATGTCCAGTTTGGCATTCAACTTCAAATGCTTCAGTTATGGCTTTAGCAACACGGCTATAGGATTCACTTTTGAATCTCTTGTCAATTTTGTTTTCTACACTCACTTCTTCAGCAAGTATACAAAGAAAAAGATCATCCATTAATTTAGTCCATCTAAATTGCTTGATCTTTAGCTTTTTACTGACAGATCCTTCTTCCTTTTCCTTATCATTTAAGTTGCCTCTTTGTTGGGAAGACTTTCATCTTTAAACAAATCCATTTCTATTGCATTGAAAAAAAGGGGCACATGCACATACAAAAATTGTCAATAAATTCACATAAGAAATATTCACTATTTTATTAATATCAAATAAATAAGATATGCCATACAAAGTGTCTTATTTAGAACTAAAGAAGACATCAAAATCTTTTTGTCTAGACATAAAAACCAAACAAATTATTCTCTAGCTTGATAATCAACATACATCATATTGGCTATTACATCTCTTCTCATAGACCATTCTCTATTCTCTTCCCTCTCTTCTATTTGTGTCCTTCCAGATCTTTGTGATCTAGCTGAAAACTCTTGATTTGTCTCATGCAAAAATCTATCATTAGGATCAACTCCCATTATATGGTTGTGTAAAACACGGCATGCAAGTACAACATCTACTTGGATTGCTTATTTCCAGTATGGCTCTGCATCTAATACACGACAAAGTTTTTTCAACACTCCAAAAGCCCTTTCAACAGTATTTCTTAGAGATGAATGTCGAAGGTTGAAAATAATTCTTTTTCATTTTCAGGTGAATGGTCAGAGTATTCTTTTAGATGGTATAGAACACCTCGATATGGTGGAATAAATCCATTTCGAAGATCGTATCCTGCATCCACGAGAAAATATTTTCCTACAAGATTAGTGAACTGTTATTTATATTGTATAAAAATATACATATGTATTCTTTAGATAAAACTACATTTTCAAGCTACCTTCAGGAACTTGAAGTCCATTAGGTCTTGATAAGTCATCTTCTAAAATTTTAGAATCATGTGCTGATCCTTCCCATCCAGCAAGCACGTACATAAATTTCATATCAAAAGAAACAGCTGCCAAAACACTTTGTGTTAATCCATTTTTTCGTCCACGAAATCTCCCTTGAATTGTGATAGGAACTGAAGCACGAACAATTGTTCCATCTATCGCCCCAATACAATCCTATTGGTTATTAATAATATAGCGAAAGAGTTAAATACTTCAAAAATAAAATATATATCATAAAGTAAAAGAGAATTATTAGCCACTAAATTCTTACCTTGAACCATGGTCAGTATCTTCGATTATTCCGAATCTCTAATGGCATAGAAGACTATGGTGGTCTAACAAGATCTTTATGTAATGTTATGATTGCTCTTATAGTTTTCTTGAAATATCGATGTACAGTCTCTACAGATCTAAAGAAACGAGAACCAATAACTCGTAATCTCACATTGTGACCAACGATGTGGAGGAAAATTAATAATTGTTCTTCCACAGTTACATTCAATGTCGGTCGAAGTAGATCCTTTTTTTTTTTCATAATATCACAAAGCCTAAAGAAAGCTTTTGGAGTCATGCGTATAATATCTGCACAATGTGATTCACTTCCATATATTATACTACTTACGTAAACTCCTCTATGTTTATCTCTGTTAGTATGAGGATTTCTCGGTATACTAGTATAGTTGATGGCTACAAGTGTTGTTAGACATGCAAACATAAGCGAGATAGCGGAGCCCACCACAACTTTGAAGATGACATTCTTATCATTATAGTCACCAACATTCATCTACAATCATTTATAATAATAAAATCCATAAGACAGCAAAAAAACCAAAAACAAAAAAAATACGAACTCCTCCTCAGTCTTTGTGTCCCTTGTCACAAGCATATACATGCACAAGTTTGGAGATACATACATATTGAAAAAAAAAAACACAAGTTTGGAAATGCATATATATTGAAAGCACACACACACACACACACTTTTCTACACATTCCCATCTTTCCACTTTAATAGAAGCTTCATAACTTATGAATATAAAATGTACATATATTCATAATAAATATTTTAATATCAAATGTGGAAAAAGTTCTAGCCCAAATCAGTTGGAGTTTATGCTTGGGTTCTAAATTTATAAACAAATAGGGAAATAAGCAAAGCTTCTCAACAAACTCTGACCAAAGATCACAAATGTCAACAGGGGATGGGAGAAATTTGAGACATGGAAAGGAAAATTTTAGAAAACGAGGGGTGAAGAAACTACAATCCTGGAAAAGTTTTCTTTTATCAATAAAGAATGAGTGGGCACGGGAATGTGAGTAGATGTTTCAGCGTTGAACATTACCAGAATAAAAATAAAAATAAAAAAGACGAATGCATACAAAGAAGAGAAGCCCGAAACTCGAAACTCGAAAAAGGTAAATACAAAGAAGAGATAAGCGTTGAAGCCCAAAATTCGAAACTCGAAACTCGTCATTAAAAGATTCAACATGTTTCAGCGTTGAACACTTTTTCTGAAGCCTATATTCAACATGTTTCAATGTTGAAGCCTATATTACAACAGACCAATGTAAGTCGAATGCATACAAAAAAGAGAAGCCCGAAACTCGAAAAAGGTTAATACTTTTTCTGAAACTTATGAAACACGAACACTTTACAGCTGAAAAAGGTTAATACTTTTTCTGATAAAAGTTTTCAACACCCATGAATGCATACATGAATGCATACCAAGAACACTTTTTCTGACAAAAAATTTCAACGCCCCCATTAAAAGATTACATATGAGGAAAGGAAAAAAAAACGTTAAATACGTACATTAAACTGTTGGAGTACAGTGAGAAAGAAACTGTTGATTTACTGCTGTGAGTCAACAAAGAACCGAACAGAGGGTAGCGACAGAGAATCAAACAGAGGGTAGCGAGAACAGAGAACCAAGGATAGATCGTAGCGAAGAAGAGAAGTGAAAAATCGTGCCTTCGTTTTTTTAGGAAACAGATTAGATACGAGCGTGATTTTGTTTTTCGGAAAACAACATACGGGATATTGAACGGTAAGTCGTTTTCTAGAAAATTACTATTTTTAAGGAAAACTATTTTACATTATATTGTATTTTACATCAAAACAAACACTTGAAAAACCCTATTTTACCCCGAAAACATTTTCCAGATTAGATTTTACATAGAAACAAATGTTATTGCCACATGATAAGCTTCTGTTGTTTTGCAACCACATTTAGCAGCTTGTTTTCACTTTCCAGATTGTATGGGATGAGAACTTTATGCTATCATAGACTGAAAATATGAGTTTGTGAGACATAGGAAAAATCAATTCAATGACTTTCCTAATCATCACACGGGCTCAATAAAAATCATGGAGTCGCCACCATTCCTTTTAGGTGTGAATGGACACCAAAATAATCAAATAACATAAAAAGGCAAAATTAGAGTAAAAATAACTCTACTTAAAAAATAAACCAGAGATTGGTAAGGAGATTAGGTTATGAATAGGGGAAGGTATTAGGCACCCCTATTCATCCACACAAGGTGGTTGCCAAGTGTTGTTCATGTTTTAAAAAGGCTTGTTAACAAAAATCAAATCAAAAGTAAAAGATCAAAGAATACAAGATGTATGGTTTTTTTCCATATGAATGACCCAATTAATTCTAGATCCTTCCTATGAATGCACCATTTTTTGGGCTTCATGATTGATTAAAATCAAGATAAAGAAAAACAAACTTAAAGTAAAAACTTCAAAAATTAGCTATAAGTTAAATCCTTGAAATCTAGGAATTACATAATAATAAAAAAAAATTATTTTTACAAAATATTGAAGAATTGAACCTGAACAATCTAGGGTACAGATCTGGCCCAGATTTCTCATTAATTAAGAAATTTAAACCAAATACACCCATGTTGATGAAAAACATCAAAAGGGGAGAGTTTAGACCATAGGGTCTTCTTTCAAAATTGAAAATAAACCAAAAATCACTTTTTGAAGTTGAAGAATGAATCAAAACCATTTAGGGTACAGATCTGGTCCAGGTTTCTCATTAATTAAGAGATCTAAGCCAGATTCACCCATATTAATGAAAAGCATCAAAAAGGCAGAGTTTAGACCATATGGTCTTCTCTCAAAATTAAAAATAAACCAAAAATCACCTTATGAAGTTGAAGAATGAATCAAAACCATCTAGGGTACAGATCTGATCCAAGTTTCTCATTAATTAAGAGATCTGAACCAGATTCACCCACATTTATGAAAAAAAAACATCAAAAATGGAGATTTTAGACCATATCTCATTAATTAAAAGATCTGAACCAGATTCACCCACATTTATGAAAAAAAAAAATCAAAAGGGGAGAGTTTAGACCATAGGGTCTTCTCTCAAAAATCAAAACAACTCCAAAAATCACCTCTTGAAACCCTAGAGGTTACTTTAAAGCTTCTGATTTCATATCTACCATATAGATCATGGCAGATCCAAAATCCTAGCCTAATGATAAAAATAATTAAAAAAACATAAAAAAAGGGAAAAAACAATGAAAAAAACAAAAATCTAGAAGGAAAATGAGATCTAATGCTATGAACAGCATGGATCCATGGTATTCATCCATATTTCATCAATAAGCAATCCCACAATCTAAACAAAATATTAAAACTACACATTTCTAAGATTACAGAATATGGGGGTCTGCCCTACGGATCCATTCCTGTCCTCATTTCCCCTAGAACTCTCTTCACATTTTACGGCTAAAAAAGATACTTGAGGTACTTCGATTTAGGTTTGGGTTGCAATCACACAAAGGCCTTATTCTACAGAAAGGGAGAAGATTAAAATAATCCTAGAAATTAAAACTATAAAATAAAAGGGGAGAGAAGTTTACCTAGACTTGAGAAAGCAGAGAGGCAGGGGTTCTCTTCTTCACTTGGAGCTCTTCTAGTCTTCAATTTCTGGGTCATTTGCTTGAGGAGAGGCCCTCTATTTATAGGCAAGAGCAAGGGCATCGGTGGTCACAAGGGTAGCCCAAAATAAGGTTCTAGAATGTTCCAATTGGGTTTTGAAACTTGAGTTGGGGTAAATTTGAGAACCAAAGGAGGGTAAAACAGAGAGGATGCACCTCCTAGAGAGAGGTAGGAGTTTAAATAAGGCTTAAAATGAATATTTACGAAAACGCTCAAAAATCCGCGTGACCGTATTTGAATTGCGGACACGCCTCGTCCGCATTTTCAATGCGGTCACCTAATGTCCGCAGATCAAATGCGGTCAAAGCATGTCCTCATACCAAATGCAGACAATACAGGTTTGACCAATTTTTCACCTTTTTTGACTTGTTTCGAATCTCAATTAAATATTTTCTCCTCTTGTAGTGCAATACTTATTTACATGTAATATCATTTAAGTAAATGTCCTCATATTTTTTAATCTCCATTTACTTAAAATATTACATGTAAATAAGCAAACACCCCCCCCCCCCCCCCCCCCCCCCCAAATTTGAATCCATTAAAAATAGTTCCAGACCCAAATTCCAAGTGAATAAAAAGTCAACATTCCAGTTCAAGGCTAAATTCAGGTTTTTTAGGTCTAGTAAAAAGATTCAATATATTAATACCATTGTATTTGTCAAGATTTAAAGGCTCAAAAAATTCATTTATGCAATAACGTTGCTAAAAAAAATTATCATGAAATCTTGCCTTAAAAAATATTTCATTTTTTTGGGGTCAAAAGTCAACAAAATTTAACTGGAAAAGTTTGACTTTACGTAAAAGATTGAATTTGGGCCTTTTCTTTTGTGGTTTTGGATTCAAATGAGTTAAGGATCTCAAACCCAATGCCAAGAATTAAAATTTTCAATAAAATATTCCCCTCCTTCAAGATTTATCAAAAATCGTGCAATTTTGGGGTATCTACAGAGTTATTGCCATATAATTTTCTGCAGTGGTGGTTTAACTTTTAATTGGTGTATTTGAGTACTCATGGTATTTAGGTATCACTAGTTGTTGAATTTTGTAACTTCGCATGGCTCATTTGTGACTGGACTTTTCATTTAATTATTTATTTTACCAGTTACTAGCTTTGTTCTGTATGGTATGTTCAAGGGCTTTGCCTCTCAGATTAATGAAATTCTCATACTTCTTGAAATATATTGATAGAAAAATTACTGGATATATTTTTCAGTAAAGTTCTAATTGAACTTCTACATGTAATGCTAGTCATTTTCTACCATTGGATAGTAAGCTTGAATCATTTTTCATGTAGAAGTATGGAAAAAGGAAAAAATGTCTTGGGCAGCCCTTTTTTCTTAAATTCCATGATTTAAGGCGAAATAGAAGTGATGATGGGGACTTATACTGAAAAAGATAAGAAATGTGAAGTGTTAAATATATATGAGTTGTGTTATATTTTTTAAATTTGGATTAAACATGATGAATGGGAATGGATGAATTGTGTTTCAATTAGATGATTATGGCTGGATGGATATGGAATGGTTTGTGTGATTGCTAGATTTTTGCAGGTTATAGAGAGTTTGGACCATTTGGGGTTTGGTCAACCCTCCATTTTTAGGGGAGATGCTGTCGAAATTTCGGCTCATCCTAGAATGTGCTTTTTATTAAATTTGCTATCTCTTTCTTCTCTTTTTCCTATCATGTTTATTTTCTAGGTTTTTCGGTTCAAGAGGTGCTATTCCTGATTTGAATGGAAAATTTACTTGTAAATTGCAATTGAAAGGGGCTAACACAATACAATGTTAAGGACTTCAAGCTAAATACGGATGAGTTATACTTTTGCATCATTTTCATGCAGGAATTGTCGAGGTGAGCAGAGACCTTTATCCATACGCATCTACAGAAGACGGTACCCCCAGTTAATGAGGATGTTGCAAATAAGATTGTAAGTTGAATTAAAATTAAGAGTTAGTTATATGCAATAATTTCATGAAAAGCATGTTCTTAAAGTTATTCACATATTTCTGGCAGGAGCAAATGAGAAATCTTATGGTTGCTGGCACGCCAAATGGTACCTCTCATGACGACATCTACACACAGGTCATGGGACTTGACACCCATGGTCGAGTAAAATGTGGTGAGATGGGCGTCACTCCCACTAAACTGTGGGGCTCCTCCTCAAGCCGTCTAACTGATTCGCAAGAATTAAATAGAGTGAAGGAACAATTGGAAAAGGAGAGGCGACTACGAGAGGAACAGATGGAGCAGGCTAACAGAGAGATAGCACAGCTTCGACGCTTATTCCATTCATTTGCAGGGCAGGTAGTACACATACAATAATTAAAATAGTTTTCACTTTTTTACATTATCTTAATATGTACATTTAATGATGAATCTTTGTTACTTATACTATAGGCTAGACAACCCACCTGATCATTGCCAGATTTGTTAATTAAGGTTTGTAACTAGTAAATTGAATGTTTATCTTTTATTCTTTCTTTTTATTTAGTGTTTTTTTAAGGTGTGTAAAATCAAAGCATGATTAAATACTAATGAATTTTCTATTTCATGTAGGAATGCCAGATGATGTGCCTAATTTGATATATTGATTGTTTGACATTTTGGATGACATTTACATTTTGTGTGTGTGTGTGTGTGTTTTTTTTTTTGGATTTGTATAAAGTTGAATTACTCTTTGTTATTTAGGTTTTGTTTTCTACACTTTTATTTATTGTGGTGAAATTGTTTTACTGGTCACAGGTACTACATGTGCATTTGTAATGAATGGAATTTATAAGAAACTAACGAATTTTTGTTTTCTGCAGGTGTTACTTTTAGCAGCGGTGATTATTACCGCCATTAAAAGCATAAATAATAGGCGGTAATAACCGACGCTAAATAGGCGTCAATTGCTGTAAATGAACTTTCACCGACGGTTGGCTTGCCGCCAATAAAAGTCATGAGTTTCAAAGGCGAAATAGGCGCAGCCGGTAATAGGTTTCAATGTTTATCGGCGGCAATTTCTTACCGCAGGTATTGATAAAAAGATAGGCGGAGGCATGCCTTTACTGCCGGTAATAATAAACAGATAGGTGGCAGGACATAATTACCGCCGGTAAAAATGGACATTTTGCGGCAGAAAATCATAGGCGTAGTCCTTTCGTTATCAGTACCATCGGTAATCTTTTACCACCGCTATTGTTGTCACTAATTCAATCAGCGACAAGATTGTCAACGATGTTGTTGTCTATCGCCGGTGATACTTTTACCGGTGGATATGAGGTTTTGGTCGGCAGTAAGCTACCGCCAATAAAAGTGGTCTTTTTTGTAGCGGGCAAACTATTTCAACCCGATATTTATATATGTAGATTGGGATGGTTTAATATTCAAATAAGAGACTTCAAGAAGTTGGGATTCTCATCCATTCCGTATCTGTCTCCTGTATTTTTTGCATTAAATAATTATAGGTGGAACTAGGGGTGCAACTCGGTTCGGTTTGGTCCGGGTTCAGTTGAACCCAAGACCAAACCGAATATGTTAAACACCAACCCTAAACAGAACCGAACCGAAATTAAAACCGATCAAGTCAAACCGAAGACCGAACCGATAAAAAACATAAAACCCTAAAACCAAACCGAACCGAAGTTCAGTTCGGTTTTGATCTCTGGTTCGATTTATCTAGTGAAGTCAATTAATTAATTAAACATATTTAATGAAATCAATTTAATGAACCATGTTGGTTGGCTCGCCACACTATGGGTTAACCGGTTAAAATGGTTCATCAAGAAATGCTAAAAGGAGATGCCTTTATAGGCAATCACCAAGAGATAGAAGTATTGCTTGGCCGATGTGGGACTAAAGCTTAGTCCCACGTACTAGGAAGGTTCACCAAGAGACAAAGCATTTAATGCCCACTTGTGAGCTGTCTTCTTTACTCACTTTTTTTGTCTTATTCAAGATTGTTAGATCCCACATCGGTTAGGCATTCTCTTCAACCCAAAACCATTGCCTATAAAGGCAAAACATTTCCTTTTTCAATTTGAACCATGCGCACGATGTAACACATGCAATTGTGCATATGTGCCATGGCACATGGTCAATTGCATAGAATATGCATGTATTTATAAAATGTAAATTTATTTTATAAAAGCATATACTATACAGTTGGATTTCGGTTTTGGTTTTTCGGTTCGGTTCGGTTATAGTATGCCTTTGACCCAAAACCGAACCAAAATGATTCGGTTCGAGTAAGTTCATGACCAAAACCGAACCAACAGCTTAAAAACCCAATCCAAACTGAACCGAAGTCGGTTTGGATCAATTCGGATTCGGATTTAACCGACCGAGTTGCACCCCTGGGTGGAACGGGTCAATCACACGCAAAACCTTCAATTTAGCCGTTGCTGGTGGATGGAGTAGCTATGTGTTGACACGTCATTTTTACAAAAAAAATAAAATAAAATAAATAAAAATAGAGAGAGAAACGTGGGGTTAGTGTAGGAAGTTGGAAAGAGGGGTAGTTATTGTATGGCAGCTTCCTTCTTTGTTTGACAAGAGGCATTTCATTTATTTCTTGGACAGTGGTCACCATAATAGATGAAATCGTATTTGATAAAATATAAAAAAAGAAAATCAAATTTTTGTTCAATATCGTACCTTTGGCATTATTGTTTTGGATAACTGTCAAATCAAAGCCTTTAAGGCATATCACTGTTGAGGTTATAGATAATGCTTTCATGCTCTTTGGATTGCTTTCTACCACCAAAAAAAAAAAAAAAATGCCCTTTGTATTGCCGTGTCCGTTTGTCCGTTTGTCAACACCATTGTGAAGTCTGTTAAGTAATGATGTGTTGTAATTATTGGAGAATATAAAAAATGCCGGAGAGATCTTAAATCTTTGGTTAAAGAATGGGGAACTTCTACCAAGGCCTTCAAATTTATCTGCTGCAATGCAGTTAAAGTGGGTGAGTAACTTGATTAACCCTTCTACAAAGTCTTGGAATACTGCTCTTATTTTATCCATTTGGCCCCATTCGGTGGCTACAAAAATTTTCGATACACCCATATATCCGTCACTATGCCAAGACAAATTAATATAGGAAATCACTTCGAATGGAGCTTTCTCTGTTGCATCTGCCTATCGAATGATGATGGAACCTTTTCTCCCACAAGCTGATCCTATATGGCTAAAGGTGTGGCATCTAAAGTGCCCTGCGAAGATCAAGTTTTTTCTTTGGAAGAGCCTGCAAGGTGTGATTCCAACGGCTCATTTACTATCCAGCCGTATACGGCTCATTTACTATCCAGCCGTATGCAGAATCATTTCACTAACATCGGTTGTTTGTGTAAAGAGCATCCAGAGACGGTTGAGCATATTTGGCTAAAGTGTCCATTCTCCCGGGCTGTTTGGGTTGGAGCCATTGGTGGATCTTCTCAGCAGCATGGACCACAGCGATCATTTCTAGAATGGTTTAGAAGTCTTTTCCAAGATCTATCTTTTCTACAGCATGATGATAAGATGATGCTTATTGTTAAAATTGCTATCTTTGGGTGGTCTGTGTGGACACATAGAAATATGCTGCTGTTTGATAAGTCAATCCCTAATGTTTTTTAAGTGATCAATCATGCTTCTCGTCTTTATTATGAGATGGATGATCTTCTAAAATGCGATGAGGGTCTGCTTGATAGAGCTGAGAAGTCTGTAGTTATCTGGACAGCACCACCACATGGCTATGTGAAGCTGAATTTTGATGGTGCATATAGAAGAACGACCCAGATGGCTGGCATAGGAGTGGTTGCCAGAAGTAATCAGGGTCTTTTCAAGGCAGATATTGCTTCCAAAATTGTAGCTCATAATTCACTTCAAGCAGAGGCATACGCAGCTTTTGAGGCGCTCCAACTGGCTAAGGCTATGAATATCCCAAACATCAGTGTCGAAGGTGATTCAAAAGTAATGGTGGACTTATTATCTAAGATCAACGATGGGCGTTTGAAGCTTTCTTAAGTACCTTGGAGAATTTTACCCATAGTCTGTGATATCATTCAACTGTGGCCAGCTTTTCAGCATGTAACTATTCATCATATTTATAGGGAAGGCAATGTCGTAGCTGATACTTCAGCTAATTTCAGTGTGGATCATTACTCTTGCTTTTGGCTTACCCAGCCACCGTCTTGTATCTTTCTACCTCTTCTGTATGACTCCTGTCGATCTGTGTTTACTCGTGATGTATCTTGACTGGCTTTTTGTTAATAAAGTTTCTCTTGTTACCAAAAAACAAAATCTTAAATCTTTGGGAACATTATGAAAAAGGGTCAATTTTTAAAATATTTATGAAAACAGTCCACTAAGATATTATAGAAAAGGACCGCTTTATAAAAACTAATGAACTTAAAGGATCACTTGTAAAAAATAATTAAAACATAGTGTCATTTTATTATAACATGCATAGTACGTACAATTCGGTGGACTTTTTTTTAAATATCGACAAAAAGTGACCATTTTTATAATTCAACATCTTAGTGGACTGTTTTTATAAATATTTTTAAAAAGTAACTCTTTTTCATGATTTTCCCTAAATCTTTTTGTCAGTTAAGCTTAGCTTAAAATAGTCCTCTTTTTTAGGACACTTGTAGGGAAGAATTCGTAGTAACTAAAAATTGAAAAAATTTTCCTTTAAAAAATATATATCCTCTATTAGGGTATTACAAGGTTGCATTCTCATTAAACCCCCTCATTTTATTGTAGGAAAGGAAATTAGTTTTTTTATTTTTATTTTATAATATTTCTTAAAAATAACTTAGATTCAGTAACTTAATTCTTGATAATTGGAAAAGTGATACTTGTTTAAAATAGTTGAGAATGAGTGCCATTTCACTGTTCATAAGGATTTCTTTCAAAAATGTCCTCAACCGGTTTGTAAACAGTTTGTTTGTTATCATCTTTGAATAAGGTTAAGAAGTCTTTTGCGGGCACTTTTGGAAGAAGTCCTCCATGAACAAAAAAACGACTCTCATCCTCAATTATTTTAACTTTCCAATGACCAATAATTAGGTGCCTGAATTTGGGTTATTTTTAAAAAGAATCATTAAAAAGCAATTGATGTTATAGTGGTCGAGGAGGTATAACCTTGATATGGAAAAAGTTATTTCTAGCAACTAGAGATGAGCTAAACTGAATGGTGGGAAAGGGATGGAATCGTTTGCAATATTAGGCCACATTGGTTCTTGCAAATCAGACTAACCTGAACGTATGAACTATGTTAAACAATAGTTGCACCTAAAAGCTTAAGCTAATAGGTAAAGGCGCAACTATGTATATAAAAGGGCCCAAATATAACATTTCAACACTCCTTTGCACCAGAACATACGTAGAGAGGACAAACACATGGTCTGAACATCCTATGTATACAAATAAATGCCAAGGCAAACTCACTCCTGGGGGTTGAACACAAGACCTCCCGCTCTGATACCGTATTAAAAAATCATTCTAGGTGCAATGGTTGGTTAACAAACTAGACTACCTATTAAGTGGTAACTGACACCATCAACCATAGTTTAAATCATCGGAGTGGTTTGCTTAAAGGACAGGCGTAGGCACACTAAATCTTTCACGGCCTAGCCTAATGGGATTCAGCCGTTCTTGATATCTTATTTCCCTTTTATGAGAGAATGGATTATTTGTAATTTTTGTGTGCAGTAGAAGGAGAGTGGCAAGGTGGTAAATATGAGTATTTTATGGGAGAAGGGAAAACTTGGAAATAACTTGAGGAATTTGGGGGAGAAATTGTTTAAGTGTAAAAGGGGAGGGTTTTGCCCATACATATGAACGAAGAGCAAACCCTCTTCTCCTCTCATTCTCCTTTCACTCTCTTCACTTCCTCGCTCTCTTCTCTTCTCCCTACCCTCATCTTCTCTCCCATTTTCTCTCTTGGAGTGTGCCATTGTGAAAAATAGTTAGAGATTTGTGATTTTCGTTTGGTGTGATTTGATCGTGGAGGAAGCTTGGAGGATTTGTGAAGAAACCTTCAAGGAGCTCAAAGGAAAGCTGTTCGTGGGTTGCTTTAGGAGCAAGAGGTTGTGCTTGCTTGCTTGCTTCAGGTAAGTAACACCCTTCCAACCCAAAAACCTGCATGTGTTCATAGTTAGATGAATACTAAGTAATAGCTCATCCTAGAGGGATTTAATAGACAAAAACCATAGCAAATGGGTTAGATTTGAGAAAAACCCCAAAAATCTCGCATTTGGGATTTTCGCGACCTGGAAATCGCCAAGGCACCTGGCATAGTGCTCGAACACTATGCCGAGCACCCATTTTATTTATTGTTCATAGGCGACGCCGCTCGAGCGCGATCGCGAGCGTCCAGCCTGTGTTTTTTTTAAAACTCAAAACCCGAGAGTTGGATTTTTGGTTAAGCCAAGCGCCCGGCAATTTTGTGTATTTTGGAAATCTTGAGTGATTCCAACTGCAGATTGTTTTTATTTAAACCCAACCTATTACAAATAGGGTTTAAGTATCTAGGAAGTGTTCCCACTGGAATTATCTCAAAATTCAAATTAACCAAGAGTTTGAATATGTTCTACTGAACTAGGTTTTGTAGAGAGGTTTTGGTTCCAAATTATTATAAGAATGATATATTTTAATTCTACCACTTGGAACACCTTCCAAATGATCCTTGGAAGTAGAGGATCAAAGCCAAAACAATGTTGTGAATGTCCTTAATGAATTGGGACCAAGGTTGCCCAAGTTAATGTGTGAAAAATACATGATTTAATACCATGAGAATGTCTTGTTGCTATTGATTACTATTATAGCATGTGATATATTATGAAGGGCATTGGCCCAATTGTTTAACATGATGTGAAGGGCATTGGCTCAGTATTTGACATATGTATGGAGGGTAGTGGCCCGGTGTAGACACCCCAAAATTGCACGATTTTTGATAAATCTTGAAGGAGAGAAATATTTTATTGGAATTTTCAATTCTTAGCATGCATGGGATTTGAAATCCTTAACCCATTTAAATCCAAAACCACAAAGGAAAGGGCCCAAATTCAATCTTTTGCGCAAAGTCAAACTTTTTCTGGTTGATTTTTGTTGACTTTTGACCCCAAAAAATGAAATATTTTTTAAGGCAAGATTTCAAGATAATTTTTCTCGATAATCAAGTTTTTAGCAATGTTATTGCATAAATAAATTTTTTGAGATTTTAAATCTTGACGAATACCTTGGTATTAACATGTTGAATCTTTTTTCCAGACCTGAAAAATTGGAATTTAGCCTGGAACTGGAAAGTTGACTTTTTATTCACTTGGAATTTGGGTCTGAAACTATTTTTAATGAATTCAAATGGGGGTGTTTGCTTATTTACATGTAATATCTTAAGTAAATGGAGATTAAAAAATACGAGGACATTTACTTAAATGATACTACATGTAAATAAGTATTGCCTGTCCAGGTAAAGGTCAAAAAAGGTGAAAAATTGAACAAACCTATGCTGTCCGCATTTGGTATGCGGACAAGGCATGTCCGCATTTGATATGTGGACAAAGGCAGTTTTAAGCGAATTTTTAAAATCTCGATTTTTGTGCCTTGCTACTATTTTGATCTTCTCTCTAGGGTTTCGGGTGGCCGTTTTTGCCTTAATTCATGTTTCTAAAATAGGATTGGAACATTCTAGAACCTCTTAGGACCACCCATGCCCCTGCTCTTGCTTATAAATAGGAGGTCTCTCCTCAAGCAAAAAGGTGTGAAATTGCCAGGAATTTGCTGTGAAATTGTGACTGAAGATTATGGCTAAGAATTGCTGAAAAGATAATCTCTTCCTCTTTGCTTTCTCAAGTCCAGGTAAGCTTCTCAACCTCTTTACTTTCTAGTTTTAATTTCTAGGATAATTCTAATCTTCTCCCTTTCTATATTATAAGGCTTGTGTGTGATTGTAACCCCAAACCTTAATCCAAGTACCTCAAGTATCTTCTTTAGCCGTAAAACGTGAAGAGAGTTCTAGGGGAAAGGAGGACAGGAATGGACCCGTAGGGCAGACCCTCATATGTTGTAATCTTAGAAATATGTAGATATAATATTCTGTTTAGGTTGTGTGATGATTTAGTGAGGAAATAGGGAGGAATACTATAGATCTACGCTATTTATAGCATTAGATCTCACTTTCTTCATATATTCTGATTTTTTACATTGTTTTCACCTTTTTTATGTTTTTTTATGTTTTTAGTCGTTTAGGCTAAGATCCTGGATCTGCCATTGTCAATATGGTAGATCTGGATTCAGAAGCCTTTAAGTAATCTCTAGGGTTTCATGAGGTGGTTTTTGAGTCATTTTTCATTTTTTGAGAGAAAACCCTACGGTCTAAGCTCTCCCCTTTTGATGTTTTTCATCAACATGGGTATTTTTTGTTTTGATTTTTTTATCTAATAAGAA
This sequence comes from Buxus sempervirens, assembly GCA_947561395.2. NCBI lineage: Eukaryota > Viridiplantae > Streptophyta > Magnoliopsida > Buxales > Buxaceae > Buxus > Buxus sempervirens. The sequence continues at coordinate 20,152,110 of OX387195.1, forward strand.
ATATGGGCTAGATCTATGCTCCGGATTGTTCAGATTCAATTCTTCAATATTTTGAAAAAAAAATAATATTTTTTATTTCTTAAATTTCAAGGATTTAACTCAAAGCCAGATTTTGAAGTTTTTACTTTAGAAATGTTTTTTTTTTGTCTTGATTTCAATTAATCATGAAGCCCAAGAAATGGCTTTTACTTTCATAAGAAGGATCCAGAATTAATTGGATCATTCACATGGAAATAAGCCATACATTCCTTTTCCTTTTTCTTTTGTTTTGATTTTTATTAGCAAGCATTTTTATAGCATGAACAATATTTGGCAACCACCTTGTGTAGATGAATGAGGGTGCCTAACACCTTCCCCTGTTCATAACCTAATCTCCTTACCCATCTCTAGTTTACTTTTTCTTTTAGAGTTATTTCCACTCTAATTTGTTTTCTTTTATTATTTCTTTTATTTGATTATTTTGGGTGTCCATTCACACCTTAAAAAGGAATGGTGGCAACTCCTTGATCTTTATTGAGCCCATGTGATGATAGGAAGTCAATAGATTGATTTCCATGTCTCACACCCAGTTCCATGAGATAATGAGAAAGGGCATTGGCCCAAGTTGATATGGGTAAGGCTATGAAGCTACCCTTTAAAATTGTACATGCATGAATGGCATGAGATGTTATACGTAATGAATTAAAGGATAATTGCATAATGAACAATCTTAAGTTATGGATCCATAAATCTTAAGTAGATAAGTTTGTATATAATTCCATGACCGAGTTACTATTGTTTTTGTATCATCATCTTGTATCATCTTGGTACCAAGCAACATCGGTAGCCGATGTCCATAGCTACAGGGAATCGCATGGATACCCAACGTCAAGGGGAATCGGCGTATGGATGCCTAACACCAAAGGGAATCGGTGTTGGATGCCTAGCCCACCGTGAGGAATCAGTGGAGTTAGATGTGGTCATGAGCAAAATATATTAAACTACCTAGATGTAAGACCCTGGAATTTTGAAAAAAAGAAGTTATAATTAAGATTAATTAAATATATTAAGTAAGAATAATAGAGGATTAAAAATTCAATTAAATCAATTGGTTTGGGTGGGTTGGTTAGGTTAGTGGTTTATTTGGAATTGGTTCAATTGGTTGAATCGGTTCAATGTTTAAAGAAAAGAAAAAAAAACAAAACAAAACATTAGATGATGAAAGAACCCGTAGGTTCTTTCATCTCTTTTGGGCGTCAAGGGCTTGGGGGAAAGAAGAGAAAAAAAACGTAGAGAAGGGGAGAAGAAGAAGAGGGAAAGAAGAAGAAAGAAAGAAGAAGAAAAGGGGGAAAACGTGCGTTGAGGGTTAGAAGAAAGGGGAAGAGCCGCAGAGAAGAGGAAGGAGGAGGAGAAGAGGAAAGGAGAAAGAGGGAAGAATAAGGAAAGAGAGAGTGGGCGTGTGGATTTGCTCAATCGCAGGTAAGTATCATTTTAATCGATCAAATTTTTTATGGTTTATCAGATTTCAGCATACGTTATTTCTCATCTGCTTGCCGTAAACAGTTTGTTCTTCCTTTTGATTTCCTCTGATCTGTGATAAAATAACTGTTAAGATTGATTGTTAGATGGCTTTGGGTAGGAATTAAATCTGGAATTTTTGGTTGTAAGAAACACCCAACAGAGCAATCGTGTGTTTGCTTTTGTTGTCTCTTTTCTGAAATTTCTTTCTGTATAGGTTCTTTAAATCTAATTTAGGTTTTGATTTGGGGTTCTTTTAGAGGCATCTAATTTAGGTTTTGATTTGGCGTTTTGTTAGAGGCATCTAATTTAAGTTCTGATTTGGGGTTCTATTAGAGGTATCTGATTTTAGGTTCTGAGTGGATTGTGAAATTTAAATATGTCTTGTTTAATCTATAAATCGATTTGCTTTTGATTGAAGCAATTATAAGAGGAGGGTTTTTAAATTTTGATGGTTGATGGATGAGTTGGTTTGGCTTTAGTGATTCTTAAGCAAGTTTTATGATCTAATAATTTTGTGAAATTGGTTTACTTGATCGGTACTGGTAAAGGCGATTTTACCATGACTATTCATGGTTGGGATAATTTTCTCAGTTGTTTAGAATTCTTGAAACTTGATCAAGATATGGGTTGCAGTAATAGGGAAATTATTGTGAGTTTGAATGATTTTTGGCATTACTTGATCTCAGTATGTTTCTAGAATGGACCATTGTGGTGTTACTCAAACAGTAATAAATCGAAACTTTGGGATCTGTTAATACTCTCTGACTCCAGAAACATGAAGGGAATAATCAGAATCCAACTCCCCACATGTAGGTTTTCTTTCCTGTAGTTGCAAGTGACCCAAGAATAACTTTATTCCATCTTGCTTTTCACCATCCGTATAAGCATTGCTATAGTATCGCTTGATAGACTTGATAAATTCTGTAGATTGAGTAGTAACTTTCTACTTCCCTTGCTTCTTTAGGAAAACAGTGATGCAAGCTGTAGAGCCACCATATTGTTAGGCTAGTGCATCACCCATTCTCTGATATATGTCCATAAGAGTAGCAGAGTGATTCCTCTATGTGTAAGATTTCAGTGGCTTGCGAAGGCTAGGAATATTCGCATAAAAATTCATATTAGCATTCTTAAATTTAGTTTAAGGTATTTGTAGTTGAATGGAATTGGTTTAGGACCAATCAGAACTCAAGGTATTGCAAGAAAATTCTAGAAAAGTTGATGATTGCCGTCCAGTAGGTTTCGCGGTAAGTTATAACCACCTGTAGTAAAACGGCCATAAGTTCATGTAGGAAACTCTAAATTACAAACCGTTTATTGCGTTGGAAACTAGATTCGTAGAGCTTTCCAATGATATATAGCACGCACACCAATTCCTTATATATTAGATCAAGTTTAGCATTCAATTAAACAGTCAAAAATCAGATTTACAGAGTAATCAGCAACTGCAAACCATTTACGTATATTTTGTGTGGGTATTTCTCAAGCACAAAATTGGTTTAATTCAAACTTGTGTTCAAAATTGGTTTATAAAATTATTCTTTACCTTTATTCATTAATGATTGGTTTGATAAAATGTTTGTGTGGTCAGAAATCGAAGCGGAGGCTTCTTGTTAGTTGAGAAAGGCAATGAGCCTATGGCATCCCGAAAAGCAGAATGGCCTAGGGATTTAATGGTAAGTGAACAACAAGGTTCACTTGGATTGAGTTATCCTTTGGGCAATTGATTTCTTATGGATCTTATTTTGTAAAATATTTGAATGGTTAATTCTTATACAAGTCTAGGTAGCATAGAGGGTTGTAGATCCACGGTCCGTCTAGATTGTGTATTAGTGATGGCTTGTCGAATTAACACCCAGGGCCACATGCGCTACCACTGTGTGGGATCGGTGAGGCTCTCTTGTGGGATAGAGGGCTGCGGCAACCTCTCCGCCGTGTGGGATCGGCATGATCTTGTGTGTGTGAGTATGCGTGTGTATGGAATGTATGTGTGCGTGTGTGGGTCATTTCTTGCCAACCCATGCGTGGGTGCTCCACTCCGAGTGAGGACCTTGATCAGGCTCGAACCATGAGTCGTGAGGTGGCAAGGTGGCAAATCGGCTAAGGGTGGTTGTCTCGATTTATAAAATCACTAATTCACGAGTTTTGTTCATACACTTTATGTCGACATCGTAGTTTGATTTTATCTGCTCATTACTAGTATTGTGTAAATGATAATGAACTGCTGCTTCGCATGATTTGGATATAGATTTATCGTATGGTACATTAGCATGTTATTTCATTAGCTTAAAGTTGCATAAACTGTTTTATATCATGCATTGTGCTACTTACTGGGACTTTAGTCTCACACGTGTTTTGGTTTTATCGGTTTTGTTTTAGATTCTGCTGGTGAGCTGCATACCGGGGCAAAGTATCAGGGGGATCTGGAGTATAGGCCGATGGATCACTATCTCGGCTAGAGATAGAGAAGGCAAATATTTTCTTGTAGATAGTTGTAAAAATTTGCTTTGGATATTATGCATTGTATATATTGAGAGTGAGGGATCAAGGGATAGTTGTTTTGTTTAGTTGTAGTTAATGTTGATGGTTTAGTTTTTGGAATGGATGTATATGGTTTATATACATGTTTGTGATTATCAGGTATTGGGGGCTTAGCCCATTCTTGTATTTACAGGCGTTATATAGCTGTTTTTCTGAAAATTTTAGGATTTTATTATAAGTGTATTGGTTAGGTTTTAAGTTTATTTTCATCACGCTTTGGGCCCTAAATTACCGCTCGGGAGCCAGTAGTGCCCCTACCTGGGGTAGACCTGGTTCCGGGGTGTTACACTAGATAACAAATTGATGAGATTTGATGTGTTATTATTCCTTGATTGTTGGACTTGTACATGTAAGCACGGACTTTAGTCACTTTTATTGATATTGAATTGTCGGCGATTTAACTGTTATTTTTAACTATCCACATGTCATGGTTTATTCCGAATGATATAAGCATGAACTGTGTTTTCACGAGCATGCATGTGTTACTTACTGAGACATTCGTCTAATAAATTATTTCATCAGTTTTGTTTTCAAAGCCGTCGACTTCCGGTGCGAAAAATCGAAGTGGGGATAAAGGAAAAGAGAAGGCACCAGGGTATAGAGAGGAGGACTTTTATCGTCCTACTTAGAGCTTCATTCCTTGTATATGGTAGTTGTATTTTGGACTTGTAGAACCTTGTAATAGAGTTGAATGGTTGGAAACCCACATTTTTATAATAGCCAAGTAGTACATGTTTTAACTTTGTAGTCCATCACAAGACTTATTTGTTAGTATATATACACTTTGATATGCACATGTATCAACTATTCTATCACTATCACTTGTTCAGGAAAATTTTTAAATTACCCGTGTTTCTATTAGGTCGAAAGGCCTACCTGTAAGGACCAGGGACAAGTTAGTGCCTTGGATGAGCAAACCTGGTTCCGGGTCGTTACATTACTAGCTTGAATTGTTAATGTATGGTCATTTTATATTTATTGTTTCTTATTGCTATATTCAAAGTAATATATAGTCTGAAATAATTATTATATTATTGAGTAGAAATAACACATGCCATATAATTAGTTCTTGTAAATTATTATATCATCCCTTACGTGCAATGCACTGCCTCAATTGCTAGTGAAACAAAAAGCAATTGGTTTGCAATTTTAGAGATTGTTTTTGGATGGATCACGTTTGTTTAATTTAAATGATTCATGTGAGGAGATATGTTGAGGGCACTTTTGGAAGAAGTCTTCCATGAACAGTAATTGACTCTCATCCTCAATTATTTTAAAAAAGTATCACTGCTTTCCAATCACTAATAATTAAGTTACTGATTCTGGGTTATTTTTAAAAAGTATCACTAAAAAGCAATTGATGTTATAGTGGTCGAGGAGGTATAACCTCATTCTGGAAAAAGTTTTTTTCTAACGGCTAGAGATGAGGTAAACTGAATGGTGGGAAAGGGATGGAATCGTCAACAATTGAGGCTGCGTTGGCTCCTGCAAATCAAACAAAGGTATGAACTAGACAAACTGTTAAGTGGTAACTGATACCGTCAGCCGTGCATGGTTTAAATCATCGGATTGGTTTGCTTATAGGACCTACGTAGGCACCCTAAATCCTTCTCGGCCTGGCCAAAATCCATGAAGGTGGCATTTGGTGGGTATTATAGAATATGGATTCTGATTATAAACCTAGATTCTATAACCAAGATTATATTGCATCAATTTGAGAATCTAAAATCATATTTAGATAAGTTGAATTATGAACTCAGATTTTTAAACTAAAATCTGGAATCTTGTTTGGTTGACACCGATTATTGAGATTAAATTTGAAGTTTTTGTATTAAAAATTGCATAAAAAATTATATAATGTATGTAGAAAAATTAAAATCATAATGAAAATCATATATATTATTACATAATATGTATATTTTTACATAATATATAAATTTATATATATAATATCATTCTATAATATATAATATTATTATTATATTATATTAGGTGTAATGTAATAATATTATTGTAACATTATATAATATAATATTATTTATAATATAACAATAATATATTATAATATAATATAAATCATATTATTATTTATGCTTTTTATTACATAAATTTATGTTTACTATAATATTACAATAAATTTATCATAATATTATATTAATATAATAATATTAATATATTATATAATATTATTATATTAATATAATAAATTAATATAATATGAAATATTAATATTGTAATATTAAATATAATATACTAATATATTAATATATTTTAATACATTAATATTATCTTACTATATTAAATAGTAATTTATCATAATAATAAATTTAATAAAATATAAAATATTATAATATTAATATTTAATACTATGTTAATATTATTATATTAATATTATATGAATATAGTATTATTAATATATATATATATTATATTAATAATAATAATATAATATGAAATATTAATATTATAATATTAAATATAATATACTAATATATATTAATATATTATTATACATTAATATTATATTAATATATTAAAATATAAATATATATTAGAATATTTATTATACTATTATAATATATTATTTTATAATACAATTAGATAGTAGAATCCAGCCTTAAAATCCCAACCGAACACACCTTTTGGATTATGGAATCGGATTCTACGAGAATCCAGATTCTATAATGCCCACCAAACGCCCCCAAAGAAGGAGATAGAAGGGAGGAATAGTCTTGAACTGATTATTAAATTTTTTAAAATTTTGAGATAGTTTTGGCTATTGTACACTTTTATTAATGAATCTTCACAATGATACTTAAGGGCTGTTTTAGAAACTACACATTTTGGTAGGCGCGATTCCCAAGGGACACTTATTGTTATATATAGTATAGATCTTATTTCCCTTTTTTGTTTAAATTTGTTTTAATAAAAATAAAGCTGTCGATTTGCATATACAATAATACAAATGGTTGAGTTTGGAAAAGAGATCCTTGTACTTCGGATGAAATGATATGGTTGGTTGACCTGAAAGGCTGGTCAGAATCTCAAATAAATTAATTTAATTTTTTATCCGTTAAATATAGAATCTCGTACCTCCTTGATCCAGGTTTATCTAATGAGTTTGTAGATCATTTTATATTACGGGGTCGGTCGGTCTAATCCAACAAGTCTTCGGTTTTATTTTTTTATTTTTATTTTCTCATAATCAAGTCTTCACTTTTATTGCCACTAGGGGTGCCCCGCACGTGCTCCACACGTGCAAACAAGCTTAAAATTGATTAAAAAAACGAAGAAGTAATAATATATATATATATATATAATGAAATACAAATACAAGTACAAAAGTGATTTAGTTAATACAATTTAGCTACTTTTCCTCTAACAAATAAATTCTACATTTATAAATATTAGAGTATGATAACTAATGCAAAGACAAGAACGTTAAACATGTACAACCTTCAAAAACATGGGTTGCATCCCGTTCATGTTAAACGACCGTTCTAGGTGCATATAACAATTGCTAAACAAACTAAACAAACTATTAAGTGGTAACTGACACCACCAACTGTGGTTTAAATCATCGGAGTGGTATGCGTGTAGAACCGATGTAGGCACACTAAATCCTTCATGGCTTGGCCTAATGGGGTATAGCCATTCTTGATACTAGCAAGATGCATGTGTGTAAGAAGGATGGGAGAGTGTAGACACCCCAAAATTTCACGATTTTTGATAAATCTTGAAGGAGAGAAATATTTTATTGGAATTTTCAGTTCTTTGCATTGGGTTTGAGATATTTAACCCATTTGAATCCAAAATGGAAAAGGAAAAGGTCCGAATTCAATCTTTTGTGCAAAGTCAAACTTTTTCCGGTTGAATTTTGTTGACTTTTGACCCCAGAAAATGAAATATTTTTTAAAGTCAGATTTCAAGATAATTTTTCCCGGTAATCAGGTTTTTAGCCATGTTATTGCATAAAAGAATTTTTTGAGATTTTAAATCTTGGCGAATACCTTGGTTTTAACATATTGAACCTTTTTTCCAGACCTGAAAAATCGGAATTTTGCCTTGAACTGGAAAGTTGACTTTTTATTCACTTGGAATTTGGGTCTGGAACTATTTTTAATGGATTCAAATGGAGGGGGTGTTTGCTTATTTACATGTAATATCTTAAGTAAATGGAGATTAAAAAATACGAGTACATTTACTTAAACGATATTACATGTAAATAAGTATTGCCTGTGTTAAAATTTGGAAAAAAGGCTTTTTTCCTTGTATCCGGCAACTCAGGCCGGATACAAGTACCTTTCTTTGTATCCGGTGGAAAAGGCCGGATACAATGAAGCTTTAGTGTATCCGGCATCATAAGCCGGATACATTAAAGCCCTTGTGTATCCGGCTTGATATGCCGGATACATAAGTTTTGCTAGAAAATTAGGGTTTTCCGAGAGAAATCACTTTTTACCATCATATCCCTCATTAAATGAGGGGAAATCTCGGAAACAGCCTTAGGGTTAAGGTTGGTGGGTTCTAGACATTAAGTTGTGTCTACCAACAACCCTAGCATTTGCCTATAAATAGGAGGCTCCTCCTTAAGCAAATGGCCATTAACTCTTGTTTTGAATTCTTGCCAAGAAGAACTCCAAGAGAAGAGGGAAACAGCTGCGGAAGTGCTTCCAGAACCCAGGTAAGCCTCAAACTTTTCTTTTATTTTCTTTCTTTACATTTCGACTGTCTTTACATTTCGAGATCTAGATCTCTTCTTCTACCTTTCTGTAGAATAAGGCCTTCTATGTGTGTGAAAATCCTTCCCTGGCTCAAAGTATCTCGAGACTCCCCCTAGCAGTAAAACGTGGAGGCGGGATCTAGGAGAAACGAGACTGGGGATTGACCTTAGTGCTAGAACCTATGTAGCATAAAGCCTTTTTGATTGATTGTAAACCGTTTCATATTCAAAGTACCCTTGATTATCTTGAAGAACCGTGTTTAATGGGGAGAGAGAACAAAGGGAAATGATAATGGAACGGAACCCTAGGCTGTTTTAGAACCTTATTTGGATGAATATGTATGCATGCTATGTTATTATATTGATCTTGTATGGTTTTTCACACTTGCACATACATATCACTATTTTGGCGGGACAGGCTCACATTTGAGGATTTATTACATTCATTGTGATAAATCTCAAATAAATGGCCTCAATCAATTCTGGAATGTCTTTGGATGATTTTTTAAAGGTTTTGTGTTCATCTTGCACGAATTGCACACACTTTGTCACATTTTTGCATTGTTTTTCTCCAAAAAGGGCTTAACTTGACAGCAACTGTACCCCAACTTCGGACACTCATAACTTCATCGTCCGGATGAATTTTGGAGTGATTCCAAAACCATGGGAAAGGTGCGGCTGTCTAGTTTATGTCCACCAAATTTCATTAATGTCTATCAAGCAGATTTTTGACACCTCTCTGTCGAAGTTGATTGGTCAGTTCAGGTTTAAATACAGAACTTGTCACTTTGACGGAGCGCCATGTGTTCGTTTTAAATCCGATTCGAGTGATTTTTGTTTTTGGGCACTCCTTTATGAGTCTATTTTCAAATCCAGTTGGTTTCATAATTTTTTGACTCCATTTGAATTATTAGTAACAGATTTACTCAGAACTGCTCAATGGCACTTTTCTAGGTAAATCTGTGATCTTCGGGGCCTGTTCGGGAGACCACCCAAGGCACATCCGAATGAGTTTTTGTATGAGGCTAGTTTCTTTTGAAAGATGGCCATACAGACTTCATTGACACCAAATTTCACGGATTTCTATGGAGTATATTTTTCTAGGTGATTTTCCAAAGTTGCCTACTTGTTGCTTTTAATCATCCCCAGCAGCAACTTTAAAGGAGCATAACTCCTAGGATTTCAACCAGATTGATTTGAAATTTTGCATGAGTCCCTTATTTACCATAATCTTTCAAATGGATTTGGTTTGGATCAATTTAAAATTGGATTTGAATGATTTCAAGACAAATGGCATTACTTTTCACCGAATTTTCCGGATTTTATTCAACTTGGCTTTATACATTCTTTTGCTTGGATTTTTATCCTTTTATGACATTTCAGAAATGATATTGACATAAGAGAAGATCTAAAATCCATTTGGATCTCCGTGTGAATATATCATACACTTGTTCCTTTTTCAAGGCTTTTCATGATTTTTAGCAAGCTTCCTATTTTCTTTTAGCATGAACAAATACTTGGCAACCACCTTGTGTGGATGAATGGGGGTGCCTAACACCTTCCCCGTTCATAATCTAATCCCCTTACCCATCTCTGGATTTGATTTTCAAGTAGGGTTATTTTTACTCTAGAATTTGCCTTTTAGCACTTTTTGGCCATTTTTGCTTACTTTTGAACTTTTTTGGTGTCCATTCACACCCCAAAACTCTGAATGGTGGTGACTCTCCCAATTTTTACGTTGAGCCCCGTGTGTTGACGGAAGGATGATCATTCCGGTGATTTTTTCCCGTGTCTCACAACTGGCGACTCTGCTGGGGACTTGTGGATTTAAGCCATGTTTTGTGTTTGTTCATACTTTATTCTTATTTGTGAAGGCTTGCTGTTTTGAAACTTTATGTGAACTTGCTTGAAATATCTAGCATGTTATTTGGTATGGTTAGAAGATTCATGAAGATATGGCATGTGTGAGGTGCTTAATTGTGCCTAGAAATTCATTTAGGGAAAGCCTATCCTATAACATGATTTTTGTGTGCTTGATGATAACATGCCTAAATTTGGGGATTTAATGTCATATTTGGATGATGGAAATTAACCGCATGAATTCAGTAAATTTGGTAGGGATTTTTGGGGGTTTTCAAGCATGTTGTCCTCAATTAACACTTCTTGCATCCTATTTTAGTCGCTGAATTTTTTTGGGCTTTAATGAGGCATGTCAAGCATAAAAAAAACCATGAGCAAAAAATTCTGGAAATTAAGTGGGCATTGTTGGGATTTTCAAGCATGTTTTCCCTAGCTAAAAGGCCTTTTGTACCATGTTGTTAGGTGCTGTTTTTTTTTTTTAGGCTTGAAATTGGGCATAAAACAATGTCATTTAAGCCCAAAAAAATGAAGAAAAAATCTGGAAATTTCAGTGTATATGTTGGGGGTTTTCAAGCATGTTTCAACCATCAAAACCTTTTTTTATATCATGTCAAGTAGTGTTGAATTTTTAGGCTTCAATTTGGGTAGAAATGGTACACTTTGAGCATGAAAAAAGAGCATGAAATCTGAGATTTAGGGAATGCTTTTGGGTTTCAAGCATGCTTCCATGGTTTGATTGTTGTTTGCACAAATAACATGTTTGTATACTACTTTTGGGCATGTAATATTTTTGTACATATTTGGTTGCTTTGGCTCTTGCTTGCTTGTATTTAGCTTCATTATTTTGTCATATATACCTTGGCTTGAAATTGAATGCATGGCTACGAGTGGCAAGGGGCTGGGACGTTTTGAATGTTACCTCAATTTCAAATGCACTTGAGCACTTTAAACTATTTGCACAGCCTACCCATTACCTATAGGAAGTTGAACCATGAATGTGTGTAGCTTGGCGCACCGAGGACGTGAATTCGAAAAGCGAAAGTGAAAACATTTACCTTAGAATTTGAGTCAATGATGTGATAACAATGGGATCTGTGATTCGATTCCGGGCATCACTAGACTTGAATTCTAAGTTGCCAATTAAGCCAAAACCCAAAAACCATACGCTTGAAGGTGGAGAAATACGTTTTCAGTTAAAAGCTCACAATTGCGTTTGGGGAATTGGGTGTAAATGTGGGAAGACCGTTTGCATGTTTTACAGGCCAAGGTATAATGTGAATACCATATTGAATGAAGGTAATACAAGGTGGCAAGGTAAAGCCATGTTCTTTTCATGAATTTGGGGAATTTTGCAAGTATGATGTCCAAGCCCAATTTGGGGCAAGTTTTGAAGGTCAGGTTAAGGTGAACATCAAGTGGGAATGAAAAAAAGCTAATCTGGTGAAAAAAATGAGTCAAAAATGACCATTTCGGCATTAACCGGCAACTCAAGCCGGTTAAGAATAATTTACTTCATATCCGGTATATATTGCCGGATACAAAGGCTTATGCGTGTATCCGGTCATTATTGTCGGATACAATAAGACATATGCTTATCCGGTAATTAATGCCGGATACATGCAGAAAGTGCATAAATGGGTTTTTTCAGCCCGAATTTTCAGAATAAAATGCCTAAACACTGTGGATAATCCTTAGGCACCCCAAAGAGAACATAAAAATGTTTCAAAAAAAATAAAAAAAATAAAAAAAATAAATATTCTTTCAGGATTTAACCTAATTTTGAAACCCAAAGAGCAAGCTAAGGTGTCATATTTTTTTATATCAATTCAATTCAAACATGTGTCAATCAAGCTTTGGAACTTGAAAACTGAGAAAATTCAGCAAATTTCAAAAAACAAAAAAAAAACCTTTGGTTGGTTATTTTTATCAATCAAAGTCAAAATTTTTAGGACATTTGGAAGCCTCAGAATATTCCAAAAACCTTTGTTTGGTCACGAGAACCACTCAAAGTCAAAAAAAAATTTTAGGACATTTGGAAGCCTCAGAATATTCCAAAACCCTTTGTTTGGTCACGAGAACCACTCAAAGTCAAAAATTTTAGGACATTTGGAAGCCTCAGAATATTCCAAAAACCTTTGTTTGGTCACGAGAACCACTCAAAGTCAAAAAATTTTAGGACATTTGGAAGCCTCAGAATATTCCAAAAAACCTTTGTTTGGTCACGAGAACCACTCAAAGTCAAAAATTTTTAGGACATTTGGAAGCCTCAGAATATTCCAAGAACCTTTGTTTGGTCACGAGAACCGCTCAAAGTCAAAATTTTTAAGACATTTGGAAGCCTCAGAATATTCCAAAAAACCTTGGTTGGTCTTTTTCGTACCAATCAAATCAAAAAATTGTGGGACCTTTGGAAGCCCTAAAATATTCCATGAAAAAAACCCTTGGTTGGTCTTTTTCGTACCAATCAAATCAAAAAATTTTGGAACCCTTGGAAGCCCTAAAATATTCCAACAAAAAAAATAATAAAAAAAAACAATAAATAAAAAAAAAATCTAGATTGGTGTTCACCTAACCTACTTGTCTACATGTATAGGGGTGTGACTCAAGTTAAATGGAAGCTAACATGTTCTGTTAATTTTTTCACCAGGTACATTTACTTGCAACCCAGGTACACTTATTTGCAATCATTGCTCCCGTGACCAGATCCAAGGCCAGAGGCATGAACACTGAAGAGAACCAAGCCCAAGCCACCGTACCCGCTCAAGACTTTGCCCAGCTGCAGGAGCAAGTGGCTAGTCTGGCCAAGATGCTGGGGGACTTACTGGCGGCTCAGGCCCAACAGGCCCAGGCCCAAAACCAAGCATCTACCTCCCATCAAGCACCACCACCTCATGCCTACATTCCGCCTCCGGCTCAACCCATGCCTGAGCCCATATCTGAACCGGTCCCTGAACTCATTCTGATCAGGGAAAATACAGCAGAATCCAAGAAAGAGCTGGAGAAGGAAAAAGCCAGAGAAGAGATGGAAAGGAAAATGCTGCTCAGGATAGAAAGGATCCAAGAAGAATTGAAAGAGGTAAAAGGGGGAAACAGCTATGGAGGAACCACCTTTGACGATCTGTGCATGTATCCAGACGTATGCCTACCGGTCAAATTCAAGTGCCCAGACTTTGACAAATTTGATGGCACGGGCTGCCCAATGAGCCACTTAAAACTGTACTGCGGGGCCCTATGCCAATTTGGCTGGGAGGATGGCATAATGATCCAACTATTCCAAAGGAGTTTGACCGGGTTAGCTCTTAGGTGGTTCGCTACAGTGGACCATGGAAGGATCAGGAGGTGGAAGGACTTGGCCGACGCGTTCCTAGACCAATATAAATTCAACTCTGAGATCGTGCCAGACCTGTACGACATGATGAGAATGAGTAAAGGGAAAGATGAGCCAGTACGGCAGTATGCCAAGAGGTGGAGAGAGGCCGCCTCCCAGGTCAGGCCGCCTATGCAGGAGCCGGAGATGATTTCAACATTCATGGGCACACTGGGGCAGCCTTTCTACAACCATCTGGTGGGCCAGATCACCACCAACTTTGCAGCCTTGGTACAGGTAGCGGACCGGATCGAGGAAGGGGTCAAGTCAGGAAGGCTGATAGACTACTCAACTCTGACTGGGCAGTCTGATTCCTCTGCCTCCATGGCCCAGAAGAAAGGGGCTGGATTCAAAAAGACAGGGGCTCGAAAGGAAGGAGAAGTGAACCTATTCCAGGCTCCTCCATCCAAGAAGCCACTCCACGTGAACATCTCTGCACCCCAGCAGGCCCAACAAGCCCAGCACGCTTATCAGACCCCGCACAATGTCAATTTCTCTCCCTCCGTGCCTGCAAACCAGAGGAGGGCCTTTACTAAGAAGGAGCGGGAGGCCTGGATGGCAGCAAGAAGGAACAGAGTCTTTACTCCCCTTCCTGTGTCTCTTTCCCAGCTGTTACCCACATTGCTGAAAGGGGAGTATTTGACCTTGAAGGAGCCTAACCCAAATGCCCCGAAGGGTAGAAATTTTGATCCAGCAATCACATGCGATTATCACATGGGTGCACCGGGGCACTCTACTGACACTTGCTGGATGCTGAAGCATGCGGTCCAGGACCTGTTGGACCAGAAGGCTTTGGTCTTTAACACTGCTGCACCCACCCCGTCGGGGAATGATATTGGGCAGAACCCTCTGCCTTACCACAATGGGGCAGGCCCATCCAACTCTATCACAGCCATATCCACCACAAGAAGGGCCTTTGACCCATCTCAGCTCATAGCTCCCGTAGGGACCACGGTCCAGGTCCGATTTTTCCAAGAGAAGGAAGAGGAGGAGATCAACATGGTCTCCCAGAAAAATAATCCTGCTGCTAAGGACATAAGCTCCTCTTTAAACCGGGTCTCTTCACTCATGGCCCAGATGAATACTGCAAGGCCTCCATTGGTCTTCAATTGCAGTCCATCCATTTTCTCACCATCCAAGCCATCAAAGGCTCCACTGGTCATCAACCTTGACCCCACCACTGCTTCCATCACTTCTTCTGTCCCCACAAAATCCAAGCTCCAACCCCTGGTTGTAAATGTTCAGCCAGCCCACACTATCCCTAAACCGGCCCATACATCCCGGTCCAAACTAGCCTATTCTGAGGCCGCTGTACCATGGAATTACAGCGAGGGAATCACGGCTACGGTTCCAGTGGTTAGGAACTAGAACCAGGAGGAGGTGAACCTCATGACGAGGTCGGGGAGATGTGCAGGGGGTGAGGAGAAAGAAAAGGAGACAGAAGCAGAAAAAGGAAAAAAAGAAACTGAAGAAAAAAGAAAACAAAAAGGAAAGGCAAAAATAGGAGAAGACACCCCCCAGGGTGCAGAAAATGGGGCAGCAGACCTCATAAAAATAATCAAAAAAAGTGAATTTAATCTTGTGAATCAGCTAAACAAGGTCCCGGCCCAGATTTCAATACTGGGCCTTTTGCTGAATTCCGAAAAGCACAGGGATACATTGTTAAGGGTGCTACAGAGTGCACACGTATCCCAGACAATCAATCTAGACCAGCTTGACAAAATGGTTGGTCAAATCTTGTCACATAATGTGATAAGTTTCTCTGAGGGTGAGCTCAGCCCAAGTGGGTGTTATCATGTTGACCATTTGCACATCACAGTGCTTTGTAAGGGCTGCATGATTGCACGGGTTCTAATTGACAACGGGTCGGCGTTAAACGTTTGCCCGTTAATCACTTTTGTCAAGCTGGGTCTGGACCAGTCAAGGATCAAACAAAATGGGCGGATAGTGAAGGCTTTTGATAGCTCCAAGACCCACTCCCTAGGGGAGATTGAACTGCCGGTCACAATTGGGTCGAATATCTTTAACATCACATTTGAGGTGATGGATATACCCGCAGCCTTCAATCTGCTCCTAGGAAGGCCGTGGATACATTCGGCTAGGGCAATACCATCCACGCTCCACCAAAGGGTGAAATATGTAAGAGGGCAAAGGGTGATAATAGTCCTCGCCGAAAACTTGGTGCCTCCCATTGTGTCACCTGACGTACCCTTGATAAATGTAGACTTGACTGTCGACAAGATTGCGTTTCACTCATTTCAGTTCGAGACGGTCAATTACATACCTGGGGGTGTGAGAAAGAAAAAAGAAAGGGGACTGTTGCAGAGAAAATGATAAAGAAAGTGATGGAGAAATACCACTTTCACCCGAGGAAAGGCCTGGGAATCAATTTGCAGGGGATGGTGGAGCCAATCACAGCTAAGAAACTGATCCCTAAAGTAGGGTTGGGCTTCAAGCCCAGAGGATGGAGGAGGATGAAGCATGAAGAAGGAGAGGAAAGAAGCAAAGGAAAACTCCCTCATTTAAGGGAAAGCTTCCCAAAACTCTCTTATAAAATCCAAATATCTCCTCTCATGGACCAGTCCAAGCCTCCATACCACAACATCCATTTCAAAAGCCTTTTGTTTCGGCCTTGCAACCATACAACCCATCTCCTAAACTGGGAGCAGCCGATGGGCCTGGGCCACAACCAGAGCAGTGGACAGGCTTCTCTGAAGATGTGGGGGCTTTCTTCGCCATGACTGAAGGCGAAAAAACTGGTAGTGACAACGAACTACCTTTCATTGATTGGGCCGCAGTGACGATTCCGGATGAGGTTATATCTGGACTGGGCCCCGTAGCAGAAAAGGGCAGTACCCATCCGGTGATGATGGCATCGGATGCTGAGCTTGAGGAACAGGCTTTCCCTATTTCCCCTGATCCCCAAAATTTTATGTTAAACAATTGGGAGGAAACTCCCCTTACCTTTGAAGCAGCGTTAATTTGGCAAACTGACGCGGCTTCCAAAAAAAAACTCCAATAGTGGAATGCCATTTCCCTAAAGGTTCTAATGGGCCTTCATCTTCAGGGGAATTATGTTTAGAAGGCCCACAAAAAACCCAAAAAGATTTTTCTATTTTTTCTAAGAAATTTAATTTTTTCAAAAGGGTCCAAACCACTTATGAACCATATAATCAAACCCAATTGGACCAGGTTGTGTGAGACATGGGAAAAAATCAAATCCTCTTTTGATTTCATCCAATCATCACACGGGATCAAATAGAACAAAGAGTCGCCACCATTCAATTTAGGTGTGAATGGACACCAAAATATTAAATAAGCACAAAAGGCAATTTTAGGGTAAAAATAACCCTCCTAAAAAACAACCAGAGATGGGTAAGGGGATTAAGTTATGAACAGGGGAAGGTGTTAGGCACCCCTATTCATCCACACAAGGTGGTTGCCAAGTATTGTTCATGTTAAATTAAAAGAAAAAGCTTGCTATAAAATTCATGAAAAATCACATAAAAAGACAAAATTATATGGTTTTTTCATATGAATAGTCTGATTGATCCAGATCTTTCAAATATGATCATACCATTCCTAGGGTTTCATGATCAAAACAAAATTAAGATAAAATCAATTTAAAGTGAAAAATCCAAAAATCTGGCTTCAAGTCAAATTCTAGAAATCTGGAAAAATATGATTTTTATAAAATATTTCAAAATTGAACTTGAATAGTCCAAGACATAGATAGAGCCAATATTTCACATTAAATCTGAAAATCAAAACAAAAAATACCCACGTTGATGAAGAACATCAAAAGGAGAGAACTTAGACCGTAGGGTCTTCTCTCAATAATGAAAAACAATTTAAAAACCACATCATGAAACCCTAGAATTTACTTTCAGGCTTCTAGATCCAGATCTATCATATTGATCATGATAAATCCAAGATCTTAGCCTAAAACCACAAAAATCACGAAATCAGCACCGTAGGTGTAAAAGTGGCAAAATCCAAATTTTGGAAAAAAGTGGGGATCTCATGCTATAAACATCAAATATTCATGTTATTCATTCAGATTCATCATAAAAACCATTAAACATGATCAGGATATTCAAAATAGCCACATCTCACAGATTTGAGCACATGGGGGTCTACCCTACGGATCCACCTGTTCTCTTTTCCCCTAGTTCTCTCTTCACGTTTTACGGCTAGAGAGACTCTTGAGGTACTTAGAGACAAGTTTAGGAAGACAAAAACAGATATGGCCTTATTCTACTGCAATGGAGAAGAATAGATTACGTCTAGAATTGAAGACAGAAAATAAAAAGGGATAGGGGACTTACCTGGATTGAGCAGGCAGGCAGCAGGGGTTCCTCTTCTTCTCTTGGAGCTTCTTAGACTTCCTAAACTTCAAATTTTCGTGGCCCTTAGCTTAAGAATCTCACCTCTATTTATAGGCAAGCACAGGGGCAAGGCTGGTCCAGAAGGATATATCCTGATCCTCAGGATAGAGTGAAAATTGGAGATAATGCCCATCCATAGCCAACCAAGGTGGCTTCAGCGAATAAAATACGTAATTCGCTCATTTAAATATATATTGGACTAAAGATAAAGCTCGGAAATCGAGAGAAGGACAAAACTCGCACGTGTCTTTAGTGACCGTAAATGCACTACGGTCCAATGGTGACCGTATAGTTACTACGGGCGCGCCTGACCGTAGAGAATTTTCGGGCGCGACGGGCCCGTGAAGGAAATACGGGCAAAGTCTGCTTAGTCAATTTTTATGCATTTTTGACCTGTTTTAAGCTTTAATTACATGTTTTTATCATTTTCTCATTTTGTAGTGCAATTTGGGGTGTCTACAGCTGCCCCCTCTTTGCTGGTAATTGGAACCAATTACAAGCAGAGAGCAAAAAGACCCACCAATTGCACTTTGCAAGGATTAAGTGGATGATTTTGGTAAAAAGAATTCATTGTGGAAGATTTGCTAAGAAGTCCCTCAGCTTAAGGGCCAAATCCTCCTCTCTCCTCTCACTGAGCTCTCGTGGCTATGAAGTGAGATTTGAGACAAAAATTTGTTTTTTTTTTAACAAAAGTGGGTAAGATGGCAATCCTGGCCAAATCCTCCTCTCTCCTCTCACTGAGCTCTCGTGGCTATGAAGTGAGATTTGAGACAAAAATTTGTTTTTTTTTTAACAAAAGTGGGTAAGATGGCAATCCTTGCAACTTACAACTAATATGGACATTAATCTTTTTGAAAAAAGTGGAGAAAATAATAAAATATGCAATTTTTGGCTTTGCCCGTATTTGTCTTACGGACAGATACTGCCCGTAGTTGTTCACGGGCAAACGGGACCGTAGTGCCTTCACGGGCGTCTGATGCCGGTACTGATGTTACGGATTTTACTC
The DNA here is from genome assembly GCA_947561395.2 of Buxus sempervirens. Taxonomy (NCBI): domain Eukaryota; kingdom Viridiplantae; phylum Streptophyta; class Magnoliopsida; order Buxales; family Buxaceae; genus Buxus; species Buxus sempervirens. The sequence continues at coordinate 20,171,492 of OX387195.1, forward strand.
TCCTTCTTAAGACCGCGATCGCGAATTTTCTTCTTCTGCTCTCATTTTGCCCTAAAATCCTCTACGCCCGCACTCTTCTCTCCGGTCCCTGTTTCTTCTTCTCCAACAGTCCGACTTCATCTCCGACGAGCTTCTCATTTTCCGGCGACTACTATTCTTCTCCGGCGGCATTTGCTATTTCCGGTGATCACTGTCGTTTCCCATTTTCCGGCGACCATCTTCGACGATTTTGTTTCATTGCCGCTCCATTTATATCACTGCCGAGACTATTGCTTCAAGCCTATTCATTGTCAGACCATTGCATCTTCTCGTCACTTGGGATTTCGTTCAAAGCATCTACAAATTGCACTTATTCGTGAGTGAACTTAGCATTTCAATCCTTTCTTTGCCCATTTCCACATAAACAGGTATGCCGAAAATCCATGTTATGTTTGTGGTATTCTTATAAGTTCTCGACTTGTGCCACTTCTTGATTCCTAATTGAATGCTTTAGATGATAACTTCGAAATCTCCCAGATGCTAATTTACCTCATGATTCATCACAGTCTTGATTTTTATACTACTGTTCCATCCGAAAATTGATGCTTTCTGCATGTCCATGTATATATTTTTTCTAGCTGATTGAATGAACAACTTCTCATGCTTTTGGATTTTATTCCTGGGGTACCCAGCTGACTGGTTTGCAATTTTCCTGATTTACTGAGTTCATGCCTTGTTTGCTGTATGCTTTGGACATTGATCATCATGGAGCAACTTTGCCTTTGTCATTGGGTGTACTTAAACTCTTTACTGTTAGACCTTGTATTGTTGACAGGCTGATTAGCTTGCTAGTAACCCATGCATGTACTATTGATAAACTTGCCTTTTCCAGGAATTTTTCTGCACACTCCCCATGCACACATGGTTTATTTTTATGCTGTCACTTGTTCCAAGTCTTGACAAATCTGAATGCCTTCCTCACTTGAATGCTCCAACTTTCTGCTAACCTCACTTTTCACATATAACTTTTATATGTTTCCTTGATTAAATCCCAGATAGATAATAAAAGTTGAACTCCTTTAGTTGGCTCTGGACTTGATCAGGAATTTCTGACTCATTTTCTTCCATTCTCCCTTTTTCCTTTTTCCTACAAATCAATTAAACTTGGTTAGAATGAAGTGTGCGTGCGTCGGAAACGCGGCACGGAATAATTCGAAGTTGCCACCGCCTGATGGGGTGCAGGCGGACACCTGGGTGCCTAATCTTTGTCCTATTAGGGCTTTTTGGTCTACGGCTTGAGATTCTAAGTCTGTTCTCGGTTGCGGTCTGGGGAAGTCCATAGACACCCTAGTCCGCCCCGTCGGATGACGGGTCCCATGGGTTCCCTTGTTTGAGTCAGCTTACATTGGTCTCACCTGATTCCTAATCCGATATGCAGTTTGGTTAAGTCTGGCGAGACCACCTGAGTGGTGTGAGTCCCTTTAATTGCTTTTATCTTGATTACTTAGGTGATCTGAGTCTGGTTGGGTGGGCCCCATTGGAAGGCCCACGGTATCCTTGGTGGGCTTAGTCAAGCCCGTGTACCCTTGTGGACCTCAGTCTAGCCCGAGAGGTCCTTTGGGCTTTGGTTAGTTCAATTGATTTTACTTTAGGTTCAGATTTAAAATTTAAGTGTTTTTCATGAAAAGGTGGGCCGGATAGGTTCATGGGCCCCTAAGGTGGGCCCACATGGTGGCCAAGTATTTTTATTGGAGTTATCTTTTTAATCTGCCAAAGTGAGTTGGACACTGGGCTTGGGCCCCGTAGTCCAAATCTGGGCTTGTAAGCCCAAGTTACCATAAGTTAGGGTTTGCACCCTTCCTTGGTTCGGTTGGTGGGCTTTGGCGGGCCCGGTAGGCCCTTGCCCTTGGTCTCGGCCAAACCACGCAATTCATGCATCAATTTCACATAACAAGGCTTGGGTGGGCCGCATTGGGTCTGGGCCACCCGGTTCAAATTGTTCATTTTACTTAAGTTATTTAATGGCATGCTTTGGTGTTTATTGGGCTTGGTGGGCCCCGTTGGAAGGCCCACTGGAAGTCAAGTTTGACCGGGAGTCCAAGTCCCATGTCGGGTTTCCGGGTGACCCAGAAACCCTGTTGGTTTGGAAATGGCATTCACATTCAGTAATAATCACAACAAGAAAATACACAAGATTGACACTATCAGGAAAAAAATTGGCTCACTGTGCTGGGTCCAAGGGGAGGTACCTGGGGGCCTTGTGGGGCGGAGTGAAGTGGAGCCCACGGGGTGGGGTACCTCCCTGTACCAAGGTACGAGTTGGACGTGCAATGAACAAAGGGGTGGGGGTGCGGGGGGCGAAGCCCCCCGCGGTACAGTAAAGGGTATTTTCGGAATTTTTCAAAAATCTAACAATTCGGCATGTTTTTGGGGTATGCGCTCACTTCCTGAAGTGAGCGCCAGTAGGCGCTAAGAACCGGGAGAAATTTTGACCTGGCGCTCACTCGATACTAAGTGAGCGCGAGCTGGGCGGGAAGTGGGCGCGAGATGGGCGCCAGCTGGGTGCGAGATGGGCGCCAGAATTACGCATGGTTTTAAGTGGGCGCCAGCTCGGCGGGTAGTGAGATAAAAGGGGCGCCTACTTCCTAAGTGAGCGCCAAGTGGGCGGCGACTCATTGCGATTTTCAACTCTCTGTTATTTTGAGATCTCCATCTCTGGCCGATTTTTTTCGGTCTGTAATTGTTCCACAGGTCTCCTAATATGCCCAGAACACCTCCCAACTAATTTTGGATTTAATCTAAACACATTTTATTTCAAGTTGTAATTCACTTTCATGCTCGGACTCATGATATTCCAGAAAACCAGAAAACTAACAATACAACCATGCAATCGAATAATATGCCCAGGACACTTCCCCGGGCTTCGACCACTCCCCAGAAGGCACTCACACTTGTATTCAAATTAACTAAAATACTTCATCCCACAACTCCCAATCTCTTTAAAGGGAAAAAAAAAACCAAACCCGATAAAAAAACAAACAGCTACAGATGCATTAACAGCTTATAAAAAAAGGGGGGGTGATGGGAGCATGCTCAAGGGTGCACAAGCAGCAAATAGCATGTTAGCAAGTCCAGCACAATAAAAACAAAGAAAACCACATGCAGACATTACATGCACTTTCATCCACAGACTGGTCCTTCAAGCAGGCACACTAACATCCAAAGAAGGGAATGAGGAGGACCACTTGATCAATCTGAAGAAAGTGTTTGATCGGCTCAGGAAGTACAGTCTACGGCTTAACCCGGCTAAGTGCGTCTTTGGGGCTACATCAGGGAAGTTACTGGGATTTATTGTGAGCCGAAGAGGAATTGAAATTGACCCGGCTAAGGCCAAGGCCATAATTGAAATGCCAGCACCCAGAACCGAGAATGAGGTTCGTGGCTTTCTCGGGAGGATTCAATACATAAGCCGGTTCATAGCACAACTCACGGCTATCTGTGAACCAATTTTCAAGCTTCTGAGAAAAGATAACCCGACGGTCTAGAATGAGGATTGCCAGTAGGCCTTCGATACGATCAAGGAATATTTACTAAACCCACCTGTACTAGTGCCACCAACCCCAGGAAGACCACTGATCCTGTACTTGTCAGTGTTGGAAACATCGATGGGATGCGTCTTGGGGCAGCATGATGAGACGGGTAGAAAAGAAAGGGCCATTTACTATCTGAGTAAAAAATTCACGGAATATGAAGCTAAGTATTCATCATTGGAGAAGACTTGCTGTGCTCTAGTGTGGGCCACTCAGAGGCTAAGGCATTACTTCCTTAGTCACTCCACACTATTGATATCCCGAATGGACCCGCTGAAGTACTTATTTGAGAAACCGGCACTGACTGGTAGGACGGCAAAATGGCAACTACTACTGTCCGAGTTTGACCTCACATACATCACCCAAAAGGCGATCAAGGGTCAAGCCATAGCTGATCACCTGGTTGCACATCCTTTGCCAAAATATCAACCCTTGAAAACCAACTTCCCAGATGAGGCAATTCTGTACACTGAAGAAGAGGACAGTGAGAGTTCTTGGCAGATGTTCTTCGATGGGGCCGCCAACATGAATGGTAATGGAATAGGGGCAGTCTTGGTTAAGCCATATGGGTCACACATCCCGATTGCAGTAAAGTTGAGATTCCAGTGCACCAATAATATTGCAGAATATGAGGCATGCATAATTGGGTTGCAAGCCGCCATGGATCATGAAGTAGAGGAACTTGACGTATACAGGGATTCGAGTCTTATCATCTTCCAAACAACTGGTGAGTGGAAAACCAAGGATCACAAATTGATCCCCTATCACCAATACTTGGAAGAAATAAGCACAAATTTCACTCGAATTTCCTTCAACTATATGCCAAGGGCCAAGAATCAGTTTGCGGATGCTCTAGCAACATTGGCTTCAATGGTCAGCATACTAGAAGGAGTAGACATCAGACCGCTGGAAATTGAGGTTAGAGATGAATCGGCTTACTGTCTCGTTCTAGAGGGAGCACCAGAAGAAGAAGCACCGTGGTTTCAAGATATCAAAAATTTCTTGAACAATCAGAGTCTGCCAGAAAATGCCACTGCTACTAAGAAGAGGACAATACAGAGATTGGCTGGTCAATTTCTGCTAAGTGGTGGACTTGTGTACAAGAGGTCACATAACGACATTCTGCTCAGATGTGTTGCCAAGGCTGAATCGGAAAGATTGATTGAAACTGTACATGGAGGAGTTTGTGGACCCCATATGAGCGGACACATGCTTGCGAAGAAAATCTTGAGGCTGGGATATTACTGGACGACCATGGAACATGATTGCTGTATACATGTTAGGAGGTGCCACCAATGTCAGATATATGCAGATAATAAGCATGCACCCCCAAGTGAGTTGCACAACATGACATCCCCATGGCCCTTCTCTATGTGGGGCATAGATGTTATTGGCATGATTTCACCTAAGGCATCGAACGGGCACAGATTCATCCTGGTGGCGATTGATTACTTCACTAAATGGGTGGAAGCAGCATCATATGCAAATATCACAAGCAACCATGTTATTAAATTTTTTAAGCACAATATCATTTGTCGCTATGGACTACCAAGTGCCATAGTATCAGACAATGCTTCAAATATTAAGAACAAGGACATGAAGAAGATGTGTGAGCAGTTTCAGATCACCCACCACAAATCAGCTCCATACAGGCCAAAGATGAATGGGGCAGTGGAATCAGCAAATAAGAATATAAAGAAAATCATTCAAAAGATGGCAGTAAGCTACAAGGATTGGCATGAAATGCTACCGCTTACTCTACATGCCTACAGAACCTCGATCCGGACTTCAACAGGGGCAACCCCGTACTCCCTAGTCTATGGGATGGAAGCAGTCTTGCCAGTGGAAGTAAAAATCCCATCACTCAGAGTGCTCATGGAAGCAGAACTGGAAAAAGCCGAATGGGTACAGTCAAGACATGATCAACTCAACTTGATAGAAGAAAAGCAGTTGAAAGCGCTTTGTCATGGCCAATTGTACCAGAGGAGAATGGCCCGGACCTACAATAAGAAAGTGAGGCCTAGAACTTTCCAAGAAGGAAACCTAGTTCTAAAGAAAATTCTACCATTTTTGGAAGACCCTCGTGGTAAGTTCAAGCCCAATTGGGAAGGGCCTTATGTAGTCAAGAAGGTCCTGTCAGGGGGTGCACTCATCTTAGCAGAAATGGATGAGTCAGATTTTCCTGAGCCAATTAACTCTGATGCAGTAAAAAGGTATTTTTCTTGAGTGAATATTTCTAGGAAATGATCCGAGGCCATTTTTCTTAATTTCCTTCAAGATTTTAAATCCCTAGTCTAGCCAAGTTGAGCCGGTTCGTTTCTTTGACAAACCCAAACCAGATTTACAGTCTTATACTGGGGCAAAGCAAATTAGGGCAAAGCCAATTGGGACAACGTTAAGGAAAAAAGAAAAAAAAAGAGAAAAAAGCAATGAAAATGGCAAATGAAAGCCAAATGTGAAAAAAGATGAAAAAATGCAATTTGGAGGAAAAGGGTTAAATTCATCATGATTGTAAGTCCGGTTGACCTATTTCCACATTTGAAAATGTTTGGGCCTTTAATACCCTTTCTTTCATAAACCAAACCTAGCCTTTGTTTCGTCCCATTTTTAAGCCCTCGGTGATCTTAGTTTGTTCATTCAAATGTCAGAGTAAGATTGGTGATGACGGAATGCAGAAGCCGGCCCTAATGAAAACCGTAACTGGCGCTAGGGGCAATATCGACAAAAAGGCAAAAAGAAAAAAAGAAAAAATAAAGAAAAATCAGAGGTTGAGTTGATCATCGAAATATGAGATTGAAGCAAAATCGGCATAAGCAGAATGGGGTCAGTCTTGGCATTTTGGGATGACTCTAAAGGTCCTAAGATGGACGGTTCTGATCCCTCATTATTTTTTGGACTACCCTTTTCATTATTTAACCTGGTTCTAATTCCTTTAATTATAGGTGATTAAGGGCATGGACCAAATTTCAAAAAAAAACAAAAAAAAATATAAAAAGGAAAAATTAGACTTTGGCCAGTGATGAGAAATCAAATACTTTTCATAAAACCTTTGTTTTTACAAGCATCTGAACATTCTGAGGCCAATAATATAAAAATTTTATTTTGAATTGAATACTTTGGCTTTCCACTATTGGAGTTCAATTTCGTACAAAGGTATGAAAGAAAAATATGCAGGAAATAAGGCTAATCTCTGTCTCCTAGCCGCTCCTCAAGCTCCCGAATCCGAGTTGCCTGAGCTGCGATAACTCCAGAAGCCCCCTCTGCAGCGGGATCACTCAAGAAGGAAATGACCTCATCTGAAAGAGTCTGCCTAATCCGCATGCTCCTAAGGTCGGCTAAAGCATCCTGGTGCTTCTGCCTCAGTGCTCGGACTTCAAGACAGCAGGCCTGCCTATGCTCCTCAAGTTGCTTCTCCATAGCCAGACAGCGAGATACCTACTCTGCAAGTTGCCTTTCCATGTCAAGGCCCCGTATCCTAAGCTCCTGGGCCTCTCGTACCCATATCTGCTGAAGTCGCTTGTGAGAAGCTCTCTCAGACTCCAAGATATCCTCATAAGTAGGAGCCAAGATTGCAAGAGGATCTTCAGGTACAGGTGCCTGACTCTGTATCTACTCCCTGATCCAGAAGAGATAGTCCTTCACATGAGATTCTGAGAAGACCGGGCCATGCATAAAGCGAACATATGACCACTCTCTCATCAACCAAGCATTCAGCTTCATGGTGGCTGGTGAAAGTGGCCCAAGGCGGTCCTCATATCCACTTGGGATTATAATCCCCTGGGTTGCTTTGAACTGACGAAGAACCCGCAAAGGAAGGTAAAGCACCGCATGTCTCAGGCCAGCCAGAACCAGAAAGTTGCGATCTCGGAAGCTGATCACAGTCTCTGCATTGGGCTGATAAATACCAGGCCACCTCACTTGATCATCCTGAAAGAAAGTAAACCAGTCCTGTTTACCTCCTGGAGTGTTAGGACACCCCCGGTTGCTCATTAAGATGGGAACCTTCAAGCTTGGGAAGAAATGTCAATTGATCTCCTCCATCTGACTAAAGTGGTCAAGTAACCAAAGCTGCAAAGGAGAAGGGATATTTCAGTATATTGTAAAAAAAAAAAATCAAAAATTAAAAAAAAGGAAAAAGAGAAAAAGAAAAAAAGGAAAAAAAAAGCAAAAAAAGAGAAAAGAAAAGAAAAAAAAAAAGAGAAGAGAAAGGAAAAGAAAGAAAGAAGAAAGAGAAGAAGAAAAAAAAAGGAAAAAAGAGGATCATCTCTGCTGAGGGGAAAATACTACTTCAATCAAAACCAAGACATGCTCAGTGCCTTTCCCTCTGGGTTTTCATTGAAATAAATTACAGCATCTGGAAGAAGCAGTCAGGCCTTAGTCTTCGGATTTGAAAGAAAAAAAGAAGAAGCTTTGAAGCAGTTGCATGTTTCCTCCTTTAAACAAAGGTTTCCAATTCTGAAGAAGGATTTTACTAGAGCAGTAAGAAGGCATGAATGAGAGGTCATGGGTTGTAAGGGTATGAGGTTAGATCAACAGATCATAATTTTCAAATCCATCAATCAAGAAGAGGCATTCACTTGGGTAGTTGAAAAGAATGAAGGCAGGCTATGGGCAACAATGGCACATACATCCTTATTGAGAGAGCAAGAAGATGAAGAAGCAAAAGCAAGTTGCAGAATATTCAAGCACAGGTTTGGGCATCAAATGGCACCCAGGTAAATCAAATAAGAAAATCAATCAGAAAAATTCAATAAAATATTTCCTTCCTTATTGTTGAAAAACATCAAAAGCAATTGAGTTTGCAGAGGTCAATTTTAAATCCACATTCTTTTCAAAATTTGCTTGTCTCAAATTTCTTATCATAGCCACGAGAGCTCAAAGAAATCTGAGATAAAGAAGAGACGCCACCCCGTCAGACTATACACAGCAGGGATTTCATTGGCTATCTTCAAATCCATGTTTTTTATCACTCATTTGTTTGACCAAAGCAAGTTCAATTAATGAGGTGTCTTTCAAACGTGCAATTTTGAGTTGTGTCTATTCTTTGCTGTTCATTGTGCTACAACTCCAGCAAAGAGGGGCAGTTGTAGACACCCCAAAATTGCACGATTTTTGATAAATCTTGAAGGAGAGAAATATTTTATAGGAATTTTCAGTTCTTTGCATTGGGTTTGAGATATTTAACCCATTTGAATCCAAAACAGAAAAGGAAAAGTCCCGAATTCAATCTTTTGTGCAAAGTCAAACTTTTTCCAGTTGAATTTTGTTGACTTTTGACCCCAGAAAATGAAATATTTTTTAAAGCCAGATTTCAAGATAATTTTTCCCGGTAATCAGGTTTTTAGCCATGTTATTGCATAAAAGAATTTTTTGAGATTTTAAAACTTGGCGAATACCTTGGTTTTAACATATTGAACCTTTTTTCCAGACCTGAAAATCGGAATTTTGCCTTGAACTGGAAAGTTGACTTTTTATTCAATTGGAATTTGGGTCTGGAACTATTTTTAATGGATTCAAATGGGGGGGAGGGGGGGGGGGGGGGGGGGGGGGAGGGTGTTTGCTTATTTACATGTAATATCTTAAGTAAATGGAGATTAAAAAATACGAGGACATTTACTTAAACGATATTACATGTAAATAAGTATTGCCTGTGTTAAAATTTGGAAAAAAGGCTTTTTTCCTTGTATCCGGCAACTCAGGCCGGATACAAGTACCTTTCTTTGTATCCGGTGGAAAAGGTCGGATACAAGGAAGCTTTAGTGTATCCGGCATCGTAGGCTAGATACATTAAAGCCCTTGTGTATCCGGCTTGATATGCCAAATACATAAGTTTTGCTCAAAAATTAGGGTTTTCCGAGAGAAATCACTTTTTACCATCATATCCCTCATTAAATGAGGAGAAATCTCGGAAACAGCCTTAGGGTTAAGGTTGGTGGGTTCTAGACATTAAGTTGTGTCTACCAACAACCCTAGCCTTTGCCTATAAATAGGAGGCTCCTCCTTAAGCAAATGGCTATTAACTCTTGTTTTGAATTCTGGCCAAGAAGAACTCCAAGAGAAGAGGGAAACCGCTGCGGAAGTGCTTCCAGAACCCAAGTAAGCCTCAAACTTTTCTTTTATTTTCTGTCTTTACATTTCGAGATCTAGATCTCTTCTTCTACCTTTCTATAGAATAAGGCCTTCTATGTGTGTGAAAATCCTTCCCTGGCTCAAAGTATCTCGAGACTCCCCCTAGCCGTAAAACGTGGTGGCGGGATCTAGGAGAAACGAGACTGGGGATTGACCTTAGTGCTAGAACCTATGTAGCATAAAGCCTTTTTGATTGATTGTAAACCGTTTCATATTCAAAGTACCCTTGATTATATTGAAGAACCGTGTTTAACGGGGAGAGAGAACAAAGGGAAACGATAATGGAACGGAACCCTAGGCTGTTTTAGAACCTTATTTGGATGAATATGTATGCATGCTATGTTATTATATTGATCTTGTATGGTTTTTCACACTTGCACATACATATCACTATTTTGGCGGGACAGGCTCACATTTGAGGATTTATTACATTCATTGTGATAAATCTCAAATAAATGGCCTCAATCAATTCTGGAATGTCTTTGGATGATTTTTTAAAGGTTTTGTGTTCATCTTGCACGAATTGCACACACTTTGTCACATTTTTGCATTGTTTTTCTCCAAAAAGGGCTTAACTTGACAGCAACTGTACCCCGACTTCGGACACTCATAACTTCATTGTCCGGATGAATTTTGGAGTGATTCTAAAACCATGGTAAAGGTGAGGCTGTCTAGTTTATGCCCACCAAATTTCATTAATTTTTATCGAGCAGATTTTTGACACCTCTCTGTCGAAGTTGATTGGTCAGTTCAGGTTTAAATACAGAACTTGTCACTTCGACGGAGCGCCATGTGTTTGTTTTAAATCTGATTCGAGTGATTTTTGTTTTTGGGCACTCCTTTATGAGTCTATTTTCAAATCCAGTTGGTTTCATATTTTTTTGACTCCATTTGAATTATTAGTAACAGATTTACTCAGAACTGCTCAATGGCACTTTTCTAGGTAAATCTGTGATCTTCGGGGCCTGTTCGGGAGACAACCCAAGGCACATCCGAATGAGTTTTTGTATGAGGCTAGTTTCTTTTGAAAGATGGCCATACAGACTTCATTGACACCAAATTTCACGGATTTCTATGAAGTATATTTTTCTAGGTGATTTTCCAAAGTTACCTACTTGTTGCTTTTAATCATCCCCAGCAGCAACTTTAAAGGAGCATAACTCCTAGGATTTCAACCAGATTGACTTGAAATTTTGCATGAGTCCCTTATTTACCATAATCTTTCAAATGGATTTGGTTTGGATCAATTTAAAATTGGATTTGAATGATTTCAAGACAAATGGCATTACTTTTCACCGAATTTTCCGGATTTGATCCAACTTGGCTTTATACATTCTTTTGCTTGGATTTTTATCCTTTTATGACATTTCAGAAATAATATTGACATAAGAGAAGATCTAAAATCCATTTGGATCTCCGTGTGAATATATCATACACTTGTTCCTTTTTCAAGGCTTTTCATGATTTTTAGCAAGCTTCCTATTTTCTTTTAGCATGAACAAACACTTGGCAACCACCTTGTGTGGATGAATGGGGGTGCCTAACACCTTCCCCCGTTCATAATCTAATCCCCTTACCCATCTCTGGATTTGATTTTCAAGTAGGGTTATTTTTACTCTAGAATTTGCCTTTTAACACTTTTTGGCCATTTTTGCTTACTTTTGAACTTTTTTGGTGTCCATTCACACCCCAAAATTCTGAATGGTGGCGACTCTCCCAATTTTTACGTTGAGCCCCGTGTGTTGACGGAAGGATGATCATTCCGGTGATTTTTTCCCGTGTCTCACAGAGAGAGCGCGCACGTTGGTGAAGACAGTCTTTAAAACTAATAGCAAGTTTTGACCATTGTACCCTTAATTAATAAATCCTCTCAAAGCAAGAAAGCAAAAAAGCAATTTCAAAAGGGCTATTTTGAAAAGCTACACATATTGGCTGCATTTGGTAACGCTTTTGCTTTTTTGCTTCTAAAAGCAAGAAAGCAAAAAAGCAATTTTATGCTTTTCGAAAGATCTTTTCTTGAAGCAAATGCGTTTGGTAAACTTTTGCTTTGCTTCTAAGAAGCAAAAAAGCATGTTTGGTAATTACAGTAACATAGAAATTGTTTTTTGCTTTCATAAAATTATTGCACACAATTTATGTATTGTACTTAGAAATATACTCACAAATATAAGTCCAATATTATAAAAGATTCATAAAATAGGCATTTAATTACATTCAAATAATCGGGTTGGACTAAATTAAGGCGGGTTGGAAAACCCCCAACCCAAACCCAACCCGCCAATAAACGGGTTCAACACGCCAACCCGTTTATTATTATTATTATTATTTATTTTTCAAAAAATATTATTAAAATAGGGTTTGGGGGTTAATTGGATCCGGTTGTACCGAGTTCGGGTCGGGTTTTTGGGGGTTAATCGGGGTCAAAACATGATACTTTTGCCATCTTTTTTTTTTTAATCGGGTTACCTATCGGGCGGGTCATAATCGGGTTGACCCGATTACTGTTATTTTTCAAAACATATTATTAAAATAGGTTTGGGGGTTAATTGGATCCGGTTGTACCGGGTTCGGGTCGGGTTTTGGGGTTAATCGGGTCGAAACGTGGTACTTTTTAAAAAAAAACGGGTTACCTGTCGGGTTGGTGGGTCATATTCGGGTTGACCCGATTACTAGCGGGCTGGGTTTCCCCAGCCCGCACCCAATCCAATTAATAAACGGTTCAACCCAACCCGTTTATAATCGGGTTGACCCGTCGAGTCGGGTGGCATTTTGCCGGCTCTAGTAATAACAATACGTTGTTGCTTCTTAAGTGAGTATGAAGGCATCATCTTTAATATAAGAATAAAGCAATAAGGTATCAAAGGGTTTTGAAAGCAATAAAGCAATTTTGTAAAAAAATTGAGAAGCAACGTTTTGTTGCTTTCGATGAAAAGCAATAAAATTGCTTCTTTGCTTTTAGTAAATTGCTTCTCGTGTGCGTTACCAAACAGTACTTTTGCTTTTAAAAGCAATTTTTTTGCTTTCAAAAGCAAAAAAGTACTTCCGAAAAGCGTTACCAAACACAGCCATTGTTTGGCATGCTTTCCTAAGGGCCTATTCCCATTATATATACTATAGATCTTATTTCTCTTTTTTATTTAAATTTTTTTTAATAAAAATAAAGGTGCCGATTAGCATATATGCTATCAATGAAACGAACTCGCCTGACATTTTGCAATCTAAAATGCCCACCAGCTTAATACTTCTATTAATTTGTATACAATAATACAAATGGATGAAATAGTAATGGTTGGTTGGTCAGAATCTTAAATACTAGTGGATGATTGAGTTTTGGGATCTGCGGTGATCCGGTACGTTTTACTTAATGCATAAATTAATGTAATTTTTTATCCTTTACACACATAATCACGTAGCTCCTTGATCCAGATCTTATCTAATGAGTTCGTAGATCAAATTATATTATGGGTCCCATGTGCACAGAGGTCTCTGTGCGGCCTCACATCCTCTCCAACGCCTCCTCTCCTAAATTTTTACTGCAGCAACGAAAGTGTGCCGTGTGTCCTCATGGGTCCCACATAACTTTGCTTTTTGACGGGAACGTTAAAATTCCATCCTAACATTTCTGAACTAAAAAAAAATACGTAAAGAAAATAAAAGAAGTCCCGTCTTCTCCATTTTGAAGAAGCAACAGTGAATCTGAAAAAAACCTCTAAATATAAAAAATGAAACGAACGAAGTCATATATTACACAGGCTTCCCCATTTTAACGAATTCACGTAAAGCAAGAAACTGAAAAAAAAAAACCTAAAACTGATATCTTATTTCCCTTTTTTGTTTAAATTTTTTTTTAATAAAAATAAAGGTGTTTGATTAGTGATTAGCATATCTATACTATATATAAAAAGAACACAGACTTGAGAAACGTGTCAAAAAAATATGAATTTTTTTCCAACAATAGCCTTCTAATGTCATTTTGTCTCTTATATTCAAATAGCTAATTTTGTCATTTTCTTTTTTCATTAATTTTCTAAAAGATACCCTTCAACAATTTGTTATCCCTTGGGTTCCTAATTAACATCATTTTTCACTTTTCATAAGATACCCAATAATAATTTATTAGCCCTTACATGACTTAAACCCTTTTTTATATTTTTCACTTTCCAAAAATAACCTTCTAACAATTTTGAAATCCATTACATGTCTAGGAGCATGCTGCACATGCACCATGCTAGTATAGAATAATACAAATGGTGAGTTCAGAATCGAGATCCTTGTATTTCGGATGAAATGATCGATAATGGTTGGTTAATCATGACAGACTGGTCAGAATCTCAAATAATAGTGGATATATAATTGGGTTTTGAGATGCCCGGTGTCCGGTGATCCGGCTCGTTTTACATGCATAAATTAATGTTATCTAATGAGTTGGTGGATCATAATATATTATGGGTCCAATTCGTAGGCGTCCCATGTGCACGGAGATGGCGCGGTCCCAAGTCCCAACACCAACACGCATTTCACGTTCTGGGGAGTCTCTGGTCTAAAACTATTTTGAGGTTACAACTGTGTCTGTGAGAGTGAGAGAGAGAGGGCTTCTGGTTTGCCCTTATATATATCTGCGTCTTTCCTTTCTCTTTGTCTCATCCATCAGTTTTATTTTTCTCCTATGCGATCGAGATGAGGTTCTGCAAATCTCCTTTGTCTTTTCTTTCTTCTTCCAGCATGATGGTTATGGTTGCGGTTTTGTTTCTGTTATTCGCTTTGTCATCCGCGCTGGACATGTCGATCATCAGCTATGATGACAAACATGGAGCAAAACCCAGTTGGAAGAGTGATGATGAGGTCATGGATATCTACGAGTCTTGGCTGGCGAAGCACGGCAAGGTGTATAACAGTCTGGGGGAGAAGGAGAGAAGATTCCAGATCTTTAAGGATACTCTGAGATTCATTGACGAACACAACGCGGAGAACCACACCTACACGGTTGGTTTGAACTTGTTTGCTGATCTCACAGATGAGGAGTACCAATCCATATACCTCGGTGACGAGAGCGTTAATGCCTCCGGAACAGAAAGCGATCGTTATGCTTTACGGCCGGATGATCGGTTACCGACGTCCATTGACTGGAGGAAGAAAGGTGCCGTCGTTCCCGTCAAAAATCAAGGACCTTGCGGTGAGCCCTTCTCTTTAATTACTTTGTCAACAATAGCTACTTATTACGTTAATTAGCAACCAATGTAATAAAAATAGGACAGTTTAATTTTATCTTTAGTTTTTGATGAGATGATTAAGTGTTTGACGGTAGTAAGATCATATCTTCTTCTTCTTCCGACTATGTAATTAATGGTGAATCTTTGGTTTGTGGTTTGGAATTAATGTGAAAAACTGTAGGAAGTTGTTGGGCGTTTGCAGCGGTTGGTGCTGTGGAAGGAATAAACAAGATCGTAACCGGACGCCTGATATCTCTATCAGAGCAAGAGCTAGTGGATTGCGATGTGTCTAACAACGGCTGCCGTGGTGGTTTAGCAAGACGTGCCTTCCAGTTCATCATAAAAAATGGTGGCATCGATACTGAAAAAGATTACCCTTACCAAGCTGCTGAAAAGCAATGCAAAAACCAAAAGCTGGTTTGTATTAGGTTTCCAAAGATCTGATATAGATGATAGTTTGGATGGAAGGTTCTGGTTCTAGCTAGTACTTGAACTACTCTTATTCTTGGGTCATTACAAATATTTTGGCATATTTTTATTGTTTTGTCTGCAGAAAAATGTTACTATTGATGGGTACGAGAATGTTCCACGGAACAATGAGAAAGCCTTGCAAAAAGCAGTGGCAAATCAACCAGTCAGTATCAGCATTGACGCTAGTAGCAAGGCGTTCAAACAGTACCGTTCGGTAAGGAATCTCTTTTTCATACACCGACATTATGATTGGTGCATGTAATTCAAATATCTCTCTCTCTCTCTCTCTCTCTCTCTCTCTCTCTCTCTCTCTCTCTCTCTCTCTCTCTCTCTCTCTCTCTCTCTCTCTCTCTCTCTCTCTCTCTCTCTCTCTCTCTCTCTCTCTCTCTCTCTCTCTATGAATTCTATAATGAACCAGCACCAATTGGTGCGCACGATTAATCTCTAGGGCGCTCGATTACTTGTTGGATTAGGCAATTAATCGAGAAGTTCCAATTGCACAAAAATAAAAGTTATGTTTTAAAGGAAAGGGCAAATTAAGAAAAGAAAATGCTATGTTTTTGGCCTTCATTGTAATATTTTCAAAAAGTTTCACTTTTCCCTCAAAAAGACTTTTCAAGGCATGTTTTTTTTAAATACCCCAAAAAAAGTCACCCTTGACCATAATTTCTCCATAAAATTTTAGGGTTGTCATGATACCAAAAGCATGAACAACGTTTATGCATGCCCAAAGTTAGGTCATATCTTCATAGTTACGTATAGCTATGCTAAAGTGGTAGATGATAGGCAATTTGAGTATTGAGTTTGTGAGTTTGTTCTTAAACAAACCCCTATGTCTCCAATTCTAGGAACTATGTGACTATTGAAACCAATGATCACAAGAAATGACTGAACAGTTGAGCGAAAATGCCCTGAATTAAACAATATAACAAAATAGGAATAAAAAAAAAACTAACAAGATTGGAAGATAGATTTGCATGGTTTGACCTTAAATGCCTACATCGACGGGAGTACGAGATGAAGTGATCCCCTAGAGAACAATGTGAATACAACAGGTTCTTCTGCTCACCACACTGCTCTCTCAAAAAACCTAAACCTTTCTTAGAAATAACAAAAGGCAATACACATACTGAAAATGGCCTAATAATTTCCCCCTTATATGGTACCCCATTGGATACTAGATAAGGTTGAAATTCAAGACATCTATATACCAACCAAGCCTTAATTAAAAGAATAAGATGTTTTAATAGTTGTCTCAGTGATCTTTACCGATACTGGCTTGTTAATGAGCACAAGTATCATTAATAACAACTCTTCATTGATCCTTCTACCTTTTCAGGGTATATTTACAGGGGAATGTGGTACAAAGTTGAACCATGGTGTTCTTGCAGTTGGATATGGCAAAGAAAATGGTGTTGATTACTGGATTGTGAGGAACTCCTGGGGTTCCAAGTGGGGAGAGGGAGGATATATCAAAATGAAGCGCAATTCAGCTAACACAGTTGGAAAGTGTGGACTCGCTATACGTCCTGTGTACCCTATTAAGAATCGTCAGAAGAGTAGCAGTGCTTGAGAAATGGCCATTGATGTGCAAGAAGGGGAATAAAGAGTTGGAAGCTGCAGTGAAGGATAACTTCTGCTTATCAACCCGTTGTTGTGATTTAGCACATAAGTACCTTCATTTCTATTTTAGTCGTTGATTACAATTGGATGGACCATTTATCGGTGTTCATTAATAAGGTCTTCTTTCAGCCTCAGCCATAATGGATTAACCTAGTTATGGTTATATTAATTGCTGATTTTTATTTTCCATTGCTTGAATTGACGAACTGCCGTGATGCTTTGTATTGCAAATTATATCATGGTCTGGATGACGCTCGTCTAACGAAACAAAAAGCAATTGGTTTGCAATTTTAAAGATTGTTTTAGTATGGATCACACTTGTTTAATCTAAACTAGGGGAATGCACGCACATAGTGCGTAGCAAAAGAATTAGAACAATTAGTTATGACACACTGCGGTAACAAACCAAGTATTAGAGCAATTAGTTATGACACATGGCAATAACTAACAAAGTTTTATAATAAAATTGAAAATAATTGGAGGGCTTTTTATGAAGTGAACGTCAACCAAAAAATAATGGATTGGCTTTATATAGTGATAGATGATACATATGATACATGGTCAAAGGCGGAGCCAGAAAATATCTATATTTGTTATACAATAGACCTTATATAAGACTTCCATGAAAGCATACAAAAGTGCCTCTAATTATATCAAACAAAATATGTAAATGCCTCTAATTATATCAAACACAAATACGTTAAAAAAAAGGAAAAATAAAAAAATATTGTAGTAACTCACCTTATTTGTATGTATATTGAAGTTGTGCTCGGCTTTCCCTCGTAGAACTAAATTCATCTATTATTGACTATACCAACTTGTCTAGCAATCTCCTTTTTGATCAAATAGTGGCATTCAGTTGTTGCAAAAGTCTACAACCAAGCATCTTTAATGAAGTAGATAACAAAGTCAAATGGGTAGTCGGTGGTATTTCAGAGACCTTAGGGTAGTTATTTGTAGTTGTCAAAAACTAAAGGGAGGTTAGTGAAAAGATCCCGAGATTAATGTATCCCTTACATAATGAATAATATATTATTAGTAAATTCAACTGGAGGAATATTCCCTAAATTCTGGCCCTCCCTCTTTTTCCCAAAGATTGCCCTCTACAACCAAAAGAATCCCAAACATAATCGACATATCCACTACTCTTTCCACTTTCAAATTTAAACCCCACCCCCTACTTCTATGCTACACTTGTTGGGTTCAAGATGTGTAGTATGCACTTGCCACCACTAGTTTTTATATAAGTGAAGCATGCAAACATGCTCATTTTTTGAGTTGGATGGGATAACATTGTGCATCGAACATTTTCTTTTACACAAGACACACACAGTATAGTCATTAATTTAGAAAAAATAAAATCTAATGCTAAGTATGGATGTGAGTTTTAAGTGCCAGCCTTGCTCAAACCAAATCACAAAGTAGTGGGACATGGATTTCTAGTTAATATAGAAGCCTTATATTTTTTTACAATTATTTCCATGATGGTAAGCTCTATTTTCTTTCCTGGGTTGCAATATTGCAAACCCTATTAATATGACTAGCGAAGTGCACGTGCAATACTGCACGTATGTAATTTGGAAGTGGGTGAGACCCGTATGCAATAGTTCCAACTATGATACAAACCTGGTGAAAATTTGAGGCATACATTTGAATCTTTTGGTAATGCTGGTCAATATAAGTCAGAAATTAATTTTCCAACTCATTCATCCGCCAACCAATTGATCCATATCCCCAAGAATAGATAAAGAAAAACAAAACAAAACAATCTAAGTAGTGGAAACCATTCTACATAGCTAGAGACATCTACCAAGAACAATAAAAGGAAGAACAAAACAAAAAGCAATCAACAAAGTAAGGATGGATAGCAAACTTCCCACAAGTGAATTTGTGACCAACATATACAACGTGTATGTGGGGCTGCAACTCGTTCCAGTTAAAACCGAACCCAAACCAACCCAAATCGACTTCGGTTTGCGACTTCGGTTTGCTTCGGTTTCTTATATGTTTGGTTTGGTTTTGTTCCAAAATCTCTAAACCGAATTAGATCGGTTCAGTTTTGGGTTGTATGCTTAGTTAAACCGAACTGGACCGAAAACCAAACCAAAATCATACATTTTTCTAAACCGAACCAAACCGAAGCAAACCGAAATATATATATATATATATAACTTACCTTTAACTTTTAAACATATTACAATTAACCCTTCCTTTAAATCGACTAAATCCACCCCCAATCTCCCAAAACCTAAACCCTAGCTCAACCTTTGCCTCCCTTCTCTCTGCCACCGATTGCTCAATACCTTTGTATCCCTTCTCTCTGTCGCCGATTGCCATGTGAGAGTGCCGACTTGTTGCAAGAGAGGCTCTCAAACATCTTCTCAAGCTTCGTCTTTGTCACCACATTTTCTCAAGCTTCGTCTCTGTCACCACTTGTTGCAAAACCTCTTTCTGAGACCTTACTCTCACGCATCCTTCCGCCGTCGACTATTCCCAGCCGCCACCGGTCGTCGACGTTCAAGAGCAAATCTTCGAAGCCTTTCAGCCTAGCCTCCTTTCTCACAAGTCATAGGTCAAAGTGATAACAAGAGAAGCATCTGGTAGCCAGAAGCCTCACAGGTAGTCTTACTCTTTTCCCTTGAAGCCCTAACATCTACTTCTAAGGTTTTGAATCCGAGTTCTTTGTCTTGATCCTGAGATCAACTTTATTTATCCGAAATTTCTTTGTTGAAAGCTCTCTTTCTTGAAATTCTGAATCGTTCTAACAGTCGTTTGCTTGTATTTCTTTTTAGTTTTTTACCGTTTATTCTAGAACTCTGCCTGTTAAATTTTGATTTCTTTCTGGAAACCATCTAATATAAACTTCTTCCTTTTTTTCCAGTTTTGTAAGAATGCGCTAAAAATTTCTGAGATTGTGATGGTTGCTCTTCTATTGTCTAGTTTGCCATTTTAAACTAATTCTTCTGTAACGTAAGGACATCTGCCCAATTTTTAATGACTTTAGGGTAGATTATCCATTTGATATTGTAAGCTTACTACCAATATCGTATATGCCATGGGTTTAGTTTCCAAAATCTTAACTTTAATCTTATATGCATTGCAGGAGAAGATACTAGAAATCTAATACATTAGAGCTGCTGCTCCTCAAAAGCAAGAGATTTTGGTGAAACTAGATCAAGGAAAATCAGAAGAAGCTGTTTGTTCTGAATTTTATCATAATACAAATGCAGGGAGAATGGAATTCACCATTTTGATGGTGCCACTGTAACCAAGTATTGATATGGTTGAATGAACCTAACCACTTCTTAATGAGTAATAATGAAATATTTGCTTGTGGGGTGGTTCGCTGTGAGACATGGGAAAAATCACCTAGATGATTTCCCCTCCGTCAACACACGGGGCTCAACGTAAAAAGTGGGAGAGTCGCCACCATTCAGATTTTTGGGTGTGAATGGACACCAAAAGACATCAAAATAAGCAAAAAGAGCTAAAAGGCAAATTCTAGAGTAAAAATAACCCTACTTGAAAATCAAATCTAGAGATGGGTAAGGGGATTAGATTATGAACGGGGGAAGGTGTTAGGCACCCCCATTCATCCACACAAGGTGGTTGCCAAGTGTTTGTTCATGCAAAAAAGGTAAGAAAGCTTGCTAAAAATTATTAAAACATTGAAAAAGAATTAAACAAATGTGTGATATCTTCACATGAGAAATCCAAATGGATTCCAGATCCTCTTTTATATCAATATCACTTCTGGAATATCAACAATAAATAGAAATCAAAGCAAAGATTGCAAAAAGCCAAGTTGAGTCAAATTCGGAAATTTGGTAAAAGATAATGCCATTTGTCTTGAAATCATTCAAATCCAATTTTAAATTGAATCAAACCAAATCCATTTGAAAGATTATGATAAATAAGAGATTCATGCAAAATTTCAAGTAGATTCGGTTTAAAACCTACGAGTTATGCCTCCTTTAAAATTGCTGCTGGAGATGATTAAAAGTGGTAAGTGGTCAACTTTGGAAACTCACTGAGGAAACTCGGCTCCATATACATTTATGAACTTTGGTGCGATTGAAGTCTGTATGGCCATCTTTCAAATGAAACTACCCTCGTACAAAAATTCATTCGGATGTGCCTTGGGTGGTCCCCCGAACAGGCCCCGAAGATCACAGATTTACCCAGAAAAATGCTGATGAGCAGTTCTGAGTAAATCTGTTACCAAGAGCACAAATGGAATCAAAAAATTATAAAACCAATTGGATTTGAAAATAGACTCCCAAAGGAAAACTCAGAAATAAGAATCACTTGAATCGGACTTAAAACGAACACATGGCGCTCAGTCGAAGTGACAAGTTCCGTATTCAGATTAGAACTGACCTATCAACTTCGACAGAGAGGTGTCAAAAATCTGCTTGATAGAAATTTATGAAATTTGGTAGACATAAACTATACAGCCCCACCTTTCCCATGGTTCTGGAATCACTCCAAAATTCATCCGGACGATGAAGTTATGAGTGTCCGAAGTCGGGGTACAGTTGCTGTCAAGTTAAGCCATTTTTGGTGAAGACCAACTCCAAATAGTGATAAAGTGTGTGTGATCCGTGCAAGATTAATCAAACTCCATTAAAAAACATTTGAAAACATTCCAGAATTGATTGAGGCTATTTATTTCAAATTTATCACAATAAACGCAATAAATCCAAAATATGAGCCTATCCCGCCAAAATCATGTGCAATGTATGTGTAGGTGTAAAAACCATTCCAACAACGTAGCAAAGATAGTATGCATTCATATCAATCAAAAAAAGGTTATAAAACAACCTAGGGTTCCGTTCCATTATCGTTTCCCCTAGTTCTCTCTCCCCGTTAAACACGGTTCTTCAAGATAATCTTGGGGTACTTTGAATATAGAAGGGTTTTCAAAGAATCACAAGGCTCATAGCATGCATTTAGATCAATAAAAAAAAGGGTTCTTGAACAACCTAGGGTTCCGTTCCATTATCGTTTCCCTTAGTTCTCTCTCCCCATTAAACACGGTTCTTCAAGATAATCTTGGGGTACTTTGAATATGGAACGGTTTACATAGATTCAAAAGGCTTATTCAAATAGGTTCTAGCACTAAGATCAATCCCCAGTCTCGTTTCTCCTAGATCCCGCCTTCACGTTTTACGGCTAGGGGGAGTCTTGAGATACTTTGAGCCGGGGAAGGGTTTTCATACACACATCAAGGCCTTATTCTACAGAAAGGTAGAAGAAGAGATCTAGATCTAGAATGTAAAAACAGAAAATTAAAGAGAGGTTTGAGGCTTACCTGGATTCTGGAAGCACTTCCGCAGCGGTTTCCCTCTTCTCTTGGAGCTCTTCTTGGCAAGAATTGTTGGCAAGAGAGTTGTTGGCCATTTGCTTAAGGAAGAGCCTCATATTTATAGGCAAAGGTTAGGGTTAGGGTTGGTGAGGTGGTAGACACAACATAAGGTCTATAGCCCACCAACCTTAACCCTAAGGCTATTTCCGAGATTTTCACTCATTTAATGAGGGATATGATGGTAAAAGGTGAAAGCTCTCGGAAAACCCTAATTTTGAGCAAAACTAACGTATCCGACATGTCAGGTCGGATACACTAGCGCCTATGTGTATCCGGCATATGTTGCCGGATACATTAAGGGCTACTTGTATCCGGCATTATCTGTCGGATACAAAGAAGATCCTTTGTATCCGACATTATTTGTCGGATACAATAAAGATGTTTTGTATCCGACATTATCTGTCGGATACAAAAAAAAGAAGCTTTTATCCCAATTTTAACACAGGCAATACTTATTTACATGTAATATCGTTTAAGTAAATGTCCTCGTATTTTTTTAATCTCCATTTACTTAAGATATTACATGTAAATAAGCAAACACCCCCCCCCCCCCCAATTTGAATCCATTAAAAATAGTTCCAGACCCAAATTCCAAGTGAATAAAAAGTCAACTTTCCAGTTCTAGGCAAAATTCCGATTTTTCAGGTCCGATAAAAAGATTCAACATGTCAAAACCAAGGTATTCGTCAAGATTTAAAATCTCAAAAAATTCTTTTATGCAATAACATGGCTAAAAACCTGATTACCGGCAAAAATTATCTTGAAATCTTGCTTTAAAAAATATTTCATTTTATGGGGTCAAAAGTCAACAAAATTCAACTGGAAAAAGTTTGAATTTGCACAAAAGATTGAATTCGGGCCTTTTCCTTTACGGTTTTGGATTCAAATGGGTTAAGTATCTCAAATCCAATGCAAAGAATTGAAAATTCCAATAAAATATTTCTCTCCTTCAAGATTTATCAAAAATCGTGCAATTTTGGGGTGTCTACAACTGCCCCTCTTTGCTGGAGTTGTAGCACAATGAACAGCAAAGAATAGACAACTCAAAATTGCACGTTTGAAAGACACCTCATTAATTGAACTTGCTTTGGTCAAACAAATGAGTGATAAAAAACATGGATTTGAAGATAGCCAATGAAACCCCTGCTGTGTATAGTCTGACGGGGTGGCGTCTTTTCCTTATCTCAGATTTCTTTGAGCTCTCGTGGCTATGAAAAGAAATCTGAGACAAGCAAATTTTGAAAAGAATGTGGATTTAAAATTGACCTCTGCAAACTCAATTGCTTTTGATGTTCTTCAACAATAAGGAAGGAAATATTTTATTGAATTTTCCTGATTGATTTTCTTATTTGATTTACCTGGGTGCCATTTGATGCCCAAACCTGTGCTTGAATATTCTTCAACTTGCTTTTGCTTCTTCATCTTCTTGCTCTCTTAATAAGGATGTATGTGCCATTGCTGCCCATAGCCTGCCTTCATTCTTTTCAACTGCCCAAGTGAATGCCTCTTCTTGATTGATGGATTTGAAAATCATGATCTGTTGATCTAACCTCATGCCCTTACAACCCATGATCTCTCATTCATGCCTTCTTACTGCTCCAGTAAAATCCTTCTTCAGAATTGGAAACCTTTGTTTAAAGGAGAAAACATGCAACTGCTTTGAAGCTTCTTCTTTTTTTTTAAATCCGAAGACTAAGGCCTGACTGCTTCTTCCAGATGCTGTAATTTATTTCAATGAAAACCCAGAAGGAAAGGCGCTGAGCATGCCCCGGTTTTGATTGCTCGAAGTAGTATTTGCCCCTCAACAAAGATGATCCTCTTTTTTCCCTTTTTTTTTCTTTTCTTTTTTTTCTTTTTCTCTTGCTTATTTTTTTTCTTTTTTTCTTTTTTTAACCTTTGAAAAAAGAAACCCTTATAAAGGAATGCAAATACAAAAATAGGCTTTATACTAGTGGCCTCAGAATTCTCTAATGCTTGCAAAACCAATGTTTTTATGAAAAGACATAGATGCTCATCATAGGCCAAAAATATATTTTTTTTGCTTTTTTGTGTTTTTATATTTTTTTTTTTTTTTGAAAAATGATCCAACCACTTATTAGCATATAGTCCAAAAGAATTAAAATCAAGTTGAATAATGAGAAGATTATTTCAGAAAATGAAGAAAGACCACAATAAGCCTTCAGAACCTTTAGAATCATTCCCATGACCATCGGCTTGTCAATTGATGCTCCAGACATGACGATTCTTTCAATCTGACTATTTTGCCCCAGTCTAGAAAGACATTTTCCTTCATCCAATTGAAGAGCAATTGTTTCTCCATTGTATCCATGATATGAGAATTTATGACTTCAACTTCAGCAATGATTCCCTAATGGCAATTTTGATGGCCATCAACTTGTTTATAGATGATTCATATCATAGTTCTGATTATGCTTCTTTAGTCTTGAAAAGTGAATTTTCCTCAATCACTCGAAAAGTGACTGTATCTCAAAAAAACCACCAACATGAGGACTTCACCTGAATCTAAGCCAATTCTAGACTTTCCTTTCTGACAATTTCCTTCTTGTAGATAGCTAATTATTTGTCATGTAACGCCCTTCCAGGTTTTCACTACATTTTCTCCGTTTTTTTCTTCTTCTTCTTCTTTTTTAATCCTTTATAACTAGCAACTATGTAGTCAAAACTGCCTTAATTCAAAATTTCTTAATCAAATAGGACTTATGAATGGGACGAAACGGAGGCTTGGTGTTTGTTTAGAAAGAAAAGGAATAAAAGGCCCAAATACCATATGATCAAATGGGTTAACTGAAATTGTAATTCTTAAGGCATTTCTTCCCTTGGAATGAATACAAAATTGCCCCCCCCCCCCCCAGTAATGAAGTTCTTCCTCCATTGTGATTTCTTCCTTTGAAACTTATTCCCCAGTATTGAACTCTTCTTTTTTTTTCTCATTCTTCCCTTCACAATTTTTATTTACCCATTTTGAAGACATTCTCCAAATATCCCATAACATTTGATGATCTCTTTTCCTACTTTCTTTTTTTATTTTTTCTTCTTTGCCCCCTTTTTCTGAAAACATCTTTAAAATCCCTTTTTGAACTTCAATAATGCCCCCTTCTTTTGTTTTAAAAAAAATTGTCTCTTCATTCCTTTTTTTTTTTTTTTTGCCTTAATAAATTTGCCCCAGTGTGGGGTTACAATTCTCAGTTTAGGTTACTTGGAAAAATTTATCAAGCTCAAAGGGTCTAACTAGGGATTTCAAAATTGTTGGGGATATAAGAAAGAAAGGCCTCTTATCCTTTTAAGAAAAGTTTGAATTTTCAGACTTGGTAGAGTTGCACTACACGACTGGCTCAGGATTTTTCCTTCTTTTCTTTTTTTCTATTCTTTTTTTTTTAATCAACTTCTATCAAGATAAAAGCCTCTTCAAATAGAACCTCTGTTATGAACAAATTCTTCACCTTTTGATCAATCTTATGAATTTGGATTCTTTCCATCAAATGATGCCCAATTCTATTTCCAACAAAAAGGTCAAATCTTCTCCCATATTTTCAAGTGCAAAGCCCCAAAATTTCTTCAAACAATATTATCAACTTCCCTTTGAACGAATCAGCAAATGATGCGATCCTTTCTGTATTCTAATGAAGAAACTTCAAATCTTCTTCTATCTTTTCTGTTGAAGACTGTGGGTCATCTTTGATTCCAAATGCCATAAAATTGGTCACTTCATAATTTTGCAGAATATTCTTCTCATGACACTTAAAAGGATTTGAATTTTCATATAAAATGTCTTTTTCTTCGATTTGGTCTCAAGATTGAGCCCAATGTCGAAGTCATATTCAACTTGATGAAATTCAATGGGAGATATAACTCATAAGTAAAACAGAACCTTGTTGAAAACTTTTTTTTTTTTTAAAGAAAAATGTAAAAGGGGAAAATCTTTTTTTTTTTTTTTTTTTCTTTTGAAAGAGCCTTTATTGAAATCACTTCCTGAGAACAAGGCTCCTTAGAGTCCTCAGGAAATGTGCATTCTTTTTATGGGGGTTTCTTTTCAGAGAACATGAGAATTCAAGAATTGCCCCTGTTCTCAAAGACAAAAGTTGATTTTTTTCCATTTTTGCAAAAATGTTCATCTTCTGTTAGTTGAGGCAAGAATTCCTTTCTTTGATCAGCCATTGCCTTCATATTTAGGACATCATGCTCAGCCCTTGGGAGAAGTGACGTTACTTGATCTGGAATTTGGATGACTACCCAATCAATGAAGGGAGGTTCAACCTTGGCTTCATTCTCTTCTTCCATTACCCCTTCCTTCTTTTCCTGGCATCCTTCTTTCACCTTTTTCTCATTTTCATCGGCTTGTTCATGTAGCTTACACTGCTTTGATGCTTCTGTCTGCCACTGTTCTGCTTTTTCACCCATCATTTCATTTCCTTTCAATTTTAGCTTTTCTTCTTCCTCTTCCTTCCTTTCCTTGATATTAAAATCTGCCCCTGTATGAGTCTCTTTCTCCATATGGCCCCATTCGTCTTCTTTTTCAAAATAAACCCGGACTGTGGTACCAACTGGAGCAATAAGTTGAGAAATGTCAAATCTTCTTTTTCCAGAGAAAATTGCCCCTATTGCATTTGAGCTGCCTGCCCCATTGTTGTTGGTGGGAGGAGGAGTGGGTGTGACTGAATTGAATGATAAAGAGTTATTATCCAGCAAATCCTGAATTGCGTGCTTTAAGGCCAAGCAACGATCAGTGGTATGCCCTGGAGTGCTCATATGATACTCACAGATTGCAGATGGATCATAACCCTTCCCCTTGCTTGCATGAGGATTTGGCAACCTCAAAGTCACATAACCCTTTTGAAGTAAGATGGGCAAAAGTTCAGATGGTCTCATAGGCAGTTTTGAAAACTCCCTTCTCTTCCTTACTTCTGTTTCCTCCTTCACAGGCTGTGCAGAAGGGACATTAATTTGGATAGGCAGCAAAGGAATTGGATGGGCATTGATTTGAACGGGTCCCTTGGGAAGCTGTACCATATTCACTTCTGCTTCTTTCCTTTCCTCAGATTTTTTCTTTCCATTACCATTTCCCTTTTTATGAGTGGAGTCTTGTTGACTGATCATGGTGGAATAATCAATTATCTTGCCAGATTTGATCTCATCCTCAATCTGGTCGGCCACCTGTACCAAGGCTGCAAAATTGGTGGTGATCTGACCCACCAGATGATTATAGAAGGGCTGCCCCAGTGTACCCACGAACGTTGAAATCATTTCGGGTTCCAACATAGGCGGCCTGACTTGGGAGGCAAACTCTCTCCACCTCTTGGGATATTGCTTTATAGATTCTTCCTTTCCCTTGCTCATCCTCATCATGTCGTACCGGTCTAGCATGATCTCTGAGTTAAACTTGTATTGGTCCAAGAAGGCGTCTGCCAGGTCCTTCCATCCTTTAATCTTCCCATGATCAACTGTGGCAAACCACCTCAGAGCCGATCCTGTTAAACTCCTCTGGAAGAGTTGGATTAGTATGCCATCATCCCGACCAAACTGGCACAAAGCCCCGTAGTATAGTTTCAAGTGGATCATTGGGTAGCCTGTGCCATCAAATTCTTCGAAGTCTGGGCACTTGAACTTGGCCGGTAGGCATACATCCGGGTACATACATAAGTCATCGAAGGTGGTACCTCCGTAGCTGTTTCCCCCCTTTACCTCCTTGAGTTCTTCTTGGATCCTCTCTATCTTGTGTAGCAGTTTCCTTTCCATTTCCTCCCTGGCTCTTTCCTTTTCCGTCTCTTTCTCAAATTCCACGGTATTTTCCCTGATCAGAATAGGTTCAGGTATGGGTTGAGCTGGAGGTGGAACGTAGGTTTGAGGTGGCGGTGCTTGATGGGAAGTAGAGGCTTGGTTTTGGGCTTGGGCTTGTTAGGCCTGAGCCGCCAGTAAGTCTCCCAGCATTTTGGCCAATCCGGCCACTTGCTCTTGCAGCTGAGCAAAGTCCTGAGCGGGTACAGTGGCTTGAGCTTGATTCTCTTCAGTATTCATGGTGCGGGCTTTTGATCTGGTTACTGGAGCAATGATTGCAAGCAAGTGTACCTAGGTAAGGAAAAACAAAGAAACCTGTCAGCTCCAATTTATAGCTTATTTCATACACCCATAGATATGTGAGGTACGTGAACACAGGTTTATATATATTTTTTTTTGGTTTTTTTTTTTTTTACTTGAGCTAAAAGAATTGTTGGAATATTTTAGGGCTTCCAACATGTCCCACAAGGTATGAATATGATTGGTACGAAAAAGACCAACCAAAGGGTTGTTGGAATATTTTAGGGCTTCCAAAGGTCCCAAAGAATCAGAAATGTCTAAAATTCAGAGGCTTTTAGATGGCCCAAAGGATACATGTCTATAATTCAGAGGCTTATAGAAGGCCCAAAAAAGTTGTGTCTAAAATTCGGAGGCTTTTAGACGGTCCAAATAAATGATTTGTCTAAAATTTAGAGGCTTTTAGATGGCCCAAAAAAGGTTATGTCTAAAATTCAGAGGCTTTTAGACGGCCCAAAGGATATATGTCTATAATTCAGAGGCTTATAGACGGCCCAAAATAGGTTGATGTTTGAAATTCAAAGGCTTTCAAATGGCCCGAAAAGGTTGTGTCTAAAATTCAGAGGCCTTTAGACGGCCCAAAGGTTGTGTCTATAATTCAGAGGCTTATAGATGGCCCAAAATAGGTTGATGTTTGAAATTCAGAGGCTTTCAAACGGCCCGAAAAGGTTGTGTCTAAAATTTAGAGGCCTTTAGACGGCCCAAAGGTTGTGCTATAATTCAGAGGCTTATAGACGGCCCAAAATAGGTTGATGTTTGAAATTCAGAGGCTTTCAAATGGCCCGAAAAGATTGTGTCTAAAATTCAGAGGCTTTTAGACGGCCCAGAGATATGTGTCTAAAATTCAGAGGCTTTTAGACGGCCCAAAGAGGATGCGTCTACAATTCAAAGG
The DNA here is from genome assembly GCA_947561395.2 of Buxus sempervirens. NCBI lineage: Eukaryota > Viridiplantae > Streptophyta > Magnoliopsida > Buxales > Buxaceae > Buxus > Buxus sempervirens. The sequence continues at coordinate 20,200,844 of OX387195.1, forward strand.
CTTATAGATGGCCCAAAAGGTTTCAATTGATTGGTATGAAAAAGACCAACCAAAAGTTTTATGGAATATTCTAGGGCTTCCAAAGGTCCCACAAATTTTTTGATTTTGATTGGTTCTCGTGACCAAACAAAGGTTTTTCTTTTGGAATATTCTGGGGCTTCCAAATGTCCCACAAGTTTTTTGATTTTGAATGGTTCTCGTGACCAAACAAAGGTTTTTGGAATATTCTGGGGTTTCCAAATGTCCCACAAATTTTTTGATTTTGATTGGTTCTCGTGACCAAACAAAGGTTTTTGGAATATTCTGGGGCTTCCAAATGTCCCACAAATTTTTTTGGTTTTGAATGGTTCTCGTGACCAAACAAAGGTTTTTGAAATATTCTGGGGCTTCCAAATGTCCTAAAATTTTTTTGATTTGATTGATAAAAATAACCAACCAACGGTTTTTTTTTATGTTGCTGAATTTTCTCAGTTTTCAAGTTCAAGAGCTTGATTGAAACATATTTGAGTTGAAGTAGTATCAAAAAATGTAACACCTTGGTTCCCTCTTTGATTTTCAAAATTAGGTTAAATCCTAAAAGAATATTTTTTTTTTTATATTTTCGAAACATTTTTATATTCTCTTTGGGGTGCCTAAGGATTATCCACAGTGTTTTAGGCATTCTATTCTGAAATTTTGGGCTGAAAAACCCATTTGCACATTTTCTGTACGTATCCGGCATGAAATGCCGGATAAGGCTATGGCTTATTGTATCCGATATAATTAGTCAAATACACGCATAGGTCTTTGTAACCGACAATATGTGCCGGATATGAATGAAATCCTTCTTAACCGACCTGAGTTGTGGGTTAAGGCCGAAATGGCCCTTTTTGACTCATTTTTTCACCAGATTATGTTATTTTCATTCCCACTTGATGTTCACCTTGACTTGGCCTTTAAAACTTGCCCCAAATTGGGCTTTGACATCATTCTTGCTAAAATTCCCAAATTTATGAGGGTACTTGTACCCTCCAAAGTTTCATACCAATTGTTGGACTTTGTACACTTGGTTGCCTCCTACATGGACTTTGGATAGGATGACTATTAAATTGAGTTGGAAACTCATCCTATAGGTTACACCAACCTTAGGCTATATACATTTCTGGGAGAAATTTCATCCCATGGCTTTTAATTCACATGAAGATGATAAAAGAATTCATGGATTTACCTTGGCTCTACCAAAAAAAAAAAAATGGATTTACCTTGCCACCTTGTGTTACCTTCAATATGGTATTCATATTATACCTTGGCCTGTGAAACATGCAAACGGCCTTCCCACATTTACACCCAATTCCCCAAACGCAATTGTGTACTTTTAGCTTAAAACGTGTTTCTCCACCTTCAAGCGTATGGTTTTTGGGTTTTGGCTTAATTGGCAACTTAGAACTCAAGTCTAGTGATGCCCGGAATCGAATCACAGATCCCATTGTCATCACATCATTGACTCAAATTCTAAGGTGAATGTTTTCACTTTTGCTTTCCGAAGTATCGACCTCGGTGCGCCAAGCTACCCACATTCATGGTTCAACTTCCTATAGGTAATGGGTAGGTTGTGCAAATAGTTTAAAGTGCTCAAGTGCATTTGAAATTCAAGGTGCATTCATAACGTCCCAGCCCCTTGCCACTCTTTTTCGTAGCCATGCATACAATTTCAAGCCAAGGCATATGACATTATATTGAAAGTGAAAACACAAGCAAGCAAGGTAGTACAAGCCACTCAATATGCACACAATTATCACATACCCAAAAAGTAGCATATAAGCATGTTATCATTTTGTGCCAACAACAAATAAACCATGCTAAACATGCTTGAAACCCAAAAGCATTCCTTAAATCTCATGCTCTTTTTCATGCTCAAAGGTGCATTATTTTTACCCAAATTGAAGCCTAAAAATTCAACAACTAAATGCATTGTTCAAGAGGTGTTTTTGTCCAAGAAAGCATGCTTGAAACCCCCAAAATGGCTACTGAATTCCCAAATTTTTTTTTATTGCTTTCATGCTCAAAGTGTATCACTCATACCCCAAATTGATGCCTAAAAATTCAGCAACTACTTGACATGGTATAAGAAGGGTTTTGTTGGTGAAAACATGCTTGAAAACCCTCCAACTAGCTATTGAATTTCAAGATTTCATTGCTCATTGTTTTCATGCTTAAATCATGTCATCCTATACCCCTAAATCAAAAGCATGGTATAAAACAAACATTAAGCACAAAAAAACATTATTCATGGGGAACATGCTTGAATACCCAAAATTAACACTAAATTTCCAGATTTCAAGTTTTCTAAATTTTTTTCATGTTCACCTCATGGTATTGAAACCCAAAAGAATACATGCTCTCACAAAATATAGCAAAGTCCTATTACAACATGGGCTTTCCTTTAAACACATTCATAGACACAATCGAGCAACATACCCATGCTTTTATCCATGTGAATTTTTTAAACATGCAAATCAGATTTGAGATTCAATATATACAAGTGAAATAAGCAAAATAGCAAGCATTCAAAAATAAAGAAAAAGGCATGAACAAATACACAAAATGGCTTAAATCCACAAGTCCCCAGCATAGTCGCCAGTTGTGAGACATGGGAAAAATCACCTGGATGATTTCCCCTCCGTCAACACACGGGGCTCAACGTAAAAATTGGGAGAGTCACCACCATTCAGATTTTTAGGTGTGAATGGACACCAAAAGACATCAAAATAAGCAAAAAGCGCTAAAAGGCCAATTCTAGAGTAAAAATAACCCTACTTGAAAATCAAATCCAGAGATGGGTAAGGGGATTAGATTATGAACGGGGGAAGGTGTTAGGCACCCCCATTCATCCACACAAAGTGGTTGCCAAGTGTTTGTTCATGCAAAAAAGGTAAGAAAGCTTGCTAAAAATTATTAAAACATTGAAAAAGAATTAAACAAATGTGTGATATCTTCACATGAGAAATCCAAATGGATTCCAGATCCTCTTTTATGTCAATATCACTTCTCGAATATCAACAATAAATAGAAATCAAAGCAAAGATTGCAAAAAGCCAAGTTGAGTCAAATTCGAAAATTTGGTAAAAGATAATGCCATTTGTCTTGAAATCATTCAAATCCAATTTTAAATTGAATCAAACCAAATCCATTTGAAATATTATGGTAAATAAGAGATTCATGCAAAATTTCAAGTAGATCCGGTTTAAAACCTAGGAGTTATGCCTCTTTTAAAATTGGTGCTGGAGATGATTAAAAGTGGTAAGTGGTCAACTTTGGAAAATCACTGAGGAAAATCTGCTCCATATCAATTTATGAAATTTGGTGTGATTGAAGTCTGTATGGCCATATTTCAAATGAAACTAGCCTCATACAAAAATTCATTCGGATGTGCCTTGGGTGGTCCCCCGAATAGGCCCCGAAGATCACAGATTTACCCAGAAAAATGCTGATGAGCCATTCTGAGTAAATCTGTTACCAAGAGCACAAATGGAGTCAAAAAATTATGAAACCAATTGGATTTGAAAATAAACTCCCAAAGGAAAACTCAGAAATAAGAATCACTCGAATCGGACTTAAACCGAACACATGGCGCTCAGTCGAAGTGACAAGTTCCGTATTCAGATCAGAACCGACCTATCAACTTCGACAGCGAGGTGTCAACAATCTGCTTGATAGAAATTTATGAAATATGGTAGACATAAACTATACAGCCTCACCTTTCCCATGGTTCTGGAATCACTCCAAAATTCATCCGGACGATGAAGTTATGAGTGTCCGAAGTCGGGGTACAGTTGCTGTCAAGTTAAGCCATTTTTGGTGAAGACCAACTCCAAATGGTGATAAAGTGTGTGTGATCCGTCCAAGATTAATCAAACTCCATTAAAAAAACATTTGAAAACATTCCAAAATTGATTGAGGCTATTTATTTCAGATTTATCACAATAAACGCAATAAATCCAAAATATGAGCCTATCCCGCCAAAATCATGTGCAATGTATGTGTAGGTGTAAAAACCATTCCAACAACGTAGCAAAGATAGTATGCATTCATATCAATAAAAATAAGGTTCTAAAACAACCTAGGGTTCCGTTCCATTATCGTTTCCCTTAGTTCTCTCTCCCTGTTAAACACGGTTCTTCAAGATAATCTTGGGGTACTTTGAATATGGAAGGGTTTTCAAAGAATCACAAGGCTCATAACATGCATTTAGATCAATAAAAAAGAGGGTTCTTGAACAACCTAGGGTTCCGTTCCATTATCGTTTCCCTTAGTTCTCTCTCCCCGTTAAACACGGTTCTTCAAGATAATCTTGGGGTACTTCTAGGCAAAATTCCGATTTTTCAGGTCCAGTAAAAAGATTCAACATATCAAAACCAAGGTATTCATCAAGATTTAAAATCTCAAAAAATTCTTTTATACAATAACATGGCTAAAACCTGATTACCGGCAAAAATTATCTTGAAATCTTGCTTTAAAAAATATTTCATTTTCTGGGGTCAAAAGTCAACAAAATTCAACCGGAAAAAGTTTGACTTTGCACAAAAGATCGAATTCGGGCCTTTTCCTTTACGGTTTTGGATTCAAATGGGTTAAGTATCTCAAACCCAATGCAAAGAATTGAAAATTCCAATAAAATATTTCTCTCCTTCAAGATTTATCAAAAATCGTGCAATTTTGGGGTGTCTACATTCACGTGTTGCTTTTGGCCATTAAAATGAAAATCGCATATCAAATGCATGCTTTGATTAATACATAAACATGACATGGACAGCAAAGGGTTTTAAAAACTTGGCTAAGTATGGGAAAATGACCCAAACCAAACCGAACTGAACCAAATTTTGCAATTCGGTTCGATTTGGATTGGGTTTCGGGTTTTCTATAAATAATTGGTTCAGTTTGGGTATTTTGATTCTGAGCTCGGTTCTGTTCAGTTTTGGACCGACCATCAGTAACCTTGGTTTGGTCTTGGGTTGAGGCCAACCCGACCAAACCGCACCGAGTTGCAGCCCTATGTGTATGCATGCATGTGGTTATTTTCAACATAAAAAAAAAAACAAATGCTTAACAATTCCGAAGGCATACTTAAAAAAAACTTTTCTATGTGAGGAGTATCTCGAGTCTGCCATGTTCAACTTCCTTTTTGCAAGTTAGCATGAGACGAACTCGATAAGAAACACCTCTTAACTTGTTGGAGGTTGGCTTCTCCATGTTTCCATCTTGTCTCTTGGCTTTCTAGAAGTGCTAAATGATGCTGCAAACACATTCAAATGGAGATTATACTCATGGTTTAGCCAACACCATGAAACAATAGCCATGGCACAAAGTATGGCACTTTGCAATCAAATGCATGAAATTAGATCAAATCAAGATAAAAATGGATCAAAAAGTGTATCTTGACTTCTTGAGCACCCAAGCATCTACAACCCTAAAAAGCTTATGTTTCCCCTAATATTCTGAATGCCACTACTTGCTTTCCAACAGTTCCTAGTGGTGGGAGAGGTGTTATCTGCAACATATCCTATAATTATTTTTAGAGGGGGGGGGGGGAGAGAGAGAGAGAGAGAGAGAGAGAGAGAGAGAGAGAGAGCATATAAAAGAAGGGATGGAGGGATCGCAGGATCTTGCACTATCAGTGTTTTCATTAATTAATAATACCTTAAAAGTGATGTTCCTGGCTATGAAATAAATGGAGTACAAGAAGAAGTTGCAAAATTTAAGATCCCAAGAAAAATGTGTAAATTATGCAGAAAATAGAGATTGGAAAGTGTTGGTTTCAAAAAATAAAAATATTTGATAAATTTCAAGGGCTGCAAACTTAAAGAAACAAAACCAATAAATTGAATAAAGAGGTGCTACGTATCTCCTTCACTTTCAAACATGTTGCAATTCCTTTAGTTTTCTTTTGTTGGCTATTATGACAACCGTGAGTGAGCATTACTATCTCTAACATTTTGTGGGTTTAAACAATTTTTTTGGTCTTGTTAATCCGTTGACCTTTCTAATTTTTTTTCTCTACTTAACATGTGTTTTGTGTATTTTTTGTGTTCTTTAGAATCTTGTAATTGCCATTTATTTGAATGTGTAGGTTCATCACCTTTTTATGAGGATAAACTTTGTTTTCCATTTTTTTTTCTCCGATGATGATATATGCTATATTGTAGGTTTGAATTAGTCATTTCTTGTTTTATTAATTTGGTAAATTTTTTGTTGTCTGGTTTACTTTTTTTAGGTATTTTTGTGTTCTTTAGTTTCTTATCAAAATAATTTATTTCATAGCAGACTATAAAAAAAATGTAATTAGGGTTAGTAATTCATCCATTTCATTTTCGGTCGATTGACGTGTAATTCTTGTTTTATTATATATTATATAGAGTACGGTCTAAGTATCGGGTTAGTACTAATCTATGTGTCAGGTCCATATAAGCTTTATACTATGAATATAGTTCTTTACGAGGAGTCTAAATGTGATAATGTCTGTAAAATCAGCAATAACTTTAACCATTTCAACAAACATGTATATTTTTGTTGTGTGTCCATAGACATGGGAATATGGCAGAAGTTCAATTGGGAAATGGGCATGAATATTATATATTGGATACATTTTATATCCATTTTATAATGTATGATTTTCAACATGGTTATGATAAGAAAATTGAAGTATAGATGATATTATAGGAAAAATTATATTGTTAGGAGGAGGTGTTTGAAGCCATTAGGTTGATGTGTGCATCTTGGCTGGCTCATTCTATGGATTATGCTGAACTTTGTACACATTTTATGTGTAACTAGATATCAATAGCTAATAGTTGGAATTGTGAGTATTGGTTTGAATTCCTTGTTCAACCTAGCACCATGGATATTGGTTTGACCGTGCAACTTGTAGAAATATCTCTGCTCTAAGGGTAAATTTTTACCCCCGTTTGTATAATTATGTCTTGTAGGAAGTTTCTCAAATGGTTATTTACCTTAACATGTTTCTTAAATAGGTTGAATAGGTATAGCAGCTAGTTACACATATTTTTGGAATGAGAATATGTGTAATAGTATTAACCTTATATAACCCTTTTCTTTTAGGATGGACGAGAATGATATGTGTGGAACACATGACATTGGTGGTAATAGGACACCAGTCCATTCAAATGAGGGAAGAGGTGATGAAATTGTTGAAGTAGATATTCCTGGAGGAATTGCATCTGGACCAAGGGCTGAACTCCGTTCCTGTATATATGAAAATTGTATCCAAGAGGAGTAGTCATTTTATGGTGCAGATGCATTTAGAGAAGCAGTATATAAGTTTAGCATTGCACACCACTTTCCATATAAGTGGATTAGAAATACTGCAACTTGTTTTGATGTTCAATGCCGAGTTTAAGGGTGTAAGTGGAGAGTCACTGCAAGAAGGATTAAAGATACTCCATATATTAAGGTGAAGAAGTTCATCAATGAGCACCAACATGATGCAGGAGTCCACCTGAATGTCTAGCCACTTGTTAGAACTAAGTGGATTACGGGTATAATTGAATCTACCGTGAAACAAACACCCAATTACTTGCCACAACAGATTGTAAAGGATTTCAACAAGAGTTTGCCGTGCCAGTAAAGTACTATCAATCATGGAATTCTAAGGAGAGGGCTATGAAGAATATTGTTGGTGATGTTGCAGATTCATACCAGCTTATCCCTTGGATGTGTAAGAGGTTGGTTGAAGCCATGCCTGGGAGTGTTGCCATATGTAACATAACTGATGACAATCAATTCTATCAATTGTTTATTACTTACCATTGCAGTTTAGAATGGTTTATGGCTGGGTGTCAACCACTATTATTTGTTGATGGCATATACTTAAGTGGTCCTTATAGGGGAAAATTGCTTGCTGCGACTGCAATTGATGCAAACAATGCAATATATCCTATTGCATATGCCATGGTTTCATCTAAGAACCATCCGGATTGGTTGTAGTTTTTACAAAATCTAAAGCATGCCTTAGACGATAGCAGAGACATCGTCATTATATCAAATCAGCATGCATCCATTGTTGAGGGTGTTCGAGCTGTATTCGGTATTCAAAATCATGCATTTTGCCTTCGTCACTTGAAGGAGAATTTTAGTACTTGGTTGAGTGGGAAGGGCCTTGGAAAGGATGCAAAGGATGCTGCTATGAACTTGTTAACTGCAATTACAAAAGGTAGACTACCCCAAGACTTTGATGAAAAGTTAAAAGAGCTTGATGGTGTTCATCCTGATTGCTCGACATGGGTGTGCAATAATTCTCCCCAACATTGGGTAAATCTGTTTTTTCCTAAGAAACATTGGGATATTATGAGTTCAAACTTTGCATAGAGTTACAATGGATGGGTTAGGATGGAGAGACAGCTACCAATCCAAACTTTTATTGAAGAAACACGAGTGAAGTTGGGAGAGTTGTTACTTCGGCAACATGAAGAGGCCAATGGTTGGGATGACTTAGTTGGACCAAACATTGCAAAAGAAATTAAGAAGAATGCCAACTTCGGCCATGGTTGGATTGTGAGAAAGTTTAATGCAACCGAATGGGACATTGAAATGATGTATGGCAAGAAGATTGTGGTTGACTTGGGGAGAAAGACGTGTATTGCAGGAAGTGGGAGACGAGTGGTATTCCCTGCGAGCATGCATGCCAAGTCATAGAAAGGGCTTGGCTTAGTGTCTACCAATTTGTTGACCCCTTGTTACCACGAGGATGCACAAATTCGTATATACTCAACACTTATGCGTCCTGTGTCTAATATTGACATGCCAAATATTGGAAGTCATAACTTGGACAGCATTTTCAACGAACAGCCACCTTTGATTGGTCCTCCCAATAGTAAACGATGAGCTGGTCGCCCTAAAAGGAAACGCATAGAGTCTCGGTTTATGGATAAGAGGACAGTATTTTGCACACGATGTAAGAAACCTGGGCATAATCAGAGGAGTTGCAATGAGGCAATTTGAAGTAGCAGTGGATGGGCTTGACTTATATTTTTTGGGGATCCATTTTTTGTTGAACCTCTTGATCCTTATGCTAACTTATAAATTGTCCTTGTGTGTGGGGTTGGATTGTGATTTTTTGTTAGTATACTTTTTGCACAATCTATTAAGTAATGACATGTCCTTTTGTATATGTTGAACACGTTGTAAAGTTATTTTTGAATTTCTGCTATAAATGACATCAATTTTATACTTAAATCTGTTGGGATTATAGTGTTTGGAATCTCATTTACATGGATCTTACAGCTGTAATTTCACTTCCCCTCTATTTTGGTACTTGGTAAGTTTGAGGAGTTGGATATTTAAATGCAATGGAATCATTCACTCCCTATTTGTTCTTCTTTCAATCTTTCTCTTCTCAATTGCAAGTTAATTTTTCTTGTTGTCTTCCTTATGATTGGGACTGAGGATGTACTTGGAACTCTGAAAAATTATGGAATTCATTTTCAGTTCATAAGAATTAAGTTAGTTTCCATAATAAAAGATGGTTCACAATAGTTCTTCCCAAATAGCCCTAGTAAAATCTGGATATGTTTTGCCAAGAGAACCAAACAAACTTTTTACCGTAGTGGCTGCCCATGTGGTCACTACAGAAAAACACATTTTTAGCGGCGACCAAAAAATGCCGCTGAAAGTAGAAAAAACACCGCTAATACTTTCAACGACGTTTGTTACAATGCCGCTGAAACATGCATCGCAAATTCTATTAGCAGCTGGCAACGTTTTAGGAAAACGCCACTATTTATTAACGGTGTTTTTAGAGAAAATGCCACTAATAAGAACTATTTAGCGGCGTTTTCAATGCGGCGCAAAAACACCAGCCTAAACGGGCAGCTGAGGATTTGTTGAGGATTTAAACAAGAGTACAAGTGTCTTCACTTTCTTAGCAAACCAAGGAAACATGATATAAAATTAAGATTATATATTGAAGTACAATCACATCAGTGGTATGATTATTGAAATTAAAAACCCAAACCCAAAATAAGATTTGTAAACCCAAACCTGCACAAAGTGACTAAACCCAAACCTGAAACAAAGTGAACGAAATTAAGAGGTTACTAAACATAATTCTGAACAAAGTTACTAAACCCAAACTTGAAACAAATGAACAAACCTTAGAGGCACTAAACATAATTCTTAAAGATGTGACAAAACCCAAACCTGAAATGATGCTTTTCTTATAGAAGTTCTAACTAAATGTTCATAAATACCATAGGAAATTTTTTTGCCACCTACTAAAAATAGAAAACTAAAATAGCAATTCTTGAATACAATATGCTGAGATCATCATAAGAAAAGATTTTTTGGGTTTTATGGGTCCAGATTGTTGTGATTCTTTTTAGTGCTGGATCTTATGTGGAATTTTTTCTGTATGTGATAAAAAATTGGTTTAGGGAGGAATTTTAAACCTTGTGATTATGGATGTATTATGTAAGCTGGTAAGTAATTCTTTGGTTCTTCGGCTGGTGCCTATATATATAAAAAGTTTTTGAGATATTTTGTGGAAATGGAATATTACCTGTGAGAAAACCAATTATAGCTATAGGCATACATGTTACATGCCTAGGCAAGTGCCACATGCAAATGCCATGGCTGATTTGAACATGGATTATATTAAAAATAATTCTTAAAAAAATGACTAAACCCAAACTCGAGATGATCCTTTTTCTTATACGAATTTTTACTAAATTTACATAATTCCATGGGAAAATTTTTTGGTATGAGCCTACTAAAAATAGAAAACTAAAATAGCATTTCTTTTTTTTTTTTTTTTTGGAAAAGGTAAGATGTATATAAAATAAAGAAAATTACAAAGGGAAAGGTGGGAAAAGAGGAGAAGTCATGCTGATATGAGCATGGAGGTGGACGTGGACATAGCTAGAGAGGCTGCTACTGCGGCCAAGAAAAGAGACAAAAAAACTAGATGTTATCAATAAATAGCCATACATCAGATAGGGAGCTAGATGCAATTTCTGCTGGAGACGATTGCTTGCCTTTGAAAATTCTTCTATTCCTTTCACGCCAAATGTTGTAGAATACTGACACAAAGGACAGCTTGGTGATGGAGGCTTGGCTGCCATTTCCAGTCCCTACATTGAGAAGCCATGAGACCTCTTGCTGCCAATTCAGTGGGGATCTGAGGTGATTGATTTTCAGGAGTGTTGTGGACCATACTTGTTTACTGAATGCACAATCAAAGAATAGATGATCACGAGATTATGTACTTTGAAGACACAATGAGCAAGCTGAGCTGGTAATAATATTCTTGGCTTGTAGCCTATCACATGTGCTGAGTTTCCCATGAAGAGCTATCCAAAGGATGAAGGAATGTCGAGGAATGTGTCCTTTAAACCAAAGTAGACGACTCCATTGAACAAAGGTTACATTGCCTTTGAGAGATGTGTATCCTGCTTTGAGAGAGAACTTGCCATGTGGGAGATTGGCCCAGATTACATGATCATTCCTGGTTGGATCGGGGGAGGGAAGAGAGCCAAGGCCTGACCAGATTGGTCCCAAGCTTGCATTAAGACGCCTGCTGCCGGTAGGAGGTGGGATCCATGAGTTTCCACTTATGATAATACTGACTTTTGCTGTAGAAAGGATGCCTGATTCAATTATCAATCTTCTCCCAAAAGATTCCAATAGAGGCCCATGAGGATGCCAGTTTTCATGCCAAAAGCTTGTTCCATGACCATCATGGATATTATGAGTGATTAGATGGCGAACCTTACTTCTTCTTTTGAGGATTTTCTACCAACTCCAAGTGGCATTGCTTGGAATTCTAAGCTCCCAGAAATTTTTTCTCTTGATAAGGTTCAAAGAGACCCAAGATCCCCATAAGGATGTCTGGTTGGAAACAATTAACCATATGTATCTTGCAATGGCTGCTGAGTTCCATGTTTGTAGATCAATCAAGCCCAGACCACCTGTCTCCTTACTCAAGCAAGCAATATCCCAACTGACAACAGGCACTACCTTCTTGTGCATGGAAGGACCAGACCATAGAAACCTTCTCATTAAGTGATCAATGACCTGTGTGGTCTTTTTAGGTAGAATAAACATTGAAAGCCAAAAGGTAGCAGTGGAGAAGATGATTGATTTGACCATCTGTAGCCTCCTAGCATAAGATAAAAATTTGCCCTTCCAACTAGCAAGCTTTGCTCTAATCTTTGATAACAGTGGTTCGCATGCTGCCGTCGAAAGCTTTGAAGAGACGAGTGGCAGCCCAAGATATTTCACAGGGAGGGTACCTTCATTGAATTCAGTAGCTTGAAGAATGTGGTCTTTAACCCTTTGGCTTGTTCTTGAGAAAAAAAAAACTTTTGGAGAAGTTAATGTGGAGTCCAGATATAGTGGCAAAGATTCCCATTGCATTCATCAAACATGTAACTGAGGAAATTTCAGCAACAGAGAAGAGGAACAGGTCATCAACAAAACTAAGGAGTTTGATTGAAGGGTTGGAGCACTTTGGGTGATGTTTGAAGCCAATTTGAGTGTGGGTTTCAATTAGGCAAGATAGGAGCTCCATCACTATTACAAATAGGAGAGGGGATAGAGGATCCCCTTGCCTAAGGCCTCGTTTGCTTTGAAAGAAACCATGAGTACTGCCATTGATGACAAGGGAGAAGGTTGGAGTGGTCACACAGCACTTGATCCAGCTGATAAAGATTCTGGGGAAGTTCCTGGCTTCAAGGCATTTCCAGATACAAGGCCAATTAATTGTATCAAAAGCTTTCTTCAAGTCCACCTTTAGGACACATCTAGCTTTTCCTCGATCCAAGTGATATTTACTGAGAAGTTCATGGGTGAGGAGGATGTTTTCTGATATTCTTCTTCCATTTATGAAGGCTGATTGGTAAGGACCCACCACATGTGTAATAACTTCCCTCATCTGTTGGCTATACATTTATATACTGTGTTCACACAAGAAATGGGTATGAAATCACTTACAGTAGTAGGGTTAGGACTCTTTGGGATCAATGTTACCAAAGTAGTGTTGATTTGTTTGAGCAGAAACCCCGAGTGGAAAAAAGCTTGGACTGCCCTTGTGATATCTGCTCCAATAATGCTCCAAGAGACCTTAAAGAAGAGAGAAGTGAAGCCATTAGGTCCTAGTGCTTTATCATCTTTAAGAGAAAACATCATCTTCTTTACTTCCTCCATGGATACAGGTTTTGCAAGGGCTGTCCTTTGATCAAATGAGAGAGTTTTGAACTTGGATAAGACATTATGAGGTAGTTCAGTATCTTCTGCATCATGCTGGGACGGATTGTAGAGGGAGTGAAAATGATCCACAAGGTACTTCGCAACCTGATCAGGCTGAGAGATATGATCCCCAAGATCATTGTTAATGGAGAGGACGTGGTTGGTAGATTGCCTGCACTTTAGAGTAGAATGGAAGAACTTTGAGTTTCTATCCCCTTATTTCAGCCATTGAATCCTGGACCTTTGCCTAAGCTGGTCTTCTTCAGCATATGCAAGGTGGGAAAGGTTGGAGGATAAGTCTCTTTCTTGGGAAGCAAGAGAAGTATTTGTTGGATCAAGAAATAAGGCCTTCTGGCAAGCCTTGAGCTCTTTACTTATACATTCAATTTGACCATTCAGATTCTTGAAAGTATGCTTGCTCCAAGCTTTAAGTCTCATTTTGACATTTTTCAGCTTACATACTAACTTGTACATGCTTGAGCTAGCAACTTGAGTACTTTCCCAGGCATCTTTAACTATTCCGAGAAAATTTGGGTGCTTGGTCTAATGATTGAAGAACTTGAAAGGCTTTGCTCCTCTTGGAATGGCATGCATAAGTGAAGTGATTGAGGGGCAATGGTCAGAGATTCCAGGTGCATGGAAAACAGTTTCTGAATTTGTATATGCTTGAATCCATTCATTGTTACAGAGTAAATGATCAAGTTTAGATAGGATTCTGCCTGTACCATGACTCTTGTTGCTCCAAGTGTGAAGGAAGCCTGAACTTTTCAGATGCAGGAGATAATTTGTATCAAGGAATTGAGAGAAGTCATCTTTGGCTTGATTGCTAGGTGGTTTACCTCCCAATTTTTGATTGGCAACATACACACAATTGAAATCTCCCAAAAGGATCCATGGAAGATGAGAGTGTAGCTAGGAAAGGTCATGCCACATCTGTTTCCTTGAGTACAGATCATTGTTACCATATACATAGGTAATGCAAAAAGATTGGGAGGAGGCAATAATTTCCAAGTTGCAATGTGTGAACTGATCAGAGGAGCAAATTTCAGTGATACTTAAGATGGAAGGATCCCATCCAATCCATATCCTTCCTTTCGAAGCATGAGAGTAATTGTGGAGGACTTCCCATTTGGGCCACAATCAAGCAGAAATATCATGGTGATTAACATCTCTAACTTTGGTTTCAAGGAGACATAAGAAGTTGATGTTGTGCTCAGAGATAAGCCTCTTAACTTCAAATTGTTTTGCTGGGTCATTTAGACCTCTAATATTCCATGCAGCAATCTTAATCATTGGGTTAAGTTTGGTGATGAGCTTCTAGTTTTACATCCAGGTAATTGAGATGAGCTTTCCCTCAAACCACTGTCAACTAATTGAGCTTGCTTCCATTTCCTTCTGCTCCTTTTAGAGGACAAAGGAGGCTTCTGATTTTTCAATTTCACAATGAGCATTTGGACAATTAGTTCCCCATCTGAGAGTAGACTGAAACTGTTTTGGGATTCTATATTCCCTTTTTCTTGTAGAGCATTGGGAGAGATACTCATTCCTGGCGAGGGTGCAATCTCTAGAACAGGCTTAGCAGGGTAAGTCAGACACTCAGTCACTTGCAAGGGAGGCTCAGCAGTGGCCCAATGGGAAGAATTAAGAGATCTGGTCTCAAGATCAGTAGCTCTGTTAGCAACAGATGAGGAAACAAGGGGGCATCAATGGGGGAAGCACCATGGGAATTTATATCATTCAATGGATGAGGGGAATACACCGGCACAATGTCCAGAGTGTGAGAAGGAGTTGTGATTGGATTTTGAGCAGCAGAATGATCAGTGGGAGAGGACGATGGAGCAAAGGCCATATGAGGTTCAGTAGCACATCAGTGCTCAGCTGAGGCATCCATTGGTTCTAGACAGTCCTGTTGAAATCTCTTACTAGTGGGAACCCATTTGGGTGGAATGGTTGGACATGTTTTCGCCTGGTGTCCAAACTTCTTACAAGCTGAACATAGCAGGGGCTTCCATTCATATTCAACTTGCAATGAGATAATTTCAGGCTCTTCTCCGGGGGGGCGTTGTATTCAACAGTAATTTCAACTCACATCCTAGCAAACTGCATTCGAGCATGGGTTTCAGTTG
Organism: Buxus sempervirens; assembly: GCA_947561395.2. NCBI lineage: Eukaryota > Viridiplantae > Streptophyta > Magnoliopsida > Buxales > Buxaceae > Buxus > Buxus sempervirens. The sequence goes on from OX387195.1 coordinate 20,216,206, forward strand.
CTTCATCCAGGTAGAGAGGCTTCCCAATGACACTCCCAATGTAACTAAAATAGCATTTCATGAATACAAAATTATGAGATCCTCATGGGAAAAGATTTTAATTTCATTCATACAAAGAGAGATCATATAAAAGGTATTTAAACGGGAGGACAAGTTTCTTCACTTTCTTTGCAAACCAAGAAAACATGATATAAAACTAAGATTATTTATTGAAGTACAATAACATCAGTGGAAAGATTAATGAAATTAGAAACCCAAACCTGAAATAAGATTGGTAAACCCAAACTTGAAACAAAGTATACAAAACTAAGAGGTTACTAAACATAATTTGAAAAATTGACTAAACGCAAACATGAATCAAATTGAACAGAACTTAGAGGTTAAAACATAATTTTGAACAAAGTGACTAAATCCTAACTTGAAACCAACATTACCTTGAACACCACTAAGGAACAAAGTAACTAAACCCAAACCTGAAACAAGCATTACTTGTCTTTACTCTATTTTCAAGTTAGAAGAAAAACCTTTTTCTTTGCTCCCTTTAATTTATCATTTTGTGTTCTCTTGAAGTTTCAAATTTGAAGTAATTCCTAAATTTTCACAACTTGATTGTTCTACATTGAAATTGGTCTTTAAGTTTCAACACCACTCTGCTTTTGCTTCGTCCCCTCTTTTGGGGTGTTTTGACATGTTCTTCAATTTCCTCATTTCAACTCTCAAGCAACAAGACACTTAAATTTTTCTTGGGTTTAAACTTTTCTATTCTTGAAACTATAGATCACAGCTCCAAACACTTCAAATATCAGTATGATATCAATATGATAAAAAAAAGAACTGAAGAAAATGTCCAACTTATTTTCAATTTCCATCATTGATCTTTGCATTTTTTCTGTTTATACAAAAAAAAAATTTACAACTCTTCAATGCAATGAAATCTGAGAATTTCTTGACTTAACGATGCTTATTACAGCAGGAAGTAAGTTTACAACTCTTCTCCTTCTCCCCTTCTTCTTTGAATGCAATCACTGAAAATTTACCATTTATCTCTTTTTAATGTATTTTGGTGTACTTGTTAGACCTTATTCAATACTATCAGAATGCGGAAAAAGGCAGCAATGAATAATGAAGATGTTAGTTGTTCCACATCATGAATTCAACATCCAAGTGGAAGTCGAGAAAAAAAACAGGTTGTCTCGATGTGTATTTTATGGTGCTCACCTTGTTGTCTTATGCTACTTTGTCAAATGGGCATGAATTTGAACCTTCATATTTTTTATTTCTTGTAGGGGGTGATCCAGACGAGATGCTCACCTGGCCGTTTTGTTCATGTTGTTGGTGGTCTACAGTTGAAAGACTCTCAAAAAGCTTGTATTGAGAATATCGGATTTGGTGCCTTGTTGTCATTAAGATGTACACGATTGCAGCGAGGCCTTTGCCTTTAGCTTGTGCAACGTGTCAATACCATTAAGGGTTGCATTTGTTTAGAGCCTACGAGTATACCATTTGACCCAGATGATGTGGAGGACATCATGGGTCTATCTGCCAGAGGTTTGGAGATTGATATATCAACCTCAAGACGTAATGATGTTAATGGGTTGGATGAGTTATATAATGTTAAGAATAGAGCCATATCATTGAATTTGATAGAAGGTCGGTTGAGGAACCCACTTAGCAATGATGATCTAAAGAGAACATTTGTACTATTTGCATTATCCACCATATTGTGTCCATCTAGTCGGCTAAAAGCTAATTCTGATTTTTTACCCTTGTTGTATGATGTAAATAAAATAAGAAACTTCAGCTAGGGCAAGTATGTTTTGGATACATTGATCACATGTATTAAACAGTATCAAAAAGGAAATGCAAAAGGTGTGAATGGATGTTTGTTGTTCTTACAAGTATGCCTTTCTTGTTTTATTTGAGAACTTTTTTAAAATATAAATTTTGATCTAACTTGTTATATATGCCATGTATGCTTTGCAATTTCTATATTATGAGAGGGTTACCATCAGAACACCCGTGCATACTATTATGGACTGATATGCTCATTAATAAGCGAGAGAAGGATGAGAGGGCCATGGGTGGATACGGTAATGGACAGGTATAATTTTTTCCATTTCTAAATGATTACCTTATGGTATAAGAGTAAAAGAGTATAAGAAAACAACATGTGTTAGGAATAACTTAATAGGTACTGAAGTGGCATATAATACGTAGAGGTTGTTTTTTGTAAGCTGTATCTTGCTAATGTAACTAAAGTAACTCTCCACATATGGACTCTTTCACTTTCAATATCCTTTTAAATACTTATATGTATGTTGACGGGTCCCTTACGTTTATCCTGGTTTGAGTCAGCTCACTTATTTTCTCACCCGATTCCTAAGTCGGCATGCAAACTGGTTAAGTCTGGTGGGACCACCTGAGTGGTGTGGGTTCCTTTAATTGCTTTTATCTTGATTAGTTAGGTAATCTGAGTCTGGTTGGGTGGGCCCCGTTGGAAGGCCCACGGTGTCCTTGGCGGGCTTAGTCAAACCCATGTACCCTTGTGGGCCTCTGTCTAGCCTAGGAGGCCCTTTGGGCTTTTGGTTAAGTGAATTGATTTTATATTAGGGTTTAGATTTGAAGCTTAAGTGATTTCCATGCAAAAGGTGGGCCTGCATTGGTTTGCGAGCCCCTGGATGGGCCCCCATGATGGTTGCCAAAGGTGCTTTAGATTTATCTTGTTAAGTTTGCCAAAAAATGGGTTGGACATTGGGCTTGGGGCCCGTAGTCCTAATTTGGGCTTGAAAGCCCAAGTGAGGTGAAGTTAGGGTTTTGAACCCTTACTTGGTGGGTTTGTGGGCTTTGGCGGGCCCGGTAGGCCCTTGTCCTTGGTCTCGGCCAAACCACACATTTCAAACATCATTTCACAAGTTTGGTTTGGGTGGGCCGCTTTGGGTTTGGCCCGCCCGGATTGATCAATTAATTCATTTGTCTTGCTTAGGTCACATGCATACATTCCATTGTGTTCATTGGGCTTGGTGGGCCCCGTTGGAAGGCCCACTGGAAATCAAATTGGACCGGGGATCCAAGTCCCATGTTGGGTTTTCAGGTGACCCGGAAACCCTATTGGTTCATTTGGTTCGGTTTGCAAATGCCATCCACATCTAGCAACAATCACAGAATATACATCACAGAAAATATACAAAATTGACATCTATCAGGGGAGATCGGCTCACTATTCTGGGTCCAAGAGGAGGAACCTGCGGCCCCTGTGGGCGGAGCGTGGTGGAGCCCACAGGGCGAGGTCCCTCCCCGCGCCAAGGAACAAGTTGGGCGAGCGGTGATCAATGGGGTTGGGGGGTGCGGTAAAGGGTAGCTAATCGGGTCTTGATCTAAGAGGTTGAAGCCTCGAAGCAGCAAAAATAGAGTCGGGTAGGTCGGCCGCAAGCAATTAGGCATTTTAAGAGGGGTGCGCTGACCTCAGGCGCTAGGCACGAGGTCAGAGCGAGCTCGGCAGAACCGAAAATCAACAAAAAAAGGCACCCAACGCGCGCAAGGCGCGAGCTGGGCGGGAGAAGGGCGCAAGCGAGGCGAGCGCAAAAAGCGCCCAGCGGGAGCGAGGCGTGCGTTCGGCGAGCACGAAAGCGCTAAGCGCGAGCAGGGCGCAAGCTCGGCGAGCGCGAAAAGCGCTAAGCGCAAGCTCAGCGCCAGCTCGGCGGACACCCCTCTACGAAGACAACTCTCTATTTTTTTGGAAAACTCCATGACTGGCTAGGTTTTCGAGCTCTATAACACCTCCCTGGTGTTCCTCAGACTCCCAGGAGGCCTTTAAACACCCATTGAAATTAATCTAACCTATTTCGAATCACAGCCCCAAAAATCTCTTAAAAAGAAACAAGCTCGACCATTATAAAAACAACATAGACTAACGGCTACAGGGGGTAATGGGGAAAGGGAGCATGCTCACAGGCGCACAAGAAGAAGAAAGCAGGTGGCAGGGGTTGGGGGAGCATACACCAACACAAATAAGAGAGCAAAACATGTAGATAGGGTTTGAGCAAGCAGATCCGGGTCTCCTGGGATCAGAAATAGAACACCCAAAATATGCATGCAAACGAGGAACAGCAAATCATGTACATGTAAGAAGACCTCAAGGGGAACTCTAATTAGCATGCATAACCCACAATCCTATCGAAATCTGAACTTGAGACGCATGCTTAAACTTCACAAAAATTTATAGAAAAGGGAAGAGGAGGGAGCTTACATGGGGGTACATAAGACTTACTTAACAGGGAACACACTCCCTTGAAAATGAACACAAAATAACCCCAAAACAGTCAAGTGAAGAACCCCAAACGATAGTGAACGTGGCTCTCGTTGTCCCATGAAGTTACACACGTGGTCCATCGGACCTTGAGAGACTTTCGTGCTCATGGGAATGGAGTTTTAGTGCATGCAATCTACTGATAAAATTTTCTAAACATGGCAACATGTATCTGTTTTTATATATGTGAAAAAGAAAGTGCCGAGGAGTGATACCTGGTGGTTTTGAGACTCTCTCGAGGTACGTAGACTTCCCTGGAGCTCCTACGGCAGTTGGAAGGTCCCTTTGTTCCACCAACAGCAACCACCTTCTTCTTGCTTGAGTGCAGACGGAGAAGGAGAAGGAAATGAGGGGTGGAGTATTCTTGGAATGGTGTGAGGGGTTTGTGGAGGCCAAAGTGACGGAGACGAATGGGGTTCGGATGGGGAAGAAGGCTTGAGCATAGCAACTAAAGCCAACGAAAACCAAAAGCCAGCAACCGAGCCGATCCAAAGGAAAAAGCTCCAAACATCCCAACCCTTTGCACGAGGGTGGGGTGTGCCTTTTATAGAAGAGAAAAGAGGGTATCCGCTAGGTTGGCGCCTAGCTGGTGCCGAGCGTGTTTCGCGCTCGCCCTGCTCGCGTGAGCGGCATCATGATTGAAAAACAATTAATGCGGTCGCTAAATGGTCGGAAAATCGTGTATTTTCGGATTTGGTCCCTGTATATTTTAGATTTAATCCAATATTCTGGGATATTCACAGATTTGGTCCCTGGGATATTTCGTACGTTTGGATATTCACGGATTTGATCCTAGAGATATTTTCCTATGCAACTTGCCACGTGTGCAGCTTTTTGCCACTTGTGCAGTTTGCCAGTTTTGCTGCTCGGAAACTTCGACAACTCGAATCTTCCCCATCCGGACTCCGATCTGGGCAAACTCTGTTGCGTTAGGATCGTATCGGAGCCCTCTATCCAATGACATAGGGGTAAGCATCTGGATCGGGGTTTAGTAGAAAGTCAACTTTCGGCTCCCCCTCAAGTTTGAATGCCCTGCAGATCCTTCATCCGGACTCCAATTCCTGCAAACTCAGTTGCGTTGGAACCGTGTCAGGATTCTCTATCCATTGAGATAAAGCAAGGTGGCCAATTATCACTTGATCAAAAAGCCAACTTTTCACCCCTTAGGGTTTGACTTTCTGTCAAGGGTTTGCATTTCCGGCTTTTCCAAGAGCGCAAAAATGAGGTGCTTACACCCATGTTGTTTCTGCACTACCAGTTGCTTTGCAGGTGGAAGATGCGTCTATCCCCAGGAAGCAAGCTTCTACATTCAAGGGACTTCCAGCAGTGAATTTTACTTATTCTGACATAAACAAATCTATGGATCCATTCAAGTATGCGTTGCTTGCGAAATTGATCAATGGCCGCCCATCTATTGATGTGGTGAGGAAGCAATTGGTTAAGGCTTGGGGTATTCAAGGGGCTCACCACGTTGGGGTTATTGAAGCAAAGCACCTTCTCTTCAGATTCCATGTCAAAAATGACTTTATCAAAGCATGGACAAGAGAATCTTACATCATCCAAGGATGTGCATTTAGGCTTTTCGAATGGTCATACAAGTTCAACCCAGCTATGGAATCCTCACTGGCCCCGGTGTGGTTATCTTTTCCCCAGCTTCCTCTCAACTTGTTTCCTATTTCTTACCTATTCTCAATCGCAGGAGCCATTGGGAAACCCCTCACGGTTGACTCTACAACTAGGCACCTTACCAGACCAAGTCTAGCTCATGTATGTGTTCTTCTGGATCTTTTGAAACCTATGCCTGATAAGGTTTGGATTGGAATGGGAGGTGATTATGGGAAATGGCAGTAGGTCCTATATGAAAATGTTCCATCCTACTGCAGTCGTTGTCTTCTTAGAGGCCATACCACTGCTCATTGTAAAGTGAAGAACAATCATAATAGTAAGGATACTACTCAAAAATTTGTGAAGAAAGGTCTCTTCTCAGCTTTCCCATCTATGGAAGGAACCTTTGATCTTCTTCCTCAACCTAAGGTTGCTGCTGAACTGCATGTTTCAGCTGCTACCGAGATTGACACTACTTTGACAGCCATGAACACCTCTGAAAATTTAATTCATATTTCTTATCTCCAGGGTCCTTCTCCTGCAGTCCACTTTCAAGGAATTAACTTAGACAAATGCGTTGAAGGGAAGAATGATTGCAATATTAGTGAGCAAGATCCTGCCCCGGGGGGTACTTGCACTAATCAGCAGGCTTTTGCTAATTATTCATGCGTTCAAGATGTTGCCACTCAGAATCATGGGAGAACTACAAAAGTGGTTCAAGAAGTTAATGGCCAGATTATTTGTGATCTTTCACATTATACCTTGATGGATTCATCCGATCTTATTCTTCAAAGAAACATCTCTTCTGCTGCCCTACTGGAGGGATCCAAGCCTAGTTCGTTTGATGCTGATAAGGTTTTTGGGGATAGTTCCCTGGATTTAAGAGGACTTTCTTTGATGGCTCCGATATCTCAAAAGCATCTTAATCTCTCGAAGGAAGAGATTAAATCAAGACTTGTGGGTGATTATAACAGATGGTCCTCTCGTATTGGTATTGTTCTAAATAGGTTCAAAGGAAACCATGTTGACACAGTTGCTTCATGTTCTAAGAAAAAGAAGAAAGCAAAGTCTCCAAGTGTTCTAACCAGATCAAAGAGTAAGTCTTTGATTGACCAGCAACCATCATTTTTGTCTCAATGATTCCGATTTTATCTTGGAATATAAGGGGAGTGAGTAACAAGGAGACTCGAGCAATGTTAAAACAAATTATTAGGAAAAACAGAATTTTTTGTGTTGCTCTTTATGAACCTATGATTTCCTTTTCTCATTGCAATAAGGTTGCAAAAATTTTTAGCATGCATCTGATGACTAGTAGTGAGGATGTGGGTGGAAAAATTTGGATGATGTGGGCAGATTGTATCAAGGTTGACGTAATTAGTGTCTCCTCTCAAGTTATTTCAGTCCTTATTTCTCCTACTCCAGGTTTGAGTTTTAATACTTTCTATGCTTCTTTTGTATATGCCAAATGTGACTATGGAGAGAAGAGACCTTTGGACAGAATTACTAAATTTTTCTGCTAGTATGGATCGGCAATGGATTGTGGGTGGGGACTTCAATATTATTTCTGGTCTTTATAAGAAAAAAGGAGGGCATCAAGTGGTAAGTAGAGGTATACAAGATTTTCAGGATTTTATTCAACGAAGTGGATTGCATGATGCTGGTTTTTCAGGAGAATCTTTTACATGGTGCAATGAGCAGCAAGGTAATAGGCGCATTTGGGCTCGCTTGGACAAATTTTTTATTAATCACATTGGTCTTCCATTGCTCCCATCTATTAAAATTCAGCATCTCCCTAGGGTTTGCTCTGACCATAACCCTTTGCTTTTTAATTTTTATTAAGGTAATTCACCTTCAAATTCTTCCTTCAAATTTCTAAAGATGTGGACTTCTAATGTCTCTTTTCTTGAGGTTGTAAAGGATGCTTGGAACATTCCATTTGAAAGGTAATATTTGTATACTTTTGGCAAAAAACTTAAGCATTTGAAGAGTATTCTAAAGGCATGGAATTGGAATGTCTTTGGGGATGTTCATAGGAGAATGGAATTTTTACAGAGACAAATCTCTTTATTAGAAGAATCTATGTTGGAAGGGGTAAATGACCAATTGGTAATGGAGTTATCAGAAAATAAGAGAAAGCTTGCAGAATGTGTTTCCCAGCAGGAGTCTCTTTATCGTCAAAAGTCTAGAGTAAAGTGGCTAAAAGAAGGGGATAGAAATACCAGTTTTTTCCATGCAAATATTCAAGTTAGACGGCATAAGTATAATGGCTTAGAAAATTTTTTGGAAATTCTAGAGATGAAGCTGTGGATTTTTTTAAATCTCTTCTTTCAGCAGATGGTCTGGTTCTGCCAAATGGATGCCTTCATTTTATCCCTCATTTGCTTAGTGATGAGGATAATGCTTCTCTTTCGTCTGTCTTTTCCATGGATGAGATTAAATTGGCTGTTTTCTCTTTATTCCCAGACAGTGCACCAGGTCCGGATGGGTTCACAGGTTGGTTTTTCAAAGTTGCTAGAATGTTATCAAAGAAGACTTATATTGAGCTATTTCTGAATTTTTTCATGGGAGTTCTCTTCCAGTTTCATTCACTGCAACCCACATTGCTCTCATTCCAAAGGTTAGTAATCCAGCTAGTTTCTCTGAATTCTGCCCGATCAGTCTCTGTAATTTTTCATACAAAGTTATTTCTAAAATTCTTGCTTCAAGGCTTTCTCCTATTCTCCCAAGAATTATCTCACCTGAACAGAATGCTTTTGTTAAAGGCCGCTCTATATTTTATAGTATTTCCCTTGCACATGAGCTTTGTCAGGAGATTAATAGGAAATATGTTGGTGGTTGGTTCTCAAACTTGATATGGCTAAAGCCTTTGATAGAATGGATTGGAGTTTTTTGTTGGAGGTTTGTAAAAGATTTGGTTTTTCTTCCAAATGGTGTTCTCTCATTCTTGCATGCATTTCGAATTGTTGGTTCAGCATTCTTATTAATGGATCCTCATCGGGTTTCTTTAAGTCTTCAAGAGGATTGCGTCAAGGGGATCCTCTTTCTCCCTTGCTGTTTATTATTGCCGAGGAGGTGCTTAGTAGGGGTATATCTAATCTTGTTAACTCTGGGAAGATTGGTCCTTATAATGCTGGCAGGAATGGGTTATGTATTTCTCATCTTCTTTATGAGGATGAAATATTGATTTTCACGAGTGGTAAAAGATCTTCTATCAGGAAATTATTGGACTTCATTGCTCTCTATGAATCAACTTCAGGTCAAAAAGTTAATTGTACCAAAAGCTCCTTTTTTGCCCCAAAGCATTTCAGTCAAGCTCGTTTGGATATTTTAGCTAATGCTACTGGGTTTTCTCAAGGTTCTTTTCCATCAAATTATTTGGGAGTTCCTTTGTTCATTGGTCGTGCTTCATCAAATCTGTAACACCCCGAACCCGGGTCAGTGCAAACCGGCACCCGACCCGAACCCGGTTCGCTACTGTAACAACCCGAATTCAGTTCAACAACCAAATCCGAGGTGTTACTGGCCCACATCAAATACATCATCAATAATATACCAGACAATAGAATTAAATAATCCATTCACTTTATTATACTATCAGAGTGCGGAAACAAGTATGTGCAGAAGTGTAGTCTAAAGTCCTCAAATAAACATTAAAGTTAATCATCAATCATTAATATCAAAGTCTGGTAAAATAAAATGGTTACTATCTCTCTCATCTCTCTTGAACATCAAATCCAAATGAATAATAGTCTATCAAATATGACCAAGTCTAAACAATCCTCCACCTCAAACAAGATCCGGATAAAAGTAATCCTCCGGTGAATACTCAGCTACCTCTCCCTGGAATCACTATGATCCCCCTCTCGCGTATCAGCTAAAAAATGAAATAAAATATGGTGAGATACGAATATCCCAGTAGGTAACACATGCATGATTAAACAGTTAATATAAGTAAAGTAACAGTTCATGCACGATTAAGCAATATCGACTAATCAGGCTCGTATAATCATTCATGAATACAAAACAGTATAATAAACAGTTCTAGAGATGAATTTTAGCAAGTTCATTTATAAGAATCCAATATCAAAATTATTAACATAATTCATGCTTTGCTAGGATGCACTAAACAGTCACATCCGATCAATATCTCAATCACATACCTCCAACATGTATACAATAATAAGAACCAGTGTTTGTGATTTCAGTGTCATTGTAGGACTCACAAAGATAGATAAACCTTTGAGATGATTCTCAACCAATCGCTATACCACTGTGCGGCTAAGGAGCAATGCTACTAATGATACTCAAGTCCCATGTAGCGCAACTTAGACAAGAACCGTAATCACTGACTTATTGCACACGTACCCATCAGAGTTGGCATGTACCACCAGCATGCAGCACCAGAATCAATACATGGAGATGGTCGCTTATCCACATGTACAGGGAATCACCAGCGGCTCACCGGGGTGTCCCTCCAGACATAGGACCTTCTCAGACAAACTAACTTGCAAAGGAAGCGCGTCGTACAAGAAAGAAACTCAACCCAAATGACGTATCCCTCAGCTATCTAGCAACAACTATAGATCCATAACCAGCTATGCCCACTAGACTCCAAAATTCCCCAAAATATAATATTTCTATAAGGGTTAGTGCCTAGCGGCATATAAAGGTTAAATCTGTCAATTACTTCAATATTTGGTCATCTGAGTTCTGAATTCTCTTTATAAAGTTTTCTGGTTTATAGTGTCATTTAGATTTGTTTTGATAATCAAATAATAGTTAGGTTTTCCAAAAACTAGATTTCTCAATTTCTTTCAAAGTTTGTCAACTAATGTCCTAAATATTTTCCTAATTTATTTTTCTGTAAAACAGGGAATTAGATAATTTATTTTGGTCTTAAAACATCTTAATTAATCATTACAATTGTCTAAAAATAGTTTGGAATTGAATCAGGGTTTGAAATTTCAAAAATCTGCAAATTCTGAACAAAGCGCCTAGGATCGCCTCGGCGGTCTGTAGTCGGCGGTAGTGTAAAATAGGACACCGACGATACATCTTCCAGCGGTCTAAGTTTTATAACTAGCGCCAAGGATCGCCGATGATCGCCAAGTACAGTCGAGGTCGGCGGTCTCCCAAAAACGAACAAAAACAGTTTTAAATCGTGATTTTTCTCGTCTAACATCATTCTATCATACATATAACATTGATACTAAACTAAATACATCAATAGATCATATAAAACATGCTCTTGCGATTAAACGAATGTAAATACCAAAAACGAACGAAAACAATGTCACCTACCCCTTGAATGTGCTTTCCTCTTCTTCTCTTCTGAATAGCAACACTCCAACCTCTCTACGGTTGCAAAACAAATCTCAGAGCAAGAAGAACCATGGTCTTCCTCCCTTCTTCTTCTTCTTCTCTTCTCTTCTCGGCTTGGTCATGGTTGTCGCTTGCAGCTGAAGTATACGAGCGAAAAATACAACATGTATGTTTTAGGTTATTTAACTGGTATTTATACTCTCCAATCCCATGTAGCTCACATGCAAACTTTCCTATACACACATAGCCCAATCAGAACACATACCTCGATATCTCATGATCGGACGATCAGATCTGCGTCTAACTCTGGATCTCCACTAATTAGATCATCCCCTACAATAATAAAATATTTCCATCAATTATAACTCTCACGAATACTATTTATTAATTCATTTATTATTTAAGGAAAATTCGATTTTACAAAATCTTTTTGAAGGTCGTGTTGCTAAGGTTCAAAAGAAAGTTAATGGTTGGAAGGCGAAGCTTCTTTCAGCTGGAGCTAAGGTCACTTTGTTACAAAGTGTCCTCTCTAGTGTTCCCATTCATTCTATGGCTTCTATTCCAATTCCGAAGGCTGTTATTAAAAGATTGGATTCCATTTTTTCTAATTTCTTTTGGGGTGAAAATTCTGATTTTGGTCTCAAGAAGCATTGAGTGGTTTGGAATTCAATGTGTCTTCCTAAAGATGAGGGAGGATTAGGCATAAGAGCCATTCATGAAGTAATGTCTAGTTTGCACATTAAGATGGGTTGGAGACTTTTGACTAATCAAGGAATTTGGGCTAGATATATGCATAACAAGTACTGTAGAAGAGTTCATTTTCATGATGCTGATTTTCGACAATCCTCCTCAAAGGTTTGGAGGGCTATTATTAAATTAAAGGAGCATATTATGCATAACATGGGATTTGTTCTTGGTAAAGGTCATATCAGGTTTTGGAAAGAATTCTAGATGCCATTTGGTATTCTGGAAGAATATGTGGATAGTAATCTTATTACTAATCCTGAGATGAAGGTATTTGAAGATTTTGAGGTTACTGATGCTTTGAATGAGCAGGTCATTATTCCTAATCTTCCTCCTCATATTAATAATTTTCTTGAATCCTTGAATTTTGACTTTTGTGATAATGAAGATCAATTGGTCTGGTCTGCAAATCCTAGTGGCATATGTACTGCTAAATCTGCTTGGCAGCATATCAAAACAAGAAAAGAGACTTCTAAGTTATTTGCCAATTGCTGGAAAAATTTTGTTCCTTCAAAAAATTGTGTTTTTCTTTGGAAAGCTTTGAAAGGTGTTGTTCCTACTGATGATTTGGTTAGACGAACAGGTATATCTTTATGCTCTAAATGTCATTGTTGTACTTCTTCAGCTCAAGAGACTTTGAATCACTTATTTGCTCATGGTGAGATTGCTCAAAAGGTTTGGAAAATTTTTGGGAATTGGTTTCATCTCCAACATCACCCTTTTCACGATGCCACAACTCGTGTTGGTTTTTGGCTTAACCAGTCAAGGCACCAGGATCATTTTAGCATTACTTCTAAAGTGGCTCCTCACTTTATTTTCTGGGAAATATGGAAAGCTAGATGCAATGTGTAGACACCCCAAATTGCACAAACAATCAACAAAAATCATTATCTCCTTGAAAGCCAGCACAGAAAGTGAGGAAAATGAATTTTTACCTGTATCCGGCAACTCAGGCCGGATACAAGTAGTCCTCTTTGTATCCGGTGACTAATACCGGATACAAGCAAGCTTTAGTGTATCCGGTATTATATACCGGATACCTTAAGGCCCTTGTATATCCGGCCTGATATACCGGATACACAAGTTTTGCTCAAAATTAGGGTTTTCCGAGAGCTTTTCACTTTTACCATCATATCCCTCATTAAATGAGGGGAAATCTCGGAAATAGCCTTAGGGTTAAGGTTAGTGGGCTATAGACATTATGTTGTGTCTACCATTCTCACCAACCTTAACCCTAGCCTTTGCCTATAAATAGGAGTCTCCTCCTTAAGCAAATGGCCATTAACTCTTGTTTTGAATTCTCGCCAAGAAGAACTCCAAGAGAAGAGGGAAACCGCTGCGGAAGTGCATCCAGAACCCAGGTAAGCCTCAAACTTTTCTTTTATTTTCTATCTTTATATTTCTAGATCTAGATCTCTTCTTCTACCTTTCTGTAGATTAAGGCCTTCTATGTGTGTGAAAATCCTTCCCCGGCTCAAAGTATCTCGAGACTCCCCCTAGCCGTAAAACGTGAAGGCAAGATCTAGGAGAAACGAGACTGGGGATTGACCCTAGTGCTAGAACGTATGTAGCATAAAGCCTTTTGATTGATTGTAAACCGTTTCATATTCAAAGTACCCTTGATTATCTTGAAGAACCGTGTTTAACGGGGAGAGAGAACAGAGGGAAACGATAATGGAACGGAACCCTAGGCTGTTTTAGAACCTTATTTTGATGAATATGTAGGCATGCTATTGATCTTGTTTGGTTTTTCACACTTGCACATACATATCACTATTTTGGCGAGATAGGCTCACATTTGGGGATTTATTACATTCATTGTGATAAATCTCAAATAAATGGCTTCAATCAATTCTGAAATGTCTTTGGATGATTTTTAAAGGTTTTGTGTTCATCTTGCACGAATTGCACACACTTTGTCACATTTTTGCATTGGTTTTACCCAAAAAGGGCTTAACTTGACAGCAACTGTACCCCGACTTCGGACACTCATAACTTCATCGTCCGGATGAATTTTGGAGTGATTCTAGAACCATGGGAAAGGTGAGGCTGTCTAGTTTATGTCCACCAAATTTCATTAATTTCTATCAAGCGGAATTTTGACACCTCTCTGTCGAAGTTGATTGGACAGTTCAGGTTGAAATACAGAACTTGTCACTTCGACGGAGCACCATGTGTTCGTTTTAAGTCCGATTCGAATGATTTTTGTTTCTGGGCACTCCTTTATAAGTCTATTTTTAAATCCAGTTGGTTTCAACTTGTTTTGACTCCATTTGAATTATTGGTAACAGATTTACTCAGAGCTGCTCATTAGTACTTTTCTGGGTAAATCTGTGATCTTCGGGGCCTGTTCGGGAGACCACCCAAGGCACATCCGAATGAGTTTTTGTATGAGGCCAGTTTCTTTTGAAATACGGCCATACAGACTTCAATCACACCAAATTTCGTAGGTTTTTATGGAGTGGATTTTTCTAGGTGATTTTCCAAAGTTGCCTACTTGCTACTTTTGATTTTCTCCGGCAGCAACCTTACAAGGAACATAACTCCTAGGTTTTCACCCGGAATTACTTGAAATTTTGCATGAGACTATTATTTACCATAATCTTTCAAATGGATTTGGTTTGATTTGATTATAAATTGGATTTGAGTGATTTCAAGACAAATGGCATTACTTTTCACCGAATTTTCCGGATTTGATTCAACTTGGCTTTGTATATTCTTTTGCTTGGATTTTTATCCTTTTATGACATTTCAGAAATTATATTGACAGAAGAGAAGATCTAAAATCCATTTGGATCTTCATGTGAATATATCATACACTTGTTCCTTTTTCAAGGCTTTTCATATTTTTTAGCAAGCTTCCTATTTTCTTTTAGCATGAACAAACACTTGGCAACCACCTTGTGTGGGTGAATGAGGGTGCCTAACACCTTCCCCCGTTCATAATCTAATCCCCTTTCCCATCTCTGGATTTGATTTTCAAGTAGGGTTATTTTTACCCTAGAATTTGTCTTTTGGTTTTTTTTGCTTATTTTTGAACCATTTGGTGTCCATTCTCACCCCAAAATTCTGAATGGTGGCGACTCTCCCAATTTTTACATGGAGCCCCGCGTGTTGATGGAGGGATGATCATTCCGGTGATTTTTTCCCGTGTCTCACACAATGCAAGATATGAAAACTCTCCAATGGTTCTTACTAATATTGTTCTTAATGTTAAGAGGTGATTGCAAGAGGTTTCTGTGTTAATCAAACCTGTTGTTTCTTGCTCCTTTGATAGGGCAATCTGTTTGGAAAGTATGAATATTTCCATGCCTACTATTGCAAGAAGACAACACAAGATTGTGAGATGGTATAATTTTCGAGAACATTCCTATGTTCTTAATGCAGATGGAGCCTCTAAAGGAAATCCGGGAATTATTTGAGGTGGGGCAGTTATAAGATCCTCCAATGGAGATTTTTTGGTTGGCTATTCAGCTTTTTATGGTTATGCTACAAACACCATGGCAGAAATCTTGTCTTTAAGAGATGGTCTAAGATTGGTGAACAGCTTGGGAATTCAAGGTATATGTATTGAAAGTGATTCTAAGGTACTTGTGGATAATTTCAACAATAAAAAAGGTATCCCCTGGCAATACCAATTCAGTTGGAGAGAAATTTCAGCAAGAATAAACAATTTTAACAAGACTTTTAAGCATGTCTACAGGGAAGCAAATTCTGTGGCTGATTCTTTGGCCAATGGTTGTTCAAGACAAGCGAGCTGCACTTTTAATTCTATCTCTAGTCTTCCTCATGTAGTTAAAATTGCTCTTTTTTATGATAGAACTAATTTATATCAATTTAGGAAATAGATTTGAGCTTTCTCTTATCTGTTTTTTTCCCTTTCTGGTTGAGTTGTATTCGGCTGAGGTTTGGTGTTCATACCTCTTGCTGGTTTTTTTTGTCTTCTTGATTTTTATTAGGGTAAGGTTGGATGTCCCCCCTATTTGGTGTAATTCTCTTTTGGCTTTGATTTTAATCTACAGGTCGGGGTCTGCCTCAACCCTCCTCCCTCCGATGGAGTGCCACTAAGGTTTTTCCTGCCTTAGTGGGTTTTTTCCAAAAAAAAAAGTATTGTACAAGTCATTTGATAGAGAGGTATAAGTCTATATAATTGTATAAGTTAGTGTATATTGTTGTACAAGTCAAATGATAGAAGGTACAAGTCATTTGATTGAGTGGTACAGGTACCCCTATAAATGTATAAGTAAGTACTTAACATTGTACAAGTCATTTAATAGAGAGGTATAAGTCTATATAATCGTATAAGTTAGTGTATATTGTTGTACAAGTCAATTGATAGAAGGTACAAGTCATTTGATTGAGTGGTACAGGTACCCCAATAAAGGTACAAGTCAAAATATTATATTGTACAAGTCATTTGATAGAAAGGTATAAGTCTATTTAGTCATACAAGTTAGTATTTATTGTTGTACAAGTTAATCGCTAGAATGTACAAGTCATTTGATTGAGTTGTATAGGTCCTCCTATAAATGTACAAGTTAATACTTAACATTATACAAATCATTTAATAGAGAAGTATAAGTCTATATAATTGTATAAGTTAGTGTATATTGTTGTACAAGTCAATTGATAGAAGGTACAAGTCATTTGATTGAGTGGTACATGTACCCCTATAAAGGTACAAGTTAGAATATTATATTGTACAAGTCATTTGATAGAGAGGTATAAGTCTATTTAGTCATACAAGTTAGTATATATTGTTATACAAGTCAATCGCTAGAATGTACAAGTCATTTGATTGAGTAGTACAGGTCCTCCTATAAATGTACAAATCAGTACTTAACATTGTACAAGTCATTTAATAGAGAGGTATAAGTCTATATAATCATATAAGTTAGTGTATATTGTTGTACAAGTCAATTGATAAAAGGTAAAAGTCATTTGATTGAGTGGTACAGGTACCCCAATAAAGGTACAAGTCAGAGTATTGTATTGTACAAGTCATTTGATAGAGAGATATAAGTCCATTTAATCATACAAGTTAGTATATATTGTTGTACAAGTCAATTGATAAATGATACAAGTCATTTGATTGGGTGCTAAATGTCCTCCTATAAATGTACAAGTCTATATATAACATTTTACAAGTCATTTGATAAAGGGGTATAAGTCTATATAGGCATACAAGTTTGTGTATATTGTTGTATAAGTCAATCGATAAAAGGTACAAGTCATTTGATTGATTGGTACAAGCCGCCTTATATCTGTACAAATCAGTACATTGTATTGTATAAGACATTTGATAGAAATGTATAAGTCTATTTAAGCATACAAGTTAGTATATATTGTTGTACAAGTCAATTGATAGAAAGTACAAGTCATTTGATAGAGTGGTACAAATCCTCCTATAAATGTACAAGTCAGTACTTAGCATTGTACAAATCATTTGATAGAGGGGTATAAGTCTGTATAGGCATACAAATTAGTATATATTGTTGTACAAGTCAATTGATAGAAGGTACAAGTCATTTAATTGAGTGGTATATATACTCTTATAAAGTTATAAGTTAGTACATATCATTATACAAGTCATTTGATAGAGAAGTGTAAGTTTATATTGGCATACAAGTTAGTGTATATTGATGTACAAATCAATTGATAGAAGGTACAAGTCATTTGATTGAGTCGTACAAGTCGGTACATAAAATCGTACAAGTCATTTGGTAAAGATATACAAGTCTCTCTATAAGCACATATTATATGTGTGTGTGTGTGTGTGTGTGTGTGTGTGTGTGATTTGATTGAATGGTACTAGTTATCTTATAACTATACAAGTCAAGATACACTATTGTACAAGTCATTTTGTTGAGACCCTCTCTCTTCTCCCTTTCTTTCTTTATTATTTTTTGAAAAGAAATAAAGGCAAAAAATAAGAAAATTGGGGTAAAGGGCACTTTTGGAAATATACTTAATTCAATCAATTTAAAACGTAATAAGGGCAATCTTGGAAACCTGTTTATTTAATTTTTATTTTAATTAAATGAGAAAAGGGCATTGTTGGAAGAAAACGAGCTGTAACATTGAAAGGCCACTGAATCTTAAATATTTTGATAAAGGTGCTCTGAAACGCGCATGTCCAAACTTTGGTGACTGAATCTTAAATATTTTGATAAAGTATCACTAAAAATTAATTTTCCTATCTTTCACCAATCAAGGGATTTGAATCATTTGACTAAAATAATGGTTTTTTCCCATCTTTCACCAATTCTTCGTTTTGAGTTGTCATCTAGATTTAATTTCTCCCATTTTTCCGCTTCGAGCTCTCATGAAGAAAATCAAGTAAAACAAAAAATTGTAACAAAAATAGGAATACTTGGAAAAACAACAATGTTGCTTCAGAACTAATAAAAGACGAGAGATCCTGGGTTGGTTCATCATCTTTAGACTCTAGAAGTGACAGGATATGTGTGTAAGACTTGAGACGCTTTGATTCCTCTCCTTCGTCCCCCACTTGGGGTTCATCTCTGTTACGTGCCTAACCGTTGCTCCAAAAGCCCCAAGGCTTATGGAGACTTCCTTGGTTAAGCACTTAACATTTAGGACCGTAACATTCCACCACGCTTCAGCAGTCAACGTCCACAGCGGCCCGCTCTATCGACACTGACCCGGTGGAAGCCTTTTCCCTCTTGGCAGCTTCACTCATCTATCAGTATTCAATGACTCAGCACTATACCTATACATAATACAAGGTATTTTAATCCATGCCTATAGGTCACCCCCTCCAAGACTCGAACCCGGGACTTGGTGGTTGGCTCTAATACCATTTGTTACGTGCATAACCGTTGCTCCAAAAGCCCTAAGACTTATGGAAACTTCCTTTGTTAAGCACTTTAACATTTAGGACTGTAACAATCTCTCTAGCGTTTCAAGCTCGTTTCCGCCATTAATGGGAAGAAAAAACAAGAGAATAGATTTAAAAAGAACAAAAAGAAAAGTGGTTGTGAGGGAGGAGCTCGTGGTGAGTGAAAAGACTGATGACAAGAAAAGGAAGAGAGGGTATGGAAAGGTGTATATAGAGAAGAGAAGCTTAGCATTGGTCAAAAGAATCAAAAGCCAAAGAAGAGTCAACGAAACAGAAAGGGTAGCTGTCTCTTGATCTCTGTCAACGTTTTGGGCAGCTCTGGAGTCTGGACTTTGGACCCCTTCGATTCCTAGTGAACGAAGAGGAACTCGTGGCTGCAATTATTGAGACTGTGCTTCGATGTTACGCTCGCGAGGGTGTCTTCCGATCCTGGGTTCTGATCTCATTGAAAAATAGAGGGAGAACGAAGACGTCGAAGAGGGAAAAAATAGGTTGAATGGAGATTCCACCCAATTGTAGACACTCTAAAATTGCACGATTTTTTATAAATCTTGAAGGAGAGAAATATCTTATTGAAATTTTCAATTCTTAACATTGGGTTTGAGATCCTTAACCCATTTGAATCCAAAACCACAAAGGAAAAGGTCCAAATTCAATCTTTTGCGCAAAGTCAAACTTTTCCGGTTGAATTTTGTTCACTTTTGACCCCAAAAAATGAAATATTTTTTAAGGCAAGATTTCAAGATAATTTTTCTCGATAATCAGGTTTTTAGCAATGTTATTGCATAAATGAATTTTTTGAGCCTTTAAATCTTGACAAATACCTTGGTATTAATATGTTGAATCTTTTTTACTGGACCTGAAAAACCAGAATTTAGCCTTGAACTGGAAATTTGACTTTTTATTCACTTGGAATTTGGGTCTGAAACTATTTTTAATGGATTCAAATAGGGGGGGTGTTTGCTTATTTACATGTAATATCTTAAGTAAATGGAGATTAAAAAATACGAGGACATTTACTTAAATGATATTACATGTAAATAAGTATTGCACTACAAGAAGAGAAAATATTTAATTGAGATTTGAAACATGCCAAAAAAGTTGAAAAATTGGTCAAACCTGTGCTGTCCGCATTTGGTATGCGGACATGCCTTGACCGCATTTAATCTGCGGTCATAGCGTGACCGCATTGAAAATGTGGTCAATGCATGACCGCAATTCAAATGCGGTCGCGCATGTTTTTTACGAATTTTCAATTGCTTGATTTTTTAGCCATATTTACTATTCTTACCTCTCTCTAGGAGATTCGTCCTCCCTGTTTTGCCCTCCGTTGGTTCTCAAGTTTACCCCAACTCAAGTTTTAAAACTTAGTTGGAACATTCTAGAACCTTATTTTGGGATACCCTTGTGACCACCCATGCCCTTGAGTTTTCCTATAAATAGAAGGCTTCACCTCAAGCAAATGGCTGAGAATTGAAGACTAGAAGAGCTCCAAGTGAAGAAGAGAATCCCTGCCTCTCTGCTTTCCCAAGTCCAGGTAAGTCTCTCTCCCCTTTTATTTTCTAGTTTTAATTTCTAGGATTATTCTAATCTTCTCCCTTTCTATAGGATAAGGAATACAGGAATGGATCCGTAGGGCAGACCCCCATGTGTTGTAATCTGAGAAATGTGTAGTTTTAATATTTTGTTTAGGTCGTGTGATTGTTTATTGATGAAATATGGAGGAATACCATGAATCTATGCTGTTCATAGCATTAGATCTCATTTTCCTCCTAGAGTTTTTATTTTTCATTGTTTTCTCCCTTTTTATGTTTGTTTTTAATCATTAGGCTAGGATCTTGGATCTGCCATGGTCAATATGTTAGATCTAAAATCAAAAGCCTTAAAGTAACCTCTAGGGTTTCATGAGGTGATTTTGGAGTTGTTTTGATTTTTGAGAGAAGACCCTATGGTTTAAACTCTCCCCTTTTGATGTTTTTCATTAACGTGGGTAAATCTGATTCAGATCTCTTAATTAATGAGAAACCTAGATCAAATCTGTACCCTAGATGGTTTTGATTTATTCTTCAATATTATGAGATGATTTTGGAATTGTTTTGATTTTTGAGAGAAGACCCTATGGTCTAAACTCTCCCCTTTTGATGTTTTTCATCAATAAGGATGAATCTGGTTCAGATCTCTTAATTAATGAGAAACCTGTACCAGATCTGTACCATAGATGGTTTTGATACATTCTTCAATTTCATGATGTGATTTTTGGTTTATTTTCAATTTTGAGAGAAGACCCTATGATCTAAACTCTCCCATTTTGATGTTTTTCATCAACATGGGTGAATTTAGTTCAGATCTCTTAATTAATGAGAAACCTGTACCAGATATGTACCCTAAATGGTTTTGATACATTCGTCAATTTCATAATGTGATTTTTGGTTTTTTTTCAATTTTGAGAGAAGAGCCTATGGTCTAAACTCTCCTCTTTTGATGTTTTTTATCAACATGGGTGTATTTGGGTTAGATTTCTTAATTAATGAGAAATCTGGGCTAGATTTGTACCTAGATTGTTCAAGTTCAATCCTTCAATATTTTGTAAAAATAATTTTTTTTTATTATTATGTAATTCCTAGATTTCAAGGATTTGACTTGAAGCTAGATTTTAAAGTTTTTACTTTAGGTTTGTTTTCTTTATCTTAATTTTAGTTAATCATGAAGCCCAAAAAATGGTGTATTCATAAGAAGGATCCAGAATTAATTGGGTCATTCATATGGAAAAAAAAACCATACATCTTGCATTCTTTGATCTTCTACTTTTGATTTGATTTTTATTTGCAAGCCTTTTTAAAAACATAAACAAACACTTGGCAACCACCTTGTGTGGATGAATAGGGGAAAGGGGTGCCTAACACCTTCCCCTACTCATAATCTAATCTCCTTACCCATCTTTGGTTTATTTTTTTTAATTAGAGTTATTTTTACTCTAATTTTGTTTTTTTATTATTTATTTTATTTGATTATTTTGGGGTCCATTCACACCCTAAAATTGAATGGTGGCGACTCCATGATTTTTATTGAGCCCATGTGATGATTTAGGAAGTCATTGAATTGATTTTTCCCATGTCTCACACCAATCTGGGCGAAATCTCCTTGAAATGTCCCTTAACAGGGATATTTCGATCGTTGTCGCTACGTGACGTGGGTCACGTGGCGACTTAAGTGGCGAAATATCGTGACATTTGTCAACATTTCGTCAACATGAGGAAAAGGGAGAAATCTCTCATTTTCCCCTTTTATTTCGTGTCGTCAAATTGAAAATATCTTCAATGGAGGTGGAGTTTGTGGCATCATTCTTAAAGCCATCCTTCAATTCCTTGAGACTGAATGATGCAGGAGGATCCGAGATAGATGATGCTGAGTTGTCAGATTACACATTGATGGTGCTGGAATACCATGAATTGGCAAATCATCACAAAGGCAGGAAGTGATGGTAATATCTTTCTAATTTGGGCAGTTTTGAGTGCGTTTTAGTATTTTGGCCATAACTTTGGCTACGATTATCGGAATCACACATATGACCCCAATTCGGAAAGCTATTTCCGATGCGCACGTCGTGGGACATGACTGAAGTTAGTGTGCATCTTTTTCGACCTCAAATGCCGCTGTTTTCCCCTCCAAATCACTATTCTTAGTTATTTTTTGCTATTTCTGGTAATATCTCGTTTGTCAATTAGGAAGTGATTTTAAACCCGATTTGGGCCAGATTTTTCACAGGTTGCTTATTTTATTCTATATTTCATTTAGGCATGCTTTAGGGGATTTTGCCGTTTTTAGTAACTTTCCAATAAATATGATTTTTGGCTATAAAGTCTGGCATGTGGACTGATTTTAGGAGGACTTGATTAAATAAGAATTAGTTGAATCTCATAGACGATTTCTCTATGTTTTAGGGCAAATTGCTTGTGTTCTTCCCTGTTAATTATCTATTCAAACTAGCTGGCAGAATAATCGCTATTCTGTCTGGCATCAGTTGGTATCAAAGCTTCAACATCTTCCTGGGGTGAAATTTCATCAGTTTTAATGGTTGGTGGTCGTGGTTGTGGTCGTCGTGGGCAGGTTCCAAATGAGGAAGCTCATCACCATGATCGTAGTGTTTAGGATGTAATAATTGAAGATTTGCAGAGGCAAGTCACAGAGTTAACCTAGCGTCTAGCGGTGCGTGATCTCGAGGATCGTGAGGTCTCCAATCACGATTCTGATTCCACTTTCGAAAACCCCTATCACAATCGTGCTCCATTCAGGGGGGTACCGTGGTCGGAAGGAGCATCATGGAGATCTCGGTTTTCGGTTCGACCTGCCAAAGTTTTCTGGTACGTTACAGGCCAAGGGATTCATTGACTGGTGTAGACACCCCAAATTGCACTAAAAATGAGAAAATAATTGAAAATATTAATTGGGATTTGAAACAGGTCAAAAAAGTATAAAATCTGGCCAAACTGGTCATGACCGTATTTTGTTTACGGTCTGATCATATCTGCAGTTGATATACGGTCACGGCGTGCCCGTATTAATAATACGGGCAGGGCGCGACCGTAATATATATACGGGCACGGGGGTCTTTGTGCGAATTTTACCTTTTTGATTTTTGAGCCTTATCTGCACCCAAATATCTCTCTTGGATAAGCGAATTCTCTTATTTATCTGTTCGAATTATCTCATTTATCCTTGTGGATAAATGATTGGCATGATCTTGTGTTTAACTCAAACTGAAACTCTATCTTGCCAAACCTTGGACCAACCATACCCCTGGGTTTGCCTATAAATAGAGGGTCTTTCCTCAGGCTAAAGGCCACGAAATTTTGAAGAATCAAAAGCTCCAAGAGAAGGAAAGGAATCCCTGCTGCTCTGCCTGCTCAATCCAGGTAAGTCCCCTATCCCTTTTTATTTTCTGTCTTCAATTCTAGATGTAATAGGATCATCTCTATTGCTGTAGAATAAGGCCGTATCTGTTTTTGTATTCCTAAACTTGTCTCTAAGTACCTCAAGGGTCTCTCTAGCCGTAAAACGTGAAGAGAGAACTAGGGGAAAGGGGAACAGGTGGATCCCTAGAATAGAACCTCATATCTGTTTTTTTCTTTTTTCATAGAATAAGGCCTGTGATTGTGTTTGTATACCCAAACCTATCTCTAAGTACCTCAAGAGTTTCTCTAACCGTAAAACGTGAAGAGAGAACTAGGGGAAAAGAGAACAGGTGGATCCGTAGGGTAGATCCCCATGTGCTCTAATTTGTGAGATGTGGCTGTTTTGAATATCCTGATCATGTTTTAATGCTTTTTATGATATATCTGAATGAATAACATAAATCTATGATGTTTATAGCATGAGATCCCCTATTTTTGATAAAATTTGGATTTTTGCCACTTTTGCACCTACAGCACTGTTTTCGTGAATTTTGTGGTTTTAGGCTAGGATCTTGGATTTATCATGATTAATATGGTAGATCTGAATCCAGAAGCCTGAAAATAAATTCTAGGGTTTCATGAGATGATTTTTGAATCGTTTTTCATTATTGAGAGAAGACCCTACGGTCTCAGTTCTCCCCTTTTGGTGTTTTTCATCAACGTGGGTATTTTTGGTTTTGATTTTCAGATTTAATGTGAAATTTGGGCTATATGTATGTCCTGGACTATTCGGGTTCAATTTTGAAATATTTTATAAAAATCATATTTTTCTAGATTTCTAGAATTTGACTGGAAGCCAGATTTTTGGGATTTTTAACTTTAAATTGATTTTATTTGATTTTATCTCAATTTTGTTTTGATTATGAAACCCTAGGAATGGTATGATCATAATTGAATGTTCTGGATCAATCAGAATATTCATATGAAAAAACCATACAATTTTTGCCTTTTTGTGATTTTGTGTGATTTTTTTAGCAAGTTTTTTCCTTTAATTAAACATGAACAATACCTGGCAACCACCTTGTGTGGATGAATAGGGGTGCCTAACACCTTCCCCTGTTCATAACTTAATCCCCTTACCCATCTCTGGTTGTTTTTTTTAGGAGGGATATTTTGCCCTAAAATTTGCCTTTTGTGCTTATTTAATATTTTGGTGTCCATTCACACCTAGATTGAATGGTGGCGACTCTTTGTTTTATTTAATCCCGCGTGATGATTGAGGAAATCATTTAAATTGATTTTTTCCCATGTCTCACAACTGGTTAGACGAAGTGGAACGTATTTTTTATTACAAGGAAGTTCCAAATCGTATAAAAGTGAAATTGGTCGCCATCAAACTCAAAGGCAGAGCATCTGCGTGGTGGGAGCAGTTGCGACGTTCACGAGACAGGCAGGGCAAGACCAAGATCACTGATTGGAAGAAGATGAAGAAGAAAATGAAGGGCCACTTCCTTCCCTTCGGCTACACTCAAACCTTATTTCAACAACTTCATATGTTGAGGTAGGGTGCGAGATCGGTGGATGATTATACGGAAGAGTTCTACTAGTTGATCGCCCGAAACGATTTATCTGAGATGGAGGAGCAGATGGTGGCACAATATTTAGGAGGTTTACGCTAGAATCTGCAAGATGTCCTCAGTCTTCATTCACTGTGGACTGTCTCGGAGGCATATCAGCGTGCACTTGCAGTTGAAAAACAACAGAACAGGAGACCAGTGATCAAGAGCGATCAAAACAGTCGACCAGTTGCCCTCAGGACTCCCATCCTGCCCAGCAACCACCGCAGGGTAATTCTAACTCTACTATTAGATGTTTTCGTTGAGGTGAACAGGAGCATAGGGCTACTGATTGTAGGAAGCCTGCTAATCAAAAGGGCAAAAATTTGTTGATTGAGGAAGATGTAGTAGACCAGACTGAGGAGATTGAAGAACCCGTGTATGATGACGACGATGGTGACGTGCTGTATGGGGACAGCCGTGAGACTCTGGTCGTTCGCAAGAGCCTACTGACACCCAAGGGTGATTCAGGGGATGATTGGCTGAGGACCAATATTTTCCACACGACCTGCACAATAGCAGATAAAGTCTGCAAGAGGATTATTGACAACGACAGTTTTGAGAACATAGTATCTGAGGAGGCTGTCCAGAAATTGCAGTTGAAGACGGATCATCATCCTAAGCCATACAAGTTGTCGTGGCTGAATAAAGGCAATGAGGTAACAGTTGATAGGCGATGCCTTGTGTATTTTTCGATTGGAAAAAAATATTTTGATAATGCCTGGTGTGATGTTGTGACTATGGATGCGTGTCATGTACTGTTGGGTCGACCTTGGCAGTATGATCCCAATATTATCCATGATGGCCGGAAGAATATTTATTCCCTTTACATTAAGGGGAAAAAGGTTGTATTGGCACCTCGGCGGGAAGTACCCCATCCTACACCACTAGCCAGTACTACTAACCTGCTTTCTATGTCCAGGTTTTTAGATGAGATTGGGCATGGAGATGTGGTATATGCCCTACTACCTTGTGAGAACAGTGCAGTGGCCATAGACTCTAACTTACCAGCAGAAGTCCAGTAGCTGCTAGCAGAGGACGCTGACCTATTGCCAGAGGATCTTCCTCCTGGGCTGCTGCCTTTGAGGGGCATCCAGCACCTGAATGATCTTGTTCCAGGGTCAAGTTTGCCTAACCGACCAGCGTACCGCCTCATTCCCAAAGAAGCTAAAGAGTTGCATCGACAGGTAGAGGAGCTGTTGGAGAGGGGCTACATTCATGAGAGTATGAGCCCATGTGCAGTCCCTGCTTTACTTGTACCAAAAAATAATGGCTCTTGGCGCATGTGTGTGGACAGTCGAGCCATCAACAGAATTACTGTGAAGTACCGGTTTCCAATTCCCCGCTTGGATGACATGTTGGATCAACTGTTCAGTTCTAAAGTCTTTTCAAAAATTGACCTTAAGAGTGGTTACCACCAAATCAGAATAAGGCCAGGGGATGAATGGAATACAACATTTAAGACGCAACATGGGTTGTATGAGTGGATGGTCATGGAGTTTGGACTATCCAATGCGCCCAACACCTTCATGAGATTCATGCATCAGATTGTGCGGCCTTTTATGGGGAAGTTCATTGTGGTTTACTTCGACGATATCATCATTTATAGTCAAACATGGGCCTCACACTTTGATCATCTCCGTGCTGTGTTTGAGATGCTGAAAACGGAACGCCTATTTGTCAATTCCAAGAAATGTTCTTTTTTCACCAATTCTGTCACTTTTCTTGGTTTTGTGGTGTCTACTAATGGTGTTCATGCAGATCAATCAAAGATAGATGCCATTGTGGAGTGGCCCAGACCGAAGACCTTACATGATGTTAAAAACTTTCATGGCTTGGCATCCTTCTATAGACGGTTCATCAAAAATTTTAGTACTCTAATTGCTCCTATCACAGAGTGCCTCAAGGGACGAGACTTCAAGTGGTCAGAGGAGGCAAAAACCAGCTTTCAGTTGGTCAAGCAGAAGATGACCGAAGCACCAGTTTTGGCACTTCCAGACTTTGACAAGGTGTTTGAGGTAAACTGTGATGCATCTGGCGTTGGCATTGGTGGTGTTCTAAGTCAGACAGGACGTCCGGTTGCCTTTTTCAATGAAAAGCTCTCGAGTTCAAAGAAAAACTATTCCACCGACGATCTGGAGTTCTATGCCATAATTCAGTCCCTGAAGCATTGGTGTTACTACCTGGTACAGAAGGAGTTCATCCTTTTTACTGACCATGAGGCACTGAAGTACATCAATGGGCAACACAAGCTGAGTAGACGGCATGCCAAGTGGGTGGCATACTTGCAGGAGTTCACCTTCACGCTGAGACACCAATCAAGAAGTCTAAATCGTGTTGCTGATGCCCTGAGTCGTCGGACCATACTTCTCACTACCATGAGTAATAGAGTTACATGCTTTGAGGCTTTTACAGATATGCATGCAGCAAATCACTCTTTCAAGAGGTAACTAATGGTCTCCGCCGTGATTTTATTTTGCATAATGGATATCTGTTTCATATATTACAGTTGTGTATTCCAAATTGTTCCCTGAAGCAGCAGATTATAAGTGAACTTCACAATGAGGGTCACTTTGGCAGAGATAAGACATTAGCCCTTATTTCCTCGTATTTTTATTGGCCCAAATTGAGTAGTGATGTGGCTCATTTTGTGGATCGTTGTTATGTGTGCCAACGGTCTAAGGGAGTTCTCACCAACGCGGGCCTGTACACCCCCTTGCCTGTTCCTGAAGCCCCTTGGTTCGATGTCAGCATGGACTTTGTGTTAGGCTTACCCCGCATCCAATGAGCCTCAGATTCTATCTTTGTGGTGGTTGACAGGTTTTCCAAGATGGCCCATTTTGTAGCTTGCAGGAAGACTATGGATGCCGCCCTGATCGCCCATCTCTACTTCAAGGATATTGTGCGCTTGCATGGTGTTCCTCGATCCATCACTTCAGATCGTGACACCAAGTTCATCAGTCAATTCTGGAAGAGCTTGTGGGAGAAACTAGGAACATGGTTGAATTTTAGCAGTGCATACCACCCCAAGACAGATGGTCAGACAGAAGTAGTGAATCGGAGTTTGGGAAATCTCTTGAGGTGTTTGGCAGGAACTAGGCCGAAACAATGGGACTTGGCATTACCCCAAGCAGAATTTGCCTATAACAGATCAAGGAATAGGACCACCGGCTTAAGTCCATTTGAGATTGTCTATGGTCAGAACCCATCAGGGGTACTGGATTTAGCCCCTATTCCACGTGTAGGACGTTTCAGTCCTAAAGCAGATGAGATGGCAGCGCATCTTCGGGGTATCCATGAGCAGGTAAAACTGGACATTCAGGAGAGCAATACCAAGTACAAGACTTGGGTTGACAGTCATCGTCGTCAAGTACTTTTTGATGTTGGTGATTTTGTTTGGGCAGTATTAACTCATGATCGTTTTCCTGCTGACGAGTATAATAAGCTTAAGGACCGAAAGATTGAACCTTGTGAAGTACTGCAGAAGATCAATGATAATGCCTATAGGTTGCTCCTTCCCAGTCACTTGAAGACTTCTGATGTCTTTAATGTGAAGCACCTAAGTCCTTGTTTTGTGGATTCAGATGACATTACTCTGAACTCGAGGACGAGTTCTTTCTAACCCGGGGCGACTGATGCAGGGGGATCCGAGACAGATGATGCTGAGCTGTCAAATTGCACATTGATGGCGTTGGAATACCATGAGTTGGCAGATCATCGCAAAAGCAAGAAGTGATGGTGATATCTTTCTAATTGGGGCAGTTTTGAGTGCGTTTTAGTATTTTTGCCATAACTTTAGCTATGATTATCAAAATCGCACATATGACCCCAATTCAGAAAGCTATTTCTAGCGCGCACGTTGTGGGACATGACTGAAATCGGTGTGCATCTTTTTCGACCTCAAATGCCGTTGTTTTCCCCTCAAAATCACTATTCTTAGTTTTTTTTGCAATTTCTGGTAATATCTCGTTTGTCAATTAGGAAGTGATTTTAAACCCGATTTGGGCCAGATTTTTCACAGGTTGCTTATTTTATTCTATATCTCATTTAGACATGCTTTAGGGGATTTTGCCGTTTTTAGTAACTTTCCAATAAAGATGATTTTTGGCTATAAAGTCCGGCTTGTGGACTGATTTTAGGAGGACTTGATTAAATAAGAATTAGTTGAATCTCAGAGACAATTTCTCTGTGTTTTTGGGCAAACTACTTGTATTCTTCCCTGTTAATTATTTGTTCAAACTAGCGGGCAGAATAATTGCTATTCTGTCTGGTGTCACTGAACTACAGTTCTCTTCTCTTGTTATTTTTTTTATGTGATTTAGTTTGCAAATTGTAGCTTTTTGCTTTACATCAATGATGATCCTTCTGATCGTTTCTTTCTTATAAATAGTGACTTGGCAGAGAGAATGCAAGGGTTGCAGACTATTTTTACTTGATTATAAACATGGTTGCCGTTGCTTTGCGGCCAAAGATGTCGTCTTCTACTTTCGAGAATGCCCGAAGATTTTCGATGACGAAGCTAGACATTTCAAACATGCATCTGAAGGGTGGGATACATTCTGGACAGCAACCTCATTGTACAAAAAACATTGTGGTAACTGGAAAGAGGACGTGTTGACGGTCACGTTTACTGCGACGTCAAAGGGATCCAGCTCGGTATCGTCATCTGCAACGAAATTTGATCAGTTTCGGTATCTTGTTTCACCCAAGGGGTTGGATTTTGTAAATTTGATCAAGTTTGATGCTATTTACAATATATTAAAAAGTTTGGGGCTTAAAAGAAATGTTAATTTTCAATCATTCACTTGATTTGTAACTTTCCTTTCAGTTCCCCACTCTAAGGCTATCGGGATAAAAAAATTTCCAAAATCTTTATTCAAGTTACATCCAAATGCCCGAAAATAACGAATAAGGAAAAAAAAATTTCTAGAAAGGAAAAAAAATTTCTGTTTCAAGGGCTCCATAAGTTTTTAATGAAAATTACTGATGTAAGTATCTCATCGCTTGCAATCGAATCTTTATTAAAGAGAAACAATTTTCAAAGAGTAGAAGTGAATTAAAAAAAAAAAAAGAGAAAGAGAACCAACAAAACCAAAAACAAAAAATAAATTAATGAAGCTTATTGATGTAAAACCCCTTTCAATTTGTGTGTAACACAAATTGAAATCATAGGAAGCTTATTGAAATCATGTTGTTTAAATTTGTGCGTAACACCCCTTTGGAAATCATAGGAAGCTTATTGATGTAAGTAATGAAAGAAAATAGGTAGATGTGGGGGAGCATTGACCAAACAAGGAAATTAATCCTAAATACGATTGTGGGAAATGGGAATACAACCTCTGAAGGCTTCTGGGATGCAGTTGTAGAAGAAGAACCCTTGAGAAGCGTGCCAAACGCAATATGCAGCTTTCCAAACGAAATACTTCCTCATATTGTTAAGATTCATTAATAAAAAGGGTATAATTGTCATAATAACTCAATTCCCTTCATTTAAAACTTAAGCAGTTTTGTAACTGTTCTTTTTACATCCCTTATGACATGCAATACTACACGTGCACCCTGCTAGTATCTATTATTGTTTCAAACACCTAAGAAAGTGGTGGAGAAAAAAAAAAGAAGCTTCAGAAAGGGATTTCCTATGAGAAAAGGGGTGAGTTTAGGAAGGATCACTTGGTGAGATAAGATACGTGCAAAAGAAGGCCTCCCATGGGTAACATTCACCTGAAAATTTGACCTCTACTAGATGGGTACGGAGATTTGGGAAGGAAGATGGGAGACTATGGTGTAAGGTTATAGCAAGTAAGTTTGATCTACACGAGAATGGACGAGACATGAAGCCAAGAAGGTGAGACTATGGTGATAGCCCAAAGAAAGCGATTGTGCATCTGGTTCCTACTTTTCTTCCTTTGATTAAATATAAATTACATTCTTGTAACTCACTGTTATTTTGGTCCGATATTTTGTGGGGTGATTTACCCATTTCACCATGTTTCCCTCTCGACCTTAGCCTACTACCAGGTATTTGGGCAGCTTTTGGGTTTAAGTCCATTGGGTAGGTTAGGGTTAGATTTTCAACCGTAAGTCATGGGGCAACTTTTTCCCCGTCAAATTAATTGAACAGTCCTGAAAATTAGTTGGTTAAGGATAAGAATCCATTTAAGTATTACGTGCTCAGGGATTCATCATCTTCAAGATTGTGAAGGGAAACAACCTGACATTTCCAAAGCCATTTCAAGTACCCAAGCAGCATGCAGCTGCCCAAAAGGTATTGCAAAGCAGCCTAGAGAAGAGGAGATAATCTTGCCAATAGCTTGCAAAAGAAGCAGATGGTTATAGCTTCCTTTCTTCTCCACAGTTTCCCATCATCAAAATTTGATTGAACATGCTGTTATGGTATCACACAACAATGTACTCAATTGTGAATTTGTGATATGTGATGTAGTTAGTTTGCAGTTTTTCTGTGCTTTGAAAAGGTTGGAGACGATTAGTTTCTTAAAGCTATTTTCAAAAGAACGGATCACAAGTCATATTCCTCTTGGTTTCTAAAATTAACAAAAGACATCACAATGAAACTGGAAAATGGATAAGAAGGCAGGTTACAGAGCTATAAGATTGGCTCCATTTGATAATCAGTACTTCATCACTTTCTCTGTCTATGTCCACATTTGTTCCCTTTGCTTCTCTTCTGCTCATATGATGGATTTTCCATTCTTTCAGGCAAAATGTTACAGCTCATGTTAAATTTGGCTCCTTCGTTTTCTAGGATGCCATTTGACCATAATATTGAGAATTCGACTGTATAAGAAGTGGTTTGAATTTTAGCATCACATGCTTTCAATTCCACCTGATGTTCAATGAAGAAAAGTTCAGCAACTGAAAACCTGAATTGAGTTGTAGGAATTCCTGTCAATTTAATATCCATAATCTACATACTGCCAACAGATCCATGAAAGAATCATGTATAAAAATTCTGTAAAACTATGAGGTGATACATATATTTACATGCCATACTAATGAACTTTTTCATTGACCACATAGGCTCATACCATTTTGATAATAACTTTCAGCAATGAACAATCTGTGATGCAAAAACTGATGTGGTTTAACAACAGAACTTACTATTTCCTAACCTCAATATTCAATAATTTTGAGAATGTATTGTACAAGATACATACCTTAGAGGCTTTTCTTTGATAGTCATCCAAAATAATAATGCCAAGCCACAGCAACTCCAGCCACCAACACAACTTTAAAAATTAGCTTTGTGCTTAACAGGGATGATGACGGTAAAGATGATTGTGGTTCCTGTGATCTTCCTCTTAGCTTGGCAGAGAACTTGTGTAGTAGCTGAGGGACGATGCCAGGTTTTTTGGCATCTGCATGGAAAAGATACAACCAAATTAAACCTCATCAGACAAAGAAATTCTAGTGTTAGAAAATAAAAAAGGAAAAATTAAGTGAAAGCAATAGATGGTCCTCTACTGCTAGAAAATAGTGATAGCTGTGATTTTTGAGATGAGTCTGACCAGTTTCTTTTTTTTTTTTTTTTTTGAACTTCTCTTTTTGGACCAATAAAACGCTTTACACTTATGTGAACAAATTTTTACTCTAAAATTGCCAATTACTGCCTAACTGATCCACGAACACATACATACAGTTCCGGTGTGATATTTTCCATCCAGGAGTTTAGGAATGTTACTCTTTCTTCTTATGTGTGTGATTTATTTTTCATTTCAGTTGTAAACATTGTTTTACATGTTACTTTCACTAGGAATTCCACCAAAGTCCCAAGGAAAATTTCTTCAAATTTCGAAGATATTTTTGTTTAGAGGAATATTTTGCCATCTTGATAGACATGGGAGAAAATTAAGGGGGGAAAACTTAAGATGAAACTTCATAAATCATTAAAACATACATAAATACACAAGCAACTCAAAATATCATAAAAAACAATTGTGAATAATAATGCACAAACATTAGGGGTCTTATACATGCTCTAATATGAACTGATATCCAGGAAATTTGCCTACCATCAACCAAAAAAAAATATATATATATATAAAGAACCTGATCGAAGTCACTATCTCCACTCCTAGGTAATCATAGTATGTTTGCTCCATATGGATACAATATGGATCCCAAGTCATAGGATGAGAGTATCGATCCATATAATCATGCAAATACCTCTGGTATTCCATCTCACTCATGCCCATTACTATCCACATGGGTTGTAGATTAATGGTTCCATTAACTCTTAATATTCATGTTAAACATCATATTCTATGATTAATGATTAAGATAACTTTTAATGAATAAAAAATCATACTCTTTTCACCATTATACATCATTAATAACTTAATATTGCATATTAAACATTAGTAATGAATCCAATATAATTTCTAATATTATTCGATTTTATATTTATTTATATTATTTATCTTTTCACAAATAAAAGGTAATGACATTATTTATTGGCGGTCAACCACTTGCATGGATAAAAAAAAACAACTTGCATTGATAACCAACATAACCTAGTTATTTTTAATGCAAAACATAAATTGTCCATTAATTACATCTGCTATATATTTTTTCCAAAAATTTTACACATTTTTTATATTTTATAAAAAATCAAAATATTTTTTCAAAAAACAAATGAAAATAATCTACAGATTATCTCTATACCATATACAAAATGTTTACATTATTTTATTAAATTGTAAGCGATGAAAACCAAAAATATACATGTTTTCAGAAATTTTTTACATTCAAGCCTTGAAGAATCATAAAAGCTAGATCAAACACGTGTATGAATCAAATATATACAAAAACCTGTATTCTGACATGAATTAGATTCATGCAAAAAGTAGACTAAAATAAAAATATATCAAAGTTATCGTACCTGAAAAATTCGAAACTTCAATGACAAAATCTTCAATATTTGTGTGGTTTTCTTATGGTACATTCGAAATATTGCATTTAGATTTGAATTAGAAACTCAAATCTTGCAAAAGATTATAAAAAATTTAAGAGATTGCTTTAGAATATTCATGTTCGTGGGGAGCTTTTAGTTGATATTAGTGATATTTGGATATTATAAGTAAGTAATTTTCATCCTATTTAACCAAAAAAATTTCGAAATATTGCCGGTCCTAGCTATTTTTTCAAGATATTAGTGATATTTTTGCTGAAATATCACCAATACCATGTAAAAATGTGAATTCCAATGGAGACAATATCTCGAGGTGATGAAAAAGAAAACGTTTGGCTTATTAGCAGTATGCTACTTTGTTTCTAGGGTGTTTTGGCATTAGCAGAAAGATTTTGTTTCTAGTAGCCTATACACATACGATGTGTTACATGACTCATGACCTTTGATCTGTAAATAGGAATTTTTTTTCCTCCTCTCTTTCCTACTACTGAATATGTGTTTGTTTGTATTATATATGCTAAAAGCAATAAAAAATTTATCGTGATAATAATAATATTAAGGTTTAGAAACAGAAACACAATCTGTCATTTAAATCTTAAGTCATTCCTGGAATTATTATAGGCTTACAGCACAATACTGAAATTTAAGGGGATCTGCCATGCATAAAATCATACCATCATTCACGGAACTATTATAGGCTTACAGCATGACGCTGAGATTTAATGGCATGCATAAAACCATACCATGAATCTGCCTAGGAGTGGCAAAATCTGATCCAATCTATTAGCCACCCAAACCAGACAAGCCAGATCAACTTTGGCCAGCTAAACCATGCTGGGATCCATTAAATCATGGATGCAATGTCTTATGGAAGAAACGGAGTGAGAAAATATTGCTAAATCTCTAGACCATAGCTAATTCTCTGGACTAAGTATTTTCACAATGGTATAGTTCTAAGCACACCCAGGATATTCAATGTTACCTTTCCCTTTTAGGTATCTTTCTTCCTCACCAACACGCCTCCGTAGTACATTTAGCAGCGATCCAAAATACAAAGCAAAAACCGTGCATGTAATTGTG
This sequence comes from Buxus sempervirens, assembly GCA_947561395.2. Taxonomy (NCBI): domain Eukaryota; kingdom Viridiplantae; phylum Streptophyta; class Magnoliopsida; order Buxales; family Buxaceae; genus Buxus; species Buxus sempervirens. The sequence goes on from OX387195.1 coordinate 20,251,562, forward strand.
ATGACATTATACGGCATGCTAAAGTCAGGTGTTGTCAAAGGTACAAGTAACACTTCTGTGTATGAAATAACAGGACTGCTTTCCTGCAAAATAAATTCAGGCAATTGAAAGACCCAATAAAGAGAGTTATTTCAGAACCAAAAAACACAAATGAAATGAAAAGTACCTGAAACTTGACTAGCATAGGTGAGTTGTTTGAAGTGTTATTTTCATGAAAATTCATGCTGGATAGGAAGTCAGGATAGCTAATAACAGCTGATGGGATGTCAAATCCCTGATTAGCATCTGGAGGGTACTCATCAATGTGGAGAAAGCCCTAAAGAAAACTTGGAATTAATAAATAATATATTCACAAGAATGAAAGAGGGGCAAACTAACACCATGATTAACTTCTGCCAAGTGAAGCTTCTCAAATGATAAATTGTCACTCCCCAATTCCAGTATAATAATAATGATGTAAATTCTCGGAATTGACGTGTAACTACAATTCCCACCTAACATGAGAATTAAGCAATTCATGTGTCCTACTCTATCAACTGTATCGTTAGTGTTAGTTCTAGGTCATTACATAACCTCCACCAAGCAACCATCATGGTATTTACCCAATCAGAAACTAAATAGTCTAAGGATTGCCACTATTGTCTACTCAATGGACAACAGGTATTTTCTCTGTATTGAAAAATTTTGTTAGCTTGTATAAATACAATTTTGTAGGTGATAGTATAACAGAAAGATTTGATTCTTGGCAGCAGAAAAAGAAGACATCCTTATCATTCTGGGTGTTTCTGTGTGTTTTGCTTTTTCCTTTTTGTTTCCTTTTTCTTTTCAATAGATAAAGAGTTTTATATATTAACAAGATAAAAAAAACCAAGTATACAAATAGTATATAGTGATCAGTACAGGGATTGCTACTGAAAAAGCAAAAAAATTCTTACATAAACAAGACAATCCTACTTGAGCTTTAATACTCTTTTTCTTATGTAGATAAGACAAGTGTCAGAACCCCAATTTGGAGGGTTTAAATTGCAAAACCAGAAAAAGGGGTTTTTGAAATAAAAGTTTGAAAATGAGGGAAAAGTGAAAATTACAAAATTAAAATTATACCCCTAGACTTTTAAATATATCAGAGTTGGAATACAATTTTCCATATTTACAAAATATAACCCCAATTGATGTGCGATCAAAACCAACTCTCGGTTTTGATCTTACTTGCTATTTTTCATCCAAACTTTCTAAAATCATCAAGGAAACAAATCCCATGACTAAAAAATGTGATTAAAAGAGAAATTAGAAAGTTTCCTTTATGATTTTAGCATTCATTCTTGGAAAATCACGATTGGCCGTTGACACAGTCGAAAAAACCAGATTTTTTCTCTCAAATCTTGGGTGGCAATCTCTCTCTCTATTTTTGCTCTCTGTTGGGTCTGGAATCTTCCGAATAATCTGGGATATTTCTATTGTCATTGCTCTCCCTCTCTCTCTCTTGGGTGAGCAACCACCGTTTCCTTTAAAAGGGCATCTTTTCTCTCACAAAAGGGAACCCTCTGCTTGGACCCTTGAGAATCTTCTGGAGTTGGGGAAATTCTCAGAACCTCTAGACACACAGATTTCTTTCTCTTGTTCGCACTCTCCCTCACAGTCACAGTCAAAGCCCTCTTAACCCATCTTCTCTCTCTGTCTCGATACCATCTCTGTCACACCTCTCTTTTGCTGATTTCTCTTAGTCGCACTCTCCCATCAGAGGTAATTTTTTGAAACCTGATGCTGCTCCTTCCCTTTCGCAGTTAGCTCCTCTCCTTTCTGCAACTGTTCATGGTCCCTCTCTTCTGAGAAGAATCAAAGTAACAGTAGCATCTTCTTTGCATAACAGTTTTGTGAAGTTCATAATCGACAGGTAAGCCTTGTACCCTTCTTGCTGTTTGCATCTATCCAATTATAATCAACTCATTCAGCTATTGAAATGGTGTTTCGTTGGAGAGGGTTAATCTGACAGTGAACAATGTCTAGAAATGAGCTATGCTACAGTTTTTTTTTATATAAAATGTGTGTTCAATTAATCAATAGTGTTCTTTATTTGCATTTTTTCTTCTTATGTCACCAGCTCTCTGTTATTTTTTATGCATGTAATTAATATTGTGACTTCTGTTGTTTCGTTTTTGGGCTATATGGATTATTTCATCTGAAAAAAAAGGAAAAAAAATCAGAATTTTGTATCCTAGAAAATTTGAGTTTAATATTTTATTTAGGAATTTAAAATTTTAGAAACCTTTTTTCTTAGTAAATTTAGAAACTTTGTTTTTTTAGAAATTTGTAAAGATTATGATTTTTAGAAATATTCCATTTGTATAAAATTTAGAAAACTTAGAAACTTCCTTTTCTTTAGGATTTGTAAATTTTTTGATTCGAATTTTAAAATTTTGTAAATAAATAAAATTTTTAGGGTGAATTTTAGATAAGGTAACTGGTTCATTGAACCAGGGGTGGTTGGGTGCCTAATACCTTTCCAACCACTTAATTGAACTCCCTAACCCAGAAATCTGGTTAGATAAATTTTAAATTCTCATGTGATTGATTAATTTTCTTGGTGTCCATCCACACCTAAAATTAAACCATGCATGGTGGCGACCCTATTGACCCGAACCGACCCCACGGGCCGTGTTCCCACAACAAGCAAATAGCTATTTCCTTCTTGTAGAGAGAAATTTAACACAATTTTTCAAAGCATTATAAATCCTATTGTTTGCTCTCTGTTGTCGGTGACAATGCCTAATAGCTAATTTTTTAGGTAGTTGAATATCAGCTGTCTTGAAAGAAGCAAAAGTTTTGGGGATTTTTACAAATCATTTCTCAACATAGGTTTCTTAGATACTTCTGTGTAAGTAACATGCTATATTACCTTATGACAGCAATATCGAATACATCTATTTTAAGGATACAGATAGAACATTTTTATCCATAGCTTATTCAGTCTGGTTTCCTGTTTTACTAAGATTTGATTACTCACTTCATTTTTTTTCATTTTTTTTAAATGTCTGTCCCCAAAAAGGAAAAGAAAACAAAATGTGGCTTCATAAAGTCATAAAGAAAAATGGAAGTATTGTTTTGCATGCAGTTCATACAGATATTATTTCCATGCCATTGTTCGGAGCACATGGAAGAGATTAACAGAATAGCCTTTCAAGATTCAAAGCAAGGGCTCTATCTTCTTAAATGATTGATAGCATTCAAGTATTAAGATTTAAGACTTTTGAGAAGACTGGAAAGCAACAGCTCTATATTCTCCCATAAATCTCACTATCCATCTGGTATGGCATTTCCCAATGAAAGCAACATAAAACTAAATTTATAATTCAATAACACATGCATTATGGGAATTGAAGGAACCATTAGTAATAGTAAGGGAGAGTCATCTTTCCCTTTTTTGTGAGTGCAAATCCATAAGGCCAGGGCTCTAACTCCTCTCAAATACTCAATCTTGCTCAAGTGATGGTTGAGGGCAACTCCATCCATGTTATTCTGTTATGTCCTTGGCAAGGAGTTGAAGACAAAGAAACGATAGCAGAAATGATTAATTTTTAGGATTTCTTGGTTCTCAATTCTCATTATTGCTTTACTTCTGTTCTAGTTTTGCTGAATATGTATTCCAATAGTAGCCAATCCACCAATCTAGGTGATTTATGTCCATATACATATTATAGACTTGCAAAAAGTAAGATTTATATTGTAAAACATTTCAAGTACCATCTCACTGAAGTTTCGCAGTGTTGAGTTACAAGGCTTCTTGTTTTCATCATTTCATGCTCATGCCAATGATCAAAATGTGTTTCTCTTCTAGTTACAAAGCCAATTTCAAGTGTTTGCTCATGCACATCCCGTTATTAACTTAATATGATAGGTTTTAGGCTTCATTGAACTACAGAAACAGCTACCAAGCAACTAAAAAAACTAAATAATTATTCTAAAATGTACCTTATCAAACTCTATAGTTAGTGCAGCTGATTTCACACTGCAAGGCAACTTCAGAACCATCTCCATGACCCCAGGTGATACTTTATCTTCAGAAGGTGAGACACGCATCTTCTCGATGACATCTGTGATGATCTGGGGCTGTCCATCTATAAACACTTGCAGTGTGTGGAAATAAACCTTAACATACCAAGGCACAATTTGGAAAACATCAACCCTCACCCTACATTTGTCTCCAATGATATTAGTAGCAAAGAAACCCTTACCCGTTTCTACAGATTCCAGGGAAATAGCGATGGAACCCCTTTCATTCCCACTTCCCATGAGGAACCTATTAGCACGGAGTGGAGCTTGAGGAGGTGACCAAACAGTAGGAAGCTTCCATGTAAGGCCCACATCAAAGGGCGTAAAATCATTGTACTTCTCAATAGAAAATTCATACAAAATTGATGAGATCTCACTGTGAAACCCTTTTCCTTCTTTTATTATTCTGTCTGGGGCAAGAGACAACTCAAACACTGGATTACTCCAAGAACCTTGAAAAAATGTATCATCATCTCCAAATCTACCGTTTTCTGTCTGCAATTTTTTGACTTCAGAAATTATATCCCTCTCAAGTTCAAGAAACACATTGCTAGACTTAGCAAGAACACATTTTCCTCCAACTCTTCTACCAAAAATTGAGCTCATAGACCAACTTGGTTGTACCAATGATCCAGTGGAATAAGTACTAGCCTTTTGAGCAACAGGTTGGAGAACAACAGTAAGGGTCTGTTCAAGTATAATGCCTGTGTCCACCCCCTCTGTAGAAAATTCAGATGAGAGCAACCGCAAACGCTGTGAGTGATAAAATCCTCGATAGATGGAACGTCTGTCCATTATCGCAGCAAGCCCAGCTTTATCTCGACAAGGAAGCAACTTCAACCATGGAGTTAGGTTCTCTGTGCAAACAGCTTCACGAGGCAAGGCACCATATATCAGATGACTGCCTGAAAATGGCCTGAATCCCCAGTGAGGGGCACCATATGCAGTAGAAGACTCGAGAAAGTTGATTGAAGCACAAAATAGACCCGACAGAGCATGGGTCAAATTTTTCCATATTGCATCGACCTGATCTGGTGGAACATCAAAGGAAGCCCACAACTCAACTCCCGGAGGCTTGGCATTGCCACTTGACATCGGATCAAACCCACCCCAACGTTCATAATTCCAGCGACCTTGTGTAAATGATAATTCCATTTCCCGAATTTGAAATTTGTGGACCTGTTTAAATTACACAACCAATCAACAATTTCAATCTAAGTCACCAAAACTGTATTCTCTCATTGAATCCCAAAACATTAGAAATTCACCACTACCAAAGGAGCCAAATTAGTACCAGTGCAGCCCCCAGAAGGGAAGTACTGACGTCAACTGTGACCTGGGTCAGTTGTAGCCATTGAGTACAATGCCTATATATACACAATGGACATAGTCCCCCTTACTAACTTATTACTAGACTAACCACAGTAATATATGCCTATGATCAAATATATACATATAACCGATCAAATATATATATATATATATATATATATATATATATATATATATATACATATAAATAGCACTTCTTTCAAAAGGGTCTGAGGCTGCCTCATGGCATTACAAAAATGCTCCAGTGCACAACTGTATGGTCTACTTCACTCAAGAGATACCTCATATTTTTAGATGACAACAGAGAAAATTAAAAATAAAAAACGAAGAGCAAACAACTCACGTGAGGCATATGGGAGGAGTAAGCCTCACGACATAAGAATTAAAACTCATTAGCTAAGCTGATAAATTCTCTCGAGTTCAATAAAATTGATTCAATACTCAATTATAAAGGATGACCAAGGTTTTAATTATGGATTAACTCTAGCTCACATAGTCAAGCAAATAATTACTGCTGATGTTATATTCTGTTGCAGTTTGTCAGTAGCAACCACATGAATACCATTGTTATTTTTATATAATTTGTTATCAAAATGAATAGTTTATGTTCACTGATAAAGGTACCTTCAATGAGCACATATAGTCTACACCCAAAAGCATGCAACAGTGCCTACACGGGTGTGGTGATTGGTACATTCAATTTAAAAAATTATTTCAAAGACAGAGAAATTAATGTTTTAAATCAAATGCACCAATCACAGTGCTTGGTGCAGCATTACAGGCGCATACAATTTCCAAGCGTATTCAATTTACACCTTATACTTTGGGCAATTGAAACAACTCAGAACGTGCCTCACTTAGTGATGTATGAGGTGTAAGAATCATTAAAGACCACCACCACTACAACCACCGCCACCACCACCACTGCCACTATCACTAATACGACCATCCCAATCACCACAACTATAGCTAATACTATTACTATCATCATAAAACTGTTTTTAAATTATGATCATTAAACTTACCAAAAGCATTTTTATTAATTTTTAAATCATACTTGATTTTGACTAAGTGTTACCAAAAGCATTTTTTCTTCAGTTGTTTTCAAAAAAACACAAAAATAATTTGAAAATTTTGGTTTTTCAAATTGTTTTTGAAAAAAAAAAAAAAACTTACCAAACAGCGTCCAAAATATTGATATATACATGCATTCATAAGGTATCAGTTCACATTCATAACAAACAACGCCCAAAACAGGAAATTTGAATAACACTATGCCCTTTGATTAGTAATTAAGATGAAAAGCTGAAGAGGCTAAGCCACTCGGTCTTAGAAGAGCCAGCTCAGTCAAAAACTCGTCCAGGAATGGCGAATGCAAACGATATGAAGAAGATACCAATAAGCAAACAGGCCAAGTATGATGCAGCCTAGTCATCGTCTCTCCAAAACTACTAAACCCTAAGCTTACATTTTATTAAGGAAAACTCACAGTAATCAAGCAAAACAGTAATAAACATAAACCCTAGAATTCTCAGGACAATACATATCAGAAACAAAATTTCCAGAAAGAAATAAGACTGGTAGTTCAAAAAGGGGAAATCAACGATTGAAGAGACGTACGAGTTGATAAATGGCTTTCGGAAAGAGACTGTGATGATGGCCATAAGTCCTGGTAGGAGGAGCTGTGCTTTCGAAATGGAAATGAGCGAGGACCTTCCGATCAGGCAAGGGTTTCAACAGTAATTCCTCCGAGAACTCTTCTGACGAGACGGATTCACCGAAAACAGAAGCGAAGAAGCCGTGTAGAAGTAGAACATAGAATACAAGAATGCACCGGACAAACGCCATTTCTCGCTCCGATAGTGCGTCTAAAATGGGATCATGGACCGCGGAGGATCCGCCATTGGAGCTCCTCGGAAGCTCTGAAATACTAACATCTTGATTGATGATCCAGTGTTGCTCACTTGTCTCAATGTTCAAATGGACAATATTAAATGAACGGTGATTAGAGGCAGAATCAAAACTACCGCTTTATTAATTTTTTATATTTTGTTCTCTATAATATCTAAAAGAAAATTCTTAGGCTTTGCTTGTTTTGTTTGTTTTGATGTAAAATGTTTTCTTTACATATTTTACATTGGAAAATGTTTTCAGAAAAATCTAAGTTTTTCAATTGTTTGATTGGACATTAGGAAATTGAATTGAATTCTCATTTTCTTGTGTTTGGAACAGTTGAAACAGGGTTGACGAACAAGGATGCTGCCGCTGAGTATATTGCTTCAGAGGATCTCGAAACTGTTACAGATCTCGAAACACAGATTTAAGTGCCAAACTTCTCTCTCCATAGTTTATCTATCTCTTAAGATACTTCGCATTTTTTTCTCTAAAATCTGTTCTTATTTCAAAACCCACGGCTTCCTAATTTTAATAATCGTTGCTTACTTGATGGCTTGGAATCGATGGATTAGATGAAGGTTTACAAATTACTCCCCTCTTCTGTTGTTTTATCTATCTTTGTTTTCTTCATAAATTAAAATTTTGTTGTAGGATGGGATTTGTAACTTTGTACAACACATACAAGAAAAAACTCATGTCCGTGTTGATCAAATTTCAAAATCATGAATAACCCAAGGGACAACTTGCTCGACTCAACTGCATTTGATGCTTTTGATCACTTGGTATGAAACCCATCTCTCTTTCACTGGTTCCATGGCTCTGCAATTGGTTCAGTTACTACTGAAAGCTTCTCAAGATAAATGGTTTGTGTTCGAAAAAGCAAAAAAGGCGATGGAGGCATTGTAACAGAGTTGCCAAGCTTGCAGGTTTTCAACCATGGGAGCACAACGCTACCGGTAGCATTCCTTGTGTGCCATACATTTTGCAGAAAATGACATGCGATATATTTAATGGTAGGTCATTTTCCGTAAAATGGTTATTTTTTAGGAAAACGGTTTTACATGATATTGTATTTTACAGGTAAACAAACACTTGGAAAACCATATTTTACCCTAAAAGCATTTTCCGTATTTGATTTTACATCAAGACAAACGGAACCTTAATGTCTTATCAAGTAACTAAAATTTTCACTAAAGCACATCTACACTATATACAACGCAAGGCGCCCTTGGGGATCGCACCAACAAAAATGTAAAATTTTCCACAAAAGCCCTTGACAATTCCAAGATTCATTAATAAAATGATAGAACGGCTAAAACTACCTCAACTCATCTAAAACCTAACACTTAATTATGCAACTATTCCTCCCCTCTCGCGACGTGTAGTACTACTGCATATGCACCCTGCTAGTATTATTAAATCAAACATGACTAATAGATCCTAAACATTATATTTAGAATAAGATGAAAATAATATATCTTATCAAGAAAATTTTTTATATTTAGATAACCAAGTGTAGATGCTTTAGAATTTCTTTTAACCATTTTATATTTTTTCAAAATTTAGTGCATTATTTGTTATCATTTTTTTCTTGTTTCAAACTTAGTATTAAATCAAAAGTTATTTAAATTTGAGGAAAACTTCAACCTAAATCTATTTAAAGCATATATATAATATTGTATGGCTCTATTTTTAAAATCGATCAAAAATTTAGTTTCATCTATTGTTCTTTGTTTTTACATATTTGGCCAGACTTTAGTTACATTTTAATTAAATAATAATTTTATTATCATTTATTTCTAACTAAGATATATTTTCACAAAACTTGCCTTGTAAAATTACTTAACCACCCTTCAACATGTTCGAAAATCCTAAATATGGTCAAGATTCTAAATCTATACCATCTATACTCTATAAAGCGAACTGACCTGATTTGAGCCTAACATTTGCAATTGAAAATACTCCCAACTAATACTTCTATTTATGTCTCCGATAACTGCATGAGGTAGTTTGATAACTACCTAAACAAAATCCTTCTTTTTTTCTACAACACGCATCATGCGTGCCTTCCTAATGTAAATACATGACAAGTGAAGAGTCTTCCAAAACATAAGGGTAGCATTTCATAGGATTGTGCTAAGTTTGATTAAAAATTTACGGTTATACCATTCAAGTAGTTTTTTAACACACACGTCATGATCCTACGGAGGCTCCAAATAAAAGTGTAGATAGAAGCTCCACAAGTTCTGTAAACACCCCAAATTGCACAATAATTGGAAAAATTCATTCTTTTCTTTAAAACCAGCACAAAATTTGAGAATTAAGCTTTTTTTCTTGTATCCTACAACTCAGGTCGGATAAAAGCAGATCCTTTTATATCCGACAGAAGTTGTTGGATACAAGCAGGGATTAATGTATCCGACGAAATATGTCGGACACATATATGTGCTCTTGTATCCAACCTGATATGTCGAATACAAGCTTTTTGCTCAAAATTAGGGTTTTCCGAGAGTTTTTACTTTTTACCATCATATCCTTCATTAAAGGAGTGGAAATCTGGGAAATAGCCTTAGGGTTTAGGTTGGTGGACTCTAGACATCATTTTGTGTCTAACATCATGCAAACCCTAACCCTAGCCTTTGCCTATAAATAGGAGGCTCCTCCTTAAGCAAATGGCCAAGAAGTTGGAGATTGAAGAGCTCCGAGTGATGAAGGGAACCACTGCCGCATTGCATTCAGAAACCCAGGTAAGCCTTAAACCCCTCTTTATTTTTCTGTTCTTACATTCTAGGATTAGCTCTTTCTTCTACCTTTCTGTAGAATAAGGCCTACTCTTTGTGTATGCAACCCCTTCCTCTACTCAAAGTACCTCAAGACTCCCCCTAGCCGTAAAACGTGAAAGCGGGATCTAAGGGAAACGAGACTGAGGATTGATCCTTAGTGTTAGAACCCTTTTGAAAAGCCTTTTGATTCTATGAAAACCAATTCATACTCGAAGTACCTCAAGACTATCTCGAAGAACCGTTAAACGGGGAGAGAGAACTAAGGGAAGCGAGAATGGAACAGAACCTTAGGTTTTTTAGAACCCCATTCTATTGATATGAATGCTATATGTTATTTAAGAGTGGATTTGTACACATGCATGCACTTGTTTTGTCGGAATCGGCTTGTGTTTCGGATCTATTGCATTCATTGTGATAGATCTGAAATAAATATCCCCAAACAATTCTGGGACGTTTCTCAATGATTTTCAAATGATTTGGACTTATATTGCTTGGATTCCATACACCTTATCACTGTTTTGAGTTGATTTTCTTTAAAAAGGCTTAAACTAGACAGCAGCTGTACCCCAACTTCGGACACTCGTAACTTCATCATCCGGATGAATTTTGGAGTGATTACAAATCCATGAAAAAGGTGGGGCTGTCTAGTTTATGCCTGCAAAATTTCATCAATTTTTATGGAGTGAATTTTTGACACCACTCAGTCGAAGTTGATAGGTCAGTTCAGGCCATATTGCGGAACCTGTCACTTTGACTGAGCGCCATGTGTTCGTTTTAGTCCGATTCGAGTGATTTTTGTTTCTGTGTTTCCCATCGGAAGTATAATTTCAAAATCCAGTTGGTTTCATAATTTTTTGATTCCATTTATGTTGTGGGTGACCAATTTACTCAGAACTGCTCAACAGCACTTTTCTGGGTTAATCTATAATCCACAGGGCCTGTTCGGGAGGTCACCCAAGGCACATCCGGATGAATTTTTGTATGAGGTTAGTTTCATCTGAAAGATGGCCATACATACTTCATTCATACCAAATTTCATGGATTTATATAGAGCCAATTTTTCCAAATGAATTTCCAAAGTTGCTCACTTGTTACTTTTAACTATTTCTAGCAGCAGATTTCAAAGGAGAATAACTCTTAGGATTTTAACCGGATTTGATTGAAAATTTGCATGAGTCTTCTATTTATCATAATCTTTCAAATGGATTTGGTGTGATTTAATTTAAAATTAGATTTGAATGATTTCAAGACAAATGGGTCTAGCTTTATCGAATTTTCCGGATTTGTCTCAACTTGGTTTTATTCAAGTTTTGCTTTGATTTCCATCTAATGGCGATATCCCAGAAGTGATACTGACATAAAAGAAGATCTGGAATTCATTGGATTTCTCATGTGAAAGTACCATACATTTGTTTAATCCTTTTTCAAGGTTTTTGATGATTTTAGCAAGCTTTCTTATTTTTTAGCATGAACAACACTTGGCAACCACCTTGTGTGGGTGAATGGGGGTGCCTAACACCTTCCTCCGTTCATAATCTAATCCCCTTACCCATCTCTGGATTTTATTTTCAAATAGAGTTATTTTTACTCTAGTATTTGCCTTTTAGCTCTTTTTGATGATTTTTGGTGTCCATTCACACCCTAAAATTGAATGGTGGCGACTCTACCATTTTCGTTGAGCCCGTGTGATGACGGAGGGGATCATCTTGGTGATTTTTCCATGTCTCACAGGTTCTCAATTGTAACTTCTCTAAGAAATCTTGTATAGAAAATATCTAGATATTTTCATGGAAGGTTCTAGAGAACTCCCTCCATTGTTGGATTAAAGCTATCTCCACCATCCATTGACGAAGTGGAAGGCTATATAAGGAAGTGGAGAGCTCATCTGTAATCAATCAGAAACATTTAATGAAATATCAAGTTCTATAAGTGTGTTCTCCTTTTCTCCCTCTCTTGTTTTCAAAGAATTTGGTTATAAGTTGGTGGGGCCATATGAAAGGGCAAATCTTGTTACTCGTGTAATAGATGCAAAACAATGACCCGGGCAAACTCGCAAAGACATGAGCTCTTTTGTTCACTGTTGCATCAAAGTGGAAGGTATTAAAAACATTATTGAGAAAAATAAAAAGAAAGTTTGACAAACACACACCTAATAGTTTTATTTAATTAAAGGGGATCAACATCAACCCTAGTTACTTATTCTCTCAAGCAACATTCTCGGATAAGCAAAGAGGGGTTATGAAAGGTGATGGCCGACGACAAACACACACCTAGTAGTTTTACTGAATTAAAGGGGAGCAACATCAACCCTAGTCACTTATTCTCTCAGGAAACGTTCCCGGATAAGCAGAGAGGGGTTATGAAAGGTAATGGCCAACAACAAACACACACCTAGTCGTTTTACTGAATTAAAGGGGATCAACATCAACCCTAGTTACTTATTCTCTCCGGAAACATTCCCAGACAAGCAAAGAGGGGTTATCAAAGGTGATGGCCAACTAAAATGATTTCACTGTTGTTTGAGATTCACGGCAAATTCAGTGAGAAGTTGAATTTTGAATAATGATTTAAAGAAAAAGAAAGGTATAAGGTTTCTTGATTTCTTTTTCTTTTTCTTTTTTTAAATAGTCCGCAGTGCAAGACTTTCCCTGCAAATTTTATATTTCATTCAAAGTTTTTTAACCACATTATTGATCAATTATGAAATAAGATGTTCAAAAAATAAATAAAACAATATATTTCATTCAAAGTTCTTTCAACCACATTAGCGATCGATTATAAAAGAAGGTGTTCAAAAAATAAATAAAACAATATATTTCATTCAAAGTTCTTTCAACCACATTATCGATCGATTATGAAAGAAGGTGTTCAAAAAATAAATAAATAATAAATAAAACAAGTCACATGGTTTTTTTAAGTTGATAAAAAGGAAGTATTCTTTCTACGGGTTAATTGCATTATCTAACTTGTCTATATATAAAGCAAACAACGGGTTTTTTACCTGACATTTTGCACCCAAAATCCCCTCCAATTATTCCCAATTTTACAGATTTGTTACTACCATGCATCAACATCGTAATAAAGGCAATGAAATCTTTTGCGATTTGGGCCTAAATTTGTAGCGCCTCTGTAGACACCCCAAATTGCACAAACAATCATCAAAAATCATTATCTCCTTGAAAGCCAGCACAGAAATTGAAGAAAATGAATTTTTACCTGTATCTGGTATCTCAGGCCGGATACAAGCAGGCATCTTCGTATTCGGTGACAAATACCGGATACAAGTAGTGCTTAGTGTATCCGGTATTATATACCGGATACCTTAAGGTCCTTGTGTATCCGGCCTGATATACCGGATACGCAAGTTTTGCTCAAAATTAGGGTTTTCCGAGAGTTTTTCACTTTTACCATCATATCCCTCATTAAATGAGGGGAAATCTCGGAAATGGCCTTAGGGTTAAGGTTGGTGGGCTATAGACATTAGGTTGTGTCTACCATTCTCACCAACCCTAACCCTAGCCTTTGCCTATAAATAGGAGGCTCCTCCTTAAGCAAATGGCCATTAACTCTTGTTTTGAATTCTCGCCAAGAAGAACTCCAAGAGAAGAAGAAAACCGCTGCGGGATCGCTTCCAGAACCCAGGTAAGCCTCAAACTTTTCTTTTATTTTCTGTCTTTACATTCCTAGATCTAGATCTCTTCTTCTACCTTTCTGTAGAATAAGGCCTTCTTTGTGTGTGAAAACCCTTCCCCGGCTCAAAGTATCTCGAGACTCCCCCTAGCCGTAAAACGTGGAGGCGGGATCTAGGAGAAACGAGACTGGGGATTGACCCTAGTGCTAGAACCTATGTAGCATAAAGCCTTTTGATTGATTGTAAACCGTTTCATATTCAAAGTACCCTTGATTATCTTAAAGAACCGTGTTTAACGGGGAGAGAGAACAGAGGGAAACGATAATGGAACGGAACCCTAGGTTGTTTTAGAACCTTATTTTGATGAATATGTATGCATGTTATTGATCTTGTATGGTTTTTCACACTTGCACATACATAGCACTATTTTGGCGGGATAGGCTCACATTTAGGGATTTATTACATTCATTGTGATAAATCTCAAATAAATGGCCTCAATCAATTCTGAAATGTCTTTGGATGATTTTTAAAGGTTTGGTGTTCATCTTGCACGGATTGCACACACTTTGTCACATTTTTGCATTGGTTTTACCAAAAAAGGGCTTAACTTGACAGCAACTGTACCCCGACTTCGGACACTCATAACTTCATCGTTCGGATGAATTTTGGAGTGATTCTAGAACCATGGGAAAGGTGAGGCTGTCTAGTTTATGTCCACCAAATTTCATTAATTTCTATAAAGCGGATTTTTGACACCTCTCTGTCGAAGTTGATTGGACAGTTCACGTTCAAATACAGAACTTGTCACTTCGACGGAGCGCCATGTGTTCGTTTTAAGTCCGATTCAAATGATTTTTGTTTCTGGGCACTCCTTTATGAGTCTATTTTTAAATCCAGTTGGTTTCATAATTTTTTGACTCCATTTGAATTATTGGTAACAGATTTACTTAGAGCTGCTCATTAGTACTTTTCTGGGTAAATCTGTGATCTTCGGGGCCTGTTCGGGAGACCACCCAAGGCACATCCGAATGAGTTTTTGTATGAGGCTAGTTTCTTTTGAAAGATGGCCATACAGACTTCAATCACACCAAATTTCGTGGGTTTTTATGGAGTGGATTTTTCTAGGCGATTTTCCAAAGTTACCTACTTGCTACTTTTGATTTTCTCCGGCAGCAACCTTACAAGGACATAACTCCTAGGTTTTGACCCGGGATTACTTGAAATTTTGCATGAGACTATTATTTACCATAATCTTTCAAATGGATTTGTTTTGATTTGATTTAAAATTGGATTTGAGTGATTTCAAGACAAATGGCATTACTTTCCGGATTTGATTCAACATGGCTTTGTATATTCTTTTGCTTGGATTTTTATCCTTTTATGACATTTCATAAATGATATTGACATAAGAGAAGATCTAAAATCCATTTGGATCTTCATGTGAATATATCATACACTTATTCCTTTTTCAAGGCTTTTCATGATTTTTTAGCAAGCTTCCTATTTTCTTTTAGCATGAACAAACACTTGGCAACCACCTTGTGTGGGTGAATGGGGGTGCCTAACACCTTCCCCTGTTCATAATCTAATCCCCTTACCCATCTCTGGATTTGATTTTCAAGTAGGGTTATTTTTACCCTAGAATTTGTCTATTGGCATTTTTGCACTTTTTGCTCATTTTTGAATCTTTTGGTGTTCATTCTCACCCCAAAATTATGAATGGTGGTGACTCTCCCAATTTTTACATGGAACCCCGCGTGTTGACGGAGGGATGATCATCTCCGGTGATTTTTTCCATGTCTCACAGCCCCAGATCCGGGTCTGCCCTATCACAGCACCAACCCGTACTCGAGACCTACTTATGGGCCCAATAGAACCGGATTAACATAATTTATCCTGGGAAATTACAAAGTAATCATCAGAGTGCATGACTAAAGAAGCATGGAATAAAAAAAATTTCCATCTAATCAAAATGTCATCTGTACTATAATCTCCAAAACATGATATATATATGTGAATAAAATACAACTAAGGCAACTAACCATTTACAATGATCTCTCCAAAATATATAGACATGTACAAAAGATATCTCCCAAGAGTATAGGTCCAAAAATAATATTTACATCCCATATACAATCCCCAAGACAAAATACATCATCATAATAAGAACCCTACTACGGGTAGAAATGGTAGCCCTCTAGCCTTTACTCAAGCTCACCCTCAATAACTGCCCCGGTACGCGGCTCACCAAGCGGATCTGAAAACAAATCCGGTAAAACAAAACACACGTGAGACTTAAGGTCCCAGTAAGCAGCAAACATGCATGTAGAGAATCAGTTTATGCAGTTTTTATAACGTCATGATGATATTCACAATTATATAGTACTAAATGCAAACCAAAACAGTTCAATCGGATATAAAAGAAATTCCAATTCAAATATCTCAATCAAGTAACTCGGGTAATCAAATCAACAAATACGATCAAATACTGTAAACATGTCTTGTTAGGACTCGTGGTTAGCATGTCTGTAAATTAGATTAATGACCAGTAGTCAACCTAACCAAGGATCCAGACTAAGTGGGATTCCCCACCCACTGCTCGATGAATCGCAAGGACTTCCGCCGGTTCCCCGCGACGAGGGGTTGCCGCAGCCCTCTGTTCCCCGAGAAGGCCTCACTGATTCCCCACAGTGGAATGCTATATGGATGAGGCAATTAAAGCTAACAAGCCAATACCAACACACTAATTAGACTCACTGTGGACCCACACTAAGAACAAAGTCCAATTAGACGACTCACAATTTAAACCAAACCAATCAAATCAAAGAGTAAAACCAGTGCTTAAACCAAAGCCAAGTGGAATTCCCCATCCACTATTAAATCAACCAAGGCCAAGTGGAATTCCCCATCCACCATTATATCAACCGAGACCAAGTGGAATTCCCCATCCACTACCAGTCCATACCAAAGGCAAGTGGAATTCCCCATCCACTGCCAATAAAACCATAGGCCAAAGCCTTGTCAAATCATATAAGAGTTTTTCAACATCGCTTTCATAAATCCAAGCCAGATCAAAACGAAGGTCATAAAATCCTCAAAACACATTTTTGATGAGTGGATTCATCTTAAAAATCCCAAATAAGTCACCATACCAAAATTCAATGGATTCCGAGACAAAAAGTTTTAGACTTCAAAAATATTCTAAGTCTGGTTGAAAACGTTGACTTTTTGGTGTCAAATTTTTCTAGACAAATCTACAAGGAGTTTGGGGCTCAATTTCTGGTTGTAGTCTATTGGAGGGTATACAAATCATCTAGAATTTTCTGGGCTTCTGATTCACTCATTTGGATATCAAACTCAAAAAGTGGCCATTTTTGAAAATCGGGAAAACTGGAAATTTAGGCACAAACTGAAAAGTTGACTTTTTATTGGTTGGGAATTGGGCCTTGAGAGTATTTTTATTGGTTCCAAATGGGGGGTAAAACCTTATTTACATGTAAAGACTTAAGTAAATGGAGCAATAAATACACATGACATTTATTTAAATGTCTTTCATGGAAATAAGGGTGTTGTACAAGAGGCTTGGGTTGTTTGGGAAAGGGTTGGAGAGAAAGAGGGTGAAGAGTTCTCAAAAAACAAGGTTCAACGTTCAGGCGTTAAAGGCATAGTCAAGGCAACGTTCGGGCGTTGGGGTAAAGACAGGGGTTAACGTTCGCGCGTTGAAGTTTAGAGTTCGCGCGCTAAAGGGTAAATCAAGGCCAATGCGCGCGCGGCAAGTTCAACGTTCGCGCGCTAAAGTCGCGATTAGCCCTGGGCGATTAATCCTGATTTGCGATTTACTTTAACAAAATCTGATTTTTTGGGGGTCTTGGCTCAGGATTAATCGCCAATCTCCAGGATTAATCGCCGGCTCGGGTTCTTACAAAATTTTGGCTATTTTCAACACACAACTCATAGAAATCATTTTCAACCTTTCCAACATCAAAGTAGGTGATCACAAAACATCCCAACACACTTAAAAACATCTTCAAAAACAAAGATTCATCTCAAATCTACATGAATACAAATCAAACACATGAAACCTCATTCAAGACACAAATCTCAAACCCTAATATAAAATAGGATCAATAGAGTTGGAAGTCCATGGCAAATCATTAGAAAAATAACCAAGATCATCATACAATCAAAACCTACGAATTTTAGAAGTGAATAGCAACATGCAAGATCATTCCTTCAAATAAATCAAACCCTAGAGAGGGAATACGAATTTTGGTAATTCATTTTGTTTTGAAGAGTTTGCTACTTACTTGTTAATAGAGAAGCAACCTCCTCTCCTAGCTCTCCTCTTCTTCTCCTTCTTCTTGAAGCTTTGAAGCAAGCTCCCACAACTCTCTCTCTCTTGTTCTATACGATCAAGACAAGAGGAAGTGTTCTCAAACACTTAATTAAAAATTATGTCATCCTTTTATATGCCCAAGTTTTGGGTCTTTCAAATCTGCCCCTAAACAAGGCTTTTATTCAACTAAACCCTAGGGTGTACCTAAGGCATACCAAGGGTACCTTAGTGTTATTCGAGTGGGGTACCTTGGTTTTAAGTGGGGTTCCTTAGTGTTAAATGGGGTGTTTGCCTTAGCCACTTCAAAAGGCATGCTTTAGGAATGCTTGGGAGGTGTATCTCAGTTAACACAAGGGGTACTTTAGTTATATGAGGGTACTTTGGTTACATGAGGAGGTACCTTGATATTTCAAGGGATTTACCTTAGTCATTCTAAAGAATAAACTTTAGATAAGCTTAGGGGGTGTACTTCAGTTATATTGAGGAGGGTACTTAATTATAGAAGGAGTGTACCTTAGGTATGTTGGATGTACTTTAGTTATATAAAGGGGGTACCTCTAGCTGTATAAGGGAATGTACCTTAGCTAAATAAGGGGTACTTCAAGTAAGATAGTAAGGTACCTTAGTTAAAATAAAGAGATACCTTAGGCAATACAAATGTGGTATCTTAGGTATAATTAGGGGGTACTTTAGGTATTCATGTGGGGATACCTTAGGTAAACATAGGGGTACCTTAGGTATAATTGAGGGGTACTTTAAGTAACACTTGGGTGGTACCTTGGGTAATACTTGAGCATACTTTGGGCACTCAATGGGGGTACCTTAGGAAATACTTGGGTGTACCTTGGGTATAGAAGTAGGGGTACCTGGGGTATACTTGAGAGGTTATTTGGGTATTCTTGGGAGATACTTAAGGTACACTTGAGAGGTACCTTGGGCATTCTTAAGAGTTACTTTGAGTATTCTTAGGGGATAATTTGGGTACACTTGGGAGGTACCTTGGGTACTCTTAGGAGTTACTTTAAGTATTCTTGGAAGTATTTTGGGGTATACATGGGTATACACTAGTGTTATCCGGGAGGGTACCTGGGGTAAACTTTAGGGTACCATGGGTATACTTGGGAATTACTCTAGGTACACATAAGTCCAATGTTTCAGAATTTGATTTCCAATTCATTTAAGCTAATTGGAGAGTATCTTAGAGAATTGGAATTTAGAAATAACATTAATTAAACTTACCTCAATAGCCTTCATAAAGTTCAATTAATTCCTCTAAATCCTCAAGAATAATCCACATCTACCTCATCTTCATAACACAAGTACTTAATTAGTCTAATAATCACACTTTAGATAATTAATCTTAATAATTAAGATATAATCCGGGTCAGGGTTTTACAAAATTGGCTCTTGAAAATGTAATATTTTTCACTTTTTGTAAATGTTTTATGTGGGCTCACTTAGAAAAATACTATCCGTGGGATGCTCCACATAAAAGTATCTCACTTTAAAAGCAAAAGCCATTTTATTGCATTCCCTTAGTACAATTATGAACAAATATATTTTTCTTTTTTTGGATAAGGCATTCAATTAATTATCTATACTAATATATAAAGCAAATTGGGGAAATTCGACCTGACATTCTATGCCCAAAATGCCCCTACTAAAAGTTTTAATCACTTGCTTTCTAATTGGTTACAAGTTATCACCTCCTTAACTTCTTTCACACAATTAGGTGGTCATAGCACTCCATAATACTTTGCCACACGATTAGGTAGTTTGAAACTAATTTAATCCAGGCTTCTTTTGATTCAATTATATCTATTTTGAACCATATTAGCTTCCAACACCAATAAAATTTTATCCTATTTGTTCCTACTATAAATAAAATTCTTATACATAGTGCTTATCTCTTTATACAATTCGTTTCCTATAGCAAATAAAATTCCCAATATAAATCCAATATATTGGGATTATGTGAAGAGATAATTATTATGTAGAGATTATTAAATATCTTTTAAAATAGATAAATATTTTAAATTTTTATGGATAGATAATTATTTTTTTGCACTCTTAATCTATTTATAATTATATTTTGTTTTCTGAAATATAGTAAAATTATTTTTTAAAATATAAAGATATTATTTTCTATCAAATTTAAAATTAAAATATTTTTATTTAAGGTGCTTTGTTTTAGCAAGCCACGTTATCTAAAAAAAAAACTAAATAATTACATTTTTCTTTTCCAATTCAACACGCACAAGTGCGTGCATTCCGCTAGTGAAAAGAGAGTAAAAAGGTGCTTCCCTAAACATTTGCAAATAAAAAAAGGGCCTAAAATGTCAAGGACTGAAATATCCCAAATATATGAACTAAACAATTCGTTGAGATTAATATTGAACTTCCAAAAATTCATTCAACAAATCATTTAGCTCTATACAATTGGTTTGATGTATTCAAGACAAACACGGGTTTGTAACTGTCAAGCCAGACCAAACCAAACCTTATAATTTAAGAACCAATCACTCAAACCTGAAAATAGAACCAAATGTGTACATATATATATAGTTTAGTTCGGTTCGGTTTAGTTTAGTAGAATACATTTTTATATTAGGTTTCAATTCAATTTGGTTATGTTTAGGTTTATCGAGAAATGAACTCAAAACCAAACCAAATTAGTTCGGTTTATAGCAATTCGATGTATAGATTTCATAACCGAAACGGAACCATAAACTTTGAAACCCAACCCTCTGTACACTATTGCTTTAAACCAAACCAAGTTGCACCCCTAAGTGTTATTATTCTAATCTATATCTATCTATACCCTATATAATGAGAACAGGCCCCTTGGGAAGCATGCGAACAATTATGCACAATTTTCATAAAAACTATAACGCCCCAGATCCGAGTTATGTAGTGAAAACCATAACTCTTCTCCGAAGGTTAATTTCTCACACAAGATCGATATATCAGAGTAAAGGAAAACATGAATAAGACAATAAACTATAAAATCAGAGTCAACTACAAACCCAAACTGAAATACAAAAATACCGTATCACAACTATCAACTCACATAATCAAGCATTTACTCGCCGGTATCGTCCTCTCCAAGATCTAAAAACAAAACAAAACAAAACAGATGAAATACGAATATCTCAGCAAGTAGCACATGCATGGTCAAATACATTTTATACAGTTCTAAAACATGAATCAGATATAAAACATATATCGATAGCGATAACACGAATAATCCACAAAATCTAGCAAATATAAATCCAAACAACAATATCGATTTCAAACAATATATTATGGTGGGACTCATGAGATTTGACCACTTTGAAAGTTAAGATCTAGCTCCAAACAATCTAGTCAAAGAACATCTGCCAAATCTATACCACTGTCATATCTGATTCCAATATCATCACCCTCATGGTGGTATACACAAGACCTCACCATCATAGTGGAAATGGATAAAATCCAGTCTGAGAACCACTGCCATATCTGATACCAATGTCATCACCCTCATGGTGAAAATACATAAGACCTCACCCTCATGGTGGAAACGGAGTTGCTGTAGCACTTCCCTCATGGAAGGCCTCTCCATCATGGAGGAAACGCATTAAGGAGACTAGACTTAATCCAACAAAGTTAGACAGACTTCACTTTTTAGATAGATTATGGATCCATAACAAGCTAAGCCCAAAATAGCTTAATATCAAAACTGACATGTAAACCAACATATACAACATATAATCATAGGTCAATCATGACCAAATCCACTCCATCATGGAGGATCACAAGTATATGCCTTCAAGGCAACATTTCAATAACAAAACATTATTCATAATAACTCATGCGTGAAATAAGACAATTTATTCAAATCTGTCCCAAAACATTAAAGTAAGCAAAATCTGGTCAAAACGAATAATATTTCAAATCTGCTGTGTCAAATGTTAAACGCATTCATAAAGAAGCCAATCTAGTGTAAGAACTTTCAATTAATCATAAATCAGAAAAACATGCCTTCTATATTACTAATTCCAACAACTAATATCCCTTCCATAAATACTTCATTTTTACAAATGGATATTAAATACAATCTCATACTGGAAAACTACTACAAATCAATTCTAACATTTATTTAACTCTAATTGGGTGTCATTTGGAGGTAAAATCCTGAAATTCTGATCAAGAAACATTAGCCGCAATATACTGAAAATACGAGAATGAGGTCGTCTGGGCAACCTACCCTAGTCGCCTAGGCGACCATGTTATTTTCTGCAGTCGCTTAGGCGACTTCACTGAGCGATCACTCACGCTCCAAGTTCCAGCTATCGCCAATTCTCTATAAGTTCTAAATCAAAACCTCTGATCAAGAATCTATTACTTACAACTCTTAAATTCTCGTCTACAACCCTATTAAAACATGATCAAACCTACGTGGATTTAATTAAAACATAATTGTTACAGGAAATACAGAATTCGCAAATGTATACGTTTGAGCGTTAAATTTTCTCTTCCAAACAATATATGCATCGATCAATCTGAAATTCATTTGCAATTTCGATAAAACAAAGTGCTACTTACTTGTTAATGACCTAATCCAGCTCTTGGAATTTTTGAATTCACTGTTTGAGTTTCCACACCATTTTCTCCTCCGATTTATAGAAATCTACAAAACTCCATTTCGACCAATTCAGATGAGGACAGATCTGATTTAATCCATTTTACTTGACTTTATCTAAGAGAATTCAGCAATTACTCACTTGAATTCCTCCATGATCTGCATCTTCTTTGCTCTCCTCATTCTCATGATCGATTTCGAGCTTCTAACTGAATTTCCTCTTTTTCCTTCTCCACCTTGCAATCAACCAGATGAGAATCATTCTTTCTCCTAGATCTGTTTCCAGCCTCCAGAAGCTTCTGACTCCAACCAGCAACAATTATAACTAGCTAATTACTCCCATTTATATACTTACTCTTGCCACCGATCTCTTCTTTTAATTTTTCATTAGTGATTTGCTGCCATGCCACTACACCAATTCCTAGGTACACAACCTATTAAATTTATAAAATATTTCACTTGATCTCATGCTTCTATGTATTGCCGCATTATTAATTATTAATATCCTAATCGCATATCTTAATAAATAAATTCTCCTTCATTAAATTTCTAAAAATTTCCCCAAAATAACTTTTATCTCTCATTTTCTGAAATTTCCACCAATAAAATGATTTTTAACTATATAATCGAAATTTAAATTATTATTTAAAATTTTGGGATTTTACAAAAACCCTCGTCAATCGTTGTAAAAACATCTTTAATATAGGGTTAAAATAGTTAAAATATTACCTATCCTTTAAAATCTAGACAATTCCAAAACTGTTTCCTCCCTCTACATGCAGTATTGCATATGCACCTTGCTAGTCTAATTACATGGAACTTACATTCGTGCATTGTGTTTCATTATAGTGATTAGAAGGGGTGCATGTGATGTGCAGTACTGCACATGTGTAAGAAGAGGATGGAAGGAGACATCCTTGGAAGGAATAGTTGCAAAACCGTTTGTTAATTTTTTCTTAGAAAAGTTGAGGTAGTTTTGACCGTTTTATTCTTTAATTAGTAAATCTTTTCAATAACATGTAAAGCGCTGATTTGGGCTGGCAATTTCCAAAGGGTTTTTCTGATTATATATAGTATAGAATCTATAGATCATGAGGACTGGACCATTAAAATGGATAAGCGAGAATCTAGAAAAGTAAAAGCATTCAAAGTTTCCAGCAAAAAAAAAAACGCATTCAAAGTCATTCCAAAGAACAACTGAACAACTAGTGCTCGCACGGTCGCACCAACAGCCAGAAAGAAACTCCGATTTGACCAAAAAAGGAAAAAGAAAGAAACTCCAACACCACTCTAACAAAGATCCTAACCACAAAAGATTCTTTACCGTCTGATCCTCCGCAGCTAATTACAGCCGTTCGTACTGATTTCACTGAAATAGAACATCAACACTGAATCAGAACACCGGACGTTATGTTTGGCCGGATCCCAAAATCAGGTTAATTGTAATTTACTTTAAAAGCCCCGTGCTATCGCCGGCCGAGTTGCAGAAAGCTCTGTTCTTCCTCCTAAATTCTTAAGAGAAAATTCTTAAAAGAGAAAACCCTAGTGAGGTGTGCGGATGTCTGGAACAGCTGCACAGGAGGAAGATAAGAAGCCAACGGACCAATCGGCTCACATTAACCTCAAGGTCAAAGGCCAGGTATATTTTATGATTATTATTATTTTCGAGTTTTTATTCTGTTGTTTTGAAGCTTTTATGGTTTTTCTTTCCTACCGATTTTGGTTCTTCTTTGGACCTGAAGTCGTTATCTGTCAGTGCGTCACTCGTTATTTGTGTATATTAGTGCATTTTTGAGTTGAAAATCGAGGTTAGGATTAGTAGAAGTTATTGATGCCTCTTTATACTGGGTTTTATTCGTGTGTATAGAGCTGGGGCTTGTTGGAATATTCAGAAAATAAAAAAGAATGAACACAATAGAAAATACGTGGTTCGGCTTGGTAGCCTACATCCATGGAAGAAGAAAACTGGGAATCTTTTCTGATATCATGAGTCCACTTGGGATACAACTCTGTTTTTTATAGACATTTGTTGATAAGTTTGGTAAAACTTATCCTTATCTCTACAACCATTTGAATCTACTTATGACTTAATCAAGTTGGTTGTAGATAGAGTTCTTCAACACTCCCCCTCAAGTTGGTGCGAAGATATCAAGTGAGCCCAACTTGGACAAAATTTGTTGAAAATGAGCCTTTGAGGTAGCCTTGGTGAAGATGTCTGCAAGTTGATCTTCACTTCTCACATATGGGGTATCAATAATTTTGGCTTGGACCTTCTCACGTAAAAAGTGACAGTCCACTTCGATGTGTTTGGTTCTTTCATGAAAGACCAGATTTGATGCAATGTATATAGCAGCTTGATTGTCGCAATACAATTTCATTGGTACCTTTGTCTCCATTCCCATATCATGAAGAAGAGCTAGCAACTAGATTAACTCACATGTTGTAGAGGCCATAGCCCTATATTCTGCTTCAGCACTAGAACGAGCGACAACACTTTGTTTTTTGCTTTTCCAAGTAACCAGATTTCCTCCAACAAAAGTACAGTACCCGGTAGTAGATTTTCTATCAGTTGAGTTGCCTGCCCAATCTGCATCTGCATATCCCAGTATTTCAGTATGACCATTCTTCTTCATCCAAATTCCTCTTCCTGGAGAAGACTTGAGATATTGTATAATTCTGTCAACAGCCTTCATGTGATTGTTCCTGGGTTCATGCATAAACTGACTCACCTTGCTTACTGCATATGTGATGTCAGGTCTTGTCGTTGTCAAATAAATTAACTTTCCAACAAGTCTTTGAAATTGTCTAACATCTTCAATTGGCTTGTTATCTACACTTTTGGTTCTAGAATCACACTCAACAGGTGTATCAACAGGTTTGATTCCCAATTTTCATGCTTCTTTCAATAGATCTAAAACATATTTTCTTTGAGAAATGAAAAGCCCTTTGACATAATGAGCAACTTCAATTCCAAGAAAGTATTTTAATTTCCCAAGATCTTTAATGTCAAATTTTTGACTCAGATATGTTTTGAGATTAGAAATCTCAGTTTTATCATCTCCAGTGATGACAATGTCATCAACATAAATCAACACAACCACTATGCCAAATGAACCCTTTTTTGTGAACATAGAAGAATCTGCTATTCTGCTGTACTTCTTTTAAACTCAATGTCTATAAGAGCTAAGTTGAGTTTTGCATGCCATGCCCTTGGAGATTGCTTGAGTCCATATGGGGATTTCTTGAGTTTGCGGG
The DNA here is from genome assembly GCA_947561395.2 of Buxus sempervirens. Classification (NCBI taxonomy): domain Eukaryota; kingdom Viridiplantae; phylum Streptophyta; class Magnoliopsida; order Buxales; family Buxaceae; genus Buxus; species Buxus sempervirens. The sequence continues at coordinate 20,277,466 of OX387195.1, forward strand.
GATTTCTTGAGTTTGCACACAACATCCTTTTGAAATTGTTGAGGATGACCTGGTGGTATTTCCATATATACTTCTTCTTCCAGATCGCCATGTAAAAAGGTGTTTTTAACATCCATCTGAAACAAGGGCTAATCGAGATTAGTAGCAATGGACATTAAAACCCTTATAGTATTCATCTTTGCTATCGGAGCATGTGTCTCTTTGTATTCAATGCCATAGGTTTGAGTAAACCCTTTTGCTATTAGCCTTGCTTTGTGTCTTTGAAGAGATCCATCACTGTTATATTTGTTTTTGTAAATCCACTTGCAGCTTACAGGCTTCTTTCCTTCAGGTAGTTTCACAATTTCCCAAGTCTGATTTTTATCAAGTGCTTGAATTTCCTCCTGCATAGCCTTTCTCCATATTGGTTGAGAAATAGCTTCAAGATAGTTAGCAGGTTCAACATTATTTTCTATGGAACTCAAAAAGGCAAAGTGAGCACTTGAAATATTATCATAACAAATGTGGTTTTGGATTGAAAAAGAGACAGCATGATAAGTATAAAAGTCTTGAAGTCTTGCTGGTGGACGTGATGCCCGAGTAGACCTTCGTGGACTTTGATCACATGGAACTTGAGATCCTGAGGATGTACACCTTCTGCCATGCTTTCATGTGGATGAACACTTTCTGCCACATTTTCTTGACTATTTGGATGATCATTTAATGACCTCTGATGATTAGTAACAGGCAAAGGAAGAGAAAAATCTGTAAAACACTTTTCTTGGCTCTCTTGGGAAGTTTTTTGCAAAAATGGTTCATCCTTGAAAAGAACATCTTTCTTTCTTCTGGGTTATAACATTTGTATGCCTTCTTTGTAGAAGAATACCCGAGAAAAACACATTTAGATGAATGCTTATCAAGTTTTCCACTATTTTGCTTGTGAACATAACAACAGCACCCAAAAACTCGTAAATGTGAAAGATCAATCCTCTTGTTTATCAAAACTTCTATTGGAGATTTATTCTTTAGAACTCTACTTGGTAATCTATTGATCAAGTGACAAGCTGCAAGGATTGCATCAGACCAATAATGTTTTGGAATATTGGATTGAAACATCAGAGATCTTGCCACTTCTAACAGGTGTCTATTTTTTCTTGCGGCAATCCCGTTCTGTTGAGGTGTTCCAATACAAGTTGTCTGATGTAAGACATTGAGATCCTTGAGATAACGAGAGAGAGATGTATTGTCATATTCTTTCCCATTATCAGTTCGCAGAATTTTAACTTTGGCATCATATCGGTAGCAAATCATTTTCTGAAAATCCTTAAGTATAGAAAAAACTTAACTCTTTTGTTTCAACAAATAAATCCAAGTACAATGAGAATTATCATCAACAAAGGTAACAAAATATCTAAACCCTTCTCTTGAGTCAACTGGGGAGGACCCCATACATCTAAATTTATTAATTCAAAGAGATTTTCAGCAGAGTTCTTGGAGTTTTGAAATGGAAGTCTGGTTTGTATAGAGAATCGACAAATCTCTCATGCCTGAGAATCAGAAGATAATGAAGGCAGTAAAATATTCAAAACCTTATCAGAAGGATGTCCCATTCTAGAATGCGATAGCTTACAGTCATATTCCTTGCTCCCTCTTGCTAGCAAGGCCTTACTTTCTTGATCAAAAAGATATAAGCCATGATGAAGTCTGCCTTCACCAATCTTCCTCCCCGTGTTCCTGTCCTGAAAAATTACTGACTTCGGAGAAAAGATAACATTACAATTCAAGCTTTGAGTGATTTTGCTAACAGAGAGCAAATTAGATGAAAGAGATGGCGTATACAAGACATCAGAATTTGAATATAGAAATTTGGCTTTCTCAATTCCATGAACTGTAATAAGTGATCCATTTGCAATAGATACTGGTTGCTTGTTTGAAGTGCTTTCTAGGTTTGTAAGACAGTTAACATTGCTAGTCATATGATCAGTAGCACCAGAATCTATTACCCAAGTGAAGTTATTAAAAGGTGTAGGGAGAGCATGAGGATTACCAGATTCATGAGCAAGAGAAGTGTGATCCTTTGTGGGAACCTGTGTGGAGCTTCTAGTTTTAACAGCTTGCTGTAAAAGTTGTGCCAACTGCTCCATGGTGATTTGTGTTTCAGAATTTGTATATTGAGCAATCGGTTTTTCTCCAATAACATGATCTTTGGGTCGCAAGTGTGGATTTAGAAACCAACATCTGTCCTTTGTGTGTCCAGTAGCTTTACAATGATCACACTTTAGATAAGCTCTATTACTTCGACCTCTTCCTCTGCCCCTTGTACTTTCAATACCTCTATTTGTAACATTTTGAAACTTCCTGGCATCTTTATGATGATTGGCTACAAGAGCTGTTTGTTCTGAACTTTCATTGCTCATTCTTGTTTCTGAATTAAAGCACAAACATTTGTGAATGATGGTAACTCACGACTCATGAGTATTTGACTTCTTAGAGTTTCAAATTCTGGTTTCAAGCTGGCCAATAACTGAAAAATCACATCTTGTTCTTCTCTTTTTTGCAAGATATTAAGATCAGAAGTAGGGGGACAATAAAGTCGGATCTCATCCGATCATTTTTTCATATATCCAAGGATCTGTAAATGATTGATCCCCTTGTGTGGCTTGAGAAAGATCCTGCTTTAATTGAAAGATTCTTGAAGAATTGTTTTGTTGACTGTACATATTTCTGACAGAATCCCACAATTCTTTAGCACTATCAGCATATGTAAATATTTCACAAATGTTTGGTTCCATTGAATTCAAGATCCAAGACATGACAAGCTGATCATTGGCTTGCCATTCTTCAAAAGAAGGATCATCAATACTTGGGGCTGATTTTTGTCCATTAATGTAACCGAGTTTTAATCTCCCACCTAGAGAAATAGAGATAGCCCTAGACCAAGACAAGTAATTAAATCCATTTAAAGGTACTGTAGTGAGCTTAATACTTGTATTCATATCATGGTCAGGGTTTATACGTCGGCAGCTATTCTTACTTGATGATTCCACATTATCAGCCATGACAAAAAAACAGAGTAGAAGTACTAACCAGATTTCAGCAGTTGTAAATACCTCACTTGGATGCCCACAGCTTCAACGATAAAGATGAAACAGATCATAAAACCTGCTCTGATACCATGTTGGAATATTTAGAAAATAAAAAAGAATGAACATGATAGAAAATACGTGGTTCGGCTTGGTAGCCTACATCCACGGAAGAAGAAAACCGGGAATCTTTTTCTGATATCATGAGTCCACTTGGGATACAACTCTGTTTTTTATAGACATTTGTTGATAAGTTTGGTAAAACTTATCCTTATCTCTACAACCATTTGAATCTACTTACGACTTGATCAAGTTGGTTGTAGATAGAGTTCTTCAACAGGGCTGAAGTAAAGTTGCGACTTATCTCTATTGGATAAAGATTTTTTTTTTAATCTTTTATGGATAGGGAAACAAATAATCTATGATTTCAATTAGTTTTAGTTCCTGGATGGATACTGAGCTTGTAGGGATAAAAATTTGTATGTATGCCTCTGGGATTCTGAATACTATCTCGACATTAATTGCACATTGTTTGGATTTCATGTCTTATCAATGCAGTAATCAGATATTCATTGTGAGTATTGCAAGTGATATGGTCGATTAAAGATGTGCAGATGGCATATAAAAAGGGCAACTTTGGTAGATCTCACTCATGAAAACTTTGTTTGTTGTCCTTTTTGTTTTTCATTTGCTTGTACCATTAAAAATGATAGCTGCTATGTGCAACAACTCAAGGGAAGAAATAAATGAAATTTACTATTCCACTTATTATCAACTATTTAGATCACTACAAGACACTAATCATTCCAAACATTGCCGGTCTTACGTATCTAGAGTAGCTATCATTTTTAATTGTACAGGCATCATCGTCGTCGTTATAAGTTAGTTCCCACCAGAGTAGGGTTGGCCTCACGAATTCTGTCTCTCCATTCCGCTCTGTCAAAAATCATATTTTCAGTTAATTCACGCTTTTGTAAGTCTTGTTTTAAAGACTCCATTTATGTCTTTTTATGTCTCTCTTACTCGCTTAGGCCCTTCAATATACATATTTACATTGCTTCTTAGTTCTTCCAGGTGCATCTCTAGGTCTCCACTTTACATGATGAAACTAACTTAACTTACTATACTCCATTTTAATCCTAATGCATGTTATGTCTAATCATATTCGAAGGTCTAATTTCTTGTTTTGTCTTTCTTAGTTTTGTCTTAAATCCATCTTAACATCCTCATCTCAATAAGAATCATCTTTCAAACATGTTGATTCTTTTTCGCCCAACATTCTGTATCACACAACATAGCTGGGTTAATTTCTGTCTTACAAAGCTTGCCCTTTGTTTTAAGTGGAACATACTTATCATACAAAACTTAGAGGCACCTATCCACTTAAAATAACTAGCTCTAACCCTATGCACAGGCAAATGACTAAAAAAAAAAAATAGAACAAACAAAGTTTTGGGAATGAGATCAACTTTTAAATTAAGTATACCCTATTACCCTGCTTATGCTGTTGCGAGTGGGACTGAGGAAAAGGGACTCATAAGGCTGGCTTTGAAGATATAATTAATAGTTGGATATGGACTTCCTTATTTGATATGCCTTGTGTATAAAGAACTAGAAGATCTAGCATCATGAATTGCTTCATACAAAAATTAGTACATAGTTCCTTCATATTAGGTCCAATTCAATAAGGCATATGCCTGCTTTGGTAACTGTAAAAAATTCAAGGATAATGCGGTGATCCCTTCTCGTTTATTTTTTTCCTTTTTCCTTTTCGTTCTTGTATTTATGTCAAAGCAAAAAATGAATTCACATCCTTTGTAATCCGACCCCTTTCAGAGATAGTGAGGGATTGATGATCAGTACTACAATCACTAGTATGTTGCATGTTAATTCATAGAATAGTGGTGACCAAGGATATGGGTCACCAGTTCTGACCTATTTGCATGCTAGGTCTTATATCATAGGGAAAGTCGCATAGTTTATCTATTAAAGTTCCGATGCTTTACGGAATCTCCTTTTTTTTTTAGAAAAAAATTTAATTGGATGAGATGAGTAATGCTTGAAACTATTATTTTTAAATCCCTGTGGTGTGTTAAATAATATCTTGTTTCGTTTGATTATGGAATTAATGATAGATATCTGATTTGTGGTTTTGAATTATATAGCCAGTTGTTAGGCATTTTTGGTGGTTGGTGTTGTGGATCGTAAGTGGATAGCTGATATTTTTATCAAAATAGGAGCTAGTGAATTGCGATGTTGTAGACAACCTTGGCTATTGTGGTTGTTCAGAAAAATGCGGTTTGAAGTTCATCCTGGAAAACGATGGAATTTGTACTGAATGAGATTGTCCTTACCAAGTTGTTTAGGGGGAATGTTACAACAAAAAAAGGGTCTGTATTAAGTTTCCAAGATCTCATATAAATGGTAGTTTAATTTCGGGAATCAAATCCTCTATGGACGAGCCTGTAAAGGTGCTCGTCCATAGCCAACAGCTGGTTGCTATGTAAATTCACTAAATTGGGCAACCAGCTGCAACAAAAGATAAAAAATGAATGAGGAGAGAGATGGGATAGTGACAATAGGTTCCTGATGTGACAACCCTTTGAGTCCTTTAATTTGGATGGAAGATTCTAGTTCTAGCGAGTTGAATTCCTCTATTTTCGAGTTGTTATAGACATTTTGAACGTATATTTATTGTTTTCTTCTACAAGAAATTACCCGGGTTGTTACTATTGATGGGTATGAATGTATTCCATGAAACAATGAGAAAGCCTTGCAAAAAATTGACAAATCAACCAGTAAATGTCAACATCAATGTTAGTAGTGAAGCATTCAAACAGTATAGCTCGGTAAAGAATCCCTTTTCCATGCTTGTAGATTGTAGCAACCAAAATCCTTTGCCACCTATACATGGGTATTGTGATTGGTACATGGAATTTAAAAGTCATTTTCTATCTCTTGATATCAGAAGCATGAAAATACATTTATGGATGTCAAAGGGTAGGTCATAGGGGTGTTATTTGGTCTATCTGGTTTGATTTGGTCTTTGTGCCAAACCTAAACCAAATTGCATTATGTTCATTGAAATCGAAATTGAACCAAACCAAATTTCAACTTTTGATTTTAAATAGAAAACCGAGCAGAAAGCTAATTGATTAACTCATAAACCGCACTGAAAAATGAAAGCTTACAATTATGTTCACTTTTCACATGTAATTCATACATCAATGGTGAAAAGTGATTGCTATGTAAGAAAATAACTTTGATTTCTACAAAGTTTGGTTTGGGTTATTAGCCACCTAAACCATGAATCGAAGCAAACTAATTCGTTTGAACTTTTTAAAACTGAAATTGAACCAAACTACAAATAAAACCAAACTAAACCAAATGTTTGGGGCTTGGTTCAATTGGATTTCGGTTTACACCACCAATTGACACCCCTAATAAATCATAACTTTGTAGTTATGTGTAGTTATGTTGACTTGATAGACGATAGACAGTTTTTGTATTATGTTCATGGGCTTTCACCTAGTCAAACCCATCTTTTCAAGTGTTAAGATGTATTAACAGTTACCTCAATGATCTTTACTGAGACAGACTAGTTAATAAACACATGTATCATTAATAGCAAATCTTTATCTTTATGCTTTTTTAGGAATATTTATATGGAAATGTGGTACGAAATTGAACCATGATGTACTTGTAGTCAGATAGGATACAGAAAATATTGTAGCTTTCTTAGATTGTGAAAAACTCATAAGTCCCTAATGGGCAGAGGGAGATATATCAAGACAAAGTGTAATTTAGTTCGTATCATAACTAGAGAATGTGGACTCTTAATGCGCGTTTTATACCTCATCAAGAACCGTCAGAATCCTCCTTTTGTATGTGGTAAATACTTCACTTATCTACTGTTAGCATCTACTGCTGTGTTAATAAGAATAAAAATTTGTTTTAAATGGTGATGCTGCCTACTTGAGGCTACTTGGTGTGAGGGTTGTAATAGCAGTTGTCCTTAGGTTATCCCATCTATGATGTTTGAGCAGGAACCTACCTGGTGGTATAGATGAATCTTGAGTATATTCTAGCTATTAGCATAACCATGATGTGAGAACTATATTAGGCTATGTTTGTTTTTACTTTTTTGCTTATTTAAGCAAAATCAAGCCTTTTAAAGCAATAAGCATGTTTGGTTAGTGATTGATTTTGCTTCCTATGATGAAGCAAAAAGTAATATACCTTCGTAGCAGGTTACAACTTCAAGTCAGCAGCATCTCCAACTAAAACTAATGCTTTCATATTTGTTAAAATAATAGCAAGTACTAGAAGTAGGATATGTGAAGTATTCAAAACTTATATGATGAGGATTCTGACAGTTTTTTATAAGGTATAAAACGTACATTGCGAGTCCACACTCTTCAGTTATGGTGCGAGCTAAATTACGCTTCATTTTGATATATCCTCCTCTCCCTAACGTGAACCCCAAGAATGTCTCACAATCTAATAATCTACACCATTTTCTGTGTCATATCCAACTATAAGTACAATATAGTTTAATTTTGTACCATATTTCCCTATAAATATACTTTGAAGAGATAGAAAAATGAAGAGTAGTTATTTTACGTACGTTACATGTACTCATTGATAAGTCTATCTTAATAAAATCATTGAAGCAATTGTTAAGACGTCTTCTTTGATTAATACCTGGAGACATGGGCCACATATACCATGCAACATCAAGATCCCATAAGCATACATATATGGACCTTTCCTTTCTCCTCCCCGAGCATTGTGGGATTCCGGGATATCATAATCTACCCTCCTTAAGGTCTATACATCCCCGTGTGGTAGCTTACCACTCCATTTTGTCTAGGAGCAAGCCCGTGAACTCAATACTCAAACTGTTTATCATCTACCAGTTTGGCATAGTTACATGTAATTAAAAAGATATGACCTACCCTTAGGCATGCATAAACGTATGCTCATGCTTTTGGTATGATGACAGACCTAAAATTTTATTCCCTAAAAAGGGCAACCCATATAGTGAAATAAAAATGATTTTTAAATTAGATGCACCAATCACAATGCCGGTGCATAGGCGATACATCATTTTGGGTGCATATGAGTTCTAGGCATGAAAGAATGATTCTTTATTGAGCAATAACATTTGAATGCCATGCTACTAGCATCAAAACAGCCTTTCGCAATGATGTCTTATTATTTGGTAGAACATACTCATATCCCCCGATGGTAACAACTCAAGCATTTATCTACAGATAAAACGTTAAATATACATCAAAACTCCGTCAATAATGACCTCGTAATTAGATTAATTCCACTATATAGAATCAGAATCTTCCATCCAAGTTGCTATTTATACTAGATCTAAAAACCTAATACAAACCTGCTTATCGTTATTGCATTTCCATCAACAACTATGTAAGGGTAATCTTTTTCAGTATTAATGCTGCCGTTTGTGATGATGAACTCGAAGGTTTGTATGAAACTACCATGGTAGCCATAGTTATACACAGTAGCGCAGTCCACCAGCTTCTGCTCTAATAGAGATATCATGTGTCCAGTTACGGTCTTATTTATCCCTTCCACAACAACCAATGAAAACATTCAATCTTATTTATCCCTTCCACAACAACTGCTAAAAACATTCAGCAACTTCCTACAGTTTTCAAATTAATTCTAAACCACAAACCAAACATTCATCATCAATTCCATAATAAAAAACGAAAGAAGATATGATCTGACTTAACAGGGATCGATTTAAAAATAATGGTTTCCAAGCTCTTAGTGCTCTCATTTAAAACCTAAGAAAAAGACAAATTGGTCTTTTTCTTATCAAGGGTATTTTGTAGATTGAAAATCGGAAAGAGGATTGGGAAAGCATGGCTGAAAAGGATGACGTCACTTGCAATTCTTGTCTGCATTGATTACAGCATCAGTGTAAAGGGGGTTCTTTTCTCTCTCATCGTTTTTTTATTTGAAAGAACAAAAATTTTTCTTGTTTTTTATTATGCTGGTTGCTGCCATATGGTAAGTAGCCATTGTTGATTGTAGTTACTATTCTTGTTGTATGGTGGCTTGAATTGTAATGTTTTTGCAGAATTTTGGAATATACTTCTAACTGATTGATTTGCTTGGGCGATAGTAGTTTGTTGGAAATTGCACTATTTTTTTCTGAAAATTCATTGAGCAATCACTCAGAAATGATGCTATAGCCTAATTTGTAGGGATCAACAAAACTTTTGCCTAGAAGATGTTATTTTATGTACTCTTGTTTTCTGCCTTTTTGTTTGTTTGCCCAATTGTTTACTGGTATAGACATCCCCACACCACCAAACACTCACCACCTCCAGCACCACCTTTTTTTCCCTATGAGTAATGATGAGATTTATTGTTAAATTAAAAGAATTTCATTCAGTATCAGTCTGCCAGAAATGCAGCACAAGCATTCTAAAATTTGAAATTTTATCATCAATCATACTGCCTAAGTAATGTGCAACTCTTGAATTTTCATGGAGACATGGATAAAATCACAATCTTAGGATATAGTAGTCTTGTATTTGAGATCTAGATATATTAGGTGTAATCCTATGGTCATAAGGTGACAACAAATGGGAGCTTAAACAGGAGCAACATGAGCACAGTTCTATTCAATGCACAAAATTATATGTTCTTGCCCAATCTCGCACAAGGATTGAGATGAGTGCAGAGTGGCACTTTGAAACTTCATGCCAATTATAGTTCTAATGTTTTATGCTAAATTTTGTCATATCTTTGACCAAGTTCATTAAAATGCCTAGGTGAAGCTAATAGATGGACCAAGTTCATTAAAATGATAAGATTTTATGTGAGGAGCATAGAATAAGATAAATTACTACTAAAAAGGTGGTTAAGGAATTATAGAGACCTGATTTGATGAATAAATCATGCAGTGGACAATAAACAAGTTTTCATACATGACTTCATTGGAATATATGTGATTTTAATGCTTCCAAGTTAAAGGTGTCTATTAACTAATTACAATACACCATAGTAAAGAAAAAAATAAAGGCATGAACAGTCTTAATTGCAGAATAGAATAAATGCAAAACCATTGTCGCAGCAACAAAAAAGAACAAGATATTTAAATTGGGGAAGGGAAGGTAGGCAGTTGAGGTCGCTATAGAAAATGAAAAGATGATCTTAGCAAAAGATTATAGATTGTGGCTATAGCCTAAAGGAAAGAGAGTGGAGGCTGGGAATTATTTATATCTCAATAAAAATAGTTAATTGCTTGGTCAGTTGTTGAGAGAGGGGGACACAAAGCAGGAAAAGCTTCCTGTAAAAATATAAAAATTTTAAAAAATTGTTAATGGCTCCAGTAATTTTAATCGATTTTTGGAGGGAGAAATTCTTTTTTGGTTTGTTAAGCTTCTACTTATTCCTCTTATAATTGCTAGTTTCCTAAGAACTTGTTACTTTACTATTTTATATCAGAAGTTTTTAAGTTTAATTAATATGATAAAAAATTCCGAAACTTTGTAACTAGTTAGGCAAGACAATGTTTTGGTTTGAAACCAGGTCTAGGCAATCATCATTTTAGTCCTGAATAAAAAATGCCTACTTGCCTATGCCATGATTTGTATAAATCATGCTATTTGTCCTAATATTTTGTCAACATTGTCATTAAGTCTTTGTAATTACATTTATCTTTGTAATTCCACAAGCGGAGTTCTTTTTACTTGCAATTAGATGTTATATATGTAAGTTTGTGCTCATGCTAGTTTTTGAAGTTTATGGATATGAAGTTATCATCTTAGAACATTAAGTGATGTGGTTATAGCACAAATAGATCTCTTTATCCCTACCTTTTTATCTGTAACTGGATTTCGTTCAAATGGGAACAAGAAATCATTGTCCCCTATTTTTTATGAATAACTGGGTTACATTCAAATGGGAACAAGAAAACGTTCAGAAAGAGTCTCCACAAGACAGGAGGAAATAAATAAACAACAGAAAGGAGCCATGATTAAGACTGTGACTTACCACCAAGGTTTGCCGTTTCGGCGGCACCTCGCGAGGTGCCGCCGAAATTTCGTATTTCGCTAGGTCAGCGGCACGAAAAATGACCTCGAAATGGTCCTGCCTGCGTTTCGCTGGCTTTTCGCCGGCACGCCGCTAAATTTCGCCAATTTCGCCATTTCGCCAACAGTTCTCCAGAATTTTGCTAATTCTGGAGAAATTCTGGCACGCCGAAAATTTCGCTAATTGTTGTGTTTGTCTAACTTATTTATGTTTTTTTTTTCAAAAATGGCATTTCGGTGGCACACCGCCGGCACGCCGCCAATTTCGCTAAAAACTTGTTTTGGGCCATTTCGACCGAATTTCGCCCAAATTTCGTTTCGGCCGCCTAGCGGCGCACCACGAATCGCCGAAAAGTCGATCCTTGCTTACCACCATACATATGCACATACAATGTTAGGTCCTGCGTAACATGTACCCTCAAAGAATGAATTCTTGTAAACTCCTCCCATGGATAATTTGTAGCTACTAGATCATTGGCTGATCTATGCATATGGGAGGACAAGATGAACTTTTGGCTTTATCACTAGCCAAAGCAAACAAAGTGAATCACTTTCAAAGGACACTTTTGGCAATGATATTGCTATAGATTACTTATCCTCTATATTAAGAAATGCAAATCCAAAAGTTCTTGACTCTTTCAATTATAAGATATTCATCAAGAAGGTCTTGCCTCTTTCAATCATAAGAGAACTGCACGGATACCAGCTTTTACTCTTCTCCCCTATTCAATGGGCAGATAAAACGTGGATTATTTAGCTGGTGTGATTCTTGAATATTCCATCAACCCAGGAGGACCTAAATTGATAAATGAGTAGCCATCAAAGTTGAGCTTGATCATTGAGGTTGATGAGACTCACCTTAGATCTATTCCAGTAACAGAACCATGTTAAACCATGGAGAAGTTTACTCATCCCTTAATATGCCAATGTGGAGAAAATGATTATTTTCTTAGGCATGATCAGATATTTACGGCTTGTGAGCCCGTGCAATATTGCACTCTGATTTTGCTCTCTATGTCACAATTGTTGGGTTATGTTGTGTTTGATCTGGTCACAAGATAAACTAGAACTTGAACAAATACCAGTTTGGTTGATCTTCAGGTTAGATTTTGCTACACATGCTTAGTGGTAGAAAGCAGATTATTTGTGGTTTAGCAACGCATTGACTCATCTATTGATTTTTTTTTCTCTACTTTTGACTGTAGTGCATTATATGCTTCTAGTTTGCAAACTCAATATCTGCATATCATATTGTCATTAAATACATGAGGCAGTTCAGTGTCCTTTTGTTAGCTAGTAGCTAATGTGATTCAAATATGTGGCCTGTTTTTTTGCTTTTTGTGTTCTGTTTTTTGTTTTTTGTTTTTTTGATAAATGATAAGATCGTATTAAGAGAAATAAAAGAAGGTACAATAGCATACAGGTCCATGAGGGATGGGACCATTTATGCATCCCACAAGACCAGAAAGCCAAAACTGGAACAAAAAAAGACAATGCAGGAACCCAATCTCCAAGACTAATCATGCAACAATGCTGTTTCTAAATCTTGAACCCCCCCCCCCCCCCCCCCCCCACACACACACACACACACACACACACAGACACAGCTACATTACAGCAAAATTCCTTCCCATTATGGACCCATGAAGCTGCCAAAGCTATTATGTCATCTAGAATTCTAAACTTCAGATTGTCTACTCCATAAAAAGTACATCTAGTATGGCTCATCCAAACCAACCAAAGCATAGCAAAGAAGATCACATACATCAGAGTCTTTCCTTTCTTTTTAAGAAACAGGAATCTACATTGATGAGTTAGATCAATAAGAGTCCGGGTGTAGTCCAACTAACACCCAAAATGCCAAGGAAGTAAGATCAACAGAAACCAACCACCTCACAGTGCACAAGAATATGATGCACTGACTCTCCTCCTTCGAGACATAAAATGCAAATATCAGGAGAGATATATAAGAGTTTCCTTCTCTGGAGGTTTGTTGAGAACACCATTGTGAAATGCAGTCAAAGAGAAAGTCACAACTTTGGGGGGTGCAGGAGCATGCCGAAGAAAAGATGGAGGAAAAGCGCAAACAAGATTTTGTTGAGAACATAAGAATTCGAAAAAGGAGCAAGAAGAAGAGAGAGCTCCATGAGGGGTGAGACCATCTATGGATATCAGGTCCGGAAGGGTCTAATAAGACACGAGAGTTCAAGCAAATTTTCAAGATCCTCCATTTCTGGAGATCGAAGATCTCTATGAAACTGAAGTATTTGATGGTAATAACTTTATGCATTCCATATTTGCGAAGAATTTCTATGCACTGGTTATGACTTTATGCCACAGAGCTCCATTTTCCTCGCCAAATCTCCATAACCACTTTGCCAATAGGTTACCCAAACATAAGCCCCCTGAATCTTTACTCCAGCAGGCATTTACCCAACCAACTAAATATGTGGCTAGTTACTCCTCAAAATAAATTTGTAACTCAGGAATGTATTGCTTCTGGAGTTAACTGTTTATTTGCTACTAATGATACTTTTCAATATAAATCTGTAACTTCAGAAATCATATTACACCTGGAAGTTTTCCATCACTTACCTTTGTTCATATTCTATTACTGATATTATCGTTCTGGACCTAGCTTTTGTTGATATGTTGTTTTTTCAGATTTTTTCTCTCCAGCTCTTAGAGTGTTTTTTGCTTGATTGGTAGGATGGGAACGAAGTCTTCTTTAGGATCAAGCGCAATACCCAGCTTAGGAAGCTTATGACTGCTTACTGTGACCGACAATCAGTTGAGTTGAAATCGATTGTGTTTTTGTTTGATGGTCGTCGGGTTCTTGGAGAACAAACTCCAGACGAAGTAAGTTTTTTGCATTCATCATAGACATTTTTATTATTTTCAATCAGATGATCATAAGAAAAGAATCTGCTTAGTTCCTTGGAGTTGCAGTCACTGTACTCCATGCAATGCTCTTGTAATTCTATGGATCATTTTTATGAATTATCTCAAATGCTGTGATGAATCAAATCATATCATCTTATGCTCACTATAATATTTTCTAAAAAATTTAGACAGCCTAATCTTTTTCCGACTTGGTGAAGCTGGAGATGGAAGATGGTGATGAAATTGATGCCATGCTGCATCAGACAGGAGGCAGACATCTCTAACTGGAAAGGAAACCATGCAAGAGTTGAGACTCTGAAGAAAGAGTGCTTCAAATGCTATAATTTGAGAAAGATGGAACCTAAATCTTATTTCTTGGTTATCCCTTGTCCAATTATCCATTGCAGATGATAGGTTCAAGTATAGTATGTGAATGTTTTGCAACCCTTTTTTGTTACCATATGAAAATATTAAATGCCCTTTTCTTTTTTCTTTGTTTTTTCAATCTTTTAACACCATTTCTTATCCTCTTTTTTTTTTTATATGAAAACTTTGCCAAGACGTTCCAGATGATCATTATATTGAATTCCATTTGGCCTACTCCGTAAGACGCTATTCAAGTCCTTAATAACGCGACCTTTTGAAGGTTTCAATTGTGAGAGGTTCAAAGGTTCTAGCAGTATCTTCGAATTGCATGGTGCCATATGAAACTTCAAAATTGAAATCTATAAGTACGAAAAGATCTAAATGGTATTAGAAAGGTCAAAAGGTTTGTCACAATGATTTCGCATCAGCTTGTATGGTGGCCGTTACTGGGGTTTTAAATCTTTCCTGGTAAATCCCATCTTTAGTAAATATATACAGAAATGCTCTCGAGAATATAGAAAATCAACAAAAATTAAAAGCAAAAATTCAAAATCAAACGCATATGGTTGGTATGTTGGAATGTGGGACTAAATCTTCAGGTCTTAAAACATATCCGATCTTACTTTGCAACCTATTAACGAGTTTATCAACTTCGCAATTCCTGAATCACCGCTCAAGCTGAGTGAATGTTACATGAAAATATCATCTTATTTACATACCCTGACAGAAGTTCTTCCAAAATAACAAAGAATACCAACACTAACAGCAGCTGCAAGCCTGCAACTACGCCTTTTAACATGGATAATCATTCTTTTATGCTCAAGTCCTAAATTGTTAACTACAATCTTAGACAACCAAGCTCCTCAGTTACAGATCTAAGATATGAGGGAATCACAATTGCTGCAATGAAGCAGCATACATATCTGTCATACAAGCGGCCCTTGCCATGTTTTCCGTCAGCAGTTTTCAGTGCTATTGACTCCCCTAGTGGGAAAGTTTCCTAAAATATATATACTTGGAGAGAATTTATCACAACAATGTTTCTACAACACACTGATGTTTATTTTGAAAATAGACAAACAACAACAAAAAATACTGATCATCAACAAAAAGTGCTAAGACCAAATTGGTTTTATGACAATAAAGGAGAAAGAATATGTAATGTGATCTTTGTAACTACACAAGCTCTTCACACTGAAGACAATGAACAGTAAACCAAAAAGAATAAGATATTACTATAACAACTAAACACCTATGGCCTGACAAATACATAAGCATACATGGTGAAGTGACTCTTTATCTGCCAAGAAATAGTTGAAACTGGACTTAGGCAGGTAGCTGGAGCTTTTCATTGTTCTTCCAACTGTAAACATAACAAAGATTAAAGCTCGTACATTTTTCATAAGGCATTGTCATATCACTGAATGAATTTCTAGAAAACATGACCACTTACCTTAAAAACTAATAATAGAAAAAATCAGCATAAAGAAGTGTCTGAACAAGCCCAGATATCCAAGCTGCAAAAGATTAGTGATCATAGCACGAGTGATATATATCAGGGGTGGAAGCAGCACGGCACAAACTCAATATACACAACAAAGAGAAAACAATAATACGCGAATGAAGCAAGTATTTTGTGCCCTACGCAAGGGATTTCCTTAATTGTGTCCCATGAGGTACACTTGAACACCAGTCTCAACCCTTAACAAGCAAAAAGGATACCCAGGATGGACTAAAACCAAAATGGTCCCATCTTCAACGTCAACCATTCAATAGATCTCTGAAGTCCGAACTGCCATTACTGAACTGGTCTTTCAGCTCTGGGAAAAAAGCCTGAAATCAAATAGAAATCTTGGTGGGGCATATTCTTTAGAATAGAACACCCCTCTTGGCAAAGGAATCAGCCAAGCATTGGAGTTGCGCCGCCGCCCCCCCCCCCCCCCCCCCCCCCAAACCCCAAAAAACAAAATCCCAAAAAAACCGGGGTAATGTTTAATATAGATAAAATCAACACATGTTCAGTATATCAACAATACAAGGTGGGTCCAAAGTAATTGTCTAATGCTTTTTAATTACAAAACTATGATTTTTCTATTCTAATGTAAAATCCCCCTTATTTTTATTCTTTCCACACTCTTCTCCACTTGAACCCTATTCTCTATTTCCTTCTGTCTTTTTTCCATTTTTTACTCTTCCTCCTTTTGTTTTTTTCCCATTAAACTTTCTTTCATTATCCAATCTATCCAACATAGGAGGTTTTGCAGTTCTAGGTTTTCTTAATGCTTTAATCTACACTACTATTAAAAGCACAAACTACCTTAAGTGTTTTTTACTTTCACATACCTAAAATGTTCTTCTCTATAGTCTTTAATTTCACATTGCCGTGTCAAATATTTTTATTTTGTTTACAAAATGTCCTTTATAGTCTTTAATTTTGGAAACTTATCTACTTAAGAAAATTTTTATAATAAAAAGAAATGTATTATAGCCATATCGGTTATTTATTTTGTTTACAACATTTTAATAATAAAATATTAAGAAAATATGAATTCTAATAATTTGAAATCCTTATATATCAATAACATGTTTTTTTAACATACCCAAAGTCTCCATGTTATCCCTAAATTGTTGTTTTTTATTTTCTAATAATTGAATTTAAAAATTATCTTATCAAAAAGAATATAAAATGATAAACTTGAAGAATTCGAAAACTAATCTATAAGTAAAGTGGTTTTATGAGAATTTAAAAAACAATTTAGAAAGAATTTAAATTACTCTATACGTAACGTATAGATTAATTTGAATTTATTTTTTTTATCTCTAAAGTAAAAAAAGAAGAAGAAGAATTTTAATAATTGAAGATTTACGGGCATAAACTTCTTCTCCAATACTTATCAAAAAGACGTCCATACATATCTCCAAAGAGTTCTGTTTTTTTTAATACTTTTACATACTTAAAATATCCGCATTTATCCGTAAAGTGATAAATCACATTATAAGCAAATGCAAAATCCACATAACTTGGCGTGCAAACAAGAGCTTTCTTCTCCAATACTCATCAAAAACAAAACAATCAAAGAAAAAAAATCAAATAATATATTAATAATATTTTTTATGACTTTAATGTATGCTATATCGATGGGATTTATTTATTTATTTTTTCTTTTTTATTTCATTATTATGTCCCACAAGTAGTGGGTTTTCACTTTTTTCTTCTTCTTTTTTTTTTAGTGTCTAGACTACTACTTCAATATTTATCTAACTATAGTTTCATTATATAAAAAAATAGGATAAAGGAGGACAAAAATATACAAAATCCATCAATGAAGAAAAGAAATGTTGCTTGGAGTTTTATATTATAATAAAAAGAATTTTTTTTTCTTGCCATTTCATTATAATATGCAGGTATCTCCTTTTTTTATAGTTTTCAATAATAAATACCAAAAAAATTGGAATTCTAACAATCGGAAATCTATATATATCCCTAATGTTTTTTTACATACCTATAATATCAATATATATTCCCAAGTGTTTTTGATTTTATTAATAAAATCCTACAGTAATCAAACAAAAAAGAAAATAAAAAAATTTTAAAAATTTGAAATTCACATAATTTGGGCTTGTAGACTTCATGTGCAATACTTATCTAACTGTAATTCAATTAAATGAAAAGGAATTTTATTAAAAGAAAAGGAATTTTATTATTGCCATGACTAATTTATTTTAAATAAAAAAGAAAAGTTGAACTTTATTGTTGCTGTGTCTATTAAGTGTTTCTTTGAATTATTAATTAATAAAAAAAACATATCTAACTATTAAGTGATTAATTTAATAGTTTTCAGTAATACAATTCCAAAAAAATTGGATTTCTAATAATCAGAAATCTATATATATCCCTCACTTTTTTTTGACATACCTATAATATCTATATATATCCCTAAGTGTTTTTGATTTTACTAATAAAATCCTACAGTAATCAAACAAAAAAGAAAATAAAGAAATTTTAAAAAATTTGAAATTCAAATAATTTGGGCTTGTAGACTTCATGTGCGATACTTATCTAACTATAATTCAATTAAATGAAAAAGAAAAAGCAAACAAGAAAAGGAAATTTATTATTGCCATGAATAATTTAAACAAAAAAGAAAAGCTGAACTTTATTGTTGCCGTGTCTAACTATTAAGTGTTTATTTGAATTATTAATTAATAACAAAAACATATCTAATTATTAAGTGATTAATTTAATTTTTTATTAACTAAGTGAAAAACTAATACCCCAAAATTAAAAAAAAAGAATCATAAATTCAACAAGACTTCAAATAAGTTTATTATAATTTAAGATTTTGTGATAATATAAAGTTCTTGTGAATTTCTGAAAATAATTTTGTAAGACCCGGAATTTTGAGAAATTGTAATTAAGGTTAAATATATTAAATAAGAACAATTAGAGAAATAAAAAAAAAATTCAATTAAACCCATTGTATTAAATTAAATGAGAACAATTCAATTAGACCAATGGGTTATTAGTTTGGTTCAGTTTATTGAACCGGTCCAATGGTTCAAGGTTTAATGAAGGTTCAAGGTTTAATGAAATGAAAAAATAATAATAATAAAATAACCCGTAAGCCTTTTAATCTCATTTGGGCATTAGGGTTAGAAGAAGGAAAAAAAAAATGAAAACGTGGAGGAGGAATCGTGGAAGAAGGAAAGGGGGAAAAAGAAGAAGAGGAACGAGGAAGGGGTCGTTCGTGAAGGGTAGTTAAAGGGAAGAAGAAGAAGAAAAGAAGAAGGGAAGCAAGGGGGTTCGTCTGTGAGGAGTAGACACGGGAGAGAAAAGAGAGGAAGAGAAGAGAGAAGAAGAAAACGTGGAGAAGAAGAAGAAGAGGAAAGGAGAAGAAAAGAAGAAGAGGAGAAGGGGTTCTGTTTTGGGCGATTGGGTCTGTTTTGGGTGCGTGGATCGTTTGATTCCAGGTAAGTAGCATTTCTTTCATTTAAACGACTCTTGTTTGTTTTATTAAACCTTGGCAGCATGCGTTAATGTCTCTTGTCGTTGCCTTCAACAGATTTTCGTTTATAGTTCGATTTCCTCTGTTTGATTATTGTTTGATTTTTGGATTTTCTGGTTACAAGACAACGCTCAAATTAGAGCAGTCCTACGTCATGGTATCCTATCATTTTTTTTCTGTTGTAAGAAAATGCCCAAACGCCTAAATTTGTTGCTTGATCTTGGATTATTGTTTGATTTCCTTTGATTGTTTGGTATCATATCATTTTGTATGACTAGGAAATATGAGTATAACTTTTACCATAAGATCTGCGTTATGGTTCTGTTTTGTTCTCTTGATAAACATATCTATTTGTAAATCAGTTGCGGTAGACCGTATGGTGTTACCCTTGATTGAGTGTAGCGATTGGTATTTTACCCTTATTCGTTGATGAAATTATTTCGTTTTGGGATGAGTTTAGCAATTGGTATTTTTCAAGGTTTGATGGATCAAAACCTAACAGAGGTATATTTAGGATGAGTTAGCGATTGGTATATTTTAATCCCATCGAAATATAATTTGGGAGAAAAGAAAAATTCTGTTTTGAACATATATACTAGATCCTGAATTCTTGGTTGAATTAACCCATAGGCGTCCTTAGTGATTTAATGCCAAGCACCACATTTAATTTTTGTCTTATTAAATTGCTTCCACGGCATGCTTCTTGGGGAGTTTCAAATAGATCAGACCCTTGAAACAACCATTCTGAGTCTATATTTTGGGCGTCATCAGCAACCCCTCTCTTAATATTACCTGAACTAATTTAGTTCTTAATTCATTTGTTTTTAAACCTGAATTGCAGATAGCAGCGGCAATTTTCTTTTCTTCAGTTTGTTAAATTATCTCTGGTGTGTTCATTTGATGTTGTTATTGAGCCGCCAAAGTGGATGCTTTCTTCAGCGGCAATTTTGACTGGTTCCATATGCGTTTGTAAATCTAGACAGTTATTTGAAATGCAGATATTTGTATTGGAGTTGTATGATGCTTTGGAAGCTTCTTGCATGCCATTTGGATTAGTTTAACTATTTCTAGATGCTTTCGACTAGTGTTTAAATGAGTGGGAATCTGAGTTCGTTGCATAGAGACAATTAGAAGATAACATATAGAAGCCACTCTGTTCTACTATCTCAAAAATTGTAAAGATTTCAGTGACTTGCGAGGGCTAGGAATCCTTGTGTAAGAATTTATATTAGCATTCTAAAATTTAGTTTAGGGGTGTTTGTAGTTGAATGGAATTAGTTTAGGACCAATTGGAACTCAAGGTATTGCAAGAAAAATGGATGATTTCCGTCCAGTAGGTTTCGTGGCAGATTGTAACCACCTATAGTAAAACGGCCATAACATCCTGTAGGAAACTCCGAATTACGAACCGTTTGTTGCGTTGGGAAATAGACTCGTAGAGCTTTCCAATGATGTATGGCACATGTACTAATTCCTTATCTACTGGATCAGGTTTAGCATTAAAGTAACTAGTTTAAACTAGTTCTGCAGAGTAAATAGTAATTGTAAAATAATTATGGTAAAACGGTTGTGTTTTATTTTATGCATTCGTTTATGTGCAATATTCGTCTTAGTGAAAGTTCATGAGTCTTAATTTGGTTTGGTGGCATGATTTGATTTATGTAATTTTAAATTGAAGTTGAGGCTTCCTCTTAGTCTGAAAAAGGGCCGAGGGCCTGGTTGGATGTTCTGTGGATTGGGATTGCAGCTCACCTCGGTTGGGGATCGTGAATTGGTGCTCACCCTAGCGGGGGATCGTGAACCTGCATCCACCACAAACATGGGTATCTGTGGACTGGGATTGCTGTTCACCTCAATTGGGGATCGTGAACTGGTGTTCACCCTAGCGGGGGATCATGAACATGCATCCACCACAAATCTGAATATTTGTGGATCGTGGGTTGTTGTTCATTTCGGTTGGGGATTGTGAACTGTTGTTCACCCTAACAGGGGATCGTGAACCATTCATCACAAATATGAGTTCTAGGGATCGTGAACTAAGTTCACCACGTGCTTTGAGGCATTGTGGATCGTGAACCTAAATTCACCCCAGAAGCTCAAAACTATGAAATTTGTTTAACAGTGATTGATTTGTATGAGTTTATCTGGAAAGTTGGGTTATGTATAGAATCGTTTCTTCGTAAGATTTGGGAAGTGGAAGAGAATTCCACTTGGTATGTGCTATGAATAGGCAGCGTTGAGGGGCACTCCGCTTAGCCTTGCTTCATCGGGCAGCGTAGAGAGGCACTCCATTGACCTGGATTCGTTAGGTCGCATAGAGGGTACTCCGCTTATTTTGATTTGTCAGGAAGCGTAGAGAAGCACTCCGCTAGACCTTGAATCTTGGTTAGAGGGTAGAGAGTGATTATCTCGTAAATTGGATTGATCTGCTTTTTTTTTGTTTATTAGTATGATCCTGAATAGTGAAATATTGGTTTAATTGAAAATGAACTGCTTCTTTGTTTTCGAATTATTTTCAGCATGAAATTGATGAGATTTGATCGTGTTATATTCGAGCATGTTATTTATATTTGGAATTGCATAGCATAAAACTGTTTATAGCATGCATGATGCTACTTACTAAGACAATTGTCTCACGCAAGTTTTTGTTTTACCGGTTTTGATTTCAAATCCGGTGGGTGAAACGCGTAGTGGGGCCGAGTTTGAGAGTTATCTTGAATATCGGCCGGAAGATTACTACCGTCTTGATTAGAGGTTGAGAAGGCAACAATTTTTGGATAGTTGTATATGTTAATATTTTGGAAACTGTACATTGTATATGTTGTAAATGATGAGAGAGAGTGTGAGAACCTTAGTGAACTTTATTTTAGATCGGTGCATGTTTGATGGTTTAGTTTTTTTTGAAATGAATGTATATGTTTATCTTGTGATTATCAGGTACTAGGGGCTTAGCCCAGCCTTGTTTTACAGGCATTATATAGCCATTTTTCCGAAAATTTTAGGATTTTATTATAAGTGTATTGGTTAGTTCTTTAGATTATTTTCCCCATGCTTTGTGCCCTAAATTAGCGCTCGGGAGCCAGTATAAACCCGACACGGGTGGACCTGGTTTCGGGGTGCTACAAATTTGAAATAAATTATGTTTTAATAAATATTGCCTTTTGATTTAACAATTACAAGTCTGTTGCTAAAACAAATGCATAAAATCAATCTTAACATGCAATGCACGTAAACCATTGCTAGTAGTTTAAACTATAAATCATAATTAATGTATAATTAAATTAATGCAATCTATTTTTAGAATATTAGTTTATATTGGGTACAAAAGTTAATATTTGCCATATTAACCAAAATTTTGTCAGTTCTTACATCAAATGGATAACTCCAACATTTTGTCAGTTCTTAGATCAAATGGATACTCAATATTTAGAAAATCTTGATGAGCCCCTTCATAAGAGGCAAGGATAGCTCCAACAAAATAATTCTCATAAAAATTGAATCCAATTTTTTATTTTATTTTATTTGTGCTCCAAATAGGCATGTGATTTGAAAACCTAATAAGTTAAAGGCAACTAGCTTGCCATAAAGTAGTAATGAAAACAACTAAATTCAACTCTAATTGGTCAAAGAAGGGCTGAAAATCTCAGATGCAGTCACAGTACCAGCTGTGACCTACGCATACTGCTAGTATAAGTATGGTACCATCCGATACTATCTGCCAGTACATTCAGCAGGTTTTTGTCCTATATCCCCAGTATCATCAGTTACCTACTAGGATAGCTGGTAAGACATTCCGGCACCATCAGTTACCTACTGGTATAGTTGGTAGGATTTTGTCCTGTAGTTTAAGAAAATTTACTGTTTAGAGGATACTCTCAAAGTTTTCGACAAGAAACCTGAACGAAAGAGGTAAGAAGAAGAGAAAGAAGAAGAAAAATAGAACACCAGATTTCTTCTTCTTCTTCTAGTTTTTCTCCCATGCCGTACATGGTACAGCTCAAGTTTTGATCGACCAGTGACATGTATCATCTCAGTGCCAGCCAAGCTTTTAAACCATGTGTCAAAGGGGAAAAGCAAAGACCAATTGGAGGTTCTCAATGCGGAAGTTTGCACTCATAACAAAATGTCAATCATGAAAACTTGCTATGTATGATTTTATCAATATATAAAAATAGTAGTAACAAAATGAATCCCAACTACTTGGGGTTGGCCACAAATTCTTTGTTAGTCGTCTCGATTTACCAAGAATTATATCTTCAATCAAACTGCAAGTATCTAAATACTTTCTGACTGACTCCATTCAAGTTCCTTTTGATCTTTCTCTCATCCTATTAGATCCTTTAGTATCTTCTCACTACTTACTTTTTTTATGTAAATCACGTAGAATATATTGATAATAATAAGAGAGAAATAATACATGGAACTCATAGTAAAGAGACTCAAATAACAGACAAACAGCAAGCCCAACCAACTGATGAACAGACACTTTATACCACAATACAACATCCGGATAGAAAACTCCCCATGCCCTCATTAACTGAAAATGCATACAAGGAATGAGATATTCTACTCATATGCAAATAGGAGGAGAGCACCCGATAACACTTAAATAGTTATCCAGATAAACGATGTGAGACCATCAAGACTCATCAACCATAGGCCAATGCAGCAAAATATGAGGAATAAGACACCAGAAAATTCAGGAAGGATCATAACCCACATAGCACACCACACTAAAATGGAATCCCTAACATCCTCCCATGATGTCTTGGTTTCTTCAAAAATCCTTCTATTTCTTTCTTTCCAAATTCCCCATAGAATGGCATAAGGTAATAACTTATACAGTGCATTCCCTTTTCTTCCTAGCATGGAAATCCTCCATTGGTCCATCGTTTGAATCATCATTCTTGCACAGCACCACTGAATATCACATCTTCTCATAATATCCCACCAGATTTGTTGTGAGAATTCACAATGTAAAAATAAATGATCAACAGATTCTCCTCGCTTGAAACATAACACACAAATGTGTGGAGACAAGGCAACATTTGTGTGTTATGATCAACATCTTCGGACCAAGATAAGATATCTGCAACAAAAGCTTGTTTAAAACGAACAATTCTAAAAACTCTGGGATACAAAACTTGGAGAGGGGTGTCTCCCCACCATACATCAGACCAAAAGAAGATTGAATTTCCACTTTGAACACAAAAGAGTATGAGGGAAAAAACAAGGGAATAAAGATGATATAGCTTTCCAAGGGCAAACACTCGATGGTTTGGCCCTAGGATTAATATCCCACAAATTTTCATGAAGCCTATATTTACTAACAATAACTTTTCTCCACAAGCTCTGCCTTTCCACACAAAACCGCCACAACCATTTGCAAAGTAGTGCCTTGTTCCTAGTAATTGTATTGCCCAAATTTAGGCCTCCTTTAGCCTTTTATCTACACACATTCTCCCAAATAACAAGGTGATCTCTTTTTGGACCCATCCCGTCCCACAAAAAGTCTCTCTGGAGTTTTTCAATACACCTAATAATCTTCTTTGGAGTTTGGAAAAGGGAAAGAAAATAGGTAGGGATATTGGCTAGTGATGCTTGAATTAAAGTAACCCTCCCACCAAGGGACACATAATTTTTCTTCCAATAAGCAAGCCTTCTACTAATTTTCTCTAAAACACAGGATCCCAAAAAGTCACTCTTCTAGGGTTATCACCTAGAGGCAAACCGAGATACTTAATGGGGAGATTAACAATGGGAGACTCAAGAATCTAAGCACATCTATGAAGAAGAACGATGTCAATTTGAACACCAGAAATAGTGCTCTTATGCAAGTTAATTTTCAGCCCCGATATTCACTCAAAACATAACAAGACACTTTTTACCCACTCTATACACTCTTCTGTCGCATCAAGAAAAAGAATGGTATCATCTACAAATTGGAGGTGGGATACTTTGACACCATCTCTGCCCACTTCAAAACTTCTAATAAGATCCGAACTCTCTGCCCTCAACATAATTCTACTGAAACTATCAACAACAAAGGAGAAAAGTAATGGAGATAGGGGCCAGCCTTGACGCAAACCTCTAGAGGAAGGGAAGACACTTTTCACCTGGCCATTGAAAATGAAGGAATAGAATACATTTCTAATGCAACCATTAATCCACTTCATCCATCTAGAGCCAAATCCCTTCCACTTGAGAACCAATTCCACAAAATTCCACTCCACCCTACTAAAGGCTTTCTCTAAATCCAACTTATACACAATACCAGGGATCCCTCTCCTGGCTCTATCCTCAATGCATTCGTTGGCCATAAGAACACTATCAAGAATTTGATGGCCACCAATAAATGCAGACTGATTATGGGTGATTACATAATTCATCACCTTGCTGAGACGGGTCGCAAGGACTTTGGCAATGATTTTATGAAAACTGGTAGTCAAACTAATGGGTTGATAATCCTTGACATTGTTTGGATCATCCTTCTTGGAATCAAAACCAAGAAAGTCAAATTGACCTTCTTATTAATCACCCCGTTATGGAAGAACTCCTAAAAACCCCCCAAAAAATCATGTTTCACCACATTCCAATTCTTATAATAAAAGCCAAGGAAAAACTATCTGGACCCGGAGCTTTATCTTGTCCAAGACTCCTAACTGCATCTAGGATCTCCTGTTCCTCAAAATTCTTCTCAAGATTACTCCTTTGGTCATCATCCAATCTCTCTTTATCCACAAAATTGATACTAAAATTAAACTCCTGATCAGATTTAAATAGCTGAATATAATGATCTGTAAAAGCTTGGCAAATACTCTCTTCATCCACAAGACACTCATCTCCAACCATAAGACTGGTAATAAGATTTTTCCTAGCTCTCCCTGACACAATCCTATGGAAAAATTTAGTATTCGTCTCCTTCTTTAATCCAAGGAACTCTAGATTTTTGTCTCCAGCACATCTCTTCTCTCCTTAATACCGTTTCCAAATCATTTCTCGACTCAAAACGCCTAGCTCTTTCAATGTCCTCGAGGCTTCTACTGTAGTCTATCTTGTCAAGGAAATCGATTTCATTTAGCAATCTATCTTTGATTGTGTTAATTTTGCCAAACAAATTTTTGTTCCAAGACTTTATGTTATTTTTGACAAATTTGAGAGTCTCAAGAAAGGTGATACTAGGCCAAAGAGCACTATTGACTCTACCAGTCTCCCACCAACCTCTAACCAAATCTGGAAAATCCTTATGAGTGAGCCACATGTTTTCAAACCGAAAAGGAAAAGGACCCCTAAGACTAAATTCAGTAGAAATGACTAAAAGGCAATGATCTGACACTGGTCTAGGTAGAGCAATTTGAATAAAAAAGGTGAAATAATCATCTCAATCAGAAGAGGCCAAAAATCTATCTATACAGCTGCAAATAGGAGGGTCTTGGAAATTTGACCAAGTAAAACAGGCACCTCTCATGGGGTAATCAACAAGACTGGAGTCATTAATGAATCAGGAAAAATTTCTAATACTCCTATTAACTTGGTTTCTACCCCCTTTCTTCTCACTCGGAAACCTAATGACATTAAAATCTCTCCAATTAAACACCAAGGGCAATTGACAAGGCCTTTAACATGAGACAACTCCTCCCAAAACTCCTCCCTCCTAGCAGCTCTACAAGGACCATAAATCCCAGAAAGGACTCAAGACCAGTTATCCTCTTTGGAGGTAAACAGAATACTCAACGAGAATGAACCCATGAAAAAATCTTCTCCTGAAACCATATTAGGATCCCACATAACAATAATTCCCCCAGCAGAACCATGAGCAAGAATTGCCCTCCACTGAACATCCCTACCACCCCAAATTCCTCTTATCAAAGAATTCTCAACCCTATCACATTTTGACTCTTGAATAACTAAGATGTGAGGCTTATATTTTAATCTGACATTAACAAATGCCCTCTTCTTACTGGGGTCACCAAGACCCCTGATATTCCTGCTAAGGATTTTCATTGGGAAACAGCCTCAGCCCTACACCATTTTCTTTCCCTTTTCAGTGTTTGTACTGCAAAGACGGCTCAAGGTTTTTCAATTCTCTGGATTTGCTAACCTCCCTTGATTTTTTAAACCTATTGACTGCTTCTGGAATACTTACAATGCCACCCTGCTTATCTTTCATTTCTACTAAGAACAGAGACGCAATCTCTTCTAACCCCACCATTACAAACTGGAGAAAGAAGTCTCTCCATTTCGCCTATCTTCTGGGCAATACAATTACTAGGCGATAAACACCTCTCCTCTGAAATATTGACGGCGGTAGTGGTGTGGACAGAAATAGCAAGGGGAGAAAGAGAAATTGGAGTAGATGGAGCCTGAGCAAGAGGAATAGTAATCAGAGGGTCAGGATTGAGCGTACCCGGAACGGAGACCAATGCAGATTGACACAGGAATTGCTTGGAAGGAGATTGGGTGTTCTTTGAACTGGTCGCCTGCTTAGAAGACGACGGATCCATGCTCACTCTGCAAAGACCATCACCGCCCTCCACCGCACACAAGTGTGAAATTTCTTAAGACCCAGGAAGAAGAAAATTATCATCTGATGCATTCTCATGCAACGAAATCCCATCCTCCAACACCTGATCAGTCGACTGTGATAGTTTCATGCCACCGAGAGAATCCCCAATTAAGGTTGCCGCAAGAGACGAATCCTTCTTCAATAGCATGAACAGCATTCTTGGTAGGACAGCTGCAATGATGTCTTCAATCAATGACTGGTCGGGAACCTGTTGTGTCTCACTGCGTGAAACCTGGAGATGACCACTATCGATTTGGTTAATCAGAGAACAAGGCTCCTCTTCAGTACAAATCTCCATGGACAACTGAGGTCGGGTGTTCCCGTGACCCATTAGAAAATCCAGAAGAGGACAACACTTGTTGCAATAAATGCATCTCTTGCAGAACCTAAATCGACAGCTGGCTGGGTACTGCCCGATACCTGCTAGAGTTAATGCAAGGAACATTTGCTGCCGCTGAAGCCTTGGACAACACTCAACGTTTAAACTGGGGTTTGGATTTTGGGCTAAGAGAACCTCTCTAAAGCTTCCACGTGGCCAGGAGGCAGCCATGTCATCACCATCAACCTCCTGCTGCAACGGGCTCTTGGAATTCAGCTGCTCATGGCGAATGATAACCAGAACGTTATACATACTTCTACCATCCCACAATTTAATACTCCTAGGTAAAGTGAATGCAGATTGCTCCTTGATCTTGAGCTCACGGCGTGCTGCTGAAAAATCGATATTTTTCGGCTAGTGGCACGTTTCGCTAGCCAAATATCGATAATAAAAATCGGTGCGCCGACATGTTTCGAATGCGTTTCGTCGAAACGCTTTTTTTTTTTTTACTTTTTTTGCCGCGCTCACATGCGAATCGTACACGCACGCGACACCATCGACGAGATTTCGAAGGTAACGAAGGGGGTTGGGGTTTTTCTTGATTTCTTCCTCAAATCTTCATCATTTTCTGTGAAATATGTCCCAAACATCATCTTTTCTCAAGATCTTGGTTCTAGAAGCAAGCTAGGCACGATTTGGAGTTGGATTGAAGGTCATACAATGTTTGTGCTCGATCCTAAAGAAGGTAAAAATCTATTTCTTCTATTTTATAGGCTTAAATGTATTAGGTTAAGCTGAAATTAGGATATGTTATGCATCGGCACCCGATCTATCGATGGGTGTTGTTACCTATAATTTTTATTTTCAAAATTAATTTTTTTAAATTATTTGTGTCGAAAATTAATAAAAAAAAAATAGGGAAAAATATACAAAAATACAAAAATTATGTCATAAATTAGTAAAAATTTATATGAATGCCATGTATAATTATTTATAATTATTTGTATGAAAATATTTTTTTTAATTATTTGTCACGAAAATTAATTAAAAATAGGGAAAAATATAAAAAAAATACAAAAATCATGTTATAAATTAATAAAAATTATTGTGAATGCCATGTATAATTATCTATAATTATTTGTATGAAAATTTATTTTTCTTAATTATTTGTCACGAAAATTAATTAAAAATATGGAAAAATACAAAAATCATGTTTTAAATTAAAAAAATTACTGTGAAGCCATTTATAATTGTCTATAATTATTTGTATGAAAATCTATTTTTTGTAATTATTTGTCACGAAAATTGATTATTAATTATTAATTTGTTTTGTATTGTATTTGTATCTAACATTATAAGTCTGTTTTGTAACTAAACTGTCGTTTGTATTTTATTTGTTCGTTGTGCAGGTGATTGTTGATTGTTACTGTATTAAGCGGGTATGGCTTCTGGTTCTGGCATTGGCAATGGAGGTGACCAGCAGGGTCGTAGGTAGGTAGATATTGGCTGGAGGCATTGTAAGAAAGTGGATGGGGACAGAAATAAACGGAATGCAATTATTGTGGCTAGAAATTTAAGGGTAGTGGGATTTCATGCTTGAAACAACACCTAGCACATGGCTACAAGAACGTAATCAACTGTCCAAGAGTACCCCCAGAAGTAAAAAAACAAATGCAAGGACATCTACATGTAGGGATGATTGGCTGGTAAGAGAAGAGGGTCATAGAGCATGAGATCAGACGCAAGCTAGGGGAGCCTGTACGACCACCTGATGCCTGATGGGGGTGAGGATTCAGACGATGACATTGTCTACCCCTCTGATATGGTGACTGAGGCAGAGAGGGTTGCATTTCGAGCCAGTGTTCGAAATTCTATACAGGATGAGTAAGAGAGGAGGGAGAGCCATAGATTGGGATTGGAGAGGGGTGGTTATTCCGGAGGTGATCATAGTACTCGTGGTCGATGTTCAGGGCATAGGACTGAGCCTGAGTTAGGGCAGACACAGAGTACGAGGATGCCAGACTAGCCTACAGAGCCCCAGTTATATTGTTCTTCTGGATCGAGACAGAAGAGACTTAGGGATGTTTGCAACAAAGAATCACTGAAGGAGAGAATGGGAAAGTATATATCGAAGTTTTTCATCTTTAATCACATCCCAGCAAATGCATCAGCATCTCCCCACTTCAAGAACATGGTAGACACTATTTAGGAGGCGGGTCCGAAGTGCAGCCGCCTACACCCCCTGACATCATGTGCAGATATCTAGATGAGGAGCAAGAGATGAGAGAATTTATTCCATCCCTAAAACCTCATTAGGAGCAGTTCCAGGTGACTATTATGTGTGATGGTTGGATAGGTCCTACTAGACTGTCCATCATCAACTTCATGGTATACTGTAGAAGGAAGGCGGTGTTCTTGAAGTCAGTGGACGCATCAGATAAAATAAAGGAGGCAGACTATATAGCACGGTTACTTGAGGGGATCATAGCTGATGTCGGTGCACAGTATGTAGTCCAGATTGTCACAGATAATGGAAGCAACTACAAGAAGGCTGGGAAGATTATACAGGAAAAGTATAATATATTGGACGCCATGTGCAGCGCACTGCATCGACTTGATATTGGAGGCGATTGTAAAAAGGAGCACGGTACTAAGTGTTTTACGAGATGCCTGAGCCCTGACGACATTTGTCTACAACCACAACGTCATACTAGCAAAGATGAGAGAGATATGTGGTGAAGACATAGTTCGGCCTGGTATTACAAAATTTGACACGAACTACATTGCCCTGAAAAGTCTTTTGAAGCATCGGGCCGGATTGAAGACACTTTTTACTAATCAGGATTGGAGTAGTTCCTCTCATAGCAACACCGCAACAAGTAGGAGGGTCGAGGACATTGTATTGTCTAGTAAATTTTGGGATGATGTCTGAGACATTATGGGATATTTGGAGCCTATATACCATGTATTGAGGATTGTGATACGGATGCCTATCTCACGATAGGGTCCATATATGAGTGCGTGAGAGTCATGAAGGCCCAGATTATGAATGCATCACCTGATTCGTACAAATGGGTGCACAAGATTAGTAATAACAGATGGACTAAGACTTTGTTGTATCCCCTACATAAGGCTGGTAAGTATGAATAAATTAATGCTTTATTACATTTATATTATAGTTTGTCAATTGTCATTTTATACTAACATTTTCCTTCCATACAGCACACTATCTGAACCCCAAGTATCATTACAAGCACAGCTTGGCATGAATCCTGAGCTGTGTAGCGTAGTGCATCAGGTATTTAAGAAGTTGGATCCAGATTCGGATGCCGCTGGTCGGTTTGGAAATGAGGTATGATTAGGATTTAGGAATAGGATGCTTGTTAAATATAAGTCCATAGATGTAATGACATTTTATTAAATAAT
Source organism: Buxus sempervirens (assembly GCA_947561395.2). NCBI lineage: Eukaryota > Viridiplantae > Streptophyta > Magnoliopsida > Buxales > Buxaceae > Buxus > Buxus sempervirens. Next base: position 20,309,175 of record OX387195.1, read on the forward strand.
AAACACTAACATTTGAATTTGGTTTTCTAGTTGATAATATTTAGAGATGCATTGAGGTCATTCGGATTGACCACGGCGATTGCATCGAGGGACACGATGATGCCGTGTAAGTAACTTCATAACAAATAATATCATTTGCCTTTAAACACTTCTAATTCGATATTTTCTGATAAACTATTATTGTTTTTTCGGATCACAGGTGAGTGGTGGGCGATGTACGGGTAAGATGCGCCTACTTTGCGCAAGTTGGCAGCTAGGACCCTAGCTCAGATGGCATCTTTTTTTGCGTGTGAGCGGAATTGGAGCACATTTGCTCTTATTCATACGAAGCAAAGGAACAGATTGGTGTACGTGAGATTGCAAAAGCTTGTATTTTGTCACTACAATATGAGGCTACGGAAAAAGCAGCTAGAGATTGAGCATTGTACTAGGCCCATCAAAGATCCTCTGGAGGTGTTATTCAGCAATGAGATTTACGAGGAGGATTCATTTTCAGAGCAGGTTAGATGTACTTTCGAGATGGACGAGCCAGATGGTGGACCTAGCCCAGTCATCGCCCGTGCAGCTACAAATATGGGCATAGATGTTGATGCTGTCATGGAGGAGGAGAGGGGGGAAGGCAGCGTAGACTCATTTGATCAACTGCTTAGGGTTGTTCCCCCTTCAGTTTCATTCGCACCAGCATGAGCAGCTCCAGCCCCAGCCCCTGCCTCATCCTCATGAGCACATGATGATGATGATGATGATGATAGTGATGAGTCAGACGACGACGATGAGGATGATGATGATGCCCAGGGTGGTGTTGCTGGCAATAGTGCCCCAGATCTGAGTACGTTCACTAAAGACACGGGATACGATCATGCCACACAGAATCGAGACCATGGGGTCAGGAGGGATACCGATACGAGTGTGACATTTCGGAGGAGGAACAAGGAAAGCAGCATAATGGTGTACATGACGACAAGTCCTCTATAGCTCAAAGTTTTGGATCACTGGATGTTGGATCCAGTTCATCTTATGGGGACCACTATCCACATCAGGGCCACGGACATTACGGCTCATATTATTATCCTCAGCAGCCTAACCCAGCAGAGTCATCAAACACCGGTAGCTATGGGTCCTATGGATATCCTGACTTACATCATATGCAGCCCACTGATCCTTTTGGGATATTTCTAGTGAACCCATATCCATATGGATACTACGCCGCACCGGGTGGAGTGACGCCGGTTGGATATAGTGTTGTTGTTTATCCTCCACCACCACCGGCACCGATTTAGCCCGAGCTAGAGTCAGATACAGAGGCAGATAGCTTGTACAGTTATTATCCTGACTTCCCTCCTGTTGGTATTATTGGACAAATGTCTCAGGAGCAATATGAATACCATGTAAGGTTGTTCAAGAAATAGTACATGTATCGAATGTCATGGAAGCGCTTTTGCCACTACATCAGGGAACAGGCAGGGTTTAAGCCTCCTATGTTTTAGTTGGGACGTCACTCGTTCCATTCTTGATGGTATGATTATTGTACAAATTGAATGCTATGTTTATTATTGTTTGCATTTTGCACTTTGCATCATTATTAGTTGTCCACTTGTCAGTTCAGTTGCTTGCAATGCATGATATTGGTATACTATTAAGTATTATCATTAATTTACTGATTATTTGCACATCTGCTTATGTTATCCATGTATTATAAACTTTTAATCATCTTATTTATCAATAATATTTGATTTTTAGCCACAAAATTTTTTTTGATTCGGGTCGAAATTTCGCAGCACACATCGACAATCCCATTTTTCCCCCGTTTCAACGATTTTTCGTCGGCATGCCGTTTTTTTTCAGGAAACGGCACGCCCAGCGACACCAATACTGTAAACCTTGATTTCAACAAAACCCATAGAAGGTCCTTCAGAAAAGTAACGCCCATGACCTACAAAACCTCCGCAAGCCTTACCAATTGCACAAAGTGTCTCATTAGCCCACAAGTTGGAAAGGAATACCACTAAGCATAACCCACGAAACTTCCGCATCTGGATTGTGATTACCATGATCAACTTGAGGGTACCAATAATCAATTGATATGGAATCATCTAGGAAGAGACCATGACCATGATAGTTACCTACAAGCACTTGCCTAGCTTCTACTGAAACTGGAAACACAACCACTTCCGATTGTGATGTTGGCCAGATCGGAATCTTACCCAATCGAGGAGAGATGCCATCCCAGTTTGCCAATGGCTTTGAAGAGTTGCAGCAAACTAGAAAATTCCAAATCGAAGATAAAGCGCCCGTCTCTTGAGTCTTGCCTAACCGAAACTCTAGCTTCAGCACACTCAACCACCTCTGTTTTGTTTGCAGCCAACCATTTCCCATGAGTGGATTTAGATACCAATGTGGGTGATTGCACAAGTTGGTTAATGCCCCAAAGCAAATATTCCCATCTATTATGCTGACTTTCTTTGGGGAAGATGACCATCTTTCTGCATCCTGAGAAGGGGATAATCAATAGCTTCACATAATCACCTCTCCTATTCGAGCCTTTCTCCAGAAATAACACTTCCATTTCTACGTAGAGATCCCAAGAACCCATTCTGATCAAGCCATCGTAAAACAGTAATTTTACCCGTAAACCACCGAATATCTTCAGAATCCAGAAAGAATTCCGAAGAGAAAGATCCACAACGTTCTGTGATTCGCACCTTAATGTTCCTGCCACCGTCAAAACGCTTGAACAGAAATTTTTTTGCCTGAATTGAAGCCTCTCTTTTGGATACAGCACCACCGGACAACCGACCAACACCCACATTACAGGCCTGGACAGATGGGCATGCAGGAGGAGGAGGAAGGGGCAAGAGAGGGGGAGGCAATGGGGCGCGGGGAGGATGGGAGGAGCTGCCTTGTGGGGGGGGGGGGGGGGGGGGGGTGTGGTGGTGGTGGGGAGGAGTTGCAGGGGGGGCCATACAGTCAGCTAAAAGTCTAATTTCTCTCTATAACCTAAATATAAAATTCTCATCAGTTCAACTAAAATTTTGTTTGCACAAAGCATTTTAATCAACTTTCCTTCATCTTATCTCCTATTTGGGAGACAAGATGAAGGAAAGTTAATCAACTTACAGCTGCCTACCCAGGTCTTTACATGTCCAAAGCATTTTAATCAACTTTCCTTCATCTTATCTCCTATTTGGGAGACACCTAAACACTCTCGAGTATGTTCATCACTTATCTTTCATAACCTTCCCATGCATTCATCCCAACATCAGCACCTTTTTAATGCTCATTTAACATTTATGTTGCTTCTTTATTGCATATGTTGGAGTGTGGTTCATATATTACCCAGCTTTCAAGGGTATGGGTATATTAGTAATTTTAACATATGATGAAACCACAAACCCATCACCCCACCCCACAACACAAATAAATAAATACTATTTCCTTGCTATGAGGACCTAGATAACCAAAGAGGCAGACACAAAAATTGAGATTTAAATATACCCCAAAGTGAGTAGTACTAGAACCGCACCATTGAATTTTAGAATATATTAAAGAGCCTGAAACAACCAACCAATCTCCTGATATATCTCTGAAATAGAATCTTGGAAATCCTTAATAAAGACTAAAGAAGAACCTGCAAAATGATTTTTTTTTTCTTTTTATCACAGAAGTTAAATTTTTTCCTCGTTCTTCAACAGCCTCATTTCCTTCATTCCCACATAAACAGATAATAGCATGATTATGCCATTCCTAGTGCTTTTTCCTCTCTTCACTCCAAATCCAAGGTACCAGTTATCTAGGAAAAGTATTAGTTCCTGAGGCAAATATCCAGAACTGGCCAATTTGAAGAAATTCATTCAAATTCCATGCACAAACCTGCAATGGAACAGGTCAGTCATAGACTTACACACCATGTCGAAAACATATAACACATAGATGGGGAGAAATGATTTGTTGTTTTTTCTCTTTTGGAGCTGGCAGTCACATGTATTTATCATATTAAACTTGGCTGACCAAGCAAAAGCTCAGGAGCTTTGACCACCAAATTATGATTTAAAGGGAATCAAGTGGCAGCAAAATGGATATAATAAGGGATAAAAGGAATGAATTGCAAGAAGGATGGCAACAGGATGGTTTTGGGGGCATATTTTTACAATACCCAAACCACCCTAACAAGAGTCCCCACTATACTCAACCTGTTCTAGGCCTGATTACGTTGATATTGAAGTGAGGTCATGACTGCTCTAGACCTGATTAGGCAGCTAGATATTTTTTTGAGAACCTAGGCAATGGTCGACTGGGACACCATCTCCTAGGTAAACGTCTCAACATTCAGGAGACCACATAGGCCATAGCCATCAACCATCATCATCTAGGCAACCATTTCAACATCAAATGACTACCTAAACATAACTTTAAGCTAGACAACTAAAAGACTAATTAATTGCATAGTTTCAAATTTATTTTATCTTTGAAACTAATGTTAAATATAAAAATAACCTATCAAAATCAATAATTCTAATTCGAAATTATTACTTAATTACATATTGATATCTCATTTTAAACCATTACATACTAATTTAATCATTTGCTCCATGTATAAAATCTCATCAGCCCTAGATTCAACTAGAAGAAAGTGTTAGGCACCCATCTAACCAGGTAATGCCCTCACTCAAACTTAATGGTCCTAATATTGATCACTATTGGCTAGAGTTCAAGGATTTTCTTTAACTTGCGAGGAAACCCACTCTTGTCCCCCCACCCACCCCACCCCCAAAAAAAAAAAAAAAACCTTCTCTCAATAATTAGCTATCACATCTGACCATTTTTTTCTTTTTTATTTTTTGTACGAGTACTTCCTGTGCGCAGAGAAATCGCACGACGGGGCGCACGTGGCGTGTGCGTGCCTCCTAAAAATTGAATACCGGAATCGCCACCGCCTGACAGGGTGCAAGCGGACAGCCTGGCGACTCTACTGGGGATTCCCTCAGCCCAATCAGACCCTCGTTAGCAAGAGTCAACTTAGACGAATATAGGCAGATTTAGGAAGTACTCTATGTCCGACTTTAGTGAATTACGGAACACGCGTAATTATGTGATTTTGGGGGGTCCTATCAAACAGACGTGATAATTGCATAAGGTAAGTGGATTTTAATGGGACCATTGTGACCCTTCCACTTACTTGGGGACCCACCCAGACATCGTATTACGTGCCGATTCTGTGCTTTCACTATAAACGAGACATTGAAGAACCCTTTATCAGCTCAATATCCAAAACTCACCTGATTAGACATAGCACTCTGCCCAACTGCACACACGGGTACTTCACCACACCGTGAATGAATTCCTTTAAACTGCGTGGGGTGACACGCACGAGGGAGTCTGCATGAATGATCCGAACAGAACATGTTTTGTGAATGGATCTGTGGAATGCTCTTCTCCACCAAAACATAGACCTCTTTAGCAGCCACCCTTCTATTGCGATAAACTTACTTTTGGGATGGTATTAGCCCTACACTCCCGTGGCTTGCCGGGGAAAACAGGGTAAACCCATCTCCCCAGGTTTCTGGATTCCTTAGCACTGCTGGTTTCTTGCCGTGATACGCAAGGGATCTGGTACTTGGCTCAGAGCCTTGTAGGCGGATGCCTCGGGCTGGGTATCCTTCCCAACCTATTGCTTCTAATAAACCATGATACTGCAAATGTGAATGTGAATGTGAATGTGAATGCGAATGTGAATGGAAAAATAAAAGGTAAAATCAATTTAAAACCCAAGAGTCCATCAGGGACAGCAACCCCCGCCTTATTGCATCAAATTGAGTAAACCCTAGACCAGGGACTGTTTTAGCCCTAATTTAGGAAACCAACCCAATTTTGATCAGGGATGCCACCCCAAATCCATGCATTTGAGTCCCGTGAGCCATGGGCTTTGACCCATTGAGTCTGTAGGAAGCACCCTGAGTCTCGGTCAGCCTTCTAATCAGATGAAAGCCGGCCAAATCAAACAGTTATACAGAAACATGCCAGATCAGAGCAGGGACAGAAAACCCTAGATTTAGGAATTTGGCCTACCCGCCTTGAAGCAAATTTGTACCCTCCTCTTGGGCTCCTAAAAGCCCAAAAGGCAAATTCTTTTTAAATCCTTTGTAAAATACAATTGTAATTTCGCCCTCGATGGCAAGATGTAATTTGTGCTGTAATTAGATACCAGAGGCAGACGAAAGGAAAAGACTGACTGAGACTTGGGTGTGCTTCCTTTACACCAGTATGTCTAAAGGTCACACCTTAATTGGTGCCAACCCTTAGGACCACACACTTTGTGTGCCTTGAATTAATTTCTGCCTTTGTTTTTATTTTGCTTGCTGACTTGTTGAATTCTGTGAAAACCGCAGGAAATGTTGATGCTCATCCTTTGATTTAAATTCTATGCTTATTCATGCATGCTTTAGACTAATTGGGAATTTTGGCGTGGAACCCTTAATTGACTTGGAATTTTGATCAGATAGTCGGCATGGCATCCTCGTCCTCAACTGAGAGAGTCTGTTTCCCTAGGATTGAGATGACACACCTTGGATCCATTCTTAGACAAGGCAGCTTCAGGGGGATGATCAAATTTGGTGGGAGCAAAAATACCATATGGGACAAACCCTGTCCCTGCTAAATGTGCCAATTAATTGGGATATGATCAAGTAGCCTTGCTTTTATGGGATCCCCAATATTCAGTGTTTAGATTCGGTATCAATGAGTTAATTCCCACAATTGAGGAATTTGAACTATTCCTCCGATTTCGTGACCTTGGAGAACCCACCAGGCCAAATCTCAAAGATAGCTACAAGAATGAAGCTTGTACCTTCTTTGGCCTACCCTGAGGAGAATTCCAGACTTTAGGAGGTGACCAACCATTCACGAGGGTTTCTAAAATATTCCTTGCTGAAAAATAAGAAATAAAAAGCAAGAAAAACCCCGTGTTTGGTGGGACACCTTCACCCTTGTGGTTCTATTACAAATTTTCTTTCCAACTGGGGGAGACACCATTAATTTGGCCCTCATGGAAATTGTAGATAAACTCCAGGCGGGATACCGGATCATGCCACTAGTGCTTGACCACTTATATCATTCCCTGACTATGACCAAGAACGGAACCAGGAGGTTTCAAGGGTGTGCTCCTCTCCTCCACATTTGGTTACAAGATCACCTGATGGTTGCTAAGCCTGTCAGCCCACATTATGGGTTCGTTCGTGACAATGTCATCTTGATGGCCCAAAGAGAGATCAAACCAGACTTGTCCACTCGTGAGGATTGGTTGGACTACTTTCTCCAGCTAAATTGAGAAACAGATATTAGATGGTGGGGCACATTTAACCTACCTTACACCCCCATTGTGGCCCTCAGGAAAAGGAAATGCCTAGCTTTGGTAGGACTAACCCATGCCATGTCATACTATTCAAGCCGAGTCCTAAGACAGTTTGGGAAATCTCAGGGAATACCAATCAAGGACGATGTGAAGAATTTGATTGGCCCGCTCACGCATGAGCTGAAGAAGCAGTTACTTAAGGAATGGCAAAACGTGCGTAAACTTCAAGAAGACATCTTCTCCGGTTCCAACTTTCGTGACTACGAACAGTGGATCGCTCGAGAATGTGGCCTCGACGGCCCCTCTCCTCTTCATCTCGTTGCTCCTAGCGACATCCCAGTTCCGCCCCCTGACGAATACAGGGATAGGGTGGCCGAACTATGGGAATCCCATTCTCTTATTCATCGTGCATATGTGAATTCTGAACGTGAAAACAGGCAAGCCAATGAGGCCCTTCAAATTGAAATAGACATCGTGCGCAAGCGCACAAAGGAGGACCAATGTCTGCGGAATAAGCTTCTGCGTGCCTTGAGAAGGCAAGACGTGTCCTCCCACTATGATGATGACCAGCCTAATTAGACCTTAGCTTTATTGTAATTTATTGAACATGATGATGTACTGCAAACTTTGATGTCTACTTTTTGGATGTGGTAATTTTGAAGCAGGAAATTTCCTTTGAATCCAATATCTTGTGTTGAATTTAATCTGCAAAAAACAAAAGCATAATGAATGAAAAAATCGAAGTCCTCCATAGGCAAATCGGCCCTAAATGGCCACCCTTATTAATCTTGGTCGATGAGACCACTTGCCCTTTTTCCTGAAACATCGGCAAGTGTCCTAGACATGAGGACACCCAAGATCTTTGAGCTCAGATCACACTTGTCTGTTATCTTTTTCAAGATCACACGGTTAGCCTTTTAGGGCGCCAACGCCGTCAAGTGAATAAACTAGATGGTTGAGGTACGTCCTGGCATAGCATACCCCTAGTGAGGCACCGAAGTCAATGGTGTTTAAACCGATGACTAGCTAAGGCACGCCCGAGTATCACTAACCAAAGTTTTAGGGCGCCAATGCCGTCAAGTGAATAAACTGGATGGTTGATGTACATCCTGGCATAGCATACCCCTAGTGAGACGCCGAAATCAATGGTGTTTAAACCGACAACTAGCTAAGGCACGCCCAGGTATCACTAACCAAAGTTTTAGGGCGCCAACGCCGTCAAGTGAATAAACTAGATGTTTGAGGTATGTCCTGGCATAGCCTTCCCCTCGTGAGGTGCAGATTAAGGCACGCCCGGGAACTACTAGCTGAAGTTAGGCGCTAAAGCCCCAGTGATTAAATCGGAGATTGGCTGAGGTACGCCTGGGTGTTGCTTTTCAGCGCACCCCCTGAAGAGACCCTGCATGGTCCAACCCCGTGATACTGAGCTCAAGTAAAAACCCCAGAATTGAAGGTTCTCTCCCCTTGCCAATGACGGCTAAAATAGATCAGCTTAACCCTGGGTTCTCTCTCCCAGCCAAATGGCTAAAACAGATTAGAACTTGGGTTCTCTTTCCCAGTCACTCTCATGTGACTAAAATAGATTTGTGTTCCAAAAGTTTAGGGTTCTCTTTCCCAGTCACTCTTATGTGACTAAAATAGATTTGTTTTCCAAAATTCTTGGGTTCTCTTTCCCAGTCACTCTCATGTGACTAAAATAGATTTGTTTTCCAAAATTTTAGGGTTCTCTTTCCCAGTCATTTTCAAGTGATTAAAATAGATCCGTCTTTGCAAAGGTTTCTTCGGGTTCTCTTCCCCAACTGTCGTAGAGCAGTTAAAATAGATCAATTTTAAAGTAGTTAGATTAGATAGTTTAATAAAAGAGAAAGGCAACAAAAATAAATATTACAATATTGTGTGATTTATTTGTTTAAAAATGGTATTAATGCTTGTTTATTGTTTCCCCTAGGTACCAAAATAGCTTCCTGAAGTCCATATTTGCTCAAATCTAAAAGAAAACTTGAGATGAAACAACAAGGAGAGCAGACACCACCTGAACAGCAACCAGCGGAAGCTAGTCAGTGCAGGTCATGAATGAGATGCAGCAGAGGATTGATAGCATGGGCACCATTATTCAAGACTTGATGGCAGAATTAAGAGAATTGAGACAAATCCCGCCCATAGTACCAACTGCTCAGCAACAACCACAGTTCCTTCCACAAGCAGAGGTACCACCACCGTACCCGATTCATCCCCCGCCAGTAGTACCACCACCACCTGCAGTTCCACTTCCCCCAGCCGTGCTAGTCCACCCTCCACCTCAGGAACAGATTGCGCCTGTCCAACTGGGACAGGAAGAGGAGGATTGGTATAGGGCTCAGCAAGCCCAGTTTGAGGAAAAGATGGCAGCAGTGAAAGAAGAAAGCAAGGCCGAGATAGCAGCAACGAAAGAAGAGAGTAAAGCGGAGATGGCCACTATGCAGGAAGAATTGCTGAAACAGCTCCAACCCAGTCCAATTCCTAGCGAGGCTACTTTGGACCGCCTCTGCTTTTTCTAAGACATTCAGCTCCCGCCTAAATTCAAATGTCCAGATTTGCATCAGTTTGACGGCACGGGTTGTCCATTGACCCATTTAAGGTCCTACTCTGCGGATATGTGCCAGTATGCTAAAGATTAGAAAATAATGGTGCAGTTTTTCCAGCGGTCACTGATAGGGGTAGCGTATACTTGGTTCTTGAGTCTAGACAAAACCAAGATCAAGACTTGGAATGACTTGGCAGCGGCATTCATCCATCAATATCGGTTGAATAGTCAGATTGTACAGACAAGGACTGAATTGCAAAGGTTGACAAAAAAGAATAATGAATCGGTGCATGAATATGCCAAAAGATGGAAGGAGTTGGCGACACTAGTACAACCACCATTACTTGAACAGGAGATGACCTTCCTGTTCATAGCATCACTGGGGCAGCCATTCTTTACTCTGTTACTGGGGCAGAGTACATCTAATTTTAATGATCTGATTCTGACAGCCGATGGGATTGAGGACACTATAAGAGCAGGTAAGATTGACGGCAGTGGCCAAAGTGCTGGACAAAGAAGGCCAGCGGCAGGACAGAGTAGTAGAAATCAGGGGCAATAGCCCAGGAAACAGGAGACTCAGGCAGTCAATTATGTCAACTAGCACAACTGTACCATATTTCCCAAAAACCTGAAACAGTAGCGCCCTAAGGCTAGGGGCAACCAGCGTACCAAGGGGTAAGAAGGACCAGGGAGGAGATGGAAGCCAGAATGAAAAGGGTGTTCACCCCCTTGCCCTATACACCAACTGAGCTGTTGGCGACACTGCTGAAGAAGGGGTATCTACAAGTCAAGCCACCAAATCCCCGATTGGTTAATTCAAGAAGTTACAATGCAGCCGAAAGATGCGAGTACCATTCAGGTGCACCGGGGCATCATACCAATTGGTGTTGAGACTTAAGGCATGATATACAAGACTTAATTGACAGTAAGCGTATCTCAGTCGATCCCCCAATGACAACTCCCACTACAAGCATTTCCACTAATCCTCTTCAAGACCTTTCTGATCTATGAAACATGATGTACAAAAGCCGACCAAGGACCCTCAAGCTGAGATATACATTAATCCAGGAATGAACCCTCACTTAACAAATCCTGAAACTATCCTTGAGAAGGAGAAAATGAGATAAACCAAAACCGGGAAAAGGGGACATTCCTTGAAATATCCTTTAGCTTTTAAGCCCTTGCCGGCCCAAGTCAGGAATCTCATAGGGAATGCGTGTCAAGCATACCATCCCAAAATACTTCGAGCTAACAAGGCAATCTATAGCGATCATCGGTCCTACCTTTTCTTTTAAGATAACTTGCAAAAAAAAAAAATTCTATTTTGTTGCTTATTTTCTTAATTTTACATGCTTGACCGCTTCATGAGAATTTTTCAGGCCTTCACAAGACATCCAGAAGCACCTTGAAACAAGGGAAAAGAAAGTCCAAGCAAAGGAAAGCCAAGGCAAGGGAATCGCAAAGAGCTCCTTCATCCTCGGCAGAGTCTATTCCCCAGCGAAGATCCCTGTAAGAACCATGAACAGCATGAAGGCTCCCAAATCCCCAATGGAGCTCCCATACTCAGCAGAAGCTCAAAAGTTCATATCCAATTAGAGGAAGCAGACTGCACAAGAAAGAAGAAATGGTAGAGGCTCCCGCCAATCCCCAGTGGAGCATTCCAAATCGGAAAAACTCTACCTCATCACAAGAGCAACTGGTGGAAGAGCTTCCCCCAAATTGAAACAGACATGTCGAGAAGCGGTGAATCTCTCAAAAATATCAAGAAGAAAGCAAAATGAAGGAATGCTAGGCAAATTGGCCCTTTTGTAATTTTTGATTTACCACTTTTGTAAATAGAATAGGATAGGTGTGTGAGATCCCCTAGATGATGAACAGCAGCAAAAGAGCTTCCTCCCATCTTCCTCACCCTCCTACCTTTCCCACCACCAAACCCCGGGGTAAATCCAAAACACAAAAAACAAAAAAAAAACACAAAAAAAAACAAAAACAAACAAAAAAAACAATAAATCAAAAAAAAAACTGTCCTTAAAAAATATCTTGAATCAAAGCCTGAAATCACCTAAAAGCTTTAATGGAACAAATGAGAGAAGAAAGAACATTGTTGAGAGTCTTGCATCAACGTCGAAATAGGCTCATGAGCTTAAATCCAATCTTATCTCTTTTTCAAAAAACTAAAAGCCAAGGAGCTGACCTACGAAAACCCGAGTAGGGTAAGGAAGCTCCAAGGTCAGGAAGTGACACCAAATTATCTGGCGCTTCCCTTTCACTGAAAACAATTTAAGGATTGAGCTCGTCGACCATGTCGACGAAAATACAAAGCGCAAAAATAAGGTTTTTTTTTCTTCTTTGCCGTTTATCCCCAAGGTAATTCTGGCAAAGAGGGTCAGCTGTTAGCACCTCATTTTTGCGAACTGAAAGTGCCGAAATTGAAAACCCCAATTGAAAAGTCAAACCTAAGGGGTCAGGTCAAAACTGGGAATAGCAGAAATCGACTTTTTGCTAAACCCCCAACAGAAAGAGCACTTCGACACGATTCCAACGCAACTGAGTTTGCTTCAATCGGGGTCTTGGATAAGAAATTATGAGCAAAACCAGCTCCCAGAGAGCAGTTTTGACTTTATGCTAAAAATTGAATCAGAGGCCCAACTTTATCTCGGCGGATAGAGATTTCCGACACGATTCCAACGCAACTGAGTTTGCTTGAATCGGACTCCGGATAAAGATGTTATAGGCTGGTCAAACCTGGAAATAGCATAAATTGGCTTTCTGCTAAATCCCAGATCAGCCGCTTAAACTTGTGCCAGTAGAAAGGGCATCACGATTCCAACGTAATTGAGTTTGCTGGAATCAGAGTCCCGGATTGAAAGATATGAGCAAAACTGGCTCTGGGGTAGCAGTTTTGCACTTCTGCTAAAAATCTGACTTTGCTGCTAAACTCTAGCTCAGTGGATAGGGGATTTCAACTTGATTCCAACGCCACTAAGTTTGCTAAAATCGGATACCAGATGAAAGAGTTATGAGTAGTCAAAATCTTGGGAAAATCTGCACATGTGGCAAAGATCGGATAAAGGACATTATATAAAAAATCTAAGAATATAATAATATTATTTTGAAAAATATCTAATTAAGAGATTTAAGATAAATAAAAAATAAAATAGAGGAAGGAATTCTCGCATGTGGAGAATCCTTCAAACATACAGCTAAGGACAAGAGGGGCAAATCTAGAAAGTAGGTTTTTAAAAAAAATAAATAATAATAATAAAATAATATTTCAAAGATAAGATTGTATGGATTTAGTCAGATTCCACTTTTTTTATATCCGCAGATGTAACATATGCGGACTTGAACAAAAAAAATTTTCCCACTTTTGTATTTTTTTAGTGCAATCTTGCTTTTTATTTCACTTCGAGTGCACTTTTCAATTTTTTATAAAAAAAGGGGGGGCTACAGCCCCATTATGAGGACTTGGCTATTCGGTCATTGCTCTGGGGGACCTCTCTCACTTTCCTTTTTCTCTCTAGCTTGCTGGCCCCCTTAGCTCTTGTTTTCCCCACTCTTGTCCGATTGTAAGCACCTCATTTTTGCACCTCCCAAAATGCACAAAATGAAATTTTAATTGAAAAGTCAAACTTGAGAAAGTCAAAAAGTTGACTTTTTATTTGGTGCAAATCAGTTGCCATGCTTCCTACCATTGGAAAGAGGATTCCGATGCGATTCTAATGGATCAGAGTTTGCTCAAATCGGAGTCCAGATGAAGAAGTTATGGGCTGGTCAAATCTGAGAAAAACAGAAATTGACTTTCTGCTAAACCCCAGATCAGCTACCTCATTTGATACCAGGAGAAAGAGCATCTCGACACGATTCCAACGCAACTGAGTTTGCTGGAATCGGAGTCCCGAATAAGGAAATATGAGCAAAACCGGCTCCCAGACGCTGCCCGGCACTTCTGCTAAAAAACTCGAATTTGCTGCTAAACTGAAATTCAGTGGATTGGGAATCTCGCACTGATTCCAACGCCACTAAGTTTGCTAAAATCGGATATCAGATGAGTGAGTGGTGGGCAGTTGAAGTTTCTGAAAATCTGCACACGTGGCAAATAGTGAAGAAAGAGCAGCAAAATGAAAAGTTTTGAATTAAAAAATAATATTTTTGCTAAAAGTCTAATTAAAGTATTTAAAATAAAAGAAAAAAAATTAAAAGATGCATGTGCATCCAAATCTTGAAACAAAAAAATCCTAATATAATAATAATAAAAGTACATAAGAAAAAAATAATAATAAATATGTGGTAGGACGAATTCTCCATGTGGAGAATTCGTCCAAGCAAGACTTGGAAACTTGGAGGCTAAGTCTTGAAACAATGATTCACAATAATTGCTTGTATTTAAAAAAGGGTACAAATGAAAAATGGGTAAGGTTTTGGTGATAAAGTAAGAAATTAATTAACTTTTGGTCATGCCTTATAAAAAGAAAACCCTAGCACAAACAAAGGGTCCATTGATTTTTTTTGGGGAGTTCTCTCAACTCTCTCATGAGCTCCATTCTCTCTCCCCCTCTCCTCCACCTCTCCTTGCCTTCCAAGCCCCTCAAACACCACCTAGAAACCATCTAACCTCTTCTTGATCTTCTTCTCCTTCACTTGAGCCTTGGAGGAAGGTGAAGGTGGTGCTCTTGGTGTGTGAAGGTGCTGCTCCAGCACTTCGGTTGGCTTCAAGAGGACCTCTACACACAACAAGAAGGGTCTTCCGCCCCAAGGTAATGTTCCTTACTACATGGTGTTTGAGGGGCTTGGAAGGCAAGGAGAGGTGGAGGAAAGGGGGAGAGAGAATGGAGCTCATGAGAGAGTTGAGAGAACTCCCCAAAAAAAATCAATGGACCCTTTGTTTGTGCTAGGGTTTTCTTTTTATAACGCATGACCAAAAGTTAATTAATTTCTTACTTTATCACCAAAACCTTACCCATTTTTCATTTGTGCCCTTTTTTAAATACAAGCAATTATTGTGAATCATTGTTTCAAGACTTAGCCTCCAAGTAAACTTGGAGGCCAAGTCTTGCTTGGACGAATTCTCCACATGGAGAATTCGTCCTACCACATATTTATTATTTTTTTTCTTATGTACTTTTATTATTATTATATTAGGATTTTTTTGTTTCAAGCTTTGGATGCACATGCATCTTTTAATTTTTTTTCTTTTATTTTAAATACTTTAATTAGACTTTTAGCAAAAATATTATTTTTTAATTCAAAACTTTTCATTTTGCTGCTCTTTCTTCACTATTTGCCACGTGTGCAGATTTTCAGAAACTTCAACTGCCCACCACTCACTCATCTGATATCCGATTTTAGCAAACTTAGTGGCGTTGGAATCAGTGCGAGATTCCCAATCCACTGAATTTCAGTTTAGCAGCAAATTCGAGTTTTTTAGCAGAAGTGCCGGGCAGCGTCTGGGAGCCGGTTTTGCTCATATTTCCTTATTCGGGACTCCGATTCCAGCAAACTCAGTTGCGTTGGAATCGTGTCGAGATGCTCTTTCTCCTGGTATCAAATGAGGTAGCTGATCTGGGGTTTAGCAGAAAGTCAATTTCTGTTTTTCTCAGATTTGACCAGCCCATAACTTCTTCATCTGGACTCCGATTTGAGCAAACTCTGATCCATTAGAATCGCATCGGAATCCTCTTTCCAATGGTAGGAAGCATGGCAACTGATTTGCACCAGATAAAAAGTCAACTTTTTGACTTTCTCAAGTTTGACTTTTCAATTAAAATTTCATTTTGTGCATTTTGGGAGGTGCAAAAATGAGGTGCTTACAATCGGACAAGAGTGGGGAAAACAAGAGCTAAGGGGGCCAGCAAGCTAGAGAGAAAAAGGAAAGTGAGAGAGGTCCCCCAGAGCAATGACCGAATAGCCAAGTCCTCATAATGGGGCTGTAGCCCCCCCTTTTTTTATAAAATATTGAAAAGTGCACTCGAAGTGAAATAAAAAGCAAGATTGCACTAAAAAAATACAAAAGTGGGAAAATTTTTTTTGTTCAAGTCCGCATATGTTACATCTGCGGATATAAAAAAAGTGGAATCTGACTAAATCCATACAATCTTATCTTTGAAATATTATTTTATTATTATTATTTATTTTTTTTAAAAACCTACTTTCTAGATTTGCCCCTCTTGTCCTTAGCTGTATGTTTGAAGGATTCTCCACATGCGAGAATTCCTTCCTCTATTTTATTTTTTATTTATCTTAAATCTCTTAATTAGATATTTTTCAAAATAATATTATTATATTCTTAGATTTTTTATATAATGTCCTTTATCCGATCTTTGCCACATGTGCAGATTTTCCCAAGATTTTGACTACTCATAACTCTTTCATCTGGTATCCGATTTTAGCAAACTTAGTGGCGTTGGAATCAAGTTGAAATCCCCTATCCACTGAGCTAGAGTTTAGCAGCAAAGTCAGATTTTTAGCAGAAGTGCAAAACTGCTACCCCAGAGCCAGTTTTGCTCATATCTTTCAATCCGGGACTCTGATTCCAGCAAACTCAGTTGCGTTGGAATCGTATCGATATGCCCTTTCTACTGGCACAAGTTTAAGCGGTTGATTTGGGATTTAGCAGAAAGCCAATTTATGCCATTTCCAGGTTTGACCGGCCTATAACTTCTTTATCCGGAGTCCGATTCGAGCAAACTCAGTTGCGTTGGAATCGTATCGGAAATCTCTATCCGCCGAGATAAAGTTGGGCCTCTGATTCAGTTTTTAGCATAAAGTCAAAACTGCTCTCTGGGAGCTGGTTTTGCTCATAATTTCTTATCCGAGACCCCGATTGCAGCAAACTCAGTTGCGTTGGAATTGTGTCGAAGTGCTCTTTCTGTTGGGGCCAGATCAAACAACTGATCTGGGGTTTAGCAAAAAGTCAATTTCTGCTATTCCCAGTTTTGACCAACCCACAACTTCTTCATCTGAACTCCGATTTGGATAAACTTGGTATCGTTAGAACCGTATCGGAATCCTCTTTCCAATGGTATAAAGTTTGGTGGTCAATTTGCACCAGATAAAAAGTCAACTTTTTGACCCCTTAGGTTTTACTTTTCAATTGGGGTTTTCATTTTCAGCACTTTCGGTGCGCAAAAATGAGGTGTTGACACTTCCAACACCCTCTATCCAATTCTTATCCATATGCCACAACCTACTGTAAAATTATTATTTTATAGAAGTACCTAATCCACCTGTCATTTTTTTCCCTGTACTTGCAATATTTGTTATTTTGGTTACTATGATATGGTTTTTTTCTTTTGTGTAAATTTGTTCTTTAGTTAGTTTTATTCATAGTTCTTTTAATATACTGTATTACAATTAATTAAGATACTACTTTTACTTGTAAACACCACAATTGCTTGCATTTCTTTCATATAAGAGCATGCAAATCACCTTGAGTATTTACTAGTATTTTATATTCATTAATCAAACAAGCTTTATTTAATTATTTTATGCTATTTATAATTGAAGTTAATCTCATTTTAAGGTCCTTAAATCTAATATTAATGCTCATCACATTAGGCTATACTGGTAGGAAATGCGTCGTATAAATCATTTTTTTAGAAAATACTGTCTATGTTGTTCAACTTATTGCAAAGTACTCAGGTAGTGCTCTTGATCATCTTGCTTGGGTGACCACCTAATAACCTACGCTATAGACACATTAGTCACTTAACATTGACTAGGAATTCAAATAACCTTGAGTAAAATTACTAATATATATATACATGTTTACTTAGCATCGAGATTGTAAGTCCATTGTACACATTCCCAAGTCAAATAGTCAAAGGGGCATGTGCCAATAAAGCGAATTGAGTGAATCTGCTAACTACTTTATATGAGAGTCAATCTAGTTAATAGAAGTCCAGCTTCTACAATATACCATTTGGGTAAGGCTGTGCTGCAGCCTGAATTGGGATTTTTTTTTTTTTGGTCAAGAAAGATCATACAGTGGCAAATAGGCTAGAGCCACTAGACAAAAGGGAGTGTTTCCCCATTGTAAATTCTTCTAGAAACAAACTTGACACTTTAATGGCAACTCAAATACCAAAAAGAGAGAAGCATGGAAATGAAATTTGAAGGAGGCACCTAAAATTGTTCTAATGTGCTGCCTTTGGATGACACTCATTTTAGGCTAGACCATGATCCTTGAGGATGATGGGCACCCATAAGTCGTCATGCCCCGTTGGATAATGCCACAACCATTTGCCAAAGAGCCATGAATTCTAACTAAATTATGAATATTCAACCATTTGACATATTCCCATAGGAAATCCCTCTATTTTTTTCTATAAATTTTGCAATCTTAATTGGGACTCCAAAGTTAAAAATGGGATGGAGAGATAAGATTTGTGTCACTGACCCTACTTTGGTGGGAACCGGCTTTTGATGATGACGTCGAACTGGGACTCCAAAGTATGAAATTGATGAATGTGACAATATAATGCGGAGTGGATTTGGTAAGAGTGATTACGACCAAACACGATGGCTATTCCTTGATTGACCTTCTAAAAAAATGGATATCTAGAACTCCAAACTTCTTGGGTTTCTCCCCATGGGTTGACTTGATGTTCAAAAGCTCAAAAATAAGGAGGCTAGCCTAGTGCATGAGGCTCCTGCCATTGCACAAGGTTTGAGGAAGGTCTAATGTATGCAACCTTACCTCCGCAAGCAGAGAGGCTGTTTCCTGTTAATCGAACTTGCAACCTTTATGCTGCAATCAAATAAGATCTAAGTGCACAACTGACACAAAAATGACATAAGTTTGCCGCAAGGCAACACCGGTAGCTTCCAAGACCAAAGAACCTGGAGTGGCAATTAGTCATGAGAGCAAGACACAGCCCCTAGAAGTCTATAGAAAGTACAGACACCAAGCACTTGCTTCCAGGATCCATGGATTAGACAACGCATGAGAAATTGAGAACAAAATGTAGCCTAAAAGGCAAAGTAATGAAGCCAATATTTAATGGTCAATATCAATGAATTTCTCCCATATAAGGTGGATGTTACACTTCAACAGTTCATTCCTTCTACACAACAAAGAATAAATACT
This sequence comes from Buxus sempervirens, assembly GCA_947561395.2. Lineage (NCBI taxonomy): Eukaryota > Viridiplantae > Streptophyta > Magnoliopsida > Buxales > Buxaceae > Buxus > Buxus sempervirens. Next base: position 20,328,174 of record OX387195.1, read on the forward strand.
ACTTGAATCAAGGGTCAGACCAAGCTCAAGTAACAGACCATTGGCCTTGGGAAAGGAAATGACAGTGATAACATATATTTCAGAAGAAGATGGGAATCTAATCTGCCTAAGATAGGTGCAGGCTTGACATATGCACATACCCAAACATGCATGAATATGCACACACACTTTGCTATTAGGCACAACCACCTTGGAGCATCACATGTGGTAAAGATGAACAAATGCAGTCCTAGAGGATAATTATAGCATGTTCTAGGGCCCTCAAGGAGCCAATTTAACTCTAGTTATGGGCAATATGCCCTGGAAAATGCAATGTCAGTTTCTAAAATTGGATATCTAATCTTTTTAACCAAAGCATGCTCAGACACATGAAAATCCAAATGTGCATGTGCATTAAAAATATGTGTCTTTAGGCAAAGCCATCTTGGAGCATTAGATGCTGTGAAGATTTTACAAGACTCGTTTCAAGTGTGCATTACATTATATTTATGATGGTAAATACAGAGAGAGAGAGAGAGAGAGACTTACTTATCCAATGGACATAGTGAGGCTCAGTAAAGTACCGGTAGATCCAGTTAAGAATGTATAATGCTCGGTATGCGCTGCAATAGAAAAGGCAGATTGAATAACAAAATCTTACAACCTTGAGAAGAGATATTGTGCAGTTAAATTTGCAAATACAGAAAATAAATTACATATAGATATGCCAGGAAAAGATGCAGTGATAATAATATTAAAAATGCATAATCTCAGGCGATTCTTTGACAAACCATCCCATATGTGTAGAAAGAAGATGCAAGACAAAATTTGTTCTGAAAAACTTATGGTAAAGAAGGATCATCATTAGTTCACATGACACTGCTGGAAGAAATTTAGAAGGAATCCATTGAATGAAAGATATTCAGTAGGCAGTTGTAGAAGGGCTTCAAGATGCCACCATGAAAGTGTAGAACATCAAAGATCAGTCTAACAAATTGTCAATGTCAGTTGCACTAATTTCATTTTCATCATTTAGCAGCTGGGATGCATCGGAATCTGATCTCACTAATCAGCTGCATATTTATTTTGATGACATACTTATTGCAGGTCTTAAACACTCATGTCAAACCTTCTACTTGCAGGTTACTACTCTAGTTCAATGTACACATGATTGCCATAAATTAAATTCATTTTCTTAATACTCTTAAAATAAAGTTAAAAGAGGCAAAAATCATGAATGTTCCTAACATAGTTAAGGCTAGGAAGATTCATCTAGTATTGGACGGTAGCCTTGGAGGTTTGCTCACACCTTTTGATTGGAAAGATCCTATTGCATCAGCACTAAATATCAAACTCCCAAAAATCCTCAAGTAGACTAATAACATTTAGATGGATCGGCCAGAGAGGAGCTCAAAGGCAGTCGTTTTCAAAAGACACTCCGGTTATGGAGGATTTTTGTTCATCACACGGCAAATTCAGTGGTGGCAACAAAGCAAACATCAAGTGAGCTTATACAGACTTTTAACAGGCCCCTGTTGTAGTCACCCATAACAAACCAAATCCGAACCATACTGGGTTGGCAATGGGTTGAGTCAGGGATGAACCAGATGAAACATGTATTATAAGACAAGACTTTTTTTAAAAAAAGTAAAATGGAGGATTACTGTAATTTTTGACTCCCAAAATTCCATTAACAAATAACACCAATGAGATATTATCAGCATTTCCAATACCATGAGGGGGAAAAAATCCCTTTCATCTAGTGCTGGTGGCTACAAACCTTATTCCAGCATGGGTTTTGTGAGTTTCAGAGCTTCATTTGGTTAAACTTTCTTTTTCGTGATTTTTACACTGTTGAAAATTTCTATATTAAGTTTGAGCTATATCCTTGCCACAATTTCAATACATCAAGCCTCAGAATGTCAACTAGTGTCACAGAGAGCTTTTCCAAGATCTGCCCCGCAGCAATCATGCATCTGTGTGTTATAATACATAGCTATGCCAACAAATTGAGAAACTTAACACTGGAAAATGTATCAAATTTTAAGTATTAAAGGTATCATTGTGCACCTTTGATATCTAAATCATATGGCATGACAATCAAAAGAAAAGAATCAAAAGAAAATAAAACTAAATTGAGCAAATAGTTTGACCAGAAGATAATAATTCTGATTCAGATGATTTTATAGACATATCAACTTTAGTTATGGTTGCCAAGGTAACATCAAACATATTGCTTTCTCACAACTAGGATTGAATTAAAAGGAATCTGTGCAAAGAATAATTTAAATTTAGGATGTTGTCATGATACTTGGTTAATTTTAGCAGATCAATTAAACTATTATTTAATAATAGTAGTTACCCAAGAAGAAAAAGATATTGCCCTGTCAAGTTATCGATATTTCTAGTCCTCTGCAACAATACCAGCTGAGGAAGTATTGCAACCGCCTCCATATACAAAGAAAATGTCCACATGACCTGTAAAATTTTATGACTAAGTATTCGAGAAAGAATACAAGGAGGAAAAAATTGAAAGCCTCATCTTCTTCATAACACAACTTTTTAAGTAAATATCAAAATGCTTACCAAGAACATAAAAGCAAAGAAGAGCTGGTACCTCCATAAAGGTGAATTTCTCATTAATAACTAGGGCCAGAAGTAGGCAAGGGAGAACAAGGAAATAATGGCGGAAGGTATCCTGGTCTCTATCATATGATCTACGAACAATCTTGTGGCTCCTCATATACCAAACAATTGAAAATGAGCTCCCCAAGAATATTAACTTCATGATTGTATTATATGGTGAACTAAAGTCAGTAAAAATGTCCAAGTAACGAGTAGCAAAAACAAGAGCATAGAGTTCTTGAGTCTTCAAAGAAATGCCTGCATATAACAAAGAGAAGAAACTAAAACATAGGAAATTTAAAAAAATGCATTTGAAACATATGATACAATAAAACTATACAAAACCCAGAGATAAGAAAAATAAAAGATAATAAGAACAAAATAAAACTATTTCTAGCACTATTTCCTACTGCAACAACATGAAAATGATGAGACGTACCAATATCTGTCAAATCCTACCATGTCATTAAAATTTTGAGTGGCATGGTGGAATTTCACACTTGTCTCTTGACAAGTATAAAATTCACTTGAGTCTAAAGAAATGTTGTCCCCATTTTGGCAACAATTTCCTTACTGTTCTTTTCCATTACTTGAGCTATTAAAAGCAAGGACTCTCCTCTCTTTCTTTTTTTTCACCCAGCAACTTAGAAAATACACATTAAGGGGCATTCTGTAAATTTACAACATGCTCATTTTCTACCAAGTCATTAAAAATTTTGAGTGACATGGTGGAATTTCACATTTTTCTCTTTGCAAGTGTAAAATTCACTTGAATCTAAAGAAATGTTGTCCCCATTTTGGCAACAATTTCCTTTTCTTCTTTTCCATTACTTGCGCTATTAAAAGCCCAAGGACTCCTTTTTTTTTTTTTTTCACCCCAACAACTTAGAAAATACACATTAATGAGCATTTTGTAAATTTACAACACTCTTAAATACATTTATTGAGGATGTAAAGCATGCTCAGAAGTTTGAATTTGAGCTAAATAAATTTTTCCAATTTTGATGGTCATAAACTGAATCAAAACATGGGAAATTAATATATACTATATAATGACATTTGATCTATCAACAAATGCCATTACTTTTATTTTATGGCAAAACATAAACTTTATTAAAATATAGATAAATTCAAAAATGTTAACTGCCAATTTACTAATCCAATGTTAATTAATTAAGCTAGAAATGACACTAGTATGTATCAAAAAAAAGGAAAGAAAATTTTTCAAAAAAAATTAAAATTAGGAAAAAAAACTTTTGAAAAATATTGAAACATTATCTTCCAGAGATGCATGGATTTTTGAGAGGAATAGAACTTCGAATTTTGAGTCTTCAGGTGGTTAGAACTACTAGTGTTAGGACATTGAGATGAGTACAAGTAAGAGGATGTCAAATCCATCTATGGATCCTTCTCTCTAGAAGCCTACAAATGCTAAGTAAAAGAGATGGAGAATTTAATTTTGAAATCACATCAGGCACATTCCAGCTAATGTAATTGTCTCTTCTCCTTACTTCCAAGAACATGATTGATGTTGTCTAGGACAGCCAAGAGAAGACACACTGTCACCCTATCCCCAATGAGATTCTTCTATGTGAGGAGAAGAATGAGATTATATTGTACATTGATGGCTAAGGCCCTACTAGAAGGAGTTCAGGATGATGATCATGTGCAGTGATTGGACAGAACATACCCAATTATCTAAGTGGATCAGCCTAACGTTTTGTTCTTTTTAGCTGCATATCCAATACAGAGAGATATTATAGCTGTATGTGGTTACTTCTTGGTCCAACCACATGAATTTTACCATTGACAATAGCACCCTCATTCTCATAGAACATTTGAAAATGCTTTTTTTTATACCATAGGGATCCTTTCATACAGACAGCATCTATGGGTAAAACACTGCAAGCAGCAACTTCCGCTCCCATATTGATTGAGAATTATAAACCTGTTTCTCATTTGACCAGGATATTGTTCCATCACCAAGAATGAATGTATAAACAATGATCACTTAGTCCAGCAAAATTAGCATCATGAGTATCTACGTTAACTTACAATATTTTGTTATTTGCATTTATCTAAGGATTCATTTTACAGCTATGCAATGAGGAAGACTAAGATCACTTTGATATCTACTTTCAAGTTCTGCTGCATACCTTAATCCTGGCATATAACATAACCTGACATACAGACGACTTCCAGCAGCTTGTGCATGAAGTTTATTTTCCATTTACTTCACATTCATTTCTAGTAGCATCTTCTCATACATTTCCATTGCATATACTCAAATTTCTGTAACTTTTCTGTCTCTTACAGTTTTGATTCCAAGCATTAAGGAAGCTTTACTTATGACTTCTATAAAAGTAGCATCCCAACTTTCTATTATTCCAACTGAAGAATCATTGTGGCGGAGTACACCTACTAACATGACTCCTTATGGAATCTAGACTGGTAGAAAATATAGTAGAAGTTAACTTAAGATTTGGGGTTTTTTTAGGATGTGTTTGGTTGCCAAACCAAAATGGAGGTAATGTAAATGCCAAAACAATAAATTCTACATTCATTGATTATCATAAAAACAAAATTTACAGTTGAGAAAAAATCCAATGTTGCATGCAAAACTCAACTTCCATACTTCTTGCTTTAAAGCAAATGAATTTATCTCCAATTTTAAATGTCCCCTTTGTGTATCCTCAAATCATTAGAAATCCTGTTTGTTGCTGTTTGACTGTTATGCAGGTTTTTCAAGCTTTTGCTTTGACATTGGAACTAATCCATACAAATAACCATTGCTAACTGCCATGCTCCACAAATGGGTTGGTAGAATGCAGTATTACTTGTCCTTTAGGAGGCCAGATCATCCCCTAAAAAAGGTACACTTGTGAGAAGAGTAACAGTTTCCTTTGTCAAAAGGACCAAAACCTACAATTGTTCCACATCACCAAGTTGCTAAATCGTTTAAACTGGAATCTTAAGTTTCGCCTCATGCAGACAGAGATTCACGTAGGACCCACCAATCATGTGAATGGAATATTCTCCCATTCAAAACAGCACTTATTATTGCATTAAAAGTATGCAAACTGGAAACATTGTGAGAGTGAAATTTGACTAAGCGAATTTTTTGAATTTTCTCTTGTAGAAGAAGCAAAGGGTTTAAAACCTACGGTCTTTTCAAAGATGAGGGCGAAGAATATAGATGATAATAATGCTAACATCCATTGATATAGAAGTAAAGTGTACTCTTTCGAGGAAAGATTTTGATGGACATTTAGTTTTATAAAAGCTCTCGGGAGGTAAAATTTTGTGTTACATTTAGTCTTATATATAAATACCCACGCTTGGCTTGGGAATACCGACTATATTCATTCTTAAATTTCCCTTGATTACTGGATTTCACCTTTCTAGTGCCCCATGGACGCAGTTCTTCTAGACGGAATTGAGAGAAATTAAACGAAAGAGAAGAGAGAAATGAGAATAGCAGAAACGTACCGGCACAGGATTTAATGGTGTGGATCTTGAGGAGCAATACGAGAACGCTGGCCAGATGGGTCATGTCACCTGCTAATCTGAATATATTCATCTTCGATTTATGAGGCAACGAACAGATCGACCAGAAATATTTCCGGATCTCCGCTCGATCCGATGAAGAAAATTATTATCGGAGTTTATAGGGTTCTGCGCTCCTGTCCCTTTCTACCTCTCTGTTTCAAGAACGAAGGAACCAGTTAGATAGAGAGCGACAGAGAAAACGGTCAATTGAAGTAGACGAGTTCGGCGCAGGCTTGCTGAGAGTGAGAGGAGGGTGGGTGTTCATGTCACCATACCAGAGGCATGGCAGTGGGATAATTTATACCCGATCCGTCAATAAATGGTCAATTTATAAATCCGGTTGGGGCAAATTAGATCATGTTAGTTGCAGGCTCATTTGCTAGGTTATAACTATGTAGAATTTCACACAGACATGATAAGTTTTAATTATAATTTATCAGTGAGGTAGCATGTGCTGCTTCGTGTCACTTAAGAGGGAGGAATATATCTATACTAATATATAAAATGAGGAGGCAAGATTTGGTCCTTACATTCCATGCCCAAAACGCCCCTTAGCTTTCCCTGCTTTATAGATTTTTTAACATAACTAACAGAATATAAATAGTATGCGATATGGGCTCTTGCTTTTGCTATGGAATGTTCTTCTAAGTGGGCCCCAGATAAACATTTACAAATTAGTGCTGTAATTTTCTATGCGGGTAGCTTGTGTAGTCCCCAAATATATATATATATATATATATAAGTTTTAATATAAATATCATAATTAATATTTTTGGCTTTCCTCTCTTTTTTATGTAAACGAGCAATTTGGAGTGTCTACACAAATAAAAAGTCCTTGAAATGTTTCATAGAAAAAAAAACCCAATTATAACTTGCTATGTTAGCTAAAATTATACATTATTGCCAAGTAGCCAAGTAGGTGAGTTGGATTAAAATTTATTCATGTTATAGTTGCATTAATTAATTGGCCTATTGGTATTTACTTAATTGATACAATCTGATTAGTTTTAAAAAAATGAATTTTATACCCAATGCAAAACTCTCTTTTTTTTTATGAATAATTATGAGCATGCATTTATATAAAAAAAGAAAAATAAAAACAGCAAAATACAAACTACCCATGAGAGATCGGCAGAGGCATAAGGAAGGAAAACTCATTACATCTCACTTTAACAGTCCCCTTTACCCCCTTCCAAGGCCATTAATCCCAACCCCCTTTTAATCATTGGCAGTCAATCCCCGAAACACCCAATGTAAAACCCTTAGTGAAAAGTAATTATTATGCAATGTGAACGAACCAATTCTTACAGATAGAAGTTCAAAAGAAACTATTTAGTTCAATGTGACTTTAAAAGAGCCCCAAAATGATTCAGGGTTCATGAAGTTTGGTTTCAATATATCTATAAGCCCTAAATAGCCAAAAACTCATCGCACATAATAGGGATTCAGTACGACTACCATGTTGCACCTGCTAGTCCAGCCAAAGGACCAATTTAACTAACTCTCCACTCAATCAAATTGTACTTGGACCCAATCTAGATAGGGTTGAGCCCAAAGCGATCATATCAAGTCTGATTGGATTCTCATGAATTGAGTCCAAGTCATGGCCCATGTTGGGCTAGCCCACCAAACATATATTAGTGCAAGGGCTTAGGAAAAAATTTTTAACTGACACAAGAGCTTAAAATCTGCCTGGATCAGCCAAGCTTGGGCTTGAGTTTTGTAGAAGTAGGACCTAAAGCCCTTAGGTTTGAGGTTGCTCAAGTCACAATGGGCCCAAAGAGAGTTTTCTTTCGACTCAATTCTTTACTGCTTGAAATCCCAGTCCAGGTCTCTTCAACTGACAGTTTTATTCTTCAAAATACTTAAAAATCGGAAGCAATTCCTCTCTGATCTTCCATCAGTCTCTTATATCAGTCTCCAATGAGATTTATGCACATATCCCTTGAATCGGCAAGCTTTTCCTTGAATTTTAGATTCCTAAACCAATTCAAGGGGTGCATGTATTAATCTCACTTGAAAAGAAAAAAATTTCAACTCTAGCAATAGGACTCTGACCTTTGATGGCCCTCAATTGACCGGAAAAAAAACATATGCAATTCATGACTGGAAATCTTTGGTCATTGAGAAATTGCCAAACTATAATCAAAATGTTGGGATGAAGTTTAAATTTTTTTTAATGCAAGTCTTTCAACCAAAAATCATGAATTAGGAGAAGAAAACTAATTATAGGTACAAAGATATTGATTGGATATAATCTCTTTGCATGATTTATGACCAAAATCAACAGTCATAGCATGAGACCGTATAGACCCCTATCAATACTTCATGTAGAGATTATATTATTGGATTTGAGTCCTTGTTTTAATGGATTTCGCATTTTAGTCAATGTAATTCTCATAACTTATATGACTAGTGTTTATCTTTACTTAAAATTTAAAATTTAAGAAATAATAAAAATTAAATAAATATACAATGATAAACATTAAATTATTTTATAGTATTAGTAAAGGGAAAATTATGAAAAAGGGTCACTTTTGGCCTTTATTTATAAAAACAGTCCTTTAAAAAACTTATTTCCAAAAAAAAGGCACTCTTTAGACATAATTAAATGGGAAAATTATAAAAGGGTCACTTTTTGACCTTTATTCATCAAAACTGTCCATAAAGATCTCATCTTACAAAAAAGGTCTACTTTTCAAAAATAATTGACTTGAAGGGTCATTTTTCAAAAATTAAAAAATAGTGTCATTTTACTGTAGATAAAACTTGCTTGTGTCTACATATGATGCACTCGTATCCCACGTAGAATGCACTTGTGTTTTATGTAAGATGCGCATGTATTTTATGTAAGAAGCTTGTGCCCCACGTAGAAATGTGCTTGTGTCCCAAGTAAAGCGATCTTCAAATTTAATTATTTTTGAAAAGTGATCTTGTAATTTAATTATGATGTACTGTTTCTATAATGTTTCTATAATTATCGACGAAAATTGATCTTTTTCTATAATTCTCAATTTATTATGTATTGTTTTTATAATAATTGATGAAAAGTGACTTTTTTCAAAATTCTCCCTAATTAAATTACAAGTTCACTTTTCATATATAATTAAATCATATGATCACTTTATTTGGAATACAAATGCATTGTACCTCCTATATAAGCTTCCTTACGTGGGATACAAGTGCATCTTAGCTGATTAGAAGGCTTTTTTTTCATCTACAAGGTTAATTATATTTGAAAAAATGACCCTTTTTGTAAAATAAAATTGTTGATAGACGGTTTTACAACCATGGGCTAAAAAAAGTGGCCTTTTTCATACTTTTCCCATGTAAATCGGATAACAAAGTGACATCAACGTCATCACTTGTTGGGGTAAGTCACATTTTTACTACGAGAGGCAGTTGGGACTTGGGGTACCAGCACGCTCAAGCGTTAAATGCGGTAGCACGTTTCTGTGGGTCATGGTGTGTGGACCCCACCGATGTCCCAAGTTCCCAACCCCCGCCAACACCCGACATTCTGTCTCTTGCTTTTGTCTGTTTGGATCTTCTCTTTTCGTTCTCTTAAGTCTTAACTTTAAAGTACGTTATCTCATTTTTTTTGGCGTAAAAATCATGATTAGATCTTTATTATGTGCGTCACACCTCATATTTATATTTTCTCAAGATGAACAAAATGCCCATATGAATTTTTGTAACTTTATTGATTAAAGAATATCTATTGGATGTTCCCATCCATAATAAATCATAACAAAAATTTATCTCATTAAGATTAGAAAAATAATCAAGTTGTAGCTGCGTTGGCAAACTTTACTGCCATGGAATGTTTGTAGTAGGAATACTAAGGGGTGAGAACAAAATAAATAGATAAACAAGCTTTTCCTTCTATAGGCACAATAATATTTATAACAAAAATATATATATATAGATAATATGCTAGCACAACAGTTCAAACATTAAATTGCTAATAATAGGTTTATTGTAATATAGGGCTAAATAAGATAAAAAATCAGGCTATAAATGTAATGACCCAACCCAATAAGTGCACACATACGGTTTTGTTCACAAAAGGCACCTTGCTATGTTAAGTGTTATTCCTAACTCTTATACCTTACTGAGCTTTGATCCATTTCTAACGTGGGATCGAAATTTCATAATAAAGGTTGTAATAGAAGGTGATACATGGAAACAAAACAAGATAATCAAAAACACAGGAAGAGCAAGTAATAACAATCACAACAAGATGATAGTATTGTTGATAAATCAGAAATAACGAATCGTAATATATAATACTAATAGTAGATTATACCAAAGAAATCTATGATGAACAGGAAATAATGATCAGTAGTATATTGCACAGATCATAGAATAGTAACAATATAATGATAAGGAAACGAGAATGAGAACAACGATACAATGATTTGATCAAGTAACTACCTATGTATATATCCCATAAAAAATACCGCCTAAGGAGTCCCATGATAACTACCTATGCATACGTGAAGTAATATTAACATGTCTATTAACAATGATCAGTAGCATATGAGGACTATTGTCTATTAACATGCCTATTAATTATACGTATCATCCAACTTTCTAAGCACCCTAAGTTTGATGGGGATTGAATCTATGACATTACTGGAATACAAAATATTCCAATTCAATGCATAACAAATAGAGTTTATTATTTTCTATAATCAGCTTTAAATAGTTGATAAAAGGTTAAACAAAATTACTAAATTGCCTTCTAGTAATCAAAGTTACTAAACACCTCAACACTTTCCTAGGCTGTTGAAATCAAGACTGAGAACTTGATTATGAAATCATCTTCAAAAGAAAGTAATCAACAAGGTATGGTTCTTTTAGTTGTTTTTGAGTGTCGACATTATAGACTTGAATAAATATTGCTTAAAACAAAGAAGTATCTAACTATAAACATTGATCAACAAAAAGCTTGATTAATATTATTAATTGTCATCACAAAATCGCTTTCAGAACATGAACAGAAGTACATACTCTTAAATTATAGATAATTATTGGATATCATTGAAAAAATAATCATATTGTAATTCAAATTATGTTATGGCAATCCAAACTAATAAAACAAGCCAAGTTGTCAATATATGTTCTTTTCTCTTGCCACCACATCGATCAAACCTTTAATGGGGGAACTATTGCACATAGCAAATCTTAAGGTGATAAACTGGTATTTCCATAACGTCAAGAGGGAAAGTGGGATTGTCCAAAACCTCAAGGTGGTAAACTGTAATTACAACTAAAAATATGAATAGAAAATACCTCTAAATGATAAAAAAATATAATTGGGTAAAGAAGAAATAGAAATTAGCTTAAAATATTGTGTTGTAATAAGGGAAAATTCTAGTAATTCTATTTCTCACCATTCTCTCACTTCACCTTCTATCTCTCTTTCACTTTTTCTTTGTATTCCACTAGTGAGAGGCACATGCATTGCATGTGAAGGCTGTAATATCCTGAAATTTTCTTCTGTAATTAAGTAGTAATGGAAATGGTATTTCAGTCTTTTTGTGATTAAATAATGTATATTTTAATTGAATAATAACATTGGTTTGTTTCTGTTTGATTCAATATGCGAATATGAGTGTTTTGATTGGCAGTGTTTGGGGGGATTTGATGGTGTGGTGATACATCAGATCACATTTGGTTTTCTTTAGATAAGAAACAAGTAGTTAGGGGTTTCAATCTGAGCTATTGTTGGTTGAGCTGAAAGAAGAGGAAGAGAAGATGAATTGTGCAATAAAAGATGAATTGTTCAATCCGAGCTAAACTGGTAGTTGTGCAATAAAAGATGAATTGTGATACTTCAAAATGATGTTGAATACTTCCTAGAGACACTAGAATAACTTTAGAATTATATTAAGTAGAATTGGTTTGAATTCGGACTGAGAAACAAACCCAAAAAGCATTGTTCGTGACTCGACGATTAATCGTCAAGTTGTTGATTAATTGCAAAGTGGCTGGACGATTAATTGCTACACCTTCCGATTAATCTTGAATGCATAATGGACTTTTGTAAAGTTAATCGTGATTGGACGATTAATCATGGCACCTAATCGTGCGATGTCAATTAATCTTGGATGTTGGATGATTAATCCTGAGAGCAAGTGAGTGCTCTAGAAGGTTAATCATGGTGAATGATTGATCACCCTAACTAATTGTGGAGTCGAGATTAATTGCAGGACCTGGGCGATTAATCTTCAGACCCTGATGCTGTGCATATTTATTATCGAATCAATTGTGTACAATTAACTTGTTATTTGATTACTCTCTGCACATGAATTATATATAACATACATAATTATGAGTAAATATTTGATAATTACCTATACACCACACACCTTTACTCATAACTTTTGTTTTAGTTCAAAATTTAGGACTTTTCACAAGTCATTAAATAGTCAAAATGCTTAAGAACAAACTCTTCGTGAAAGAGCTTATAAAAGTAGAACTTCGCTCGTGTCTATTGGACATTGCACATGTGTAAAACACAAACTGAAATTTTGAAATGTACATAAAATTTTTTGTTTATGGATTGAAGTTGAGATTTTGTTTTAATTTGAAACTTTGAAAGAAATTCTTTTGAAATTGGCCCAAACTTAACCATATTTTGAATTTGGTTCAATGGGGTTTGGGTTTGGGTTTTCCATTTCAATTTGGGTTTGGTTTTCAAGTTAGGTAAATCAAGTTCAAGATTGGTTGGGTTTGGTTTTGGATTGAGGCCAAACCGGACCAAACTAAACCGACTTGCAGCCCTATTTATGAACCCTTGGTTAGAGATGTGCCTTTGAATTGGGGAAGTTAGTTTCCTTCATCATCGACCACATACTCAGAATCATGAATTCAATATCAACACTAGGGTTCATTATTGGGCGGGCATGGGTGGCCTCAGGTCGGCCGAAGGTCATGTACAAGCCATATGGTCTTTGTCCAAGCTTGCCCAACCCAAACATCAGGCTTTTACTTTATGACCAGGCCCAGCCAAAGAGCACATCTAAAAACCCAACCCCGACCAAACCTGATCGGCTATAATCCCTGACTTTCTCATCTGATTTAAAAAAAAGAAAAACTGATTGTCTTTTTTCTAATAATTCAAAAAAAATGATGTTGGGAAGAGCTATAGTCCAAGGTGTTTGCTTTAGTTTCAGCTCACAGTTCTTAGCCCCAATAGCTATATTTGTGAAGGATAGGAACGTAATTAAATAAAAATTCGATCAAATTGCCAAATCGGATAGGGAAACAGGGAAGGGAAAGAATAGAGATTAGAGAGAAGGGATTGAAATATTAAATGATTTAGATCACCTACGGTTGTGCCCATAAATTGGCTCAATTGTACCCAATTGTTGCTTGCTAAGTAGGTAAGCAACACTTCCCTGAAAAAGTGATTTTTACTTTTTCGTTTTCCAATACAGAGAGAGAAAGGAGAGATAGTGTTGCTTGCCTACTTGCCAAGCAACAATTGGGTAGGTTGAGCCAATTTACGGACCCAACCGTTGATGATCTGAATCCAATATTAAAACAGCAAAAAACCTTTAAAATTTTTAACTTATCTATATAATATAGGGGTTGGGTCTCACCAGAGGTTTCTTATGGATGAACAAGCTTGTCCAAACTTTTTTCTAACTTTTAAAAAACAATCCAAGCCCAGCCTTGTAATGAAAAAAAATTTATGACCAAGCCCGTTCAAGAACCTCCTTATTAGCACCATTCAAAGAGACTAAAATTGATTTTAAATTTGTATAAAAATAGTAATCAACACTAACAAGTTGTGAGATTGTAAATTAGGATAAAAGTAGTTTTAGGCCTCGTTTGGCATTCATTCCGGATTAGGAATTCATTCAGAGAATGAGTTCCTGGCACTCATTTTGCAAATGAATTTTTAAGGCTTTCTAATTCCGTTTGGCTAATGTATAGTAAAATGAATTCTAACCTAGACAATTGTTTGCTTAACAAGCAATGAAATGAGTTCCTTGAAAAAAATTTCCCTTATTTTTTCCTGTTTTAAATGAATAATAATAGGAAAATTGGTTGAAAGATGATAGATAAAACTTCAAATACCTAAAAAATGAAAAAAAATCATTAAATCCTTCTTATAAGTTAATATATTTGAATACAAATATATTCAATGTTCTTGACAAAATCATGATGTCCAGGAGCATCGATAACAATGCAGTAATATTTGGTAGTCTCAAACTTCCACAGGGCGATGTCAATAGTGATACAACGCTCACGCTCAGCTTGAGCTTGTCCAAAACTTGGGCATACTTAAATAAACGTTTGTTCAATTCAGTAGCCTCCTAAATCTCTCAATAGCACGCTTGTCAATACCTCCCAACTTGTAGATCAAATGGCCCGTGGTGGTTGACTTGCCGGAGATGAACTAATTCTACACTCTCCAAATTAAGAATATAGGTCCTTGTCCAAAGTACATGTTGTACACATTTTCAACTTTACTTGATAAAATTAATCAATGAACTATATGACAATACTTCTCTAGCAACTGCTAACCCAAAATGTGGTGCCGAAACCACTTTTCTATCCACTTCCCTTCATTGCTGAACTCATTTAGAAAAATCCATTTTTTTCTTTCCATCAAATCTGCCATTGCAAAAGAAACCATGATAAACATCATCACCTCAAAAATGTTTCGAAGAATATAACCATTTCCAATATATTAATGGATCTCTAATTGTCTTTGGCATCTTGGTATGTATCAGATCATGGAATGTCTGAATGGTTGTGTACTAAACAAAAGTTTTTTGATTGATAAAAACAAGATTTTATTAATGAAAATCAAAGTGAAAAATGTAGGATGCTGCAGCACCAAAGAGAATCTGGGTAGACGTAAGCAAAACAGAGCAGTTTCTAAGGGAAACCAGTACTTTATGAATTCACCAAACATAATTTTTTTGATAGGTAAAAACAAGGTTACATTAATGAAAATCAAAGTACAAAATGTAGGATGCGGCAACCCAGAGAACTTGGCAAAAACAGAGTAGTTTCTAAGGAAAACCATTACTTTATGAACTTAGAAATTAAAAATACAGGACAAGTGAACAGAAACAAAACCTCCATATGATGATTAGAGTATCTCTAGGGATCCATACCACTTGAGAAACGGAAAAATAGCTACTTAGCACAAAGACATTAACAGATAATTCCTTTTGTGAGGCTACCTAAAGAAGAGGAGCTAGCCAACCATAACAAGCAACAACGAAAATACAAATATCTGAGCCCTTAATTCCGGTCGAGTTACTCTTCTTACATCGATCCGAAGATGCTTCCACTAAGTTTGGCCTCCAAACACAATTCCCACCGACACTCTTTCAAGTTCCTCGGACTCGAAGACAATGATTGCTGATCTCTAGGGGAATAGGTGATGAGAGGAACGATTAGGATCATAAATGTTGTTCCACCGATCCACGCAACAGGTGCTCTTTAGGAACTTCTTCGTAACAAATGCTTTATTAGACGCCACTACTTAATGATTGGAGATAGAGATAAACGTTTGAAACCCTACCTAGCTTCATTACCCCATTGCTTATTCTGGAAACTAGAGAAACAGATTTGAAGATGAAGAATGAATGGATTTATTTACGTTTTATGCCATCGTTTAAATTTTCATCTAATTTTACAAGTTTGCCACCGCAAAAACTCAAAACTCATTTGCAAATTTTAGAAACGGGGTCCCAGGCGATTCTACAAAACCACAGTTTTTCTCATTCTCATTTTGAGAGAATGAGTTTTGGTACAATTACCAAACGTTGGTCTAGCCATCAAAATTCATTCTAGACCTTGGAACTCATTTCAAGCCTTAAAATGAGTTCCCAAAATGAAAACCAACGAGGCCTTAGAATTTTAAATTGAAAATGATTTTAAAAAGGTAAATTACACTTACCTCCCTTGAGGTATGCTATAATTACACTTACCTCCCTTGAGGTTTCTGAAATAACACTTTTCCCCCTTGAGATTTGTGTATGGGTCACAATAATACTCTTTCATTGAAGTTTCCGTCAAAACAGTAGTGATAGTTAGTAAAATAATTTTAACTGGACAAGATTACCCCCATTTAAGTTAAATGATAGTTATGCCTTAGGCCATTAAAATTTTTGTTCTCATCTTTATGAAGGGGTAATCTTGTCCAGTTAAAATTATTTTACTAACTATTACTACTGTTTTGATGGAAACTTCAATGAAAGAGTGTTATTGTAAGCTATGCACAAATCTCAAGGGGGAAAGTGTTATTTCAGAAACCTTAAGGGAGGTAAGTGTAATTATAGCATACCTCAAAGGAGATAAGTGTAATTTACCCTTTTAAAATTCAAGGTTAGTGAGTAATTAATGATAGAATATTCAATAATCCCAAAAAGTAACGGCCCTTGGTAGTCCACTCTCTGTCATGGTCGCCGATATTGGTGCAGAGACAAAAAGGTTAAAAAAAAAACGAGAAGAAGAGCCGAAGAGAGAGAATAGATATACAGTCGGCGCTTCGTTCCATTGCACATATCTCAAGCAGAAACTGCAATTCATACTCATCGCCTATATAACAGCCTGCTACAACGGCTACTTTTCGGAGATGGGTTTGGTTAGACATATCTTCTTCTTCTCAATCTGAGTTGCAGAGGAGGACTATTTAGAACTCAATGGCTCATACTAAAGATGAGTGAGTTGATATTTCGCTTTACCCTACTGGGAACCTTTATTTTTATTTTTAATCTTTTTTTATTTTTGGGTTTTTGGTTAATGTATGTTTTGGAAAAAATCAGTTAATTGTGATTTTTTTATTTTTTGGTGGAAATGGAAATGCAGAATCCGATGTTGGCTTCTGGATTCAAATGCTTGTTCTCTGAAATGGGGTTGATTGTTTGTCTTCTGGGTCTGTTTAATCTTTTGATTTTTTTCATTCTTATTTATTTATTTATTTTTGAGTGAAAGTGAGTGCTCCGGGATTTTCTTGCAGGTGCTTTGTGAATGTTTTGTTTATTATTTTCGAATCGAGAAAGGACATCAGTTCTTCTGATGCAATGCTTTGTTCAGGATGATCTTCTTAACTTACATTTAGAAATTTCTTTCCCTATCATGTGTAGTTTTTTTTTTGACCTTTTATTAGTTTCGTAGATCCAAATGATGAATTGGTTCTTATGTTCGCATTTGATGTTTCACTGTTTCTGGTCCTGTTTCGCAATCTCAGAGAAATTACTGGTATTTTATTTGTTCATAGATACCAGATCTGCCAGTTATCTGCTCTTTACCATTTCCCTGTTTTGATTGGACTGTGTACTCTTTTGTTCTTCTCCTGGTGAACAATGTTTTAACTTGTTACATATCGTGTGCTGTGTGGTTCTGTTATTTAATTGGTTATTTTTTTATTTTTTAATTGTGGTTTAATTCCTTTCATCCCATGTAAGTTCTACCAATTGTCTCAATAAATGCAGCATATAATCTAGTCTTAGGCCTAAGATAATCTAATTTCTGGAGTTTTTCTTTCAGATTTGGGTTATTTTCCCATTGTGCCTTTATCTGCTGTTTGCCTTTTGATCAATCCATGGCATTGGGTCCAAATTTTTTAATTTAAGTTATTATCTGTTTTCATTTCTGAAATGGTTCTAGTGAGCTGTGGGAATGGCAAGTGGAGGAGTGTAATCTCCAAAAGGATTCCCAAAATGGTAAGCCATTTCCTATGTTCCTTGTAACTTTAACACCATGACTCTTCAAAGAGAGAACATAACTTACTTTTTTCTTCCAGCAGACCTATCTCGTTGCATATGGGATGAAGTCAGTCAGAATGAAGATCTGTCTTATATTTTTGATGAAAAGACTCCAATTAAAGCCTGTGGTGATTTGGCATATAATTTTACTGATATTGCAGGTGCGTCTTTCTTTTTACCCCACATATTTTCTAGCTTTAATTTTCTTTATGAGCCTCATTAATCTGAAAGCATGGATTTCAGATAGCATTAATAACAAGGAAACAGAACAATGTGGAGAGTCTTCTTCACAGTTAAAGAGGAGGCGGATGCTAAAATTCAAAAATCATGTTCCAGATTCCTCTTTTTGCAGTGAAATGGAGTCGGAATCCATAAAATCAAAGGTTTGAAGCTATTGACCATTTTCTTGTGGGAATTTTCTTATCTGTGGGTATTATATGCTCTATTGCTTTTCAACTGACACTATCAAAAATGAATTGTATTGTTTGCATTTCCTAATTTGTATGCAACTACAAGTGTATGTTATATGTGCTGAAGTTATATTGTATTTTTTTTACTAATTTTGAATAGGTAAACTGGACTTTGACCAGTTACATCATTGGTTGCAAGGCAGTTTGTCAACCAGTTCGCTCGAGTGCTTTAGCTTATTGTTAGTTGTTCTGATGCTTGTTCAGATACATCTTGGTATAATGGCCAATATGTGCAATGAAAACTTATACTTGTTTATGTCTTATCAGATGTCTATTGAATGGTTTTAGTGATACAAGAATATTCTTTAACTCTCCTTGTTGAGTTCCCTGAAACTGATAATATATTGTGTTCAGGATAGGTTGGACTTGATTGAAGGAGCTTTACCTGAAACATCACAGTGGATTTCAGGATTTTCAGGTTTTTCTCTTTCTGATTTCTTCTTTTCTCCAGTAAGTACTACTTAATATATTCTGTCAAATATTCTAATTTTTTAATCTATAACAGAAGATAGGTATGCTTATGGTAACGATGGCATGGATCGATCATCTGAGGGTTGGCTTTTGAATTGTTTTAATGATGCTGAGATGTATTTTAGCACTGATGATATGTATGGTTCTTTAACTCTAGTTTTTCTACTTCTAAAATATTGAACATTAACTTGATTGCTCTGATCCTTTGGGAGTAGGAATCTGATTGGGGTCTCTGAGGATCAAGTCGATATTTCAGGTACATGGACACATATTTTTATTTATTGCATAGTCATTGTTTGCCTTTTTTCCCCTTCTTTTTCCTTTCTTTGTAGGTATATACTTAATATAGGATTACTTTTCTTTCCAGAATTGTGTAACATCACAACTGAAACTGAAGCTGACATGATGCAAGTGTGTGCCACCTCAAATCCTCAAAGTGTTTTTAAAGGTTTTTCACTGTTTTTAATTTACAGTTTGCAGTTAATACTGATTAACTTCCAAAAATCCATTTTAAGATTCTCTATTTTTCATTAAATAGGAAAGAAGTCGTATATACAGACTCACACCAAGATGGCTTCATCTGTTGCCTATCCCTTTGCATTTATCAAACCTTGTGGGGTCCATGGAGATGTAACTCTGAAGGACATAAACCAGCGAATTCATACCCCACCCTCATCAAAATTGAAGCCTGATGAAGATGAATTTTCTGCTTCTTATCCAACTTCTGCATTTTCTAGGAAGCCTGTGGTTGTTAAAACAAAAATCCGTACAGAAGGGGGAAAAGGCAGCATCACAATCATGAGAACCAAGGGCTGAGAAGATAAGTTGTCTCCTAGTTCTCCCTTCCTATGTATATCCATTTTTTGGGCTGTGCTGAAGGTTATCTTGTATTATTCTAGGCCATTTAGTACAGAAGTTGGTTAGGCAATTTTTTGTTGGAATTCTTGGAATTCATAGAACACATTGGAATGTTTCTGGGTGGTTTATGAGCACATGGTGCTTCATTTATAATGGCTGTAATGAAAGAGTAAATTATATCCTTGGATCTTAATGTGTTTGAGATCCTTCTTCTTATTGTCTGTAAAGTTGTTTGTCAAACATTTTCTTTACTTTGAAAACTGCAAATCATGTTCTTTTTATAGCATGTGGCTATAGGTTGAATGACAGCAATTTATTAATCAGAAAAGGTGCTAATTTCTAGGTTGCTTGATGCAGTTCTGTAATCTACTTGTGTCTGATGAATACAGTGAAGAAAGTTTCTTTAATTTGCACCTAATAATAGGTCTATTGCATTGTAAGATTGAGATGGTTGAGTGTGAGAATTGCAAATTGTGTTAACATTTTTTAGATCCTTATGCTTTCTTTTGTATTTAAAATTTTTTTTCTCAAACATTTTCTCTAGAGTGAAAACTGTAAATTTGTCCTGTAATAGTTTCTGGCCAGAGGTTGCTATTGATAAGTATCAGGAATTTATTAATCAGAAAAGACGGTTATTAAAGGTCGCCAAAATACACTTCTTTAATCAGTTTGTGTGTAAGGTTTAACAGGATGCTTTCAAGGTCTGAATATTTGCTTGAAAACAAGATGCAGAGCTTGTTCTTGAGGAAAAAAGTGAAGAAGATGCTTTACTTTGCACTTGCAAATAGGTCTGGTGCATTTTAAGATTGAGAACATGGTCAAGCATTTACGTGAGCACCTATTCACCTATAAATATTGTAAATATTATGGATAAGGCTATTATATAATTTAAACACATGTAATTAAATTTTTCCTGAAATTTAACAAAATTTATTCCGGATGCCTTTTGAAGGGATGCCAATTTCCTTTCTCTTACATTTAAAATTTTTGTATAATTTTCATAGGAAATGCTGTGATGCACATTTGACGTACAGCTAAACCTTATGCGATCTTTTATTTCAAGAATTGTGTGTGACTATTGACATGGTTACAAATGTTTTTGCCTGAACTGCTGCACAGAAATAGAAGAATTTGCAAGCATCATCTTATATATGTGTGTACATACATCATTCCATAATCTTGCATTATCTTTGCTGTGAACTTTGGTTTGGTTGCATAATTCATACCCTTAGTTGATGTCCTAGTTATAGTTTTACAGACAATTCACTGATGAGGTAAATTTCTTTACTCAGTTGGAATGAATTGACATAACTTTTTCCTGTTTATGTGCATGAATGTGTCATTCCATTAATCAGCAATGCGTCTGCAAAGCTAGTTGGGGTTAGTAGCATGAATCATATTCTTGTGTTGATATACCAGGTATAGTTTCTCTGCAGTTCATTGATGTGATAAACCTCTGTAGTCCACTGGAATGGTTTGATATACCTTTTTCTTACTGAATCCCTGGAAAGATAGATTGACCAAATTAAGCTGTTTTAATTTTAAGGCATTTTCTAGGATTATAGCTCGAGAAAAACTAGAGTGTATTAACTTTTTGCATAGAGCTGCTTTCTGCATTCTATTTCAAAAATTTTCCTAGTACTATGAATAATGTAGTTGAGACATTAAATTACAGTCATTGTGCATCTTTGATTTATATACAAAAATATTAGAAGGCAGTTTATTGAAAGTTTGGTCTTATAACAGGAAAATATTGAATTATGTAATTGAAACTTTGAATTACAGCCATCATGCAACTTGGGAGTTACATACAATAATAGTAGAAGGCAGTTCATGGAAAATTTGGTTATGTAACATGGAAATTTCGTTGGAAATGAAACAAGGGTGTCGAGGAAATTAGTGAAATAATTTTATATTCCTGATGTAATGAAGTAATAATACATTATAATGAAGTGCGTCATGCCAACTACTTTTTAGGTGGTACAACAAACACTATCTTTTCATTCTAATTTGCCAAAAACCGTATTTTTAAGTGAGAATTATGAGTACCCAAATCCCTTTTGATTTACTCTATCAGAGTTATTTAGGGCATTCCTCTTGTTGTCTTTACATTTTTCAATGATTAACCCATCATGCCTTCTTACAGTTTCCTCCCTATGTTTTTATTTCATATGCCCAAACCATCTTACCTGCTGTCCTTTACCTTATTTTTTATTTAGGTAACACCCAGACACTCTCTGTATGTCCATTCCTTGTCTTGTCTTTCCTAACTTACAACACATTCTTCCCACTACCATCTTCTTATCAACACTCATTCTATGCAGATGTTGCTTCCTTCTGTAAATACCTCTTTGGTTATGCCTTCCTTTTTTTTTCCTATGTGCACAATCCTTGTTATTTTTATCCTCTCTGTAAATGATTGATTCAAGATAATAAAATTGATTGCTTTAAGAACCTATTTGTTCTTGATTCTTACTGTTCCTTCACCTATTTTAACTCTATGTACCTGGTCTTAATTTTGATTTATTTTAGAACATTTTGGTTCCCATAATTCCTTCCATATCTCCAATTTTTCATTTGGTCCTTATGTAATCTGGTTGACAAAAACCACTTCATCCATAAATGACATATGCCAAGGCACTCCCTATTAATTATAATTAATGAACTCATCCATAGTTAAAGCTAAAAGATGGTAACTTATGGCTAACCTTTAATGTAAACCTATCATTGTTAGGAACTAATATGTTTCTCTGACTTGCTGCTTCCATCATAGTTACCTCTTCTACATCTCTTTAACAACCTTAATTTATTTGATTGGTATGCTTTGGACTTTATCTTATTAACTGTTCATGATCAGTAAAAACCATGTGAAAGTCTCTCTTCTTTTATGTAAACTTCCTGACAATTGTAAAGAAAGATCCCATTAATGATGTATTTCCTTGGAATACCAAATTGATTTCTGATTATAGGGTTAATTGTCTTAATCTTTATTCTACCACCCAAGTTTTATCCCTCATTATTAATGAAATTGTGAATCTCATTTATTATATTACAGATTTACAGGTAATACCATGCTCAAAATCTAAGCATTTGGCATTTTCTTTTTTTTGCTTTTGAAGTTCTGTTAAAATAATTTGCTCAGTTATAGTATACTGAGCTCTCCCATTCATTTCCACGTTTCACTTGGAGTACCATCTGGTCCTAAAGCCTTTCATATTTTCATCTTGGCAAAAGCTCCCTTGACTTAATGAAATGAATCATAGTGCTATGAACATAGTGATATTCTCTTAGCTCTATAATAACGACACCAACATTTGAAATAAGGCTCTTTGTTTCTTCGTCATTTAATAACGTTTTAGAAATATTCTCTTCACCCTTCTTTCATCTCATTGCATATTAAAATTCTCAAATCCTTGCTCTTAATGCATTTATAACTTGATCTAAATCTATTTTTCCTCTTCTTGTTCTTCCATCCCAGTCATCCCTCCCTTGAGTTTTTCAAGGTTAGAGATGTATTTCTCCCCTCTTTATCCTAACCTATTATGTAGGTTGTCATACACTTGTCATTTGCCCTTATTATCTTTATAGTTTATTTTCTTAACGCCTTTGCATTTTCCAAGCTTTCTTTGTTCTTATTTAAAGTTTTCGTGGCTTTTGTTTCTTTTAATGGCTTACTAGGTTGGTGCTGCTAGGAAGCTTGCTGTATTTTTCCTTTGGTGGGTTGTGGGTAGGGCTGTCAATGGGTCGAATACGGATCGAATCGATTGTGATCCGTATTTGAACCGATTTTTAAATAGCCATATTCGTATTCGACCCATATCCGATCGGATATTGGTCTTGCCTGACTGAATTTGAATTCGAACACATTGGTCCATATTCGAATTCGACCGGTTAAAACTTGCTATTTATTTACAAATTCTTATTTGCTCCTGAACCATCCTGGTTTAGCCACGGTTTAATGGTTCAATTCCTAATCGGTCTGTGGTCCGTTTTCACAAGATGACTCCTTTTATAAGCGTCATCGGCTGGGAATAGATACTACCATCCGATGTGGGATGAATGCAAAGAGAACTTCTCTTGCTTTCGTCCTTAGTGTTTGTCCCACATCAGCTGGGAGTCTACCTTCCCAGCCGATCTCGCTTATAAAAGAAGAGGCAAATAGCCTCTTCTTAACATAAAATCCTTGTGAATTTGAATATTTAAATTTTATCTGAAAATGTTATTATTTTAGGATTTTATTTGGATATTGGTTAAATAATACATATTATATTCGAATTCGAAATCAATCGAATATTTAATTGCATAACCGTATTCGATCCATCGGATATAATTGTGTATTCGAATTCGAATTTTCGGATCGAATACGGGTCGATTTTGGATTTAGAATTCGACCCATTGCCAGCCCTAGTTGTGGGGGGTTTGCCTGCATACCTTCACCGCTTTTGTACATATCCTTCTTAATCTAATTACTTTCATTACTCATCAAAAAAAAAAAAAAATAATAATAATAATAAAATAAAGAGGGCCTTTTCTCTTCAACAGTCTCGTGAATTGTAACTCCAGGATCAAGTTTCTTTTGGGAATTAAATCTTACCTCTAGGTTCTCGTAAGCCGTCTTTCCCAACTGTTACTGTAATTAGTCATTTTATTATTTTATCCTTAAAAACCACTAATTTATCTCTTTCTGGCTATTTTTGAATTGCTTTCAAAATGTTTTCTTCTCTTCCCGCTCCTGATTCAGACATCCACCATAAAAAGCCTATATGGTTTTCTACATTATGTGGTTTGGTTATTAGGGTAAAGATGGGCATATGAACATATAAGATATTATGAAAAGCAGTTGGTATCCTTCAGTGAGTTTTCAGGAATTGATGCAAGCCAGATTAAGTCATGGGCACAAAATTGTAGTTCTCAAATCTAAATTTGTTTGGTCAGTTTGCTGGTGTAATTATTATAGGGTGAAAAATTGGAATGGTTGCTGATACAAGGGGTCGTATTGTGATTTGCTTGGGCTATACAAGTGAAATTTGATATTCTTAAAGGATGAATTGTCAGGAGAATGTAAGGACTCATTCAGAAGATTTGTATACATCTATCTACCCATATGTATATTCATGTTTTTGGTCTTGTAGGGTCTCAGGTGGTCAAGTTAATTTGCTGTTGAAGTTTATTTATTTTGAGAAATTTATTGATATACAAACTACACAATAATGGTAAAATGTTGCTTCATCGTTGCTTTCTTTTTCCATGAATGATGATCCCTATGTAAATGGCATGCAATGAAACCTGATAGTTCATTTTTTTCTTTCCATTTTCCATTTTTCATTTTCCTTTTCCTTTCTTTGATGGTTCTGGAGTTCTTGTTAATTCAAAAAATTTTAATGGAAGAATTTCCATATTATGTGTTAATTAAACATGATGCAACTTAGAGTGATACTTTGATGTGGATTGTTCAGTGTCTTTGATGAGTGAATTTGGTACCTGTTACTATATTCAAATTTTGAGACTCTATTACACTTGAATCGTCTGATTTTTTCAATCCATGGACATGAATATGGACAAGTATTATGCTTTTTCATCAATTTGACAGCTGCCTAGTTATTCTTTCCATCATTGCCATGCCTCATAAGATACCTAAGTCACTCTGGATTCAGTTGTGGCACGCGTCCTACAGGTATCAGAATTAATGTGTGGGAAAGGAAATGCCTATATTAAAACCATTAATAGTGGTTTTCATTACAGTGAGAACAAAGTAATATCACCTATTTCACAGCTATGGGAATCATATTTGCTAATTAGGTTATAGTTTTTTCTGTATGGCTACTTAAACTATGGTTAAATTTGTATTATGATTAATGAAGCTTGAAGTGGTTAGGTTTTACATTCTGCTTGTGAAGTTTTGTTTATGCTCCTTTGACATAATTCTTCCACATTTACATTATGAAAAATGCATATACTAAGAGATTAGTTAGAAGCCTTTTATTTATTTATTTATTTTTTCAAATTGGAATATGTTGCTTGCTTGTTCTTCTAATAGAAAATAAAGTGGACTGGGGCAGTTCTTGACAGATTTTATCTGCTTGTGTATTATGCAAAGGTTCATAGTATTTTTTTTATTATAAAAAGATATATAGGAAGTTCCAAATGTGATGGTTTTAAATTGCTAAACTATAACAATTAAATAATAACTAGAGAGCAAATGGATCGCGAAGATCAGGGATAACATAACTGGAATCTTAGAGGGTGTTTGGTAACGTTTCTAAACACTGTTTTTCTGTTTTTAAAATCAAAAAACTAAAAACTTGTTTGGTAATGGTAGTTTTCAAATCGTTTTTAAGAAAAACGGTTCAAAAATTACCCCGTTTTTAAAAACCGAAAATTTTGGTTTTTGAAAACGACGAATCGTTTTTCTCTTCAATGGCATTTTTGTAATACTATCTTCGTTTTCTCTTCGATTCGTAGTCGATCCTGACCAGACTTGCAGACTTGCAGAACCAAACCATGGGATCGGCGAGAGTCCATGGAGCAATGACCAAGGGCTTTCACGTCTCCAATCTTGTTGAAGACTATATAAGCTGCAGAGAGTCCAGTAACTTATAAAAAGTGATTGATCTCGCAGATCATTGTCAAGGCTACGGCCTAATTTTTCCCAATGAGATTCGGTAAAAAACATCAAAGAATGATTACACAAATCGGTCAAAAACGCTAGTTCAACAACTTCGATCCAATCATAAGCAATTTTATAATTCCCTCTTCATTTTTGTCGGTCTTCAAGATCTTACTCGGTTGGATCTCTCCTGGAACAACCTTACCGGTGAGCTCATACTCCCGAAACTTATTACTCTTCGATGCATGCCAGCGACTGCAATTGTTGGGAAATCACTCTGTGGTCAACCACTTAGACCTTGCTCCAGCGAAGGAAATTCGACTCTGTGATTGATAACAAGAATAAAAGGAGAAGATTGCAGGACCTGAAGACTCACGGAAGAGAGAGAGAGTGAGCTTTTGATTGTGTTTATACGGGGGTTTTATTTTGTAAATTTGGAATAGTTATAGGTATGTTTGATATTTAAGAACTTTAAAGTGAAATGAAGTTTTAAATTACACTTTCACCCATCTTTATAATTTCTTTTGATTTTTTATAACATTTGGTGCTACTATGTTATATTAAGAAATTCTTATAATTCCCTTCAGATTAAAATACCATTGTTATATTTCTACTATTTACTTTATACCTATATTTTATTATTTATTTTATGGTTATAATTTTACTATTATTAATTTTTACTTCGATATATGTACACACTTTCAATTATGAAATTGAGTTATAATATCAAAACATAATTCTTAACAATTATCATGTTGTCTTGGGTAAGTACGATGCACCCCTAACGATTTCCCCCAACGAAATGCATCGCTAGGGGCCAAAAGAATGAAATTTCGGCGGCACGCCAACTGTAAACCTTGATTGAAAGCTCGGTTTCCAATTTTAAAGCTTATGCCTTTGTACTCTCTTCGCGATATATTGTTATTATAGCGTGCACAATTCACAACTTCATCAGACATGAGACACAAAGAGACTAGTTATTTGAAGAATATGGAAGAGAAGACTTGATTCTAAGTAAAGGTGGACAGAATGTAGAACCTCCGGAAGGTAATTCACAAGCAACTTGACAAAGAGAAATGATTGTACTTAGAGATAGAATTGCATATGAAATAGCAATAACTAATAATGGTGTAAGAGTTATTTAGACTATAAGTAGGGAAGGAGTTGATGGTATTTATCCTTTGTAATTTGTGGTATAAAATTTTGATTTTCCTCTTTTTTTTCATAACAAATTTGTTATAGTTTAATAGGCTTGCAGGTTGTATAGCAATGCATATTTGTTGATTTTGAAAACTTGTACCGTTTTTTTTAATCAATTGTTACCAAACAGGTTTCTTGTCACTTGTTTTCAAAAACCCAAAAAACAGTGATTGTTACCAAACGGGTTTCTTGTCATTTGTTTTCAAAAACCCAAAAACAGTTGAAACTGTTTTTAGTTTTCAAACTGTTTTTAAAAAAAACGTTACCAAACGGCCTCTTATTCTTTTCGATGGAAGCCTTTGCATTCTACAATTCTTGGATAATCTTACATGTATGCTACTGATAAAAAAAAGATAATCTTGCATGTATGCTTCAAGAGCTCTGATTGTTTTGTCTACTGTTGTTGACAACATGAGATCAGGAACTGTTCTCAACTGAATTTGATAAATATATGTTGTTTGGGTTTGGAAGGTGATAAAACTACACTGATTCATTATTATTTTAAAAAATATAACTAATTTTTAATTACCAAGTATTTGACAATTGAATCATAATTATTTAAAAAAAACCAATTTTCCCACTAGACGGGCCCACCAAAACCACCGCCTGCTTTTCAATGTCCTCTTGGTGCCAAGACCATTGGCCTCAATATATATATATATTGAAAAAGACCCCCATCTTCTTTTTTTTTTTTTTTTGAAAAAGACCCCATCTTCATCTCCTAAAAGAATCACAATTCAATGTTTATAAAATGGCACAACTTACCAATGTAATTCCAAAAACTACAATTAAAGTGGAAAGGCTTTACCATAAAATGACTCGGATGCTATCATGGAACTTTTAAGACTGCAGAATCATTTTAAATTGGGATTTCAATAATTTAGAAGTGAACATTACTAAGGAAAAATACCCGAGTCTTTTTCTTTTGGTAAACAAGGCGAACTAAAATTTTATTTAGAAGTAATACGAGTAGATGTGCATCCTCTACGGTCATCAAATAACACATTGTACAAGAAAGATGGAGGTTTATGTAACCAAAAACGTGAATAATTATCCATTGCATAGTTGGCTAATAAATCAGCAGACTTGTTGCCCTCTCTGTAACTGTGACGCACCAGGACTTGTTGAAATGAAGAGATGATAGTTGTCGCTTGATCCAATATTGTCGCTTGATCCAATATTGGCATGATCCTCCACGGCTTAGAACAGTGATCGTTGCTTAGAAAATCCACCATTACTGCCGAGTCTCCTTCAAGAATTAGGTTTGGGGCATTCAAAGCAGTGGCCAATTTCAGAGCTTCAAGAGCTGCTGGTGCTTCGGCTTGAAGTGCATTATTAACCGTACGTACAAGTTGCTGCTATAGCAGCTATAAATCTCCCATTATGGTCTCTAGCTATAACTCCAAAACCAGGTTCTCCAGTTGACTGTCGCAAAGCACCATCGAAATTTAGTTTTATAAAGTCCGAAGGTGGCTTAGACCAGCTGATTTGTTCTTCATGCTTCTTTGTTGAGGAAGTTTGAGTTGACTGTTCAATGGAATTAAGCTCCTGTTGCAGACGACCAAAATGGTGAATAACCTGAAAAACATCAGGTCTATTGTTATAAAAAAGAACACGGTTTCTATGAGGTTGAAATTGTCCAATGTGGTTGTTTACTCTCCACATTCAAACCATTGCATTCAAGTTGAGGGATAATACTCTGTAGAACCATCTAAGGGGCTTTATGCTCCGGAAGGATTGCAACTCAATATTACTGAAGGTGAACAAGATGTTTGCTGTATTAGAAGATGAGCAGAATGATATGAGCAAATATCAGGATCCACGGCAAAACATTAACAAAGATCCTCTGCTAATTGCATTGGTGCTTGAGTCATGTCTTATGAAATTAAAGGCATTACCTAACTAGAGAAACTCAGCAGTAGTACTTGTGACAAAATATCACACACTCTATATCATTTGTCAAAAGTTTCTTCTATGGATTATCTCATAAAAAATGAATCCAATATTTTTAAAATTCAATCATATTAATAGGGTCTGCAATGTTGCAACCCAGGAAAGAAAATAGAGCTTACCATCATGGTAATAATTTAAAAAAAATATTTTTTCTATAGTAGTAGATAGAGGCTTCGGTATTAACCAGAAATCTATGTCCCCATACTTTGTGATTTGGTTTGAGCAAGGCTACCACTTAAAACTCACATCCATACTCAGCATTAGATTTTATTTTTTTTTCCTCATTTTAAAAAAAAACTAAGGACTGCAATGTGCGTGCCTTGTGTGAAAGAAAATGTTGAATGCACAAAGTCACCCCATAGAACTTAAAAAATGAGCATGTTTGTATACTTCACTCTATCTATACTACATATAACGAGAAGAGGTCCCTTGGGAATCGTGCCGAACAAAATACACAACTTTCCAAAACAGCCCTTACACACTATTGAAAAGATTTATTAATAAAAGGGTAGAACGGTCAAAATTGTAACGCCCCAAATCCGGGTTACGTGAACTAAACCGTAACTTGTCACCGAAGGGTTATATTTCCACACAGGATCGCTATATCAGAGTAAAAGAAACATGAATAAACAATTAAATATATAAACAGAGTCAACTAAAAACCCAACTCAAACTAAAATATCAAGCTCTAATCTAAACTCACCTGACCCTACATTTTACCCTTTGATATTGACCTTTCCAAGATCTGAAAACAAAACAAAACAAAACTGTTTGAGATACGAATATCCCAGTAAGTAGCAAATGCATGCTCATAAACATTTTAACAGTTCTAAAACGTGATTCAGATTAAAGCATGCATCAGAGACAAATAACGCGGATAAATCGAATAATCCCACAACAATATACCAATAGATACAAGATAACCAGAATAAATATGCATGTCAATCAAATCTGAGTATCAATCATAATCAATAAGTCATAGCAGGACTTATGAAATAAGATTGTCTTTAACTAGGGTAATATCATTGTCCACTATGCTACCTCTTGGCTTAGGTGCGAAGCCGAGTACACGATCATCGTCTTATTGCAGGAGAATTCAACCAGTATAGAGAATGGTTGACATGTACTATCCAGTTATAGTCCAAGTACACGATAAAATGAGGAATGGCCGCAGCCCTGCGAGTATATGACAAGGCCTCACTGAGTACATGGTGGAAACGCGTGCTTGAACAAAGAATTACAACTAGCAAAGAACAATCTTTTCCACTACTTAGCTCCTAAATAGATCCATATAGTGCTATGCCTACTAGACTCTAAAACCAAACCGATCATGGAAATTTAGCAAGCACACTCATCTCAATCTCAATCATATCATCTCAAGTATACGGGGCATCTCTAAGTACACAGAGGCATCAACATATCATCCCGAGTACACAGGGCATATCTAAGTACACAGAGGTATAGTGTCTACCCAAGTACATGGGCATCTCAATCCATTTCTCCAAGTACATGGAGGAAAAACAAGACCAGAAATCAAATCCCAATCTCAGATATCATATAGATCCCAAATCTCTAGAAATAGTTCACAATAGTTGAAGACAATACAAGTTTCAATATCAAAACCAAATCAAGCCCAAGCAATACAAAATGGAGCCCAAACTCACTATTTTCTTAAATTTGACCAGAATAATATTCTCAAGGATTATATACTCAAAACATGAACAATAACGAGGATCACATGAGTAAAGATCTTTGGAATCATTATAAGTTAGTGTGAAACCATAAAATCCCCTTTTGACCATGAAATAAGCCAATTTGGTGGAAGAGGTGCTCAAGTGATTGGTATAAGTTCATATCTATAATTGGTCTCTGGAAACACCTTAGGAAAGGTCTCAAAAAGAAGTTCCAAGAGGTGGAATCAAAATAAACTCATTTTACAGTGGTTTGGAACCAAAAGTATCTCAAAAACTCATTTTAGTAAAACGGCACAAACTCTTTATAAAATTGAATTTTAATGAAATTCTTGTACAAACACTTCCTAAAGGCCTAAATCTTAGTTATATAGGTATTGGATTTGATTTAAAACAATTCTATAATTGGAATCATCTCAAATTGGGAAAAATATGGTTTTCTATCTCGGACGCTCGAGCCACGCTTCAAGTGCTTGCTTTGTCTAAAATTTTAACTCTCGGGTTAAGAAAACACAGGTTGGGCGCTCGAGCCGCACTTCGGGCGCTCGAATAGGTTGGTTTTTCAGGTTTTCATTTGGCTGGGCACCCAAAGGGGCGCTCAAGCCGCGCTTCAGGCGCTAGGCCAAAATTCAGGGCAATCAGAGGTTATGAAATAGCCGCGATTTTTGGGGTTTTTTTTTTGAGATTTCACTACCAAATCTTGATTTGATGACTCTAAAATTTTGGAAATAGCTTCTAAATTATTAGGGAATACTTTTTACACGATTCTAGAACAATTTAACTTATAAAACACGACAAATCTATGGATGCTCTTCAAGTGTCAAAATGCCCAAAACTAAAAATCTCACTCTAAAGTTCGGATTCATTGAAGTTTAAAGCTCGAAACTACCAAAGAACACACAAGAATGAAAATCCAACCATTTACAACTTGATTTACACCCTAAACATGCTTCAACTCAAATCCATCGACAAAACTTCAAAAATAGCAAGAAACCACACAAACATGTATTTCTTCAAGAAAAGGCAGTTGGAAAGGTGCTACTTACCTGGAATCGTGTAAACCCAAAGCCCCAAAGCTCTCTCTCTCTCTCTCTCTCTCTTCTTTCCTTCTTCTCCTCTACGGTTTCTTCTAACCCTCACGAACAAGATGAAAGAACCTACGGGGTCTTTCATCAAACAAAACATATATATATATATATATATATAATGAGATTGAATTAGTTGAACCAAACTAACTGAACCGATTAAACCAATAATTTACTTAAATCAATTTACCCAACCAACTAAGCCGGTTCTACTAAAATGAACCGATCCACTCGAATCCAACCCAAATCACTAGACCCAAACTGAGCCAGACCACATGTTTCATTTAAAATTTGGCTTAATTGACCTCATTAAATCCTTCAATCTCGATTTATTATTAATTAAAACTTCTGAAAAATCCAGGATCTTACAAAAATTGCCTCAACTTTTTCAAAAACTAAAAATCAGTTTTGCAACTATTCCTTCCAACACTGTCTCCCTCCATCCCTTCCTACACACGTGCAGTATTGCACATGCACCCCCTTCTAGTAAAAGTTATTTGTTAATGATCATGTAAGGGATACAATAATCTCGGGGTCCTTTCACTTGCCTCCCTTTGGCTTCTGACAACTAAAAATTATTAGGAATATAATTAAATATATAAAGTTCACCACTTTTTTGTTGTTGATAAGATTGGTGTTTTGTATGGTATCATAGTTGTAAGCACCTTATTTTTTCACCCTTGGAAGTGCTGAAAGTGAAAACCCTAGCATAAAAGTCAAACCTTGAGGGGTCGAAATTTGACCTTTTGATCAATTGATAACTGGCCGCTTTGCTTTATCTCAATGGATAGAGAATCCCGACATGAGTCCAACGCAACTGAATTTGTTAGAATCGGAGTCCGGATGAAGGTTCTGTGGGCCAGTCAAACTTGAGGGGGAGCCGAAAGTTGACTTTTTGTCGAACCCCGGGCCAGGTGTTTAGCCCTATGTCATTGGATAGAGGACTCCGATACGATCCTAACGCAATTGAGTTTGCCCAAATCGGAGTTCGGATGAAGGAGATATGAGCTGTCGAAGTTCCTGAGCAGCAAAACCGGAAACTGCACACGTGGCAAAAGAACTGCACACGTGGCAGCAAACGCAGCAAAATATCTCAAGGGGCAATCTTTAAATATCAAAAACTTGCCAAATATCTCAGTAGAGCTGTAAGTAGGGCGGGCTGGGCTGGGTTTCAATGAGTTCGGGCTCAACCCTAACTAAAATTGGTGAACCCAAACTCTCCTCGGCCCGCCCTAACCCAAACTCTTTGAGCCCAAAACCAACCCTAAAATTATTTCTTGAGTTCGGGTTGGGTTCGGGCCAGCCCAAACTTTTTTTTCTACTTGATACAATGATACATTCACATATATAAAACTACAATATTTCGATATATATAATAAAGTTTATTGGCATACATTGACTTGTTTGTGTATTAGCTTGAAAAAATGATCTCTATAAGTCCACCAAACTTTTGATATGTGTAAAGAGCCTTAGAACAAAATATTCACTAAGATATTTATGAGTTTCACATGTCTTCCAATCTAATGCAACCATCCATCATAACGCATGGAATTAACAGCAATACAACAAATACAGTAGCATAATTAATCCTAACAAGGCATCCTCTACTCTCAAAGAAACAATAGATAGAAAATGATGATTTGATTAGCAAGGCATTCCTACATTTCCCACTCAATCACTATTTCACAAAAATTGCAATGTTGCATATAGGACCTACCACATTTGAAATTCCAGAATTAGTTTTATTGCATTTTCACGTTGTTTAAGTATTCAAACTTTAATCTAAAAATAATACCTTTTACAAAATCAATCAACTTTTGTAATTTTAAATAGACTTAATATTCATATTTCCTATCTCTTCCAATTACTTTAGAATCTACGTTTTTTTTTTGGCTGAGTTAGAATCTACGTTTCAAATATTAGAACCACAAAATTATGTAAGAAACACATAACTCATTTGCATATGACCAAACAAGAACAATAAATCAAGATTTTAGGGGATATATATTGATGTTAAAAATAACATAAAATAAAATACTACTAAAGTAACAAGATTTTCTGTTTTGCTACCTTATTGGAAATCAAATTTTAATGAAATTTTGCATCTAGCAGTAAAAGATTGGGGATTGAAATATTTGAACTAACTTTGTAGTCAAAGAGGTAAATAATTTTAGATTATATGGTGCATAGCCGAGGAAAATAAACAAACCCTCCCAATCACACATTAATGGATCTTATCCAAATCGAATACTAGAAAAGAGAGGAATTAAACAGTACCTGAAAGTAGTGAACAAATGGGGAAAGATGAGATGCCCGATTTGACAAAAATAGCAATCGAAAATCCCTTGTGACTTGTGAGCGATGGATCTATATCGTAAATCCCTTGTGAGCAATCACAAATCCCTTGCTGCTGGAATTGTACCCCACTGTATTGACAGTGATGCTGACGGCAACTATATTGCTAGCTCTTGCCGATTGAGCTCCTTTGTTGGGGTTTGTCTAGCTAGGTTGTCTTTGAAATGTGAGGTATTGATAATAGAAGAGAGGGACAGTAAGTCACTGAGAGGGGCGAGCAATTCCAACTTCCGTAGTAAAGATATGGGAGAAGACAAGAAACTTTTAGGTTTGCAGGACACAATCGTATGGAGGTTTGCAGGAGGGGGTTTTAGTGGTATATATATTTCGGGTTATTCGGGTTGTACCTTGTGAGCCCGAGCCCAACCCATACTCAACTTCGGGCTCAAGATTGAGCCCGGCCCAAACCCAAACCCAAACTTATTTCTTAAATAGGGCTGGGTTGGGCGGGCTTTGGGCGGTCCGGGCCAAACTTACAACTCTGTATCTCAGGGACTAAACCAAAATTCGCAGGGGGCAATCTGTAGATATCCAAAAGTGTCAAATCGGTCAAATCAGTTGAATCGGTCAAGTCGAGGGGCAAATCCGTAATTTTTTGATTTGTATCCGGTCAAATATATCGATACACATAGGTTTGTGTATAACCGACATCAAATGTCGGATACAAAGATCTCGGCGAGATTCGCGTCGATTCGCCGACAGATTCGCGGCGGCATTTAATTTTCGAAATTATTATGTCTTGTATCCAATATAATATGCCGGATACAAAGGAAGTGCAGTGTATCTGACATAATATGCCGGATACAAAGGAAGTGTAGTGTATCCGACATTAAATGTCGGATACAAAAATTTATCTATAAAAAGGCAACTGCAGCCCCATTTCCGAGGTTGGATTCTTCTTTGCTGTTTTTCCCTTTTCTCCCCCTTGGCTACTGCTCCGAAATCCCCTCTCCTTGCCTCCCTTAGGCCCCCCAAACTCTTCAAGCACCACTTGAAGACTCTCCCACTCTCTTTTTCTTCTTCTTCTCCATTTTTCACCCAAGTCAAGGGAGGACTTGGTGCTGTTGGTATTGAAGAGGAGTGCTCCATCCACTGTTTGAGTTCGAAAGGAGGCTCCACATCCTCTTTCCAGGGTTAAACCCTAAGGTAATGTTCTTGGTGGTATTATGTTCAACATAGATTGAAATGAGCAGCTTTTGAGCATATTGTAATATTTTCCATCTTCAGCATGTTCATTCCATTTCCAGCATGCTACTACTTTCTTTCTCCATTTCTCTTGCTTGTTTTGGCCTAAAAAGCCCCATGGTAAAAGGGGGGGGGGGGGGGGGGGGGATGCATGTATGGTCCATGGAGGATAAGGGTCCGTCTAATCATGTTTTCCATAGCCTTAAGAGTATTATCTTGTCCTTGTTATCTTATTTGCATGGGGGAGCATGTTCCTCCGTTTGGTTGTCCGTCCATTGTACCCCATTTTAAACCCCCTCATTCCCTTCTCTAAATAGTTTTACTCGAATGATTTTGCATGTGTGCTGAGCATGAAGTTAGTGATTTAATGTATGAGCTTAAGCTAGATTATGTAGGTCATGTTATTCATGCGTATTTCTTGAAAAGTATGCCCCCCATGCCCCTTTCCACTTATTGTTGTGTGTATAAGCATGTCCCCCAACCCCTTTAGTACCTGTTAGCATGCCTCAAACCCCCTGCAATGGCTTGCTGCCCAGCTAGTTAACCTCCATCAAAGCCCCCATCTTTTCCCTCTAAATTCTCAAAACACCTTCAAGAGGGCCAAGTGGCTCTCACCTGAACCAATGTGGGCTCACATAGGAGCCCACACAATCCTTGGAACATCCTAGATGACCCAGAAACCCAACCCCCTTTGAAAAATCCGAAAAAGGCTTCTGTATGTTGATCCGGCAACTCAGGTCGGATCAACAGAGCCTTATTCATAGCTGGCTAAAGATGCTGGATACACGGAGCCTTGTGTGTAACCGGCATCTCAGGCCGGCTACACTGACAGACTTCATTTTTGCTAATTTTGTGATATTATGCTAATTTTTTGGTTTGTTTGATCAATCTGAATGAACCAGAAGGGTTTCCGGTGACCCGGAAACCCAAGATGGGCCATGGACCGACCCGGTCCAATTTGGTTTCTAGTGGGCCTTCCAACGGGGCCCACCAAGCCCGACAAACTTATTTTTGTTAAATCAAGATAATCAAATTGATTGAGTGGGCCAAACCCATTGGGGCCCACCAAAGCCCATCTGGGGCAGCATGTATGTGTAGATCTAGGCTTGGTTTGGCCGAGACCAAGGGCAAGGTTTGTCGGGCCCACTAAGCCCATTGAACCCAACAAAGATTAGGGTTTTCAAACCCTAACTTAGGAAGTCTTGGGCTTTCAAGCCCAAGCCCAGGTAAAGGGCCCCAAGCCCAAAGCCTAGCCCATTTTGGCAAAGATTAATCAAAGATAACTCAAATCACTTGGCAAACCATTGTGTGGCCCACCCAAGGGCCCGCAAGTCAATCCAGACTCTCTTTTGCATGGAACTAAATTTAATCTCCAACTTGAACAAAATAAAATTAATTCATTGAACCAAAGCCTAAAGGGCCTCTCAGGCTAGACCGAGGCCCACCAGGGGACACGTGGGCTCAACCAAGCCCACCAAGGAATCCGTGGGCCTTCCAATGGGGCCCGCCCACTCGGACTCATCTCACTTTTAAGCCAAAAAAGATAAAATCAAGTAACGGGACCCACACCACTTTGGCGGTCCCGCCAGACTTAACAAAAACTGTGCATGTTGGAATAGGAATCAGGTGAAACCAACTGAGTTGACTCAAAACCAGGAAACCATGGGACCCGTTTTTTGACGGGGCGGACCGGGGTGTCTACAAACTTCCCTGGACCGTAATAGAGAACTTGCTTAGAATCTCAAGCCGTAGACCAAGCCTTAATAGACAAAAATAGGCACCCAGGTGTCTGCTTGCACCCTATCAGGCAGTGGTGACTCCAAACAATCCCGAGGCACGCATCATTTTGCATGCGTCTCGTCGTGCGACCGAAATTGGGTGCGCACAATAGTCTTAAGCTAATGTTGAGTTCCTGGGTTCTTCCATATGATTTCTTAATTTATTCATAAGTAATTTGCAGGATTGTATTCCCTTTTCTTTTCTACTAGTTATAAATAAAAATAAAGTACAGTTGGTTGGATCCAACCCATTCTTAAAATAATAACTCGCACACCCTCTCCCTTTCTAAAAAAGATCAATACACCAAGTACTACACTTAGATTTATTGGATTTGCTACTAAAATATCGGTCACGTTAAACTCCCAGGGGCGAGTTTGTCTTGGTATTTATTGTGTCAAAGATGTTCACACTATGTCTTTGTCCTCCCGGCGTCTATTCCTGTGCGAAGTCGCACGTTCGAGGGAATGTTGAAATCTCATATATGGGCCCTTTGATATACATTTCTGCACCTTCACTTACTAGCACGACCATTTAACAAAAATAAAATTAACCCTAAGGTCTTTGAAATAACACAAACCACCCATTTGACTTTGTTGTCTACTTCATGTTGTCCCTCTGCTATGTACAAATGTTATTAAAATTAAAATTTTTTTTCATGAACTTACCCTTCTTTACTTACAAAAACTTTAAGGGTACGTTTGGATCACGGGAATTCGAGGGTAGGAATTGGAATTCGCAGTTAAGAATTTCAATTCTTCTGTTTGGTTGACCAATTCCCATGAGAATTAAAATTCACATGGGAAAAAAAAGACACCCAATTCTCATGGTTCATGAGAAGTACAATTTATATCTATGAGGTGTTTTTTACAATTCTCATTAAACATAAGAATTTTATTATCATTGATTTTTTGCAAGAGGGCTCATTTTCATTTTTTTCCATAACATAAGAAATGTAGCTGATCAAAGGATAATATAATATTTAAATTTAGAGAGAGAAAACTCTAGAAAGAGAGTGGAATGCTCTAGAGTGAGAAAACCTTGAAAGAAAACTCTAGAGAGGGGAACTCTAGATAGAGAAAAAGAAGGTTCTAGAGAGAATTTTCGAGTGAGCAATACTTTAAAGAGAAGATCTAGAGAAGGTTCTAGAGAGAGAAAACTCTAGAAAGAGAAGGAAAATGATCTAGAGAGAGAAAATAGAGAACTATAGAAACAAGAGAATGCTTTAGAGAAATAAAATCTATAGAAAAATCTAGAGTGAAAATTCTAAAGAGAGAATTTTAGAGAGAGATAATACTCTAAAAAGAGAATCCTAGAGAGAAAAATTTCTAGCAAAAGAATTATAGAGAGAAAATTCTCTAAAGAGAGAATTTTAGAGAAAGGAATGACTTAAAAGAAAGTCTAGAGAAAAGGTTCTAGAGAGAGAAAATAGATAACTATAGAAAGAAGAAAATGCTTTAAAGAACGAATATCTGGAGAAAATTCTAGAGTGAAAATTCTTCGAAGAGAGAATTTTAGAGAGAGAAAACTCTTGACAGAGAATCCTAGAGAGATATAATATTATAGAGAGATATAGAGTGAAAACTCGTAAAAAAATCTTTTCTAGAGTGAAAATTCTCTAGAGAATTTTAGAGAGAGAAAACATTCTAGAAAGAGAATCTTATAGAGAGAAACCTATAAAGAGAAAATGATTTCTAGAGTAAAAATTCTTTAAAGAGAAATTTTAGTGAGAGAAAATACTCTAGAAAGAGAATCCTAGAGAGATAAAATCTTCTAGACAGAGAATTATACATAGAGAAAACATAAATAGAAAAAATGCTTTCTAGAGTGAGAATCCTAAAGGAACTCTTTTTAGAAAGATTTTAATACATAGGAATTGAAAATACTCTAGAAAGAGAATCCTCAAGAAATCCTTTTTAAGGAGATAAAAAATAGAATTATAGAGAGAGAAAACATATATAGAGAATCTTTTCTAGAGTGAAAATTCTCTTTTTGTAGAATTTTAGAGAGAAAAAAAATTATAGAAATAGAATTAAAGAGAGAAGATCCTAGAGATAGAAAATCATCTTGAAAGAAACTCAAAGATAAGAAATAAATAAAATTAATACAATGTTAGCTCAAATTATATATGTTTTGATATATGTAAGCATTACGTAAGATATAAAGAAAAAATTTTGAATTCCCTAATACCAACCAAACAATAGAATTTTAATACATAGGAATTGAAAATCATAAGATTTATAATTCATATGCATTTCAATTCACATGTATATTTGAATTCTTGTCATCCAAACATACCCTAAGGTTTTTGTAATATTTTATGATAAAAAAATGATTTTTGAGTTTTAAAAATATAATAATTAATTTTAAATCATAGATGATTTTATTATGTAAAATTTAAAATTTTTTATTATTTTAAATAAAATTGATGAGGCACAAATAGTCAAATTACATTTCACAAATTTGATAAGGGAGATTAATGTCATTTTAGAAACAATATGGGAAGTATTTGCAATTGTCAAAAGTCAGAAGGGAGGTAAGTGTAATTTCTTAGTTTTGTACAGATAATACGCATTAGCAAGCATAAGCATAATCGGTAGTTAGATAACGTAGTGAGAAACCAAGTACCAAACCAAAATCTATCATATATTTATATAATATAATAGTACAGATAGTGATGATGGTACTTATGTGCTAAATTACAACAACGCGGGATTAATAAGCAGAGGTTATCCTTCACTTTAGCTTCCGACTCTTTCTTCCCCTTCCTGCACATCAACGGCCATTTCTGAAGCACTGCTACTCCTCTGATTATTCTTAATAGGGTACATAGGAAATCTAGCCAGTCCACACTTTCCAACTTTGTGAGCCAAATTGCGCTTTATTCTGATATATCCTCCCTCCCCCCAATTGGAACCCCAAGAGTTCTTCACAATCCAGTAATCAACACCATTTTCTTTGCCATATCCAACTAAAAGAACAACATGGGTCACCTCCGTACCACATTCCCCTGTAAATATACCCTGAAAAGGTAGAAGGATCAATGAAGAGTTGTTATTAATGATACTTGTGCTCATTGACAAGCCCGTATCAATAAAGATCATTGAGACAACTATTAAAACATCTTATTCTTTTAATTAAGGCTTGGTTGGTACATACATGTCTTGAATTTCACCCTTATCTAGTATCCAATGGGATACCATAGAAGGGGGAAATTATTAGGCCATTTTAAGTATGTGTATTGTTTATTGTTATTTGGAGAAAAGGTTTAGGTTTTTTAAGAGAGCAGCGTGGCGCGTAGAAGAACATGTTGTATTCACATTGTTCTCTAGGGGATCACTTCATCCCGTACTCTCGTCGATGTAGGCATTTAAGGTCAAACCATGCAAATCTGTCTTCCAATCTTGTTAGTTTTTCTTCCTATTTTGTTATATTGTTTAATTAAGGGAATTTTCGCCCAATTGTTTGGTCGTTTCTTGTGATCATTGGGTTCAATAGTCACATAGTTCCTAGAACTGGAGACATAGGTTTGTTTAAGAGAAAGCTTACAAACTCAATACTCAAATTGCCTATCATCTACCACTTCAGCACAGCTATACGTAACCATGAAGATATGACCTATCTTTGGGCATATGCATAAACTTTGTTCATGCTTTTGGTATCATGACAACCCTAAACTTTTATGGAGAAATTATGGTCAAGAGTGACTTTTTTTGGGGTATTTAAAAAAACATGCCTTGAAAAGTCCTTTTGAGGGAAAAGTGAAACTTTTTGAAAATATTACAATGAAGGCCAAAAACATCATAACATTTTCTTGTCTTCTTAATTTGCCCTTTCCTTTAAAACATAACTTTTATTTTTGTTGCTGGTTCATTATATATAGAGAGAGAGAGAGAGAGAGATATTTGAATTACATGTACCAATCATAACGTCGGTGTATGAAAGAGAGATTCCTTACCGAACGGTAATGTTCGAACGCCTTGCTACTAGAGTCAATGACGATACTGACTGGTTGATTTGCCACTGCTTTTTGCAAGGCTTTCTCATTGTTTCGTGGAACATTCTCGTACCCATCAATAGTAACATTCCGAGCATATTTCTGCGGAACAAAACAATAAAAATATGCCAAAATATTTGTAATGGACCCAAGAATAAGAGTAGTTCAACTAGAACCAGAACCTTCCATCCAAACTATTATCTATATCAGATCCTTGGAAACCTAATACAAACCAGTTTTTTGTATTTGCATTGCTGGTCAGCAGCTTGGTAAGGGTAAATTCCACCATTTTCTATGATGAACTTGAAGCCAAGTTTTACTAAACCACCACGGCAGCCGTTGTTAGACAAATCGCAATCCACTAGCTCTTGCTCTGATAGAGATATCAGCACTACTAAAAAACAGGTTTTTACCGGCGGTTTTAAAACCGCCGGTAAAATAAAACTGCCGGTAATTATATTACTGGCGTTTCTCCAACTGCCATTAAATCTAGCGTCGCAGATGGTATCTGCGGCGCTTTAAGCGGCGTTT
Source organism: Buxus sempervirens (assembly GCA_947561395.2). Classification (NCBI taxonomy): domain Eukaryota; kingdom Viridiplantae; phylum Streptophyta; class Magnoliopsida; order Buxales; family Buxaceae; genus Buxus; species Buxus sempervirens. The sequence continues at coordinate 20,370,250 of OX387195.1, forward strand.
TTATAAGCGCCGCTAATAAGAAATTTATTTACCGGCATTCTACGCCACTGTTTGTCGATTGTATGTTTAGACCATTACCGGCGGTTGTCAACCGCCGGTAATTGTTTATTTGAATTTTTTTTTCTGACCGTTGGGACGGCCCATTACCTTGATTTAAGCGGCCCACAACCATTGTGAGTGAATCACGGATCAAACTATATCAATTCCTATCCATTTGTTCATGTGCACTTCCTCTATTAGGGGTCGGGTTTTGGGATTGTCTTAATACGTTTCAGTTTTGTTAAGGGTTTCTTAGACCAACATGAATTTTCAGTAAATATGTGGCATTAATTCAATCTATCAGTAAATTGAGAAAAACAAAATGGAGCTCATCACACTCACGGAGTTCAAGTTCATACCTAAAAGTTTTCCCAGCATCGGCAGCGAGACACAATTTGTTTGACATGGGCATCTGCTCTATTGTGAATTGCGTATAATCAGAGAGGCTATCAAGAACCGATCTAATGGTGCTCTTGGAAGGAACATACACGTATTCATCGACATCAAAGAAGAACATCCATTTTGCTGCAAACCGATACCGATGCAAACAATCATTCACCACCATGAACTGATTATGATAATACCCATCAAGCCTCTCCTGCTCTCTAATGTCCTGCAATGTCACATACCCTTTCTCCATCCAAGGCTTCAAAACATCCAAAACCTCTCTATGAACCCCTCCAGCATCATGAATTACAAAATGTGATCTTACCCCTAACAGCCTCACATGATAAGCAAGCCATTCCCTCACTCTCTGTGGACTCAAATTGCCATACAAGGATGATCCACAGTAGAGATAATCATACCGAGGGGGCAAGGTGAAGATGGAAGCATCAAAGCTCCCAGGAGCTTCCCTTAATGCTTCAATCATCCAAACACCTTTATTATTCACTTCAGATGAGACTATTACAGAGAGATCATAGGATTCCCAAAGCAGGTTTGTCTGTGGTAGTTTTGATTAGAATGCATTAAACCCCAGAAAATTTCAACCAAAAGGAGTAAAAAGAAGAGCAGGATTTACCCAATAACATCTGGAGTTGTTCTAGCAGAGAGCCAGAGTCCTGTTATTCAGATGCAGAGGGGGCCCATTGTCCTTCTTTGCCTGGTAATAGTATATGCATGTTTTAAGGTAATATGGGAGAAAAAGAAAGCACAAGGAATCTAAATGGCACTTCGTGACAAGCACAACTGTAAGGACCACTGCTTTATTCTCCATCTCCCAGCCCAAAAAATCAACAACATGATCATTAAGAAAATGCAACATGTTCAAGGATCAGAATCACAAAAATATGTGTTAGTTTTTCATGAAAATCTGTCTGAATGGAAAAATTATATCAATTCCTGTCCATTTGTTCGTGTGCACTTCCTCTGCTGGGCGTGACTGCATACAAGTTTAAAACCATGTGAGTGAATCACGGATGTGCTACACTAATATTAAAAAAAAAAAATTTCAAACCACTGATTGCTTCTTAGACACGAACCTTCACAGTTGAGCTTGATAACATGGAAAGAATGCTGATACAGATTGAACTAACGGTCATGGCTGGGGACCATGAATCATTCAGAATATCTGCAAAACAAGGAGCCAGCAACAGTAAATACCAATAGTGAAGTGACAGCATTCAGATAATAAAGAGCATATTTTCAGTATCATTAGATGCATTCCTTTTACAAGCATTTGTAGTGCAAAAGCTAACATCAGCCCTATAATTTCTACAAATCAAATAAGTAATTAGAAATGCTATAACAAAACAAGGACTTACATCACAACCATTGTCTATACAGATAACCTTCCGCAGCAATCAAAAAAGAACAATTTAATAAGCAATAACCCGTGAATCTAATTCAAGTGCAGAAATTCTATTGTTCCCAAATGTGCATGAAGAAATTTATGTAGTTCCTAAAATTTCTATTGTTCCAAAAGTAAAGTTTGCAAAAAAATTCTGTAGTTCCATCTTAGATTCGCTTGATGTAGCTTGCAAAAAATGCTCTTCACATTGCACCTACAAAACCCAGGTTTTAATAATCTTATCACATAACAATGAAGCAACTACCAAAAAATAAGTTGAAAAAAATGCAAAATATATATTTCGAGGGCTGTTGAAAATAAATTCAAGAAACACTTACATAATATGAAGGCTGAACTAGCTAGGTCCAGCAACATCGTTAGGTAAAGGGGATGGTCCGCACTGTCATTTTAGAATGTTTAATTATTATACGATGGATTTTAGAAGTTTGAAAGAAATATATGAACAAATAAATTGTAGGAGACTACCTGTTTTGATAAAATCTCTACCATATTCTTGAGACGTTGCATTTCGACCTCCATCTGCTGCATGTGTTGCTGGACATGCTCTTGCACTTGTTGCTGCATGTTCTCCTCCAATGATTTTACTTTCTCCCTCAAGGCAGCCATCTCTGGTGCATCACTGGATGGTCTAGAAGAGCTCGAGGAATGACCCCAAAGTTTTGTTGGTGTTGGGCCTAAGCCATAGCCACGAACACGCCCATGCCTCTCTGGTCCCATGACATGAGAGTACACATCATGTCAGCCTGTACTTTCTTGTGATCCTTCTGATTGTTGTCCCATCATCTCTTTCATTCGTTGCTAATTAAATAGAAAAGTATACACTATGAGTTGGAAATCATTTTAATTACTTATAGAGAATGAATAAGATATCCAAACTTACTATTTTTTCTGCTGCAACACTATTGATAGGATTTCCATTTTTATGCACATGAGTATCAATGAAAAGTTCTGTTCGTGTAGGAGATGTCTGAGTGGAGCTCATTAATTTCTATAAAATCAACCAACCATTCAGAATTTGCTCAATCATATTAATTAAGTATGGCTATTAAATTAAAACAAATATAATCACGTCACTTTGAATCCATACCTTCTCATGATACAACCTAGCAAAACTCTTAGTACCAGAAGTGTGGAGCAATTTTTGGTGTGACCAGTTATTTTTATTCAATTGACTTCGTTTCTGTATTATAGAACCAATTTCTTTGTGAGAATGCAGCTAATACAACAAAATAAAATCTTACACATTACCGTAATTAACATGATTTAGTATCCATAATTAAAAAGATACCTGTCCTTCTCCAGAGTCCCAAAAATTGACTAGAGCCCGCCATTGGAACTTATCTACACTATGAGGGCATGCATTGTACTTCTCCTCATCAGTCATGCAAACATCATAGTACTTTCGCTTGAGGGATGACTTGTAGTCTCTCCATTTTTTACTAAGTGACTTCATGAAGAAGCTCTTTAACGTAGCCGGAACATTAAATTTAAGCTGTACAATATTATTAAATTTAAGGTTTAGTAAAGCATTATGAAAAAGGGCAATGATCAAGCTATAGAATAAAATTATAGCATTATAAATAGTTTGTAAATTTTGATCAAATGAACAAACGCTGTAAACGTGGTTTTAATGGAAAATGACGCAAGATCTTGGCTGCCTTCTTCTCCTTTTTCCCCAATGAATTGTCATCTCCAGACTTCCATCTTGAAGTACCACACACATCACATGTCTGCTTGTCAGATGACTCTTTCCAATATAACATGCAGTCATTCGGGCATGCATCAATTTTATCATATTTTAATCCCAAATCTGAAATAATCTTTTTCATTTTTGAATATGTACCCGGTAAAGTTGACCCTTCAGGTAATACTTCTCTGAATACATCAAGAAACATAGTAAATGCCTTGTTACTCAACCCGTTGAGGCATTTGATGTGAAATATTTTAACCAAAAAAGATAACTTTGTATATGTCTTACATCCAGGGTACAACTCTTGTTCACCATCATGTAGCAATTCATAAAATTTTTCAACACCCACATTAGGACAACTATATACATCCTTAGATGAACATTCTCTTTGTCCTTCAATATTTTGGAATCCATAGGCATCACGTAACATTGTCTCCATTTCATCACCGATGTTATTTGTTGCAAGATTGCGATAATCTATTTCTTCCCCATGAAAAACCCATATGTTGTAATTTTGATCAAATCCATTCAATATCATATGGGTGAATGATGTGTCCCTATCCTGATAGAAAACATTGTTGCACTTTGGACATGGACACCTTATCTTCCCATTCAAGGTGGCTCCACGAGCAAATGCTAGCTCAATAAATCCTTGTACTCCTTCTCTGTAATCTACAACTAAGCCTTGATTTTTGAATCCAACTTCTGTCCATGATATTATATATTGATAAGAGATTACCTGTTTATTACAAAAGATGTGTTTCAATTAGATGCTACAATAATAATAAATAATAATTTATAACGTAATAACCAATAATAATCAAGTGTGTGTGTCATTCTACATTTAAACAGCTTCACATGTTGGTGAAAAGGTTGGTGCAATCTTTTTATATATGTAAAAAACAATAGCTAGCTTCAGGGGAATCAATCATCCGGGGATGTAATTCTCTTCAACAACTAACAAATTCTGTTGTTGCGTGAACGATATGGAACGGTTCATCCACATTGACATCATGAACATACTACTCTCACATTTCCTTGACATTGCCTAATCATGTCAAATTCTGTTCTGTCGATGTCATAAAAAAAGAAAAAAACTAAAGGCTGAAAGTCCCTTCAAGGAACATTTTGCCACATATGCTTAGATCAACTAATGCGGAATAAATTGATTTTGTATAAGTAGTAGGTGATCCATCCAATATTTACATTACAAGTCAAATGATTGGATTCTATTTTTTAAAGTCCCAGGGATTTTGCAATGAAATCATTTATCACTCACGGAAAAAGGACTCATCCAAATCAGAAGTGTAGCTTAAGTAAAGACTAAAGAGACGGTTTCTATTAGTTTATGACTTTACATCACTCCAAGAGCTAAAACGTGGTCACGAGGACCAAAGGAGTTTGGGCCTTTGGTCTACTTGAGTTCTTAGAAATAATGTCATTCTACAGCTCCTCTTACTTGATCAATCAAAAGAGACAGTAAATAATTTCAGTTCATCTTGCTATAATGATAACATGTTAGAGATCACTCAACCAGTTTAAGTTAATCAAAAATATCATTCAATTCTTAGCACATCTGGCCCTTCTGATCTCTACAGCAGGAGTCATAAATGAAAAGAATGACAAAAGTCTGCATATACTAAAAATCTAAGAAAAATAACTAACAAGGGAGCATGAAGACTTGCATCCCATTGAAATGACTACAACTGCCAGAATGATTTTGAACTTCTGATAGAGCATGAATTGAACTCTGCTAAATAACTAAAACACGTAAAAAAATTTAATGCACCAAAGTTAATAGATTCAGAATTGCAAGCTTGCTCTTACTCTGTGGAAATTGCTTGTAGTCTGGCAATTTATGGAATGCTTCCCTTATCTTGCTGTTTAGTTATGAGAAGCTGCAGCAGTAAAACCAAAAACTGAATTTTTTATAACAAAATATATACTGGAAACAATGAAATATATACTCTATATCTACAAAAATAAGGACTGTTGTATATGTTTTATGTTCCAGGTTCCTGCAGATCAACTAAGAGCCAAGGAAAAGAAGTTCACAAATTCTCTAAGTATATGGTAATTAAATAAGAAAGATATATTACTTCTATCAATTGAACCTCCAGAATTTTTATCGCCCGCTGAATCTGAGACCTCTATCATAGGCAATAAATCCAATACTAATCCCATCTCATTTGATAAAACCCAATAAAAAGCAGATTCTAATTAATTTGGGCACATAAATATAAAAGTTACTTCTGCATCAAGTTCAGATAACAGAGACATGCTTTGGAATCAGATCCACAACAACTTAACTATATTTAGAGCCCAATATTTGGTCACATTAAGACTAGAATTAGAGAAATTTGATGGCTCAAGTAGTGTAGCTACCAGAAACAAGAATCTAAACTAATCAAACTAGTTGAATTAGCTTTAAAAGTGAAAGTTGAATGCAGTCAATAGGGCATATGAAGCAGAAACTCAGTTGGGTATAATAAGCATATATTCTAGTCAATATTTTGTGAGAGAAGATTGAAAACTAGATGATGAAATTGCATCATAATTAAGATCCAATAAAAAGATAAGAAGAATTAATGGTAAAAGGTGAGAGAGCCTGTATTGGAAATCTGAAATGAAAAGTTTGGTTTTAGAAATCAGAAAGCAATCCTTATTGCAGAAGTATGGATGTTGGAGCCACCAACATCCATACCGCAGAAGTAGAAACCTTTTGTGAGTATAAGCTGAAAACTGGAAAATTTATCAATAATACTGGGACTGTACGTCTAGGCAGCATCACTTATTCCTTGATGTTTTTAAAAGTCTGCACAACTTATGTGGTTCAGAGATTTAAGAAGAAGACAGTTGTCAAAGGCATATATAGTACAGGGTAGCAGAGGTGAGAATGACAAATCACAATACAAGATCCAATATTTGTATCTTTTTGAATTTGAATACTCCAACTCAATTCAGAGAGCATCAATAACATGTCAAAATTTTTCAGTATCAGATTTGTGATAATACATTTTGAATTGCATGTTGTTAGTATCTCCAAATGGTTACATATGACAATATTTTTATGGAGTACTGATGTGAAATCAAGGAAACAGTAGCCATACCATATGCAGAACCAGGTATGTGGGTAACTGAGAACTTCTGATAAACTTCTTCAGCCAAATGAACTATCAGGATAATGGGTGTGCATCTTGTCACAATAACATTGCTGGCATGAGGTAATGATATGTAATATTATTTATACCAGACACTAACAGGCTTAACCACCCAGTAGCTTTTACCTTTTTCCATGTCGAATAAAGGAAAAGGTTCAATTTCTAAATTTCTGCAGGTTGGAAAATTTGCTTTTTGTTTCAGAAAAGAACAAAATATGCCCCTTACAACATTTTAAAACTCAGTGGCCTGTTTATAAAAATTAGGAAATTTTTAGACAGCTAAAAATGTTGTGAACAAGTAGGTGCTTCAAGAAGAGGTTTTCCTCAAACAGAAAAAATAAATTTTTGCAATCCATTCATTTTAGTCAGAATGATCGATGACCCTTAATGCTAAGCATTTGCTTTTGGAGTCTGAACCTTGCATTCAATGGCTATCAAAAAAAAAAACTAATAAATGAAGTAGAAAACAGAGAATTCGAGACTGATTTAATGTGGTTCAGCTTATAAGTCTACATCCACTGAATTAAAGCTTTTTCTTCTTTTCTCACAACTGATTTCTCTGATGTGCATCACTCATTCATATGGAGATCATGATCATAATGTAAAATTACAGCAAGCAAATCAAGCCAACAGAAAATGATCATAATGTGCTAGTAGAAAATGATAATAGACATACAAGAGCTCAGGTTTTTGGAGCAGGTCTAGGGAACAAATGGTGTTATAACTTGACTACAATCAAGGATCAGGACTACCTCGTAAGGGCTACATTTCTCTATGGTTCAATTCTTCGTACTCCTCTGGAAAATGATAATAGACATACAAGAGGTTGTTAACTTCTGCTTGGGAAGGGTAAAGGGAAATCCTTACCTTTCAAAGCTTGAATTGAGGCCTCTGAGTGATTCAAAATATTTAGAGAAAGATCCGTCCGGTATCCTAACCTTGATTGCTTAATTGCTACTCCATGGAACCGTTGAGAACAGACTCCGAACTAGAAAAAAAACAAAAAAAAACATTGATTAAACGAAATAAAACAACATTTGATCAATCACGAACACGTTGAACAGCCAGAAATGATGAAAATCGTTCAGATCCCTAAAAAACAAAAAAGGAACCAAAAATTAGGGCTTAAAATTCCTCTAACCTCACAAAGAGAGCGTTCTCCTTCGTCGCAACTCCTTGAGAGAAAATAAAACAGCTAAGAGAAAAATGCAAAGCCGCTTGGGCGTAATATCCTCCACGATGAAAACGGCAGATGCAGAAATGCAATGGAAGAAAAGGGGCAGAGATGAAAACGGGAGAGGGAGTAATGCAATGGAAGAATGGAAGAGAAGGGCGCGAAGGGCGTAAAGGGTTTTCACCTATTAGCGGCGGCCACTTAAAACAATTAACGGCACTTACAAGAATAAACGCCGTTAATATCTAAGACTTTTCTAACCCACCTGGGTTTTTGGGGCGCTCGGGTCAGGAGCGCCCCTGTATATATTATTACCGGCGGTTTTTATAAAACGCCAGTAAAACTCGCCTCTAATACACCCGAAATTTTGTAGTGCAGGCGTCCAGTTACGATCTTGTTTATTCCTTCCACAGCACCAATCGCTGAAAACGCCCAACAACTTCCTACGTACAGTTTTCATATTAATTCCAAACCACAAACCAAAGATTCACCATTAATTACATAGTCAGAAGAAGAAGAAGATATGATCTTACTAACGTCAAACACTTAATCATCTCATCAAAAACTAAAGATAAAAATTAAACTGTCTTCTATTTTTATTACATTGGTTGCTAACGTAATAAGTAGCTATTGTTGACATATAAAAGAGAAGGGCTCACCGCAAGGTCCTTGATCTTTGACGGGAACGACGGCACCTTTCTCCCTCCAGTCAATGGACTCCGGTAACCGATCACCCGGCCGAAAAGCATAACGATCACTTTCTGTTCCGGAGGCATTAACGCTCTTGTCACCGAGGTATATGGATTGGTACTCCTCATCAGTGAGATCAGCAAAAAAGTTCAAACCAACTGTGTAGGTGTGGTTCTCCGCGTTGTGTTCGTCGATGAATGTCAGAGTATCTTTAAAGTTCTGGAATCTTCTCTCCTTCTCCTCCAGACTGTTATACACCTTGCCGTGCTTCGCCAGCCAAGACTCGTAGATATCCATGACCTCCTCATCACTCTTCCAACTGGGTTTTGCTCCATGTTTGTCATCATAGCTGATGATCGACATGTCCAGCGCGGATGACAAAGCGAATAACCGAAACAAAACCGCAACCATAACCAAAATGTTGGAAGAAGAAAGAAAAGAAAAAGGAGATTTGCAGAACCTCATCTCGATGGCGTAGAAGAAAAATAAAACTGATGGATGAGAGAGAGAAAGGAAAGACGCGGATATATGTAAGGGCAAACCTCAAAATAGTTCAGAGGAAATTGGTTTTTAGTGATGCTTATCAAAATAATTCAGATTTAGTTAGTAAATTCTTAAAAATTGAAAATTAGTGACACTTTTTTGAAATAATTGAAATTCAATATTATTTTAATGTTCATAAAACTTTCTTTTCCAACAACGCCCTCCAAAGACTGAAAAACTGTTTACTCATTTAAGTACAAATGACACTTAAAATGAGGTTTGCAGGTCTTTGAAGGTATTTTTTAAAGAATATTTTCATGAATAGTAAAATAATATTGAATCCTAATTATTTAAATAAAGTATCACTAATTCTTAATTTTTAATAATTGGCTGGGTAAATTTGAATTGTGATCCACCACACCAACTATCCACCAACTCATTAGATAAGATCTGGATCAAGGAGCTACGTGATTATATATATATATATATTTAACAGATTAAAAATAACCTAACGTGCCGGATCACCGCCGATCCCAAAACCCCATCAACCACTAGTATTTCAGATTCTGACCAGCCTGCCATGGTCAACGAACCATTATCATTTCATCCGAAGTACGAGGATCTCGGTTCTGAACTCAATATTTGTAATACTATGAAGGAGCATGTGCATGCTCCTAGACATGAAAGGGATATCAAAATTGTTGAAGGGCATTTTTGAAAAGTGAAAAATGTAAAAAAGGGGGTTTTTTGTCCTCATTTTAAAAAGAAAAAAAAATTAATGACTATAATGTGTGTCCCTTGTGTAAAAGAAAATGTTGAATGCACAATGTAACCCCATAAAACTTAAAACATATTAATGAGCATGTTTGTATACTTCAATCTATTTGTACTACATATAATGAGAAGAGGCCTCTTGGGAATTGTACCGAACAAAATATACAACTTTCCAAAACATCTTTTACACATTATTCAAAAGATTTATTAATAAAAGGGTAGAACGGTCAAATTGCCTCAACTTCTTCAAAAACTAAAAATCAGTTTTACAACTATTCCCTCCAGCACTGTCTCTCGCCATCTCTTTCTACACACGTGCACTACTACATGTGCACCCCTTCTAGTAAAAGTTATTTGTTAATGATCATGTAAGGGATACAATAATCTCGGGGTCCTTTCACTTGCCTCCCTTTGGCTTCTGACAACTAAAAATTATTAGGAATATAACTAAATATATAAAGTTCACCACTTTTTTTTTGATAAGATTGGTTTTCTGTATGGTAGGCTAATGTTGAGGTCCTGGCTTCTTCCATATGATTTCTTAATTTATTCATTAGTAATTTGTAGGATTGTATATATATATTCCCTTTTCTTTTCTACTAGTTATAAATAAAACTAAAGTGTAGTTGGTTGGATCCCAATCTTGAAATAAATAACTCGCACACACTCCCTTTCTAAAAAAGATTAATACACCAAGCACTACACTTAGATTTATTAGTGTAGACACCCCAAATTGCACAAACAATCATCAAAAATCATTATCTCCTTGAAAACCAGCACATATTTTGAAGAAAATAAGTTTTTACCTGTATCCGGTCACTCAGACCGGATACAAGTACTCCTCTGCGTATCCGGATAAACCTACCGGATACAAGCGGTGCTTAGTGTATCCGGTATCATCAAAAATCATTATCTCCTTGAAAACCAGCACAGATTTTGAAGAAAATAAGTTTTTACCTGTATCCGGTCACTCAGACCGGATACAAGTACTCCTTTGCGTATCCGGATAAACCTACCGGATACAAGCGGTGCTTAGTGTATCCGGTATTCTATACCGGATACCTTAAGGCCCTTGTGTATCCGGTCTGACATACCGGATACATAAGTTTTGCTCAAAATTAGGGTTTTCCGAGAGAAATCACTTGTTACCATCATGTCCCTCATTTAATGAGGGGAAATCTCGGAAACAACCCTAGGGTTAAGGTTGGGGGGTTCTAGACATTAAGTTGTGTCTACCAATGACCTTAGCCTTTGCCTATAAATAGGAGGCTCCTCTTCAAGCAAAGGACCAAGTTTTTGGAGATCGAAGAACTCCGAGTGAAGAAGGGAACTGCTGCCGGATTGCTTCCAGAACCCCAGGTAAGCGTCAACCCTCATTTATTTTCTGTATTTAATTTATTAGATTTAGATCTCTTCTTCTACCTTTCTGTAGAATAAAGCCTCTTTTTGTGTGTGGAAATCCTTCCCCGGCTCAAAGTATCTCAAGACTCCCCCTAGCCGTAAAACGTGAAGGCGGGATCTAGGAGAAACGAGACTGGGGATTGACCCTAGTGCTAGAACCCATGTAGCATAAGGCTTTTGAATGATTGAAAACCGTTCTATAATCAAAGTACCCTTGATTATCTCGAAGAACCGTGTTTAATGGGGAGAGAGAACAGAGGGAAACGATAATGGAACGGAACCCTAGGCTATTTTAGAACCTCATTTTGATGGAGATATATGCATGCTATGTTGTTCTATTGATCCTATATGGTTTCTCACATTTGTACATACATAGCACCGTTTTGACGGGATAGGCTCATATTTGGGGTTTATTACATTCATTGTGATAAATCTCAAATAAATGGCCTCAATCAAATTCTGGAATGTTTTAAATGTTTTTCAAAAGTTTTGGATTCATCTCACATGAATCTCACACACTTGATCACTATTTCGGATTTGGTTTTCTTCAAAAAGGGCCTAACTGGACAGCACCTGTACCCTTACTTCGGACGCTCATAACTTCATCGTCCGGATGAATTTTGGAGCGATTCCAGAACCATGGAAAAGGTGAGGCTGTCTAGTTTATGTCCACCAAATTTCATAAATTTCCATCAAACGGATTTTTGACACCTCTCTGTCGAAGTTAAGTGGACAGTTCAGGTTCAAATACAGGACTTGTCACTTCGACGGAGGGCCATGTGTTCGTTTTAAGTCCAATTCGAGTGATTTTTGTTTCTGAGTACTCCTTTATGAGTTTATTTTTAAATCCAGTTGGTTTCATAATTTTTGGATTCCATTTGAATTATTGGTAGCCGATTTACTCAGAACTGTTCATTTGTACTTTTCTGGGTAAATCTGTGATCTTCGGGGCCTGTTCGGGAGACCACCCAAGGCACATCCGAAGGGATTTTTGTATGAGGCTAGTTTCTTTTGAAAGATGGCCATACAGACTTCAATCACACCAAATTTCGTGGATTTTTATGGAGTGAAGTTTTCTATGCAATTTCCCAAAGTTGCCCACTTATCACTTTTAAAAATCCCCAGCAGCAACTTCAAAGGAGCATAACTCGTAGGATTTTTATCGGAATGAAGTGAAATTTTGCATGAGACTCTTATTTACCCTAATCTTTCAAATAGATTTGGTTTGATTCGATTTAAAATTGGATTTGAATGATTTCAAGGCAAATGACATACTTTTTACCGAATTTTCCGGATTTGATTCAACTTGGTTTTTGAGCAACTTGTGCTTTGATTTCCATCTTTTGAGATATTCCAGAAATGATATTGACATAAGAGAGGATCTAGAATCCATTTAGATCTTCATGTGGAAATATCATACATTGGTCCTTTTTCAAGGTTTTCTATGATTTTAGCAAGCTTTCTTATTTTTGCATGAACATACACTTGGCTACCACTTCGTGTGGATGAATGGGGGTGCCTAACACCTTCCCTCATTCATAATCTAATCCCCTTACCCATCTCTGGAGTTGATTTTCAAGTAGGGTTATTTTTATCCTAGAATGTTTCTTTTGGCTATTTTTGCTTATTTTTTATCCTTTGGTGTCCATTCTCACCCCAAAATTCTGAATGGTGGCGACTCTCCCATTTTTGCGTTGAGCCCGTGTGTTGACGGAGGGATGATCATTCCGGTGATTTTCCCATGTCTCACAATTAGATTTGTTGCTAAAATATCGGTAATGTTCAACTCCCAAGGGCGAGTTTGTTTTGGTATTTATTTTATCTAGGATGTTCATACCATGTCTTTGCCCTCTTGATGTCTATTCCCGTGCGAAGTTGCATGTGTTGAGGGAATTTTGAAATATCATATGTATATATGGGCCCTTTGATATACATTTCTGCACCTTCACTTACCAGCACGGTCATTTAACAAAAACAAATTAACCCTAAGGTCTTTGAAATAACACCAACCACCCATTTGACTTTGTTGTGTGCTTCATGTCGTCCCTCTACTATGTACAAATGTTATTAACTCAAGCCGGACCCGCTCCACTATGATTACTTACATCTAATCTAAAAAAAAAAAAAAAACTAAATGTCTTTTTTTCTTCTAATAATTAAAAAAATTTGATATTGGAGTTGACGGTGACAACAAGTATTATAACGCGGATGACAATTTTCTAAGATTATAAGAAAAACCATAAAATATTAAAATAGCTAAAAACATGAATGAGGGTTGAGATTTGGATTCTTTTTAATTTAACTTCATGTGTGTAATAATTCTGATAGATGTTTAAATTCATGCCATCCAAACGTTCCCTACAAGAATTAATAAATGGGAAACTAATAAGAAATAGCAAAGAATGGAGACAGACACCGTGCGAGGTCATCCAAGCCACGAGCATAACAAGAACTGTAAATCGTCTGGGCGAAATCAAGTCACCATCCTATGAATTTAGGGTTTCATCCTCTTTTTTATCACTCCTGTGTCCCGCCCTTTGTTTGTCTCTCTGAAAGTTATCCATGAGGTGAGTGATCTCTCAATCCCCTTCTATTAATATCATATCTTTAGGCTTCCTCAAGGGCCATTTTGCTCTATCCATCTGAGAGAGAAGGGTTTCGAAGGATTGGAGATACAAGAGCTAGAAGAAGAATAAGAATAGATGGCGGATTGGGGACCAATACAAGACACGGCAAGTTACAATAGTAAAGAAAATGACAATATATGCTTATTAAATTATGCATTATAATAAAATACTTGTCGTGTTACTCAAGCTTGATTAGTTGTGAATAACCAATCCAAGGTGGAGAACTGTGCATTTCTGTGGACTTTGTCATGCTGAACAGTGAGGACTGAGGACAGGAAGTCGTCTTCATCTTTGTTTTTCTTTTTGGTTGTTGTGAGAACATAGAGTTAAGTTATAATAATAGCGAAATTACGGATCTTTGTCACGTTACTTTGATATATATATATATATATATATATATATATATATATATATATATAAAAGCAAATTGGGATTAAGAAAACGAAAAGATGCTGATAAATTTTGTATTTTTTTTAATTGTTTTAGTAAAATTTATATTTGTCACGTTACTTGAGGGTCATTAGTTGTTATATATCAACCAATACAAGATGGGGGATTGTGCATTATTATAGAGTTAATTGACTTGGTAATTATAGCTTTAAGTTATAATAATAGGAAATTAAATAAGAATCTTTTCACGTTACTTAAGCTTCCTTGGTTATAATCAACCAAACGAATGTGGACCGTACACTACCGTAGGTTTTGTCTTGTCAAGTGTGAGCACAAGAATTCTTCCCAAACCCCAATCATCCACTAGTATTTCATTTTCTGACCAGCCTGTCATGGCCAACGAACGATTATCATTTCATCCGAAATACAAGGATCTCGATTCTGAATTCAATATTTGTATTATTCTATATTAGCATGGTGCATGTGCAGCATGCTAGTATAAATAAAATGTTTGGACCTGCAAGGGATATCAAAATTGTTGAAGGGATTTTTGAAAGTGAAAAATGTAAAAAAGGTTTTAGGACATTTAAGGGCTTAGAAATTCTTATTGGGTATCTTATGAAAAGTGAAAAATGACATTAATTAGGACAAACAAGGGATAACAAATTATCGAAGGGTATCTTTTGGAAAATGAAGAAAAGAAAAATACAAAGTTACTCATCTGAATAAAAAATAAAAAATGAGATTAGAAGGTTATTGTTAAAAAAAAAGGCATATTTTTTGACACGTTTTCATAGCTTGTGTTCTCTTTATATATAGTATATAGATATGCTAATCGTCACATTTATTTTTATTAAAAAAAGTTAAACAAAAAAGGGAAATAAGATATCAAGAACGATTGAACTGTGAGACATGGAAAATGTCATCTAGGATGACCTCCGATATCGTCACGCGGGGATCGATAAATGTAAGAGTCGCCACCATCCATCTTAAGGTGTGAATGGACACCAAATGCATCATGAAAGCCAAATAGAGCCAAAGTAGCTCTAATATATGGAAAAATCCAGAGATTGGGTAAGGGGAATTATTTATGAGCGGGGGAAGGTGTTAGGCACCCCCTCTCATCCGTCTAAAACGGTTGCCGCATGCTTGCTTATGCTATAACACTACAAAAAATTCGATTTTTACCGGCGGTAGAGTCCCGCCGGTAAAGATCATAATACCGCCGTTAAAGATTTAACGGCGGTAAATTCTACCGCCGCTTAATATGGAGCCGCTAAACGAATCAGCGACTCCAGCAACGGCGGGTAGCAAGATTACCGCCGCTATTTCGGAGAAATAGGCGGCGGTAATATAACGGCGGTTATTACCGCCGTACAATGGGATTTTTACCGGCGGATATTACCGCCGCTTAATAAGGAATTTTTAACGGCGGCACAAGTTACCGCCGCTAATAGCATACATTCGCGGCGGTATCTACCGCCGCTCATAACCTCACGTGCTCCTATTACCTTTTTAGCGGCGGTGGTTACCGCCGCTAATAATGTCTATAGGTAAATGCAACTCTCGTTTTGAGCGGCGGTAATTACCGCCGCTGAAAACTATTGGCTTTTAGCGGCGGTAATTACCGCCGCTAAAAGGCCTTACCTGCATATACAAAAACCATAATTAGTTGAACCGAAAATCCTGTAAAATACCTGTAAAATATCTCATTTCGTAGCAAATTTTATAACAAATGGAGCAAAACAATTACAAAGAAGAAAGTGAATTAAAAGAAATTCTAATAAAATTAAAATACTCTGAACATTCACGTCATATAAATTAAACTAAAGAACAGTAAATTAATGGTTTCCATTAACAAATGAAATTGCAACTGGTATCAATTTAATAGCCCTGCATGAAAATAACAATGAATCATGCGTCAGTAAAATTATAAGTAGCCAAAAAAAATTAATATATATATATATAGAACCGAAGCTATCTTGTGTTACTCACCTCAAATAATAAGAACGCATGTCTATCTAGCTAAAATCCCGAGGAGGACTATCATTTGCAGAAGTTTCGCCAGGAGACTATAAATTGTAAGAAAGATCATTAAGTGTGGTATTTAAATATAAAGATGATATGAATTTGTGCTATATGTATTTTTGTAAGGCATTTATATAATACCTGTGTTTGACGTTTACTCATCATGAAGTTTCTAAATTCTTCAAATTCTCTGGCATGCTGTGCAATAGTTGCTTCAATTGTTTGTCGTTGTCGCATCTCTTCTTCTAGCCGCTCCTCTGTACGTTGCAATTGTTCTCGCATCCTAGTAAATTCATCCATACCGACATACCGAGATGACGTACTCGAGGATGCACTACCACCCCACAGCCTAGTGGGCGTGTGGCCTAACCCACAACACCGCACCCTGCCATGTGTGTCATGCCCCATGACTTGAGTATATACATCATCTCGGACTGTCGAATCTGGCGTGCCTTGTTCCATGATAGTGCGCATTTGATCCTGAAAAAATTATTTATGCAATCATTGAGTTATCAAAATAGATGCTAATAAAGTTATTCGTATGCTACAAGTATACCTACAATAAGAGGAAATAACTTACTATCTTGTCGGCTGCTTCATCATTGATTGGCGTGCCATCTTTTCGAGTATGCGTTTTTATAAAAGTCTCAGCACGGCCCGCCAATCCCTAATAAAAAAAATATGGTGTTAATTGATCATAAATCATTTAAACATCCACAAGTAGAAATTAATACAATTGACCAGATTAAAAAGATGAAGAAATATAAAAACAAAGAACACATGTAGAGATAAATAAAGAAAAAATAATAAAAATTTTGACAGCATCTCCCCTAAAAATAGAGGGTTGTCCAGACCAAATTGGTCTAAAATAAAGCCATTCAACCTGAAAAACAAAAAAGAATGCAAAACGTAGCATTCATATACAATCCCCATTCACATAAATATCACATCTTATCATACAAGAAAATAGAAAAGCTACTATACAATTTATACCTGTTCGTTTCTGACCGTGGCAAAGCTCTTTGTCCCAGCTGTATGATTAAGGGTCTGGTTGGCACGATTAGTTTTATTCCTTGCTGACAAGTTCTGCAACATATAATCATACAAAGTCAATAAACAAGGATGCAGTAGCTTTATAAGACATATTAACTAATTAACAAATTACCTGGGCATTTTGTGAGTTCCAGTACTCTACTATAATTGCCCATTGCTCCTCTACCACATCTGGTGGGCGATGATTTATACGTTCAGCATTTGTTTCGTATGGATCATAATGGTTCTGCTTCAAATCGGACTTATAGTCCCTCCATTTTTTATTTATTGATTGTAGGATAACATCACGCAACCTCTCTTCAACCTCGAACTTGTCCTACGGTGCATAACAAATTGAAATTTAAAAGTTAATACCAATTAGCTAAATATGTGGACATTTTGAGCAATGAACTACATTTAAATTTAGATTATTTACCTTTACAAGTGACCACGCTCGGTCCTTCTCCCGATCTGTGACTTCTCGCCAGCCAAAGCGATTCAAGGGTATAACACGTCCATCGCGTGCCAGTGTCCCACAAAAACTAGCCAATTTGGAGGCATTTGGTCCAATTGGCTGCCCCAATTCATCTATATCGATGTTTAACTTTTCTCCAGGTCGAAGTTTAAGTATATCAAGGCATCTAGTAGGACCTCTACCCCTCCTAGCTGGCCCACCCTCTGCCATCTAATAAAATACACTATATGCTGTAGAAAATAAAATCATACAAGTCAATAACAATCTGATTCATCATAAACGGCTATTGTTTGTTAGTTAGTTTAATAGAAGAAAATAGTATGTTGTATTCAAGACAAAAAATGAGAATGAACATGATCACTACAATTCAAATACAATTCATTCATGGTCATCATCAGAATCCGATCCCTGTTCGTCATGAACAGGATCACTAGAAGATGCGAGCTGTTCTGTACTTGTATGAGAATGAGCATCAACTGTTGTGCCAGGTACGTCTTCCCTTGCCCAACTCAACCCATCAACCTCTTCTTCATTATTTGTTACAAGTTGGGTAGCATATGGCTCGCAATCAATGGGTTGATCATCATTGGTGATCAATTCAAACAAGTCCCTTGGCTTAGTCTTCACAACAACATTCCACTCTTCATCGATTGGATCCACCACAAAGAAAACTTGTTCAGCTTGAGATGCGAACACAAACGGATCATCCATGACATGTTGACCAGTATATAATAACCGTTTGAAGTTCACAAGTGTAAATCCTAACTCATCTGTCTTAATGCCTCTTCCTTGTGTCATGATATCAACCCAATCACACTTAAACAGTACATGTCTAAGCTGCTCTGAATATGCCAATTCGACCACATCAGTCAGACGCCCGTAAAAAGACATATAACTTGTTATTGGATTTTTATCTTTCGTACTAGCGTAGCTAGTAGTGCTTGCTTTTACCACAACACCGCTATTCTGACTTTTTGAGGATTTCTCTTTCTCCATCGTGCAAAAACGATATCCATTACTTATGTATCCCTTGAATTTTTTTGCCAATGATTGTGGCCCCTGTGACAACAATATAATGTCCTCGGAGACGGCACTATTTGATGCTTTTAGTGTCTCGGCCTATAAATAAGGGGCCAAATAGGTTAAGAAATGCAATATTAAACAACACATGTAGAGCTAAAACTCTATAACTGAAACAAGGTGTCTTACATGTTCTTTAAACCACTGCATGAATTCATTATTATGTTTCTTTTGTATGTCATGTTCCCTTGCCCTTGGAGTTAACATCTTAAGAAGGCTTAGATGACGCCTGTAATGTAAAATACAATGATTAATTCAAAGAATATGAAAATATTGTAATATAGAAACAAATGGATGAGGTAAGTAAGTAACTTTTTACATTCGAAAACTTGCAACCCTATCGTCATTGAAAAGCACATAACGATGCGCTTGTGCCCACTCAATATTGGATAATTTATATGGTTGGGCACTTCCAATTGCAGTTTCATCATAGTTTCTTTGGGGCCGATTAGTTTTTGATTCTACGTTAGGTAAGTATCGGGAACAGAATATCATACATTCTTCCGCAATATACCCTTCTGCAATTGACCCCTCCGGTTGTGCTCGATTGCGCACATATGACTTTAGGGTGTACAAGTACCTATTATGAAAAACATAAAATCTTGATAATCAATATGATTCGACGGTGAAATACAAGGAAACACATTTAATAAGACTGTTGTAATACGTACCTTTCAATTGGATACATCCAACGATATTGGACAGGCCCCCCTTCCATAGCTTCATTTGCTAAGTGAATTGGCAAATGCACCATAATATCAAAGAACGATGGGGGGAAAATCCTCTCCATCTGGCATAATACTTGTGCAATACTATCTTGAAGGCGCTTCAAGTCATCAACTTCACAAACTTTGGAGCACAATTGATGAAAAAAGTTGCTCAACTCTATCAATACAGATGCTACATTCTTCGGCAACACTTTCCGAATAGCAAGAGGCAATAGTTGATGCAGCAACACATGGAAATCATGACTTTTAAGACCAAATGTCTTCCGTTCTTTACTACTCACCCGTTTAGCAATGTTGGACGAATAACCATCTGGAACCTTTATACTTTTCAGCACTTTGCAAAATATATCTTGTTCCCGTTTGTCTAGTGAGAAGCATGCAGCCGGCAAACATGCTTTCTTTCTATCTGGTAACATCTGTGGATGAAGTGCGTGTCTAATACCCATGTCAACCAAATCCAAGCGCGCCTTAAAGTTGTCCTTCGTTTTTCCATCAATATTTAACAATGTACCAAGTATACTATCACAAACATTCTTCTCAATATGCATCACGTCCAAATTATGTTTCAACATAATATCCCTCCAATATGGCAATTCAAAAAATATGCTCTTTTTCTTCCAATTAAAGGGCATCGCTCCTTTACCAGTGTTTTTAGAGTACTTCTTACTGGTATGCTTCTCGAATACATGTGAACTGTCCCTTAAGTGATCAACAATATCCCACCCGATTAATCCTATTGGAGCTTCCCTTGTCTCTGTGGTACCATCGAAGGATTGTTTCTGCTTTCGAAACTTATGATCAAGAGGTAGGAATCGACGATGACCCATATAACAGTGCTTCCGGCTATGACGCAAATACTTAGAACATGTGTCTTTATGACAAGAAGGGCATGCAAGTTTCCCTTTAGTGCTCCAACCCGAAAGCATAGCATACCCAGGGAAATCACTAATCGTCCAAATTAACCCTGCACGCAAAGTGAAGACCTCCTTTCTTGACGCATCATATGTCTCAACCCCAGAACTCCATAGGTCTTTTAACTCTTCTATAAGAGGGCGCAAGTACACATCAATATCATTTCCCGGCCCCTTCGGCCCTGGTATGAGTAAAGAAAGGATCATGTTTGGTTGTTTCATGCACAACCATGGTGGCAAGTTATATGGAATCAAAATGACTGGCCACGTGCTGTGGGTGATACTCATTGATCTAAATGGATTGAAGCCGTCAGATGCTAAGCCCAGTCTAACATTACGAGGATCAGAACTGAACTCGCTATTCATAACATCAAAATATTTCCAAGTCATAGAATCCGCAGGATGCCTTAACTTATCATCATCAGTACGACCATCCACATGCCATCTCATATCATCGGCAATCTTGGAAGACATATACAATCTTTGAAGACGCGGCTTCAAAGGAAAGTGCCTTAATATCTTTGCTGCCTTTTTCTTTCCCTTTTTATTGGAATGACTGTCTTCGGATTTCCATCTAGAAGTACCGCAAATATCACATTTTTGTTTTTCACTAGTTTCATTCCAATATAGCATACAGTCATTTGGGCACGCATCTATTTTGTTATAATTAAGACCCAGGTCCGATATCATCGTCTTGACCTGTGAACTTGTTTCTGGCAATTTTGACACAAACGGAAATGTCTCTCTCAACAACTCAAGCGTCAAAGTCAATGACTTATTGCTCCATCCACTTAGGCACTTTATATGAAATAGTTTAACAATGAACGACAATTTCGTGTGGCTTTTACACCCCGGGTATAACTCTTCTCCAGCATCATGGAAGAGTTTCTCAAACTGTGGATTATTACAAGTTGGGGTATCATCTGATGGCCTATGTGAAGAACTCGCAGATACGTCCATTTCATCCTGCACCCCATAAGCTTCTTTAATCATGAGCCTAACTTCATCACCCACAAATTGTGCATCATCTACTATGGGATTAACACGCGGGGGTTGTAAATCGAGAATATCCTCCCCATGATAGTACCATTTTGTGTAGTTTTGATCAAATCCATTGCAAATCATGTGTTCGTATGCGACTTCTTGACTTTGATACAACACATTATTACATTTCGGACAAGGACACTTCAACAACCCATTAATAGTTGCCCCGCGAGAACATGCAAACTTGATGAAACCCAAGACTCCATCTTGATAATCTTGACTAGCCCTATTCCATCCATAGTAAACGTAACCTATTTAGTTAATAAATATAGATACACACCCTTCATCAAAACATTAAGAAATTAACATAATAAATACCTAGATCTTTTCATCCACCTTCGATCCATCTATTAGTATGTTGTGAAAGAATTTACCCGTCGCTTTTGAATAAGATTACTTTCTGCAAAACATACTCTATAAATGAATCTAGCTAATAGCAAATGGTACTTATGTTAGTTTTAAAATTTATGCTTGGTTTTACCCATTTAGGAATACCAAATACATTACTTGTTTGTCATAAGATTCATATATTTCTCCACGAATTTCGGCAGCATCTCTGCGCAGTTCTTCAAATACGTAAAGTTTTCTGACGTAAAGTCAATAAAACTACGTATTTGAAGAACAAAGAGATAAAACCAAAATTATAAGTAGAGATATATATGAATCACATGTCAACAAGTAACATACTTGATATCCCCAAACTGTCAATATGACAATCCAAGATGTTACATGTGCAAATCTATGCCTTCATATTTAAATACTAAGAATTATTGCAAACTTACTGCGAAGATGCAATATCTTCAAAGTACACAAAATAGGATGGGCATAGTTACACATGTAACCTCTCAGACGGGTATTTGAATTGTTCCCACTTTTTTTATGAGATAAATAAATATAAAAACAATTACCAGGTTAACCAAAAAATAGAATAAAAAACTGCTAATCATAATATCAATGGTATTGAACAGCATTAGAACAGAAATATCACAACAAGGAACTTAAAGAGATAAATAATGGTTTAACCATTATTTATCTCCCCTAAAAATTTTGGCAGCATCTCCCCTAAAAATAGAGGGTTGTCCAGACCAAATTGGTCTAAAATAATAATGGTTTAACCTGTAAAGAAAAGAAGAGTCGAAGCTTTCACATCCATATCCACATGCATATCCAAAAATAGCATTCAAACTATAGTCATTGGCACTCAGTATAGAATGAATATTTAATATCTAGACAATGACATAAGTCAATGGTATGCTCAGAATTTTAAGAATTACCAAATTTTATTGACTCTGAGGAAGAGGGAAAGAAATCAAGAATTATTGACACCAAAATCAATCACAGTGGACTGAACATAGAAGGATATTCAGTATTTCCATTTGCATGAGAGCCCTTTAATATGTAGACGAGGTATCCACTATTAAGGTTGGATCAACTGTACAAAGCCTAAAAATATTAGTATTTCCAATATACCAGACTCCCAAGTATTTCAAATTCGACCAGTTTTTCTCATGCATGATATTTTCCTTACAATGCCGTTTTCCCCCTTAAAGAGTCTACAACCCTAAAATTTTATTTTTTAATTTAAAGAGATATCTCCCCTAAAAATTTCGGCAGCATCTCCCCTAAAAATAGACATTTGTCCAGACCAAATTGGTCTAAAATAATAATGATTTAACCTGGAAAGAAAAGAAGAGTCGAAATATTGCATTCATATACAATCCAAAAAGAGCATCCACATGTTATATTGATCTAACAAATTAATTAAAGTATATGGAGGCATATTAGCCTAAATTTTACTGATTTGAGCTATAAGACTCTAAAACAAGTGGAAACAAAAACATTATAAGCCATTGAACTTTAACTAGCTAGCAAACTGGCTTTCTAGCAAAAGCAATGTATTGCAAGCCAATGAATATCAAGAAGGCAAAATGGATACCAAAAAAATGGTTATATTGATCACCATAATGACTCTTTTGCTGATATGTTCTTGGTTGGCAGATGATGTGGCGGCTTAATTTTTTAGTAACATTTTGCTGCATTGTCCTCAACAAAAATTAGTGAGAATGGTGAAGTCCTTTCGTTTGATGAGCGGAATTGCATTCGTCAACCAAATGACCAATGAAGTCCCATGAAAGTAGATTCAAATTATGGAAGGTTAAGGCCAATGACAGCAAATGAACCTTGTACGTAAGAACCGCGAATTAGACTTGGGGGATCCAATAAGCAGCCACTGATGCTTTTTATGTAATCTAGTACAAGTTTATTAGTGGGACTCGTATAGGTTAAGGTATTACCAATGTGGACCAAACGAACAGTTTGAATTGGCCAAATCATTACTCCATGTTGTAAAAATGGAAAAAGTGATCTCAAAAATCAATCTCAATACCAAAAAATATGGTTCAGCAGATGCATGCAGCTCAATCTCAAAAATCAAAAGAAAGCTCATCTCAAAAATCGCAGCTCATCATATGCGAAATGTTCAGATCAGTCTAACCATTACATTGCAAAAAGTGACCAATCAATAACAACATTGTTAAAGGAAGCAAACGGCGACAACTTACTTGTTGAACGGCGAAGATGGCCGGCGGCGCTTGGCGACGGAGAACACGAACGGCGGACGGCCAAGGTGGTCGGCGTCGGCTTGGCGACCGAGAAGACGAACGTCGACGGCAGGAAGGTCGGCGACGGCAGGAAGGTCGGCGTCGGCGACGGCGAGCAGCGAGCAGCAACTTCGCGCAGACGATGGCCGGCGGCGGCTTGGCGACCGAGAAGATGAACCTCGCCAGCAGGAGGGTCGGCGATGGCAGGAAGGTCGGCGACGGCGAGGAAGGTCGGCGTCGGCGACGGCGAGCGGCGAGGGTTTTCGCGCAGAGAAATTCGCGCAGAGGGTTTTCGCGCAGAGAAGAAAACCCCATTCGCGCGATTTGGGGATTTAATCCCTTTTAGCGGCGGTAACTTATTACCGCCGCTAAAATCCAAATCGGGCGACGGTATTATGACCTTTTGGCGGCGGTAACTTATTACCGCCGCCAAAACGCAAATCTCGTGAGGGCCTTTTAGCGGCGGTAATAAGTTACCGCCGCTAAAAGGCAACGTTGGGACGGTCGTAAGATAATCTTTAACGGCGGGAACTAATTTCCGCCGTTATAAAGTGTTTCAGCGGCGGTAATTACCGCCGCTGAAAATATTAATTATTCTTGCGAAAAACATAACAAATATTTTTGTCCGCGGCGGTAGGTATCAATATTACCGGCGGCTCTACCGCCGGTATAAAGACGCGCCAAAAATTCGCGCGAAAATTCGTGTTGCCGCCATGCTTTTTAGCGGCGGTAGAAATATACCGCCGCTAAATACTTAATTCCACGGCGGTATACAGTCCCCCGCCGCTTAAATGTATTTATGGGCTTTTAGCGGCGGGAATAAGTTACCGCCGCAAAAAACCCGCCGCTAAAGCCCCGTTTTTTTGTAGTGTAAATTGTTTGCTAATGAAATGGACAAAAGAGTGCTTATAACAAGCACAATGTATGTGACCATTCCACATGAGAAGTCTAATGAGCTTAGACTTTCTTGGTGGATCCATCACTCTTAGAACTTCATGAGTGAAGAGAAATCCACGTGTAAATGAAGAAACTCAAGCTAAGGTAAATCTGGAGAAATTAGATCAAAAGAGCTTGAAAGCTTCGATTAACCATAACTTATTCAATTTAAATCCAAATCCAATGAAACCAAAGCCATTTGAAAACTGGTATATAGTAGAGCATATAGTAAAAATTTCAACTCAATCCGATTCAAAATAAGAGAGAAATCCACATCTAAAATTTGCTGTTATAACTTGGAAAAAGTGATGAGTAGGCATTTTCGAAGTCCTATTCGTGGAGTTTGGCTCAATAAAATTCCATAAAAATTGGTATGGAGGAAGTATGTAATACCCTCTTTCCAAAGGAAAAGGTCTCACCCCAAACTCTATCCGGATGCGACTTGTGTGCTCTCTTGAATAGGCCTAGAAGACCACAGATTAGCTCTGGACTATGCCAGCGAGCACCTCTGAGTCAATCAAGCACACAGGCCTCAAATCAAATCAAAATCTGCTGAAACCAGTTGGAAATGAAAATAGACTTCTCAAAGAAAACTCAGGAATTAGAATCACTCAAAACGGATTAAAATTGAATAAACGGTGCACCATCAAAGCGGCAAGTTCAGCAATCTGGGCTGAACTGACTTACAAGCTTTGAACAGATGGTGTCAAAAATTGGCTACATGAAAGTGGACGAAATTTTCCAGATATAAAATAGGCACATCCATCTATCACATGTCTTTGGAATCACTCAAAAATTCATCCGGAGGATGAAGTTATAAGCATTCCAAGACAGGCCACAGATCTGCCCTGTTTTGAAGATTTTGAATAGAAAAATGGAAACCAGTGCATGTGTGTATGTGAATTCGATCAAAACCTTAAAAATAAACAAAAAAACATCACATGAAGTTCTAGAATTCATTCTGAAGCTAATTAATTCAGATTTCCCGTATTAAACATGGAAATCCAAGATCTAGCTTCTTTGATGAAAATGGTGAAGAGTGTGTGTGAAGGTGTGGAAATCCATTCCCTAGGAGAAGGATGGAATCCTTTGCTATTGAGAGCAAGGATTTACATATTTCTCCAGAAACAGATACATAATCATTAGAAAATTCATCCAAAGGCTCAAAGTAACCATATAGCATGCTCTTCATCATTTGTAGGTTCTAAGCCTAGAGGATCCATTCACTACAAAAAATTGACGATTTAGTGGTGGACAATAAGTGACTTTTAGCAGCGATCTTTTAGTGACCGCCGCTAAAACCCTATTATTTGGGAATAAATTCTGCCCCTCTTCGTCTAAATCTCCGTCTCTCCCTTCCCTCCCTCCATTTTTCTTCCTTGCAAGAAAACCCTAGCCTTCTCTCTCTAGATGTTGATTTCTCGATGATGCACTCTCGGTTTCTCTTTGGCTCTGGAGCTCAAAGAGACGACATGATAGTTCAAATCTGTCGCTTGCAGATTTTGTTGATGCTTTTGGTGAGAGCGAGACATTCGGAACGGTGTTGGATGATGACGAAGCAGGGAGAAAGTAGTGGTCGGCCATGGATCTATAGGTTTATTTCTTCCAGTTCCATCTCTCTAAATGTCTAATATAACTTCTTCGTTTTTTAGGTTTTTTAGGTTTTTTAGATCTATAGGCCAACTACTGAGCGATAGCCCCGGCGAAGAAAGGCGCACTAGGCGAACTTTTGTCGGATTGACATTTTGATTTTCTCAATCTTGAAATTTCTGCTTCATTTTTCAATCTCGATTACAAACACACTGAAATGTCTAGTATCAGTGTATGATTTCTTTTGCTATTAGGAACAAAATTCCTAATATAACCTAACAGTTTTGACCTAATAGCAATGTCCTGATCTGATTGAGAGCTAGCTATTCTTGTTTAACAGATCCGATGTCCTGATCTGATTTCGAGATCCGGAAGAAGTGTGGTTTCGATTCTTGATAAGGAAAACGCGGAAGAAAGATCTGGATTTATTGTTTTAAGTAAGGAACGACCAGTAGATCCTGTATATGCTTTTCGTGAAGATGAGTTCGATCGCTCGCTTTTGCTCAATCAAGCGAAGTAAGCCTGCTGAGGCTAGATGGAGCATGAGTATCTCAAAATTTCCTAAACTGTCAAAACAGAGTATGTTCAGCAGAAAAAATTTAGAGAGAGGAAAGATAAAATGGAGCTAAAATGCTTCTTCTGGAGTAGAATATTTTTGAAAACCTTTGGGGTGCATTCACAGATACGGAATTCGGATTATCGAACAAGCCGGTTATCTTTCATTTTCAGATTCAAATGCCAAACCGAAGACGAAGGAAATTGAGATTCCAGTCGAAGGACGCGACGCGAGTGGAACAAAATTTTGCAATCATTAATATTACCGAGGCATGTTGAAGCTTGTGTGAGCATGGATTGATCTTGTCGAAATCTGTTTTTTTTTTTCTCATCTTGTTCTAGTCCGAGTTTATTTTGATCCTACCCTTTAACTGCTTGAAGTACTATTTAATAAGTCGGTGACCCTTTTCAGGCATCTGATATTCTCCCAAAAGAGTAGACCGGTTGTCACTAGTGTTACTTGATCTGGATGCAATCTATATTGGCCTTTTTTGGTGAGAAAGAAGCTGATATCTCCACTCACTCTCTGATTCCTTACTGGAAGTGGCTGAAATTCACACATATTTGCTGTGGTTTTTTAGATCTATAGTTCTAACTTGGTATGGAATCTTGATTATAGGTAACTGGGAAAGCGCTGAAGCTCGATGAAATTATAAATTATGTGCAGTCATTGCAACGTCAAGTCGAGG
This sequence comes from Buxus sempervirens, assembly GCA_947561395.2. Taxonomy (NCBI): domain Eukaryota; kingdom Viridiplantae; phylum Streptophyta; class Magnoliopsida; order Buxales; family Buxaceae; genus Buxus; species Buxus sempervirens. The sequence goes on from OX387195.1 coordinate 20,398,157, forward strand.
TTAGTTCGTAGTAACCCACCGCCATTTTTAATTGTAGTAGCAAATTTAAGTTGAAGAAGCTGAACTTCTACATTTGTTTCTTCGTAGTTTCTTTCTATGAAGTTAGCTTCTTTGAGCCCCAAGATGGACTCTAACATGGAAGCTCTGCTCTCAAAGGAGGTAGGTTGATTGCTGAAGATGGTGACTTTATTGTGTACTTTTATGTTGTGGCCATCAATTTTAACTTGACTGAACCAATACTATTGTCTCCTTGGAGAATTACAGATACTTCAACCTCACAGCAGCTCATTGTCACATGCAGTTTTCTCTTCAGATGCCTCTGCCTTTTCTTATGCTCCACAACCACATCAGCAACAACCACCTCTTCATGGCGGATTTAATAATGGGGTAGACATCCAGTGCTCACTGAACCCTATGGATGCCGCTCTATGTCGAAACATAAGCATGGTCCTTTTCTTATACATTAAGGGGGGCTGAAGCTTCTACTGATAAGGCGACTAAGGAGAATCTCAAAAACTTGGTGAAGGTCGGCACATGGCTTTTGAAGAATCCTGTTTCGAGGGTGAATCTTGACACCGGCTTGCGTGGAGAGAGGTAGGAGGGCGTTTGGGAGCAGGGAGCAGGGAGCAGCGGGTAGCGGGACGGGCAATGGGGGTGGGGCAGGGGGCAGGCGATGCGGGAAGGTGGAATTAATCGCACCGAAAAGAATTTTTTTTTTAAAAAAACATAACGTATTTACGGTGGCCTTAAAACCGCCGCTAAAGACACACAAAGACCGCCGCTAAATGATTCAGCGACGGGACTTTTAGCAGCGGATTAGTGTCGGGTCGCTGACGTTTTAGTGGCGGCCTTTATACCTTTACCGGCGGTTTTTGCCCGCCGGTAAAGGCTTAAATTTTTGTTGTGATTCCACCTTCCTTTTCCCCAGGCTCTCTCTTCACGTTTTACGGCTAGAGAGGATTCCCAGGTACTTTGGAAGGGGTTTGGGGCTTGCAAACAACCACAAACTGGCCTTACACTACAGAAAGGTAGAAGTTGGGAGTTGGAATGTAAAGGAGAAGCTGGAAATGTAATCAGGACTTTACCTTAGGTAGCTTGAACACTTGAGGCAGCAATCCAGCAAAGTTTCTTCTCTTCTTGCAGAGCTTCCAAGCTTCAAAATTATCAGCCATTTGCAAGAGGAGGACCCCTCTATTTATAGGCCAAGCCAAGGGTAGAAGAGTCCCAAGGGTAGGCCAAAAAGGCCTTCTAGATTATTCCCAATTCTCCTCCAAGGCTTGAATTGGAGTAATTCAGCAAGTTTCGGAAGGTGAAATAGGGAGTTCAAGTCCCCAAGAGAGAGGTAATATGCGTAAATAAGGCTCAGAGATCGAGCCATTTCGCAAATCCCCGAAACAGCCAAAACCGCATACACAGTACGGTTTCAACACAATCGTCACTCAAAGTGCGGTTCATATACAAATTTAACCAAACCGCACATACAGGACGGTTCAATTCAGTTACGCTTCTCATGATTGTTGTCGACGTGGCTCAACGGCCGAAGCTTCGCGAAGCCACGTGGCAGCCCACGCAACAAGCATGGATGTCAACCGTGCTGTGTGTGCGGTTGCAACCGCACATACAGAGCGGTTGTGACCAAAATTACAAAAACCGTATACTCAGTACGGTTGGCACCGATTTTGAGAGTTTTTGAGTGCTTGACATATGTCAAGGCTCAAATAAGACTTTTAAAGTTTATTTGGAGTATTCTCTTATATAGAGGTGCAATTTGGGGTGTCTACATGAACCACATTAGGCCAGGCCGTGAAAGATTTAGCGTGCCTACGCCAGTCCTATAAGCAAACCACTCCAATGACTTAAACCATGGCTGATAGTGTCAATTACCACTTAACAGTTTGTCTAGTTTGTTAAGCAACCATTGTATCTAGGATGATTGTTTAACATGGTATTAGAGTGGGAGGTTTTATGTTCAACTTTTGGGGGCGAGTTTGCCTTGACATTTATTTGTATACAGGATGTTCAGACCCTGAGTTTGTCCTATCCACATATGTTTTCGTGTAAAGTTGCACATGCAGATGAGTGTTGAAATGTTATATTTAAGCCCTCTTATATACGTAGTTGCACCTTTAACTATTAGCTCAAGCTTTTAGGTGCAACGATTGTTTAACATAGTTCATATGTTCAGTCTACTTTGCAAGAACCAATGTGGCCCTCTTATATTGCAAATGACTCCATCCCTTTCCCACCATTGAGTTTAGCTCATCTCTTTGCTACTAGAAATGACTTTTTCCAGATCAAGGTTATACCTCCTCGATCACTATAATATCAATTGCTTTTTAGTCACCTAATTATTGGTCATTGGAAAGTTAAAATAATTGAGGATGAGAGTCATTTTTTTTCTGTTCATGGAGGACTTCTTCCAAAGGTGCGCTCAAAAGGCTTCTTAACATTATTCAACGATGATATTAAACAAACTGTTTACAAACTGTTGAGGGTATTTTTGGAAGAAATCCTTTATAAACAGTGAAATTGCACTCATTCTCAACTATTTTAAACAAGTATCAATTTTCCAATTGTCAAGAATTAAGTTACTGAATTTGAGTTATTTTTAAGAAATATTAAAAAATAAAAATAAAAAACTAATTTCCCTTCCTGCGATAAAAAGAGGGGGTTTAAAGAGAATGCAACCTTGTAATACCTAATAGAGGATATTTTTTAAAGGAACAATTTTTCGATTTTTAGTTACAACTCAATCTTCCCTTCAAGAGTCCTAAAAAAAGACCATATTAAGCTAAGCTTAACTCACAAAAAGATTTATGATCTCTCCCGCCTTTTTTATATTTTCCAATAATTACAACACTACCATTAGTTTTCTTTTTTCTTTTTTTCTTACATCATGTTGAAATTACTCATTAAGTGTAGTACTGCACGTTCAACCTTCTAGATGCGGGAAAAGAAAACGTTAAATAAATCCTGTCTGTTCCTAAAATTAACACACTTAACAATGGTATTGGCAAACTGGTAAGGCAATACAAAGAGGGCATGACAGCATCATGTATAACCTCAGTAGTGACATGCTTTAAAGGCTTTGATCTGATAGTTATCCAAAACAATAATGCCAAAGCTATTGTGTTAACCAAAAATTTGATTTTTTTGTTTTTTTTTTTGGTTGTGTTTTGTGTTTTGATTGAACACGATTTCACCAATTATGTTGACCACCATTTAAGAAATAAAGGATATGCCTCTTGTCAAACAAAAAAGGAACGCGCATAAGTCACCATACAATAACTACCCCAGACGAAAAGGGAAGGTGCCTAAGCCACAATACAATACTACGCCTCTTTTCCAACTTTCCACACTACCCCACATCTCTCTCTATTTTTATTTTATTTTATTTTATATCTATTATATAAAGGGAAAGAGGCTCGGGCTGACGTGGCCGCCTCGGGCAGCCTCGCCCGCCCGAGCCTCTTTTCTCTTTTAAAGAGTCAACTGACAAAAATAATATTTCAAAGCCTCGCCCAGCCATCTCTTTCTTTTTGGAATGCTCGCCCTGCCATCTAATCATTCTTCCAACCACCTGTTTTTTCTGTCAAGCCTCGCCCGGCAGTAGCAGGTAGCAAAAAAATATTTTTACCATTTTTTAATAATATTTTTACCATTTTTTTTAATTAGTGTGCGAACCTATCACATCACCCCACCACACCTAATCTGAGTGTTTTACTTTCGATTGAAGAAACCTCCACAACGCTCCCGAACCCTCTCGCAGGGGCGGCTCAAAGGGGTAGGCCACTTAGGCTACCGCCTAAGGCCCCCAATCTACAAAGGCCCCATTTTTTAAATATGTTTTCTTTCTTACCTTATTAAGTTTTTGTTTTTTTCCTTAATCATTAAACCGTTAAGGCCCCCCAACGGCCCAACTATTAGGTTTTCCCTTTTTAACGTTTTTTGTTCTTTTATAATTTTTTCATACCTTAAGGCCCACACCAATGAAAGCCTCACTTTTATTGATGTTAAGATTAAGAGAGGTTTAGATGAGCCTACCCAAAAAAAAAAAAGAGAGGTTTAGATTCTATGGAGCTGCTTGTGTACCCAAAAGAAAAAAAATACATTTAGAGCAACTCGTCTCGTGGAATACCCTCTCTCTCTCTCTCTCTCGTTTTCTAAAAAGGGAAAAGGGGGTTAGGGTTTCTATGTTTTATGAAAAACAAAATACTCATCTTCTCACACCCCATGTTCTCTTCTTATTTGCTTCTGAAATCAAAGAGTGGCATTGCTAATCTTCTCTTCTTATTTGCTTTTGAAATCAAAGAGTGATTGAGTGACATTGCTATTGAGTTTGCCTTCAGACTCATATTCAAGTGTACGTTACTGACTTACCGGAAGAGGTCTCCGACCATTTATGAGGCAAAGTACCAATAGGGGGCACTAATTGTTTTAAGCACAAAAGCTTGAAAGCCTTGTCTCGATTTCAGATTGATAAGTTCTTCTTGCACAAATTAGATTTCATTATTTATTGTTTTCAATTCTTTTTTCTGTCTATCGTAAGTACAATTGTTATTTCGTTTGATCTTGTTCTTCATTTGATTTCCATCACTAGTTAGAAAATATTTATATTCTTCTATTTACTATTTGTTTTTAGTATTTGATGGGTAGAAAATATGTATCTGGATACGAAAAACTTAAGAAAAAAAGGAGAATAGAAAGTTTAGTAAAATCTCAAAAAGGGGCCTTGAACAAATACCTTGTTAATAAAAGTGAACAAAATTCGAATCAAGAGGTAATTGGTGAAAAACTAAGTATTAGGGGGCACTTAGACATAGTAGATCATGCAATATCTTCAATGCATGATATAGTCCTTCAAGTTGATTGAAGGGCTGGGCCAAGCAAAGGCGAAAAGGAAGGCTTCTTCCCGGGAGTAAGAAAAACCTTGCCTTCCCTGGATACTGGTCCCAAGGCAGGAGGCTTAGTTAGTGCACGAAATCAATGTGACTTTTGGCACATAAAGGTCCGTATTCGGCCCGTCAATGGCTCTTTCTCCGAGGTCGGAGGTCAATTTGACCTATTTTCAAAGTATGATGATATATTTGGTTTTTTATTTGGTCTTGACAGATTAAGTTCTTTTGTTGATTGTGATTTAGAAAAGAAATGTCTTGATCTTGAAATTTTTCTTAAGCATGACATTCATTCTGATATTGATGGTTTGGATTTGTTTTCAAAATTAAAGGTTTTAAAAGAAGTTGCAAAAACAGAAATTAATATTCTAATTGAAATACTTAATCTAATAAAAGAACTTGATTGTTTTCCCAATTATTTTATTGCGTATAGAATATTACTTACTATACCTGTTATAGTTGCATCAGCAGAAAGAAGTTTTTCAAAACTAAAGATTATAAAAAATTATTTACGAACAACTATGTGTCAAGATAGATTAAACGGTTTAGCAATTTTATCTATTGAAAATGATTTATTGGCTAAACTTGAATACAAAAGTGTAATTAGTAATTTTGCATCTAAAAAGGCAAGTAATAAATTTACGGTTTAATATTAATTTTTTTTAATTAAAAGGCCTCATTTTTATAAGCTTGCCTAAGGCCCCCAAAAAGTTTGAGCCGCCCCTGCCCTCTCGAACCCCCTCCTTCTCGAATTCTGGGTAGCTTAGGAGATGGTTCCAAGTCATTTAGGCTTATAGAGGAGAATCAGAGAAACAATGCTTTAGGGGTTTTGCGTGGGGTTGGCTGTTGTTGGTTTGAATGAAACGGATAAAGAAGAAGAAGTTGAAGCAGGAGATGGGAAAGGAGAAGGTGATGTGGAAGAACGTAAGAAAGACGAAGTTGAAAGAGAGGCGGCTGTGGTGCCTTCTGCAAGGCTACTTTCAACCTTCTCTCTCGAGAGGCGTCAACTATGAAGGTCGGTGCTGAAGCCCAATACTCGCGCCTCCCAAAACTTTTTTTTGAATATTTCTCTATATGGCTTTGCTTTCCGGGTTTGCTGAAATGATTTTCATTTTGAATTTGAATTTTGTCCTTACTTTTAATTTCCAGAGTAACCTGACAAACACTTTTCATGTTCTTGATGGATGGGATATTAATTCGGTTGATCCTTGCACTTGGAACATGGTTGGATGCTCACCTGCGGGCTTTGTAATTTCACTGTAAGTGTCAATAGATTATAGGCGAACGTGGTTATGCTTTGGCTACTCTTGAAATTTCTGTATTTTTTTCTTATCTAAAATCTGGATTTTTTATTTACTTTTGGTCGGCTGTGCAATTAATTTTTGCTTTTGATTTTTTTTGTGGCAGAGAAATGGTAGAGAAAAGTGAAGCCATGATCAACACATATATGAATCGAGGATATTTTTTATAGTTGCATCATGATCAACACAATAAAAGACTAATTTCCCTTCCTGCGATAAAAAGAGGGGGTTTAAAGAGAATGCAACCTTGTAATACCTAATAGAGGATATTTTTTAAAGGAACAATTTTTCGATTTTTAGTTACTACTCAATCTTCCCTTCAAGAGTCCTAAAAAAAGACCATATTAAGCTAAGCTTAACTCACAAAAAGATTTATGATCTCTCCCGCCTTTTTTATATTTTCCAATAATTACAACACTACCATTAGTTTTCTTTTTTCTTTTTTTCTTATTATACATCATGTTGAAATTACTCATTAAGTGTAGTACTGCACGTTCAACCTTCTAGATGCGGGAAAAGAAAACGTTAAATAAATCCTGTTTGTTCCTAAAATTAACACACTTAACAATGGTATTGGCAAACTGGTAAGGCAATACAAAGAGGGCATGACAGCATCGTGTATAACCTCAGTAGTGACATGCTTTAAAGGCTTTGATCTGATAGTTATCCAAAACAATAATGCCAAAGCTATTGTGTTTTGATTGAACACGATTTCACCAATTATGTTGACCACCATTTAAGAAATAAAGGATATGCCTCTTGTCAAACAAAAAAGGAACGCGCATAAGTCACCATACAATAACTACCCCAGACGAAAAGGGAAGGTGCCTAAGTCACAATACAATACTACGCCTCTTTTCCAACTTTCCACACTACCCCACGTCTCTCTCTCTATTTTTATTTTTTTATTTTATTTTATTTTATATTTTTTAAAAATGACATGTCAACACATGGCTTCTCTATCCACCGACAACTGCTAAATTGTAGGTCCCACTAGTGATTGACTTATTCCACCTAGGATTGTTCATGGGCCGGGCGACCCATCTAGTTCTAGGTGACCAGCCTACTTTTTTATTGCCTTGGTCATGCCATGGTTGACCATAGGACGTGACTGGGATTGATTTTTAAAAAGCCCAAAAGTATTTGGACGGGCTTGGTAAAAAAAAAATGTCAGGCCGACCCGGCTCGGCCCGAAGTTTAAATATTTAATTGGTTTTTCCTTTTTATTATTTAATTAATACTTTCTTCTTTAATCTTAAACTATTTATATCTACTCTATAAATCATTATTCTTTCATCTCTTCTTTAAAATGGTGATAATTTTTATTGGCAACTGAGATTTCCCTTTAACATTTTTTTTAATTATCATAAAAAGAAAAAATTAGTATTTTTGCCTTCTTTTGAAATGTAAAATTAGATTTCTAAGTGATTTTTTTGGGCGGACTTGGTTCGGATTGGGCATTTAAGTGTGTTCATTGAACGGGCTTGGTCATTAATCACAAGCCCAATCGTTAAGGTTATAATGGTCAGAACTTTATTAAGGTTATAATAATCAAAACTTATAATCAATTTTAAAAACTGTCTTTTTCTTCTTCCCCCTTTCTTCTTACACACGTAAACCACTGCATCTGCATCCTGTTGATGCCGCATGCCATTCCCGCCCACATCCCCAGTTGTTATATAAATGTCCCTCTGCAGCTCTTATAACGATTTGGTTCTTTCCCTTAACACACGATGTGGTACTCCATTCAAAACAGCTCTCCAGAGTCCAAACCTTCCTTTTCTAAGTAGGATACAATAGCAACAAAATTTCATGTGCTTAACGGTTAGTTGTAAATGCGTGGAAATCAAAGAAAGTAATCACAATCTGCCTCTTTTTCCAGCTGCAGTCCAGATCATCTCCTCTTCTCTTGGCCGTTTTATGGTTCTGCCTATGAAGCTGCTGCATGTATTCTGGGAACTTGACATGGCTTTCGAAACTTCAGGTTCTTCATCTCGACGATCTGAAAATGATGAATTCAAGAGTGTGTCATGACTACGTGCGGGCGTGCGTGCGTGGGTGTGTGTGCGTGTGTAGGTGTGTGTGTGTGTGTGCGTGTGTGGGTGGGTGTGGGTGTGTGTGTGTGTGCGCGCATTTGCATATGTATGTGTATCTCTTGTCTTCTTAACCGTTTAAGAAAAATAATTATGATAATTAAAATATCAAAATACATAAAACATTAAAAGAATTTACTTTTTTTTCCTCAGGAATTTCATTTTTTTTCTTTCTATATTGTAACTAGACAATTGATATTTTAGAGAATCTGATTATAATCTGAATCCAATATGACTGAAGCTAATTGGATTTGATCAAGGAATTATGATCTGATCACTCAACATGTTAAGTATGATCCAATCAGTCCAACTACTTAACAAGTCAAATTTGGGTGAACCAAAACCATGTCAATCATAAACCCATTCAGACTCCGTTTTCCACCGGTCCATACTGGACCAGTGAATCTCAGTGGTTTAATAACCAACTCAACCAAGGTTCAAACCAAGTTCCTGAGATTCCTACCCAGCATTGAACCATCTTGGCCAAATGGTCCGGTCTAGTTCATAAACATTGTATGGGACATTTATATATAACCAGATAATTCAATTACATCCTACCAGGAACAAAACACATTATACTCACTAGCTATAACACAGTCACACCATGATTCATGTGAAGAAAATGAGTCACTTCATTGTATCAAAGCACAACAGGAATCATAAACAAAACAAACCAAGCCATTCAAAATCAGAAGAATTTTCACTAAAACACAACGCATGTCACAAACAAACTCATCTCAACACTTGATAGCAAATTCAGCTTTAAACACTAGCTTCCGCAGCCTAATATCCTATCAAAGCAGGATTGTGTTAACAGAAACCCTTGCAAGCAGCCCCACATAATCAAAAACCATCACAAGCTCCCCCAAAAAATGGATTTTTTTTATTCTACAAGAAAATTTAATTCGAATTCAATTGTAAAGGAACTCACTTTTGGTTCCGACCTTGCAGAGTTTTCCATCGACAACGAGAGCATCGGCGTCGTTGCAGCCAGTTGTTAAGCCTTTAGAAGAGAAGAACGAGAGAAGGGATTTCCACGTGACGGAAGAGGATATGAGATCGACCCCTCTACTGATGAAGTGTCCGTTAAGCCTCAACGTCGCTGGGTCAAGTCCAAAGGTCCGAGCAATGGAGCCGAGGTCGAGTTTTTGCTCTTCCAAGGCAACAACAGGGGCAAGCTTCGACACTGCTGGACAGAACAGATTGATCGTTCTGCTTCTCCTTCCAGACATCTATAGGTTTCATTCGCTTCTCTGATTTCTTGTAGTCGAATGGTTTCGATTCGATCAACCGATGAGAAGAAATTTTTGAAAACTATGGAACTTCGGGTCAGTATCATGCTTCCAAGTTCCAACGGTTTCTGGAAGTCTGTAACTGTAAGGTCTCTTCGTGTTCCAATGACCGTGAGAATGTTAGGGTGCTACATTTGTGTAATTTTATAAGATGAATCTCATTCGTGCATTATCCATCAAATGGGTCCCACACGAGCGAGCGGGCCCACCCGTGAGAGCATGGCACAAGACTACAAGAGGACCCTGGTGTGACAAGATGCTGTAGCCGATGGATAATTTGGTAACATCTTCCATCTTTTTCATTGGACGAAATGGAAGAAAGGGAACATTAATTTTTAGTGATATTTTTTGAAAATTATTAAAATTCAGTCATTTCAAAGTCTTTAATTTTAAAATTTTAATAACATTTTAATGTTGCAGGAAATTCTTGTAAGGATGCTATTAAACCACTCACTCACATGACTTGTACAAGCAATAAAATGACTTTTACCTTCTATTAACATTGTGTATTAATTTATACAAGTCATTTTATTGACTTGTACAAAGCCATTTGAGTGAGTGATGTAAATGCATTCTTTGAATAGTTGGTTTATAAGAGTGAAATGTCACTCAAAACTTTGTTGATTGTGAGAAACTAAAAATTATCACTAAAAGCTTTGTAAAATAAGATTCAAAAAGTATGACTAAAAGTTAATTGTCTCTAGAAGAAACTAGCTAATGAAATAGTTTTTGCTGATTGTGAAAAACTTTATCCATTAAATAGACACTATATTTAAGAGCAATTGTCAGGATATCATTAATAAATAACCCTCTATGAGTCTTCTTTAGAGACTCTTGGTGGTGTTTTTATTCATGAAAAGTTGGAAGAATGAGATGTTTGAGATTAGATGGGTAATATCCAAATTGGAAAGAAAAGTAAAGAAAACAAAATAACAAAAGAAAAGAAAATAAATGACCTATAATTCCTTGGGAAAATTAATTTTTAGTGGTACTTTATCAAATTATTTAAGATTTAGTCAGCAAAGTTTTGAGTTTTAACTTTTAATGCACCTTTATCAAAATAATTAATTTTTAGTGCTATTTAAATGTTACACGTAAATTCTTCCAAAAATACCCTTATACAACTTACTTCCAGGACTTGTAAAAGCAATAAATTGACTTGTACAAGCCATTTTAGACTTGTACAAGCAATAAAATGACTTGTACAAGTCAATAAATTAACTTGTACAAGTCATTTGGATAAGTGATATAAGGGCATTCTTGGAATATTGGATTTGTAATAGTAAAATGGCACTAAAAATTAATTATTTTGATAAAGGTGCATTAAACGTTAAAACTCAAAACTTTGCTGACTAAATCTTAAATAATTTGATAAAGCACCACTAAAAATTAATTTTCTCAAAATTTTATGAGAATTCTCAAAGATAAAAACCCTCCGAGCTATCAAGAACCACCTCACAAAATTCCGCTAGAAGAAGATAACTTACTGACCGTGATTCCAATGACCCAACACTGACTCTGACTCAGAACCCAAGTATCTAAAGAACTCTACAGACTTGCACTCTTGCAACGATTCAGAACACTGAATATCTTCTTCATGAAATTCCAAACGAACTTGCTCAACAACCGCAGTAACTCCCACACACAATCTCTTCAACCCCAAACTCCAAGATAATAGAGGATTCTTAATAAGAAAACAAGAATTGATGCCTCAAGAGAAGAAAAATAAAAAAGAAATTTTCTTCCTCACAAAAGATTATCTAGTGTTCCAAAAACGACTTCTAAAGTGATTAGGAACAAACCCTGGTTGTTTATATAGGTTAGGTAGAAGTCTAGGTGAAGTTGGATCTGAATTAGAAATTTTCAGAAAAATTATAACTGATTTTACGTATTGAACATTCAAGCGTTCCTCTAACGCGGGTTTGACATTCAACATGTAAATCTACTCTCTTCTATTTGGCTCAAATGCGGGTCTAAGGCTATGCTTTAAAAACACGCTCGTTCAAATGATAGCTCCAACTTTCTCGAATGCTACTCTCGAGTTTCTCTGTCTGTCACTCGACTGCACCGTTTGACAGCGTTAGATGCCTTGCTTGAATACTCCTCTTATATATCAAAAGACGCTCGAACAACAATTCAAACCCTCTCCAACGCTAGGTTCGGGTTTGTCTGCAACTCACTAAATAAAGTTACGCTCAAACGCTACCTCAAACCTTCTCTAACTTCAAGCATCTTCAATTTTGACCCGATTTTGACACCGCTTGAACCATGACCTCTTGGACTCATCCTAACCATTCTAAACACCTTTAAACACACTTTTTGACACAGAATCAAAAGCTAACCTAAAATACTAAACCTAACAGAAGTACTATTGGTTTTCCATTCTTTTGAAAAATAAAACAACTTCAATGCCGTTATGTAAAGTTTTAAAATTTTTTTAAAAAATAATTTTAAAAACCAAAAACCATTAAAATTATGATTGTGATTTTGGAAGCGTGTTTAGAGAAAAAAAAATTAGTTAAAATCAATTATGATTTCAAAATCAACAAAAATTTATTAGGTAAGTCTATGATATCTAAATAATAATTATAATTTTAACAGTTTTGTGATGCAGGTTTCATAGTTGTGGTAATGATAGTGCTGCTGGTTGTGGAGGAATGCATTTTTTTCTGGTTGCCAATATCTGATGGGTCAGTGAAACCACTTACTGGGATGTGTTTTGAGGTGTAGGGCTCCCTATGGAAATGGGGTATCCATCCATCCGTTCCACACTACAGGTACCTTTGAGTGGTATTAGAGGAAATAGTCTCATTGTGGAGATATCGGTTGTAGCCAATGGCGGAGCTACATAGAGCGTATAGTCCACTTTCCACCTAAAATTACAAAAAAGTATTCTCTATTTAACATATATGTATTTTTGCTCGCCATAAAATTTTTAAATGTGCCCCCTTCTATCCTTTCAATTATAACTATTTATAATTCCTACATATCAAAAACAAATTAACAACTTTCTCCATTGAGCATTCTCCAAAATTTTCCTTATAAATCTAGAAAATAAGGGTAGTTTTATCCTTTAGCATAGGAGGTAATTAAGATATGTAGTTCAACCTTGAAGGATATTTTAGCTATAAAATCTTTGGAAGGAGGCTTTGAGACCATTTGTGTAAATGTCAAGGAAGGTTTTTATCATTTTTCAAGTTTTAAGGGTCTATGTGCATAAGTTAAAAACCTCCAGGGGTCTAATTGTAATTATCCTTTTTAATAAATTAAAAATGAAAAAAAAATTTTGTTGAAGTGATAAACCATCACTACCGAACAACATAACTGAAATAGACCCATTTACGAGATGGTAAATTGAAATTAAGAATCTCATTCAAATTCCTTAAAATTAGATTTTAAGCGATTGAAATCCTTTACATCTCCGCTTATATTCTATAAATCCACGTGTAAGAATTAGGGAAGTCCATAATTCCAACGAGGTTGGACAATCACCATCATAACAACACACCGTCTACTACAATTACCACCGCCACACTAATAGTACCATCACTATCTCCATATTATAAATATTACTGTACCACCACCATTACCAATATCACTACTCCCACCCCACTATCACCACCACTACTACCACCATTGTTGTCGCCACCACGACCACACAACCATCAATACAATCAACATTGCCATATCACCACCACAATCGTATCACCATCATTACTGCACTACCACCACACAGCTAATACCACCACCACCATTACCAGTTTACCACTACCACAAAAGCACCATATCATCATCATCACCATCACTACACCACCACCATACTACCACCACTACAATAACCATTGCCACACCACTAATGATAATTAAGCACCACTATCAACACTAAGGGGGGGTTTGGAAGGCATTATGGAATCTAGATTCTTGTAGAATCAGATTCTACAATCTAAAAAGAGCATTTGGTTGGGATTTTGAGGCCGAATTTTATAATCTAATATTTTAATCTAGCTATAATCAGAGCCTACCTTTTTGTTGATTATAAGGATCATAGGCATTGGTGCTTAAATTTCCAAAATCGTTGATTCTACGGATGATATATAGCATATCATATAATACACATTATAATAAATAATAATATTATATGTTTTATAATATAATATATCTTGTTATATTTTGTAATATATATGATGCTATATTATATTATATTGTGCTATGTTATATATAATATATATTTTACAATATATGTAATATATATATATTAATATTATATAACATACTATATATAATATTGCATATATTACATTACATATAATATAATATTATTATACCATATATAACAGGATATATAGTATATAATATTATGGATGATATATATTATATAATAATATACATATTAAGTAATATATTTAATAGTATATATTAATTTAGATTAAGAAAATCCAAACCTCTTATTAGGATCGAGTCATCTCCCATGCTTCCTGTCTCTTCTCAGGTGAGTTAGGGATGTAAGGCATTACACCAAAACAGAAGGGTTGAGGAAGACAACATGAAAGCAAAGGTTGATGTATGGGGTGGCGGATGAGAAAATAGAGTGACAAAAAGGGGTTGTTCACGACTACAACTTATCCAAATATAACAACAGATCCATGGATATTAGTCAACGAAAACGGATATTACTCAACGAAAACAATTGAGATCCTGTGCAACCTTCATCTATAACCTTAGATGCACCTTTCACGTCTTCTCTCTCTTTATCTACTGAACTCCTCGTCACCTCTCTCTCTCTCTCTCCCACGTCTTCTCCGTTTATCGGATCCATAAACGTCGGCTCCAAAGCCCTAAAATGGGGTTGATGTCGTTAGCTCTGTCTTCACTTTCGATCTCTCTGATGCTCATTTTATACTCCGTCGTCGTTCATGGCGATATTCCGACGACGCTGCATGGTCCGTTTAAGCCAGTCACTGTTCCTTTAGATGACAGCTTACGTGGAAATGCCGTCGACTTGCCGGATACTGATCCCCGAGTACAAAGACGCGTTCGAGGTTTCGAGCCAGAACAGATCTCCCTCACCTTATCGGCGAGTTATGATTCGGTTTGGGTCTCTTGGGTTACGGGTATATTTTTTGCTCTTTCATTTTCTGAACTGAATCTAATGAGATTGATGGGATGAGCCAAGTCTTTGTGAGGAGAAACAGATTCTGTTTAGAGAATTTGATCAAGTCAATTGGGTTTTGTCCTGCTTTTGCAGTTGGGATCTTCTGGAATGGGAATTTTGTTTAGTGATGGCTCTAATAAGGCCATTACCAAACAAAGATTCTTTGATGATCTTACTCTTCTTCACTGGTTTTGGTGCATCAGATTAGAGATTTAGAGGAGTAGTGATGGTTTTGTCTGGTAATGGAAACTTCATTGAGCTTCTTTCTTCTAGATTCCATATTAGATTTAATCAGTTTTCTTTTATTTTATTTTTTTTCCTCTTCATATTTCCCAAGTTATTTTAAAAGAAAAAAAAAAGAACAATAAAGCATTTGTAGCTTTTTCTGGTTTTTCTTTTCCAAACAGTTCCTGTTAATCATTTTAATTAGTGGGATTTAGTGTTTGAAAATAAGGAATAATGGTGAGATCACCTATTTTGAGTGAATTTAAAGCACTTCAAATGAGTTTATTTCCATATGGGTTCTTAAGCCTCTGAAGGTAGATTTAGCCTTTAATTAGTATATATTACTTTCTAGCAGTTTTGGGGGCTTAGGACATTTTTGCTTCTATCTGTGCTACTGTGTGTTTGGAAATATGAGTTGGGGTATTGCATTTGCAGGGGAATTCCAAATTGGAGACAACATTAGGCCATTAAATCCTGAAACTGTGGCAAGTGTTGTTCGTTATGGGTTGTTAAGATCTCCATTAACTCATGAAGCTACAGGTCATTCCATTATTTACAACCAGCTCTATCCTTTTGAAGGCCTCCAGAACTATACTTCAGGAATTATACACCATGTTCGTCTCACAGGTATTTCATTTAACAAGTGTTGAGCTTTTTTTCTTTTTACTTTTGTTTTCTTCCTTGATTTTATACCTGATTACAGATCCTTTATTGAGATATCCTCACCACAAGTGTCTTAAAGAGCTGAAGTCAAGCAATGAGATTATTTTTTCTAACTGTAAGAATGCAAAAGTCACAAAAACCTTTTAGCAAGACCCATCTGATGGTGTTAATGTGCCTTTGGACTCTAATGATATTTAAAGAATACAATGTAAGCAGGATTCCTAAGCACCTTCCACCTGGACTGAACTATATATCAAGCCACAGTAGATCTAGCTCTTTCAATGCATTAAAACCATTGCTGAATCAAAATTTTCGGATCCTGGAGTCCCCCCAAAGACATTCTTATATTAAATAACTTGATCAAGAGAAAACTCCTCCATCCAATCAATTCTCAAGTTCCAGAAGTTACCAGAAAATAATTAGATTTTTCTCTGGTTCTCTCCTTAGTTGAATTTTAATATTTGTTTATCTGCGTTTTCAAATGAATGCTCGCCTGTAAACATTTTAATTTCTAAGAGTTCTCTTCATAAAACACCCTATTTGGAAATCAAAATAATAAAAAATCAGGACTTTCTGTCATTGCTTTAGTTTAAATTGCATTATTGAGCTGCTATGGTTATGCTTCTTCTGATTAATATCTTTTGTAGGGCTGAAACCTCAACCGTTATATTATTATCAGTGTAGAGATCCTTCCATTCCAGCCATGAGTGACATCCAATTCATATTTCTTTATCCATGGTTTCAAATGAATGATCATTTACAAACAATTTAATATCTGAGATTTTCTCATCATGAAATACTCAGTCTAGGTTTCTGTTGCTTTTCCTGTTAAAAAGGAACAAAACCAAATTGAGAATGATTTTAATCAAACTCAGGATTTTCTCTCATTGCTTTTGTTTCATAGATAAAAATGCATTATTGAGTTTTTATGGTTATACATCTCCTCAGTTATTTCTTTTCTAGGGTTGAAACCTGGAACATTATATTACTATCAGTGTGGAGATCCTTCCATTGCAGCCATGAGTGAGATCCAATTTTTCAAGACCATGCCAATCTCCAATCCACAGAGCTATCCGGAAAGAATAGCAATTGTTGGAGATCTGGGTCTTACGTACAATACCACTTCCACAATCGATCACTTGATAAGCAACCGACCTGATCTTATTCTATTGGTTGGTGATGTTACTTATGCTAACCTTTACCTCACAAATGGTACTGGATCAGACTGTTACTCTTGCTCATTTGCAGAAACTCCCATACATGAGACGTATCAGCCCCGTTGGGATTTATGGGGAAGGTAAAAGATACCCTTCATTGATCAAATTCATCTCTTGTAACATGTGCGAGAACATGAATTTTGGTTTGGGAGTTTTTCCTTCTAGAACTATATTTCTGGACTAGTTTGTTGTCATGGAATGTTCTCATCCAGGTTTATGCAGCCTTTGGTCTCTAAAGTTCCCATTATGGTTGTGGAGGGAAACCATGAAATAGAATTGCAGGCTGCAAACCAGACATTTGTGGCTTACAGCTCCAGATTTGCATTCCCATCTGAAGAAAGTGGATCTTTCTCCACATTCTACTACTCCTTCAATGCAGGGGGAATACATTTTATCATGCTTGGTGCCTACATTGCCTATAATAAGTCAGGTACACCTGTGGATTCAACTCTTTTACAAGGATTAAGCATCATGGTGACTTGATAGTTTGCTTGAAATTCAAAGTACTTTGATTCTATAATAAGTTCATGAACTACACTTTGCTTTCCCATATTGATATGTTTGTTTAGTTTTTTACAGCTGATCAATACAAGTGGCTGGAGACAGACTTGGCTAATGTTGACAGATCAGCAACACCATGGTTGGTTGCTACATGGCACCCACCTTGGTACAGCACCTACAAAGCCCACTACAGAGAAGTAGAGTGCATGAGAATGGAGATGGAAGAGTTACTATACTCTTATGGTGTTGACATGGTCTTCAATGGACATGTAAGTGAACATTCATTATTGAAGATGACACAACATCTGTTTGTTTCTGTGTTTGCCTATTTTCAATTTGCCAGTAATGAACTATCATCATCAAATAGTGAATATAAGAGTTGAGAGTACTATGCAACATCCTCCCAAGCATCCATGAGTCCACAACAAAGCTGTTGAAGGACCCTTAGTATAATTTCTAAAAGTTTCAGTCACTTAATTATAATTTCTAAGGCATGCCATATCTTATTCTGCTGAAGGACCCTTAGTATATTTCTGGTACCATGCAAAATGGTCTATGATGAGGAGGAGGTTGTATTACTAGGTAAGCAGTCAATAACTAAACTTCCCTTACACTAACAACTCCAGTTTCAATCATCCCGAACAGCACAGCAGTCTGCTACATTGATACATGTCCCTAGAAGCACAGAATTCTGCTGTTGTTATGCAATCTTCTTGTGATTTAACAGAGTTGAGCTTCACCATGGATGTAGTGGGAAGTGTACTTTGGTTGAGTTTGTATTAATCATCTGTTTTTTTTTCCCCTTCAAAATCAATCTTTCCAAAATGGTACTTTAATGGAAGTTATCAAAGTCCTGTTATAAGCTTCAAATACAATTCACAAATTTTGTTGAGTGACCAGGAGCCTGCATTCAATTTATCTTTGATGGAGAGTCAACTTGCTCAATCTTTCTGTCGTTTTGAGGTCCCGTTTGGTATAAGTATGTCACATGCATTGTTTTTCTGTTTGTGGAACTGAAAAAGGGGATGGGAAATGGAAAACAAGTGCCTTACTATATAATATTTCCCTGCAATAATCCAATATCATGTATGATTATTTGTGTCTCACCTAAGATTTAAGTGTTATTCTTTTGTTCGTTTTGGTAATCATCACTAGGTTCATGCCTATGAGAGGTCAAACCGAGTTTATAACTACTCATTGGATCCCTGTGGTCTAATATATATCACTGTTGGGGATGGGGGTAATCGTGGCAAAAGGGCGATTGATCATGCTGATGAACCTGGTAAATGTCCGGAACCATCGACCACGCCAGACAACTATATGGGTGGATTCTGTGCCTTCAACTTCACCTCAGGCCCAGCAGCAGGTAAGTTCTGTTGGGACAGACAGCCTGATTACAGTGCATACAGGGATAGTAGCTTTGGTCATGGGATCCTAGAGGTACTCTCTCTCTCTCTCTCTCTCTCTCTCTCTCTCTCTCTCTGCCCTTGCAACAACAGCCGTGACACACGAAATCAGTTCTTATAACCTGAGACGCGCATATAGTTGTTCAAGGACACTGATACATATTCATAATTACTACTTGCATGATATCTAGAGAAATCATATGATTGTGGTCAGAATAAAAATGCGCATGGTTTTCTGACCATATCCTCCAGTTGTCCATCCACTAAATTATTCAACCCATAAGACCTCTAGAATGGTCCTTAGCACCAAGTATTTCATTCATTGAAACCTAATATGTGCGCTCACACATGTCTGTCTGGGTCTAGATGGATAGATCAGTATAGAAATAGGCTACCTAGCATCATGACTATCAGCTTCTTTACTGCAACAAAATTTCCTGCCTCCCTCTTAAGAGTCAACCCAGGTGGCATTCAGAATGTGGAGATATTGGCTGACTGTAGTCTTGGTGTAGCATACTCTGCCAGATACTGTATAAATATATATTCATCTCCCCACATGGTAAACTATTATCATGAAGTAATTATCCCTCAGGTGTATAAAATGATGAAAATATTCTCATTCTAAAATTACCTTCGGCATTCCTCTTACCATTACTTGGTTTACAATGCGTATAAACTCGTTTCCATTGTAAGATACTGAATGTTGAAGGGTGTTTTGTGTATTTTTATTTTCATCCTGTTGCTATGGTCAGAGGGATTCCAGATCAGGACTATTAGTCATCAAAATGCCACCTGGTTTAATATGCAACAGCATATAGAAACTAATAAGAATAGTAACTGAAGGTTTATATTTGAATTGCAGGTGAAAAATGGGACTCATGCTCTCTGGACATGGTATCGGAATCAGGACTCATACAACAGTCCTGGGGATCAGATTTACATAGTGAGGCAACCTGATAGATGCCCAATCAAGCATAAGGTTGTTAAAACTTTGGAAAGCAGATAGATGAAGAACATCATTGTTTCAGCATTACCTTTTGCATGGTAGAGATGGCACAATTAGCTTATTGAGAAAGCCTAGCCCTGAACCTTAAGAAGAATCCATTTTCTATATTCACATTTCTTTCTTTAGAACTTTATTATTTGCTTTGAATTTGATCAGTTATAAACTTGAATTGTTCCATTATCTTAAGGTTCCTCTGTAACAACAATTGACGAGTGAGAAATAGTTGATGAACAAATACAAGAGAAGGGAAGATCATGTGGCAGTCTCTGGAGAATAAGGTGTGATTTTTTTTTCAGCATTTTCTTTCCCCTGAATTTAAGCAGTTTCTTACATCACTTGCTCATCTAGATTTAATAGACACTGCATCAAGATGGTTCTCAATTGTGGTTTGAAAGATGGTGAAGATTTCATCACCATCAACACTGCCCATTTATGAGCTCAAATCTATGAAGCGATAAGAGAAACTCTCAAAAGGCCTATATTTTCTCTTTTCTTTTCATTTTCCTCCTCGCCTTTCATATGTACGTGTTTTTAAGCTTGCATCTTATACTTCAATTACATTCTGTTTTACCTCTTTTGTTTTCAATGCTAAATTTAAATGTAATTTGGCCTAGATAAGAATTGGTGTGGGTACATTCAATATAGTTTTTCCTTTTATATCCTTCCATTTTCCTTATGTCCACCCCATTTTCATGCAATCTCCAAATCTGTTAGTAACAAGTACTTTTTATATACTTTTTTGTAAACAAGTTTTGGAAGTAAGAACAATGCTGGTTTTCTGTAAAAATTGCATCATAAATCATCACATAGAGATGGAAAAAGGTGGATTTGATTACTCAACTTTTCCTTCGTTCTTCAATGCTCCTTTCCCCTTCTTCAGAGTGAGTCTTCCTGGCTGCCTAAATTGGTGGCTCAAGATCAGACCCAAACCATCAGAAGATATCTAGAATTTCCAAGATGAACCCATTGCAGAGAGGGCAGTTTCCTCTGCCAACCCAAAGCTCCCTTGAACATTGCCTGCAAAACGTATGTCCACAAGGTATAAAAGCTGCACCTTTATGCCTCACCATACACACACAACAACTATACTCCCCTCCCTCCTCCCCCTCCTCCTCCTGTTTCCGTTCCCTTTCTCCTCGTACTTTGGTAATTGCAGAACCCACATCCCCTGCCTGCCTCTCCGTCTCTAACAACGCCATCAACGACGTCTTCACCGGTGCTACCACTCCCTCCACTTCCACATTACTCGAATCGGAGCCACTTTCTTGGCCTTCCCGTACCAAAACTTTAACTTTATTGACAATGCTGCTTGTGGATGATGAGGATGTGATCACCGGAGCTTGGACTGAATCATCGCTGGTGCAAGGACGCGAGACACGGAACTGAAAACCATCGAGGGAGACATTGGAGGTGGGAAAGGAGGTAGAAGAGGAGGACAAAGCAGCTCCGGCTCGGTGTAGACGAAGCTGGTCCTTGAAGGATCTCCAATTCTTTCTGTTGCTACTGTTACCGACTGTCCCTTTTTGTGCAGAGCCTGACTCTTCGTCTCTGATGATGTCGAGGAGGGTTCGACTGACTTGGAGTGATGCTGGTTCGCTTTCACACCCAAGAACTGCGCCTAGGGTTAGACCCGTCAAAGCATCTCTCTGATTGTTATCGTGTTTGGATTTCAGAACATCTCGAAGGTTAGACTTGTAGAGAACCGAGATCTGGTTGGAAAGATTTGTTCTCCCACGATTACCGTGGGCAACACCTTCCATGAACGAGATTTAATCGAAAGAACAAGAGAATGAAGAACAGAAGCGAAATCAAAAGCAGGCACGCCCAAAAATCAAAGGATCCCCAAATCCCAGAACCTCCGTTTCAATATCTACAAGCTCCAGATCTACAAAAGCTAAGACCTGAAGTCCTGAACCAATCCAAAGTACCTCGAGAACAACAAAATTTCCCGGCGACTCTTAAATCAGAAAAGATAATTGAAAAAAAAAAAAAAAGCTTAGAATGAAAGGAGAAGAATCAGACACAGAAAGAGATTCACAGGAAAGTGATGAAAAGATCAACTCACTCGTGTATCAAACGGAAGTGAGAGGATCTTACCACCTCTCTCCCTTTGATCTCCACAAACAATCTCCTTTCTATCTTAAATCTCTGTAGGCAGTTCTCATTTAATCGCCCACGAGAACCTGAGATGGATCTTTGTTTTGGTTAAAGGAGAGGATGAGAGAGAACGGCGGAGAGAATTTTGGCGGGAAGATCGTTCACACGTTTTCTGTCTGCAACGGACAATACAATCCAGCGAAACTACAGGCCACCGTGGCTCTCTGCTTCTTTGTTGGCAGAGATTTGGAGCTTTTTGTCTTGGATCGAGCCCAAATTACACCGTGCGTGGGAATGATATCGTTTCTAATAGCCGTGAGATGCTGTCATGTGAAGCATCTCATAGTCATATTTTTTTCATTTATGTAAATGTATCAAATGGGTCCCAATTGAATAAACACTAACGGTGAGATGCTTCACTTAGTAGCATCTCACGGTCAAATTAGTCTGCCAGTAAAGCATTGAAACCCCAATGCCAATGGTAACCAATGTATCAGAAAGGGCTGTAAACGAGTTGGATTGAATCCGATTAAATATCGGACGGATACTTTATATGTGTTACTGAATCTGAATCTGAATCCGAATATAATTATAAAATCCTTGTTTGAATCCTATTTCCAATTAAATGTTTGAATTTGAAAATTCAATTAAATAAACTTTTGTTTACTCTAATTATATTGAATAATACTTCATATATTAAAAAGTCTATATCTTAGGTTCACATTTAAGATGATATATATATTATTTTTAAAAAATAACATTAAAATTATTAAGCATCCTTAGAAATCTGAAAAATTTACAAACATATATATAATTTAATTGAACTCGGATCTTATTTGGGCAGATATGGCCTGATTGGAATCCAATTATAAATGGATCTGATTTTTAGGTCCGATTCCGACCCAATGGATATATAATTGGCAAAAAATCCAATTAAATCAAATTATATAAGAAAAATTGAGCAGGAAAAGGGTCATTATCAGACCCATTGAGAGTCCTAGTATATATATCTCCCACTTGATCAACAAACGGTAAGACTTTTTGGGCCGAAGCCATTCTTCTCAGATCTTCTATCCTCTCTTGTACCAGTCTCCAATAAGATTGATACACGTGCCCCTTGAATTGATTAAGGAATTTAAAATGCAAAGGAAAGCTTGCTCATTCAGAGGTATATGTATCAATCTCATTGGAGACTGATGGGAAGATCTAAGAGGAATTTCTCGCTTTTCTCAGAAGTCCTGCATGGTTGTTGGCATGCTTCCTAGGAGCCTATTCTCATCATATATATGGTATAGATAGATTCATGTTCAGTTTGGTTTGATTCAGTTCAATTTAGTACGGCATATGTTTCAGTTCGATTTAATCAAAACATCAATACAACCGAACTTGTATATCTATATATTTGTTTAAACCAAAATTAATATAGTTTACAGATTTTAGAACCAAAACCGAGAAGTAGGCTTTGAAACCCAACCCAGTCGATTTTGGTTTTAGTCGAACTGAATTCCACATCTGCACAAAGGGAAAAGGCCATGTGTCGAGAAGCATGCCGCCTCGAGGTGCGCGCAATGGCCCAAACGCCCCGAGTTTGAAAAAGAAAAAAAATGGGTGATAATGTGCTTCTTATTTTATTGCACAATGAAAGCCACAAACAAGGGCATAGCTTAGTTCCTCGTTCACATTTTGAAAATTCAGAATTATAGGCCCCGTTCTCTATGGGTTTAGTTCAATCAAATTTCAGAAATAACAAAGTAAAAATTCAAACAAATAAACACTGAATTTTTTTACGAGGAAAACCTAGAATTTCCATTTAGGAAAACCTCGGGTCTGATTGAGGAGACCAACCTGAGAAATCAATCCACTATGTAAACAATTGAATACAAGAATTCAGGTTTAACAAAACCTCTGTCGTCACAGAGCTTTCACTCTTCCTTGAATCCTCAATGTTTCAACAAAGCTTCTTGATCTCTCCACCAATCTTGAATTCCTCCAAGACTCCACGTTCAACTTGGAATCCACCAAGTCCACAAACGCCCAAGCTTTGGAATCCACCAAAGTCTTCAATCTCTTTGGAATCCACAAAAGAGATCTCCACGTCTAAACTTCTCTTTGGAATCTACCAAAGTCTTTAAATATGTTCTCCTTCACTTGAATATCAAGAAAAATTCAGCAATCCTTTCTCTTGTCTCTTTTACCATTAGAAACCTTCAAGTTGGACAGAGGAAGAGAACAAACAAAACCCCCAAACAGAAGAACTCTACAGAACTTCTCAAAAACTCTCATGTTCTCTCTTGAATCTCTCTTTCTTAATTCAACAACTTCTGGAAGAATCCCAGCGAAGAGATACCAAACTAGCTAATTGAAAATTGTTTTACAAAACAAAGTAATCAACTGATATAACTGAAATTAAAGTTAGTTTTAACCAACTCAGGTACAGAGTCTTTTTACTTCCTGTCTTTTCTCTGCACATTTCTCACAAGAGTTCATTAGTTTTTTTAACTTGATTTTGTCATTCAATTGTCACAAGGTTGAATCAATTCTTCAACACATTTTCTTCTTAATGAATTCTTTTGAGATGGTATTTTGCCACTTTGTTCCAATTCTACTAAAGGATTAGAAAAAAGTTAAATGTTTCACTTTTGAATAAATAATTTTCTCATTTTTATGGCAAATAATGTGAAATTTGGCCCTAAAAGTTATATGATTCTATATTTGTGACAAAAAAAATGTTAGGCTGAATTTCACTCCTAACTACCTTCCAAGACTTGAGAAATTGCAGGATTCGCACATGTCATGAGCAATTTGGATACTAGAAAGTGGGAAAGCCTGTGGCCTGTGGGACCCAACATATGAGAAAAATACGACATGATAAACCTCTTTTTGATCATGCCGTTGAAGTCAGGTAAACAAAAGAAACCGCACCATGAGTGTCCTTTCTTGTTACTCCACCCATATATTTGACTTGTTAGCTTTAATAGGTCTTATTAATGGAAAAACTGTACAAAGACCCTTTATTTAGAATTTTGGCCGAGGCTAATATCTAGTGTTACTTTTTGGGTTTCCTCTTTGGTTATTTTAAATTAACGATTCCTATCCTTCCATCCATTCTCCGATTCATAATCATACTTCTACCAAACGAACCCATTGATAAGGCCTTTCGAAGGAACGATATCAACAACTATGTTTACCTGAATTGATCCTTGCTATGGCTGTGAGATGCAATCATATACTCATATAGTGCTGTAGCAAGGAACAATTCCGATAAACATAGCAAAAGATCTTCAAGCCCTTTGAAGCTTCTAATTTGAGTGAGTGATCTATTGTGAAGAATCATTTCAATGGTTCAAAGAAAAGTAAAGTGCATCAATGATTCAGAGAACCTAGGAGATTTGGTCCATCCATTTCCATTGACAGCACATAAAAACGAAGAAATATCTTAGGCTGCGTTTAGGATTTAGTCTTCCCTGCCATTGAACGGTAAGTGTCTTTCAAGTGGGCCCATGTAAAACATTTTGGAAAAGTGAAAGACACTGCCGTGGCATATTTCTCGTGGAAGCATCTACCTCAAAATCATGGAGCAACTCAATCCAGATTCCAGACTATTTGATTCCCCTTCCTACTATGCTTGCTGCTTGCCACCAAAAAAGTGTCCATTGGCGTAAGTCTCAAGAGACAGCCTCCCTTTCTCTCTCTCTCTTTCCCCGACGACCATGTCGAGCTCCGGCGCCGGTCCACACATCCTGGTTTTTCCGTTCCCTGCGCAGGGGCACATGTTACCACTTCTGGATCTCACTCACCAGCTCGCCCTCCGTGGCCTCACCATCACCATCTTAGTCACCCCCAAAAACCTCCCAATTCTCCATCCTCTCTTCTCCACCAACCCTTCCATTCAACCCCTCGTCTTCCCCTTCCCTCCTCACCCTTCTCTCCCTCAAGACGTCGAGAACGTCAAGGACGTCGGAAACCATGGCAACTGCGCCATCATAAACTCCCTCGGCAAGCTTCACGAGTCCATCGTTCACTGGTTCGCCTCCCACCCTTCTCCTCCCGTATCCATCCTCTCCGACTTCTTCCTCGGCTGGACCCACCGACTCGCCGCCGAGCTCGGCGTCCCCCGGATCGTCTTCTACTCATCCGGCGCCTTTTCGGTCTCAATAATTTCTCACGTGTTACATAACATGCGTGATCTCCGCGGCTTACCGGAGGTTTCCTTTCGTCATCTCCCCCACGAACCAACCTTCCCTTACCACCACCTTCCGTCTCTATTCCGACTGTACAGGGAATCGGATCCCGATTGGGAGTTCGTCAAGGATGGCGTTCTAGCAAATAACTCCAGTTGGGGTGGCGTTTTCAATACGTTCGAAGCGTTGGAGGGGGACTACCTGGATCACGTGCGGAAGGACTTCGATCACGTGCATGTATGGGCAGTGGGCCCCCTATTTAGTGAGAAGAATAATGGTGTGGGACCCACGGAGCGCGGGGGTGCGGTGTCGGTCCAGGCTAGTGATGTGCTGACGTGGCTTGACGGGTGTTCGGATGGGTCCGTGGTTTACGTGTGTTTCGGGAGCCAGTTTGTGATGACAAAGGAACAAGTCGAGGCACTGGGTGCGGGTCTTGAGAAAAGTGGGACCCGATTCATCTGGGTTGTTCGGGCTGATAAATCGGGTCAGGATCATGTGCCCGACTGGTTCGATGGCCGGGTTGCCGGGAGGGGTATGGTGATCAGGGGGTGGGCCCCGCAGGTTGCGATACTGAGTCATCGGGCCATCGGCGGGTTCTTGACTCATTGTGGGTGGAACTCGGTGCTGGAGGGGATAGCGATGGGCGGATTGATGTTGCTTGCGTGGCCCGTTGATGCCGATCAATTCGCAAATGCGAAGCTATTGGTGGAGGAGATGGGCGTGGCAGTTCAGGTTTGTGAGGGTGCTAGTGCCGTTCCGGACCCGGATGAGTTGGCTCGTACAATTGCTGGCTCGCTTGGTGGGACCCGACCCGAAAAATTAAGGGCCAAGGAACTTCATGATAAGGCTTTGGATTCTTTGAAGGAAGGTGGGACGTCTAGAAGGGACTTGGATGATTTGGTGAAGGAACTATTTGCACTTAACGAAAAGAAAAGAGAGGATCAAGGAAATAACGATCAGAACATAATAGGGTCAAATAGCCATTAGAGACATGTTGTATGCATGTGGATTTGGACTTTTTTACGCTTTAGTTCATGTTAACCTGGTTTAATCCATTTATGTTAAATAAAAAAAAACACCCCATTTATGCGAAGTCTTTTTATCAAAGCATTTGTATCATTTGGATTCCCATAAAAAAAAATTGTATCATTTGGAGAGTTTTCTTTTCTTTTCTTTTCTTTTTCTTTTTCTTTTTTTCATCATCGGGTTTAGTGTAAGCTAGAGGATATGAGGGTGCCACCTAGACTATTGGTAAGGTCTTGTCCTTGTCGAGTGGCGGAACCAGGACTCCAAATTTGAGGGGACAAAAAAAAATTTCAATTAACACTTCCCATGAAATATAAAAATTTCAATAAGTTGGGGGACAAACCAGAAATTTTAGAGGGGGTTCTCATGAAATATAGAAATTTCAATGAGTTGGGGGGCAACCAGAAATTTTAGAAGGGGCAAAACATAAATTTTAATTAAAACATATAAAATATATATTTTTTAATTACCCCCCTAGCCATAAGGTGGTTCCGCCACTGTGCGTGTCTAAGCCAAGACCCGGATTCCACATCCGCCTTTATCAAAGGGAAGTACCGCTTGATAGCCCCACCTCCAATTGAGACATAAGTCGTTATTCGAGCTGCTGCGCTGCTTGCAACCTATGGTCCCTTTGTTGCTGCGCTTCCCAATGAAAGTAATTGGATTGTGCGTGTGTTGTTACCGGCTATGTGTTGGGCAGGCAAGTGCCTCTATATGCATATGGGATCCTATAGAGGCTCTATCTACAGTCTGCAATAGAGCCTCTACTCGATCTCGCTACCTATCCATTGTTTTTGAAGCCAGCCCGTTTGAGCAACTAACGGAAACGGCAAGTTACACCTAACGGAAATTACCATCTCTCTCCTCGAAAAACGAACGGTTCGTTTTCAAAAAAGTTTGGTTTTCAAAAATGGCCCGACAGTCGGGGGAGAAAACTTTTTCAAACGAAACCACTAAAAACTCAAAAACTCTCTTGCTCTTCTTCTCCTCGAATGAGCACATCATCTTCAACAAGGGTATTTCTCCTCTGCAAGCCACTTCAACAAGGGCAAAAAGATCTCTTCTGCAAGCCGCTTCAACAACAAATTTTTTTCAAAATCTCTCCTCTGCAAGCCGGTAGTGAAAAGGTATTTTTCATTTTACAAAAGCTCTCATCTGTGTTTCCTGTGTTACAAAAGCTCTCATCTGTGTATTCTTTTTCAGCAGTGGTCCTAATTCGACTCACCAAGTTATGCGATTCTCCGAGACGAGCCTAAGTTCTTGATTTTAGCGATGGGTGTTAACGAATGCGCTGGCATTTCAAGTTTTCTGTTAACGAACTCAGCCTGGCATTCCATTGAATCAAGAACTCAACCTAAGTTCTTGATTTTAGCGATGGGTGTTAACGGAATGCCTCTTCAAACCCAGCTATGGGTGTTAACGAATGGGATAACGAACCCATTCGTTATCAAATGGGACTTTGGTTGTCACGAACCCATTCGTTATCAAATGGGATAACGAATTTGGGTTTAGGTTTTTGCATCCTTTTTTATTCGTTGTCCCTTGTATATAATTTGATTATGTGTTATCAAATGGGATAACGAATTTGGGTTTAGGTTTGTGACTCAAGAAAAATCGTTAAACAATGGAAAATTTTCTTAATTCTTGTTGAGAGGTGATATAAAATCACTTTTTTTTATGTCTTTTTTCTTCTCTTGGGACTTGTTACTTTATATGAGGGTATTCATGTAAATGGTAGCAATAAAGTTTATATACCATTAGTGTGGTACATAAGAGGGGCTCTCTCATGTGGGTTATAAGACATTAGATGGGGTTCTATTAAGAGAGAGAGTGAGAAGAAGAGGAAAAAGAGAGAGAAGAGACTAGGGTTTTTTTCTCTATAAGGGTTTTCACCATTTCATCTTCCGCAAGGTTTGTTCCACGTTATTTGCGGGTTCTTTCATAATTGTTTGGGGTTACAAACATATTGTGGAAGGTTGCAAATTGTGGGATTGGGTGAATGGTTTATGTGTAAGCTTGTAAAGAGGTAAGTCTTCTAAATCCTCTCTTGTTGTAATCTTTTGCATTGATAGTGGAGTTCCATCTTGCCGGATTACCCGTGGACGTAGGCCTTAGTGCCGAACCACGTTAAATCTCGTCTCTTGTTTGTGGTTATACTTCTATTTCATTTTCTTACACACTTAGTAGCTAGTTTACACTTTGTTTATGTGTTTGGTGTATTACCATTACTTTGTTGGTTTGTTTGAACTTCAAAGTATTAGGTAAATCATTTACAAGTGGTGGGACTTCACCACAACAATTCTTCTGAATCAAATGGTGAAATGGTTAGTGGCAATTGGAGTTGGGAGATGATAGAATTTGGGTTTTGGTTCCTAACTGAATTCTTGAAATTTTTTGTTGAGAATTTTGGATTTCTCTTTCCGGTTTTATTTACTTTTGTTTTCTCTTTCCGGATTCCTCTTTCTTTGGAGAAGTGCTAAAGTATATTATTGTTTTTCTTTCTCCTTACGGATTCCTCTTTCTTTGGAGAAGGTTTGCCAATTTGTTTAGGTCAGTTTTAGCTCCAATTAAGTCTTCTAAGATTTTGATAGAGCTGAGAGAGGATCCTCGATTAGCGTTGAAGTTCTTCAAATGGGCTGAAAGGCAAGAGGGCTTTCGCCACACGACAAAGTCGTACTGTATACTTTTTTTTTTTTTGAAACTTGGGGTATCCGGGCAAGCTTGCGCGCACCACGACTAATCCCCAAGGGCTTGTGCAATCCCCCCGTCCCACACAAACCGGGTAATTACCAGGCCAAAGGCCCTGGGGGTAACCCCAAAGAATTGATAGCACCTGAGAAGTTTTAAACCTGAGACTTTGGAGGGAGCATACCCCCAGGCCCCAAGCCTTGACCACTAGACCAAGCCTTGTTCATATTTTATTTAAGGATAAGATGTATTTTGATGCTCAAGATATTCTAAAAAGTTATGATTTCAACTAGACAGGTTCTGCCTGGTTCAGATGTTTTCGACATTTTGTGGTCAACTAAGGGTATCTGCAATTCCGGTTATGGAGTCTTCAATGCTTTTGTTTTTCTTTATAATTGTGCTTTTGTCTCTTGTGACTTATGTTCTATGTTTGCGGATAAGTGAAACTATTTTTTTTTTTCCGTTAATCTTCTCTCGTGTTCCAGTTCATCAGATATGAAGGATATCTGAATTTCATTTTCATTAATTCCTTAAATCACTTCATCTTTTATCTTTGTGCAGTTTTTTAAGAATTCAACCAAGTCTTTTGGGTTGTTTGCAATTAATAATGTAATAATCAACCATAGTATACTGGATGAGGCTATGATGAACTCTAATTTTATTTATTTTTTCCTATGCATACTTCCCTGTTGGTTTTATCAGGCTGCCATATCTTT
This sequence comes from Buxus sempervirens, assembly GCA_947561395.2. Lineage (NCBI taxonomy): Eukaryota > Viridiplantae > Streptophyta > Magnoliopsida > Buxales > Buxaceae > Buxus > Buxus sempervirens. The sequence continues at coordinate 20,428,616 of OX387195.1, forward strand.
GGTGAATGATGATGTAATTTAGCATAGCTTAATAATATTAATTTTTTTTGTTTGGTAGTACCCTAGTTTCTGTCAATGTGTTAGAATTATTGTCAGAAAGTGCAGATGGTTAAACTTTAGTTGCTTGGTTTTTATTATTACATGACATGATTACTAGTTATTATTCTAAAGAAAAAGAAATAAATATGGCTAAGTGGAGACTTTAGCTTTGTTGTTTGATTGGAAGCATAGCTCTATAATTTCTTTTTTCCATCTAAATCCACATCAAAGCTGTTTTACTTGCAAGAAATTTACATACGAGATATGTATGCTCTCCAAATGTGAGGTTGTGCACATTTTGATTAGGATTATTGTTTAAAATGTAAAATTCAATTTCTAGTTGTAGTAGAAGAAAGATTAGGACAAAAAGAATTGATAGAAGTAAACATCTTGCTTTTCGACCCAAAACCGAACTAAGGTTTTTGTAATTGAAGCATTGGTAACTTTGTTTACCTGTTTATGCCTCTCTTCTGATTTACTCTGTATGGGTGCGTGTGTATATAAGCAGATGTTCGTGTATGTGTGTTATCTATATGGTAAAAGTTTAATTGCCCACCATGAAGTTCAGGAACTAGTAAAACCTTTTTCCTTTTTTCCCATTTTTTGTAGCTGCGCTTCCCGAAATGACATGCTGGAAGCCTGTGCTGTGCGGAATCTTGAAGTTCTCCAGAAAGAGTTTCCTCTCTGATTTTACGTGTCTTTGGGGCAGTCAGCAGTAGGTAGGAGTCGTAGGACGTGAATTTGTGGAGCTCCTGTTTGGAGCCGCATGTTCTGTAAGAGGAACGCACATCAAAGGTAGCTATAATAAGACAGAGAAATTGACTTTGAGGCCCGAAGAGGGTAAACCGATCTTAGGAGGCAGAGTATGATTGAGAAGACAATTCATCTATGTTATTCACTATCTGTGAGGGGTGTATATCCTTTCGTAATGGGAATGGTGTCCACGACTCATGGCGATCATTACAGAATAAATCTATGAGACATGTTGTATGCATGTGGATTTGGACTTTTTTTACGCTTTAGTTCATGTTAACCTGGTTTAATCCATTTATGTTAAAAGAAAAAAAAAACACCCCATTTATGTGAAGTCTTTTTATCAAAGCATTTTTATCATTTGGAGAGTTTTCTTTTCTTTTTCTTTGTTTTTTTTCATCATCGGGCTTAGTATAAGCTAGAGGATGTGAGGGTGCCACCTAGGCTATTGGTAAGGTCTTTGTGCTTGTCTAATGGCGGAACCAGGACTCTAAATTTGAGGGGGCAAAAAAAATTTTCAATCAACACTTCTCATGAAATATAGAAATTTCAATGAATTGGGGGGGACAAAATATAAATTTTAATTAAAACATATAAAATATATATTTTTTTTAATTAAAAAATAAAAGCTAGAGCCATAATGTGGTTCCGCCACTGTGCTTGTCTAGGCTAAGACCCGGATTCCACATCCACCGCTATCACAGGGAAGTACCGCTCAATAGCTGTTGCCATCATTTCCGACTCGGCTCGAGGACGTGTGAGTGTGCGAGCATGCCAGCATCTGTGCCGATGCAAAGAAAGAGTCAGAAACTTTTGACCCCGACGCCATTCGTACGCAAAACCAGACAATTTACAGTTCAGATACGACCCGACTAGGGCTGGCAACGGGTCGAATACGGTACGGATCTGTCATGATCCGAATCCGAACCGAAAATAAAAATCCGATATCCGAATTCAATCCGAAATCCGACGAATCTTTTATATGTGAATCCGAATTCAAAACCGAATTTATATAATGTATCCGAATTCGAAATTCGACCGAATAAATAACCGAAATCCGAATTCGATCCAAATTAGATCCGATTTGAACTTAAAATTCAAAAGTTAAGTTTAACTATTAAAGCAAATTTTAATTATCAAAACTAATGAGCCATATAAATATTAAAGCAAGATATGAATAAGGATAGTTCAACCATGGTTTATACAAAGTTTACCAATGATTTAATGAAAAGTATATGTTAATTTCGGTTCGGATATTTTTCGGATCGGATATGGACAGATTCGGATTCGGATCCGAATTCGGTCGGATCCGAAATCCGATATCCGTATTCGAACCACGGATCTATATTTTCGGATCGGATTCGGGATTTTCGGATCGGATTCGAGTCGGATTCGGATATATATCCGACCCATTGCCAGCCCTAGACCCGACCGCCTGTAGATTGGAAGACTTTTGATCCGGCGATTACTAAGATGATTGCGGTTTGTCCTCCAAGGTTTTTCCCCCCAACTTTATGACAATATTGACGACGGCCATGTTGATGGTGGCCATTTGATGTAGAATTTGTAGCAATTGAGGGTCGTGTGGGATGACGGCCGTTTCAAGGATGGATGGGCCGTGTGGGGTGACGACCATTTCAAGGATTGGTGGTAATGAGAATCAATAAAAAAGTAAAAAGAAGACCAATAAAATCTCAGTACCTACCGCCTATTTCCCTATAACTGTGATTGGTAACATAGAGAGAAGAGATCGAGGGCCGCTTTAAAGATTTCTGGTTCCGGGGTGCACATCGTGACTGCCCTTAGCCTTATTTGAAGGGGTAAGTGAGATCGTACCTAGCGATCGGAGTAAGGCGTATCTTAAGATCGTACCTAGCCATGATCGGAGTAGGGCATACCTTTTTAGCCTTGTCTAGGAGTAAGGGGGATCTCCATGTGTTGTTGCGACTAGAAGCAACAGGAAGATAGACTACTTCATGCTATGAGGATAGCATGAGAGTAGGGTGGTCTAAGAAGACCAAATAAGGGGTCTGAAGAGACCAAAATAGCTAGTGTAGTTGTGTGTTGATCAAGGGATCCCTTTCCCATGTCTACAGGTCCCTATTTATTATCCGTTTTGCTTGACCACAACATCTTCCAACGACCCACTATTAGGAAATTGAACCCCACCTTATATAACCACTCCACGTTTTTAGAAAGTGGGGGACCCCACTCTCCACGTCTTTAGAGAATTACCGGAGTATCTTTAACGAGCCGTAATCGGCGAAAAATAACATTTTCTTAAATAAAAGGTTACTCAAATACCTTCTATTAAAATAAAAGATACCGGAGTATCTTTAAAGAGACGAAATCGACCAAAAGGCATAATTCGTCAAAAGCATGACCAGCCGATTAAATCACCGGGGAAATGATCATGGGGTTGATCAAGCGTCCAGCAATTTTCCTCAAATCCAATAAAGTAGCACAAGCCATGATAACTCCTTTAATGGCTTTAATGGCAAGAAGAAGTAATCATTCATTATCGCTTGACCAGTTTTTCTGATTTAAAAATTGGTCATGTTTGTGACAAATTAGTTGAAAAGAGTGATTTGCTAATTCACTCCGGAATTGATTTGGGGCTCTTATTTTGTAACCACATGAGACTCCATTCTACCGCTGGGTTACGGAGGGTGTAAACAAGAGCCCCACCTCTAATTGAGACATAAGTCGTTATTCGAGCTGCTGCGCTGCCTGCAGGTTCCTTTGTTGCTGCGCTTCCCAATGAAAGTAATTGGATTTGTGCGTATGTTGTTACCGGCTATGTGTTGGGCAGGCAAGTGCCTCTATATGATGTGCCAAAAAAAAAAGACCGTGATGATGTGGCTTAGATAGGCATGTCAAATGGGTTAGGGGACAAACACAGCCCATAATTTATGGCGGTATTGTGTCGAGCATAATCTCACAAGCCACTGGCCCATTTAGGCATGGCACAACCAATCTGGCCATAGCCCGTTTGGCATGACGTTATGCGCTCAGCCGCCTCAACAAATTGGCACGTATGGCTCTATCGAATAATTGTGACAAAAAGTCAATTAGAAATTCATATAAATAACCCTGATCTTTCCCACTCTAGACTATACCGATCTTCTCTTCTCTGCTACATTTTAAAAAGCATTCAAGCTTGAACCCAACCCAACCCCAATATCAAAATTGTTGAATTTTCTTTTATTTTGATTAATGTTAGCTAGATAAATAATGAAATAACCAACAATTAGTATAATTTTCATAGTTCTTAAAGATAAGTGATGCTTTTAAACAAGATAACAAATTTCAATGGATTTTATAACTTTTCCATCATAGCAACTAGAAGGATGCACATGCAATACTACACGTGAGAACGATGTAGAAGGAACAGTTATAAAACTACTTAACTGTTGAATGAAGGGAATTGAGTTATTATGACAATTATACCCTTATTATTAATGAATCTAAACCATGTTAGGAAGGGTTTTTTTGGAAAGTTGCACATTGCATTTGGCACACTTCCCAAGAGACCCTCTCGCGTTAAATATAATATAGATATCTTATTTAATTTTTACAACAAAATTATGTTTCTTTTCTTGTTCTTCCAATTCCATGTCGACCATTACTTGAAAAATGCATTTAACTTTGTATAGTCTGAAGCCAACCCAAACTCAACAAATTGAGTTTTCAACTTTGTCCAATTTCATACTTATGAATGTAATATTCACATCCTTAACATCTTTAAAGGAGGATCGAAGACAATAGATAGCCCTCATGGTTGTGGTGCGAATCTATATATATGTGGGATAATGTTAAATTAGTAACCAAACACCCTCTATTGAGAAAGCCAAGAAAGATGCTACTACGTACCATATTTGGCTCTCCTCTCATGATTCATTGCCATATATATAACTTCTTTTCATAGAAAAAGGTTTTTAAAGAAAGAATGAAAATAAAAGAGTTCCCATATATACATTGAGATTTTGCCATATATATATATATATATATATATATATATATATATATATATATATATATATATATATATATATATATATATATATAATTATATATATAACTTCTTTTTATAGAAAAAAGTTTTTAGAGAAAGAATGAAAATAGAAGAGTTCCCATACGAGAAGGATTTTGTTTAATCTCTTTTGCAAGTAAAGAGTTTAATTCTCATGGCTCCTCCTCAACTATATTTAAGCTAGCTAGTACGACCTACCATCCTCATTCCTCAGCCTTGGCTTTAACGCGTGTGTTTGTTTTGTTCCGAACTCAGACGAGAGACACATGGCTCATTTCTCTTGGCAGCTCCGTCTTACTTTTCTGCTTTTTCTTCTCTTCACTTTCATCTTGGCTACTCAGGTCTCAACTGTGAGTTGTAGTTTGGTATCTCTCTCTCTCTCTCTCTCTCTCTCTCTCTCTCTCTCTCTCTCTCTCTCTCCCCCCCCCCCCCCCCCCCCCCCCCCCCTCCCCCCTTCATTTTGCATTTGTCTGGCTATTATGGGTGCAGTGGTTGAGTAATACTAAAGATTTGTTCATCAATTTCTATTGCAGGCTGATGTAGTTGATATTGGAACAGCAAATTATCAAACAGTAAGTTTATCTCTGCAAGCTTTTTTCTTCTTTTTGGTTTGCTTGGTAAAATTAAATCTAGTGTTTAGCAAAGACCTATAAATACATCAATTTGATTACCATGACATTTACAAGTTCAATCACAATATATATTGATGATTTTCAAATTAATATTAATTTATTTGTTTTTAATCATGTTTAGGATGGCCGCGAAGGATCGGTTAAAACGGAAGGTATAGCAATCATTTTCCCTTTTTGTTCTTGATAGAAGCCAAAGTAACGAAAATTAAAAAAAATTTGCAGTAATTTACAAACTAACAATGGTGTAATGGTGTGATATACCAGATTGCCCGAAAGAATGTGAGCGCCGTTGTTCGGCGACATCTCACCAGAAACCATGCTTGTTCTTCTGCAACATGTGCTGCAAAAAATGCCTTTGCGTCCCTTCTGGTACATTTGGGCACAAGGAGGAATGCCCATGCTATAACAACTGGAAGACTAAGGAAGGCAAGCCCAAGTGCCCTTGAAGTAGGAAGATCATATAGCAAATTTGTCTGGGGAAGAATTCTAAATTTCTTGAATTGTTGTTTAACTTTCTTGACTGGATTAATGAGCTATGCATAATTAATCAATAAAAGCCCAATGCAGAGAATTGAGTTTTCTTACCTTTTATGTTCCTCTCTTTGCTTTTGAAGTGGAGGTTGGTGTGAAGGGTTTCTTAGTTGTTTTTTTTTTTTTTTTACCCTCCATGCATTTCCCTAGCATAATTTTTTTTGGGGAATTATGCCCATTGTTCTTGGCTGATATGGGATACCAAGAATCATTTAGAAGATTATAAGTCATATATACTATTAATAAAGTCAATTGGGGGGAATATGCCCCAGAAGCCCTTCCCTTTTTTTTTTCCAAAGATTGCCCTCCACAGCCAAAAGAATCCTAAACTATAACCACTACTCTTTCCACTTTTCAAATTTAAATCCCACTCCTACTTCTATGCTACAGTTATTGAGTTTATGACGTGCAAAATGCATACCATCACTAGCATTTGAAGATTTAACAAGAAAGAGGTGGGAGACAAGGTGAGAGATAATAAGATATATTAGCTTAGGTATAATGATAGGAAAACTATCTGCCACACGAATAATGATATATCCAACCCAAGCTTTCTATTTGATAGAGATCCCTCTAAATTAGGGATGGCAATAGGGCGGGTTAAATGCGTAGTTGCCCCACCCTGTTGCGCACCCCCCCTTTGGGTCGTGGGTTGCACAGATGTGCCTTTTAGCTTGGGTCGACTCGCCTTTTCATATTAATTTTTTTTAATCTTTTTTTGTTTTAATGTCCTTAGCCGGTTCAATTTGATTTTGGAGTTGCCATTGCTCATGGATTTGAGGGTGAAGCAGTCGCTCAGGCCTATTTGGTCTAAACTAGAGTCCGGCTAAGTGATATAGTTATAATCCGGGGAAATCCATGAACGCCTTGAGTCATCCTGCATTGCAGGTTCCCATCTATGGATTTGATTGGATATTTAATGAGTTGACATTTTTTTTTTAGTTTTCATTTCTTTTTTTTTTCTTTTTTCTTTTTTCTTTTTTCTTTTTTCGTATTTTCCCCTCTTTATCTCCTCACATGTGTCAGGATTTCAAATGGGTTAGGAAATCACCATGCTATATCACATGAAAGAAAACTGAACAAAATGAGAAAATCTTAAAGTTGCACATGTCAAATATATCACAAAATTCCAAAACAAAGAAATCTAAATAAGAGAAGAAATTAAACCACTTTAAATGCGTTGCACATGCAATATATCGCAAATCATAAAAGTTCTAAAACAAGGAGACCGAAATAAGAAAAAGAAATTAAAATTAAGTGATAAAAAAAAAAAAAAAGAATAAAATGAAACCACCTTGCTTGCCACGCATTTTTTTATGGAAAATTAAAGTTTTAGTAGTACTTTATCAAACTATTTAATATTTAGTTGATAAAGTTTTGAGTTTTAACTTTTAGTACACCTTTATCAAAATAATTAATTTTTAGTGCAATTTCACTATTAATCCTTACATCACTTATCCAAATGACTTGTACAAATCACTTTATTGACTTGTACAAGTCACTTTATTGACTTGGACAAATCAATTTTTGACTTGTACAAGTCAATTTATTGCTTGTACAAGTCTCGGAAGTAAATTGTATAAGGGTATTTTTGGAAGAATTTATTTGTAACATTGAAATGACACTAAAAATTAATTATTTTGATAAAGGTATATTAAAAATCAAAACTCAAAACTTTGCCTGACTAAATCTTAAATAGTTTGATAAAGTATCTCTAAAAATTAAATTTCCCTTTTTTTATTCATTATAGGCAAGTTGTTGACTTGCACAAACAACGCATGGATACGACAAACGAAAATAAAAAAAGTCTCATTACAAAAAGAAAAAAAAAGAAAAATAACAAAAAGAATTTTTGAAGGATCTCGCTTTCTAATGAAAACAAAAAGAAAAAAAAGGAAAAATAACAAACAAACGAAAATAAAAGTCTCATTACACATAACAAACAAAAAATAATGTGGTATCCCAACTAATTGAAACTTCAACTGTCACAGATACGACAATGTAAAAAAAAAATAGAAAGGGGTGACTTCTACCAAAAAGGAAATGCAAAATAGACACATAAATGACAATTACTTACAGGTAGCTTATCAATATTCACAATTAGAAACATGAGGGAAGGGTACCCTATTTGAATTTCTTTGCTGTCACTATTTCTTTCTAACATTTCTTAGGTCCCCTGTTTGAATTTCTTATTCCAATTAGTTTACCTCATTTCACTTTCCTATCCTCGTTGCATATCTTCTTTAATAACAAATGGCTCCTTTGTGATTGAGAGAGATTACAAATTTGGCTTCAATGGTTGTAACATATGAGCTTCTCTCTGCTTTCCATATATGTAAATGGTTGAGGACACTAAGATCCGAATTTCAAACATTTAGTAAAGAAGGATAAGCCACAAACTTTGGATAGGAAGGCTGTACATCTGGACTAATGAGAGCCTAAAGATCACCCCATCTCACACAACCACGAAATTCAGAAAGTCCATTATCTACAAAATACCTCTTCTGCGGTTTCCTGCCCGTTAAATGGACTCATTGACAAAGAAATGCCGTTAAGTATCGAGGACCTCACATTTATGATCGTCCTTTGCTTTTTGAAGAAAAAAAATCTGCTAAAGCCTCGTGAATTTTTCTGTGGCATTGGCGCAGATGACGTCAATCTCGTAGATCTGTGTTTTGGACGCTTTAACCTCATTGGAGATCTTCTGAGCAGGTTTGCTTCGGCATCGGATGGACTCCATGGGGAATTATACATATCCGATGGGGACTCACTACCCACTCTCTGCATAGCAGCACTGTCCATCCTGATCTGATAAAGTTCTTGTAAGCCATGTAAACTTTTGGGGTTCAAGCAACTGGGATTCTGTTCTTCTTCGGTGTTACCTTCACCTGCTTGATGGCTCTTGTTGTAAGGAGAACCCTCAGGTTCCATTGGAGGATGTAAAGATTTTAACTGCCTACCAAGAAGAAATATGGTCTCTTGACACTGCTAACTTCTTAGTTGCAGCTACTATCTCTCTATCCTGCCATTACAAAAAACAAACCAATTGAATTTGGAGTTGTCGCACCCTGGGTAGATAAAACACTAATCAAGGCCATATTAACACAATTCATTATAACTTGTATAAACTACCAATTAAACCCACTTGTAAAACAAGTTTGATAACATTGTTAACAGTAGTGGCTTCATATTCTGTCAGGTTCTCAACATAAACACCTTTCTTCAGGTCTTCCCCAAGCTACAAAAGTGAAAACCAATGTATATCCATCATGCGTAAATGCAGAACAGAAGAGTCAACAGGCATCAAAGAAAAAGCTAATTTACTTGCAGATTAATTTATGAAGGCTCAATTAATTTCCAAGTCCTTCATATACTTCTCTTATTTTGTCATAAAAAATTAAATGATAAAGAAGCAATGATTATGTCCAATTATGGTCAAACTTAAATAACATTGTTAATATAATTTATATCAAATAAAAAGCATAAAACATTGACATAATTGTAATACATACCTTGTTGCAGCCAAAACTTCTTTGTAGACAATATTTTTGGTGTATGTTCCTCGTTTCTTGATAGTTGAATCAGGTTTGATCAAAACTTTTGTTGTTAACATTGAAACGCCTCTAGATAATGCAACATATAGTTGCCCATGTGAGAAGACATGTTCTGGCAAATAAACACCAACATTTTTAATAGTTTGCCCTTGTGCTTTATTTATTGTGATTGCAAAACACAGGCGTATTGGAAATTGTTTGCGCTTGAAATTAAATGGATATCCTTCGTTTTCAGCAGGAGACAATGGTATTCTTGGAAGAAGTACTTGTTTTCCAAAATGATGTCCCATTGTTATTTCAGCATGGATAACATTTCTGTCAAAGCCCTTGCAAACCATCCTTGTACCATTACATAAACCATTAGTTGGATCCAAATTTCGTAACAATATTATAGGACAATTCAACTTCAGCATCAACTTATGAGGAGGTAGTCCATTTGGTGTTAATGCATTCAAAAATTCTTCTTGATATGTAGTGTTGGAGTCATCAAATGCTGAATCGAAACTGTAGTAGATCAACACCTCACCAGGAAATTGTGTAATCAACTTTTCATTTAGCTTATCCACAAGATCATTCTTCGTAGCCAAAATTGCACGTTCAGTGATATATGCAGATGAAGAAGCATTTTCTTGTAGTGAAGGAAAGATGCTTTGAATTAGTAAATTTTCAGATCTTTCATCATTTTCATATTTGATAACCATTTCTTCTGGAATTTGTATCATATCCTCATTGATGGTAGGTTCCTCACCATTGCCAACATTCAATAGAAATTTACTGAAAGAAGCATCTGAGGATGCTCTCATGTTTGTTGTCAAATTTAGCTTCTCTATTTTTTGCCATAAGTATGAACTCACCAAACTTGCATTAACTGTCTCGGCTCTAGTGCTACGAGGTACCACTGGAAGTACCTGACGGAAGTCGCCGCCAAACACAACAACTTTACCACCAAAAGGTAATTGACTACTCATGACATCTTGTAGGCCTCTGTCTAAAGTTTCAATTGCCATTCGCTTGGCCATTGGTGCTTCGTCCCATATAATAAGATTAGCATGTTGTAATAAGAATGCTAAGCCACTTTGTTTAGAGATATTGCACATGCTACATTCTGTGGTGTGTAGTGGTATTTTAAATCTCGAGTGTGCAGTTCGTCCTCCTTGCATAATCGAAGCAGCGACTCCAGACGTTGCAGTTGCAATAGCAATGTACTTCTGTGATCTTAATATGGCAAGTAGTGCATGATATAAGTAAGTTTTACCAGTTCCTCCGGGCCCATCAATAAAGAATATTCCACCAATATTTGATTTCACACGGTCCATTATGATATCGTATGCTCTTTGTTGTTCTGGATTCAAAAGTGAGGACATTATATAATCTTCATCAGGAATAACTATTTGTCTTTCATCATTGATTTCTCGTGTATACGCATAGTCATCAGAACTTCTATCTGGATTTATCCTTGGCAAATCGTAATCCAATATACCTTTTCCCATACTCTCCAAGAAGTAGTTAATACTTTTTAGTGTACTTGAAACATGGTATTCAATATCGTTGTCATCCAGTCTTTTGAAATCATCTGACAAATGATCAAAATATTCATCCCATAATTTTCTTACATCAATAGGTTCACAATAAACCAATATAGTTGCAAATAATCTGCGCAGTTCTAATGGCATTTGGAATGATGTGGCTTCTTCTAAGCATTCAGATATACTCTCATCTGATTCTAGGATCCCCCGCTTTTGTGCGGATTCTTTGAACGATGAACATCTTATGCCATTGACATTCAAGAGATCCTCAAATGATGTTGGGCTTCTAACATGATTCAACAGTATTCTCAAATAATACCGCTCCCCTTCAGATGGGTTTGCACCATTTATACGTCCAATCACATCTCTTGTTTTTCTTATTGTCCAACATTTTGCCTGTTTATTCCAAACATAGTGTTCAGGAAATTCCCTATACAAATAATTCTGTATATTTAAGTCAACGCGGCACATATAGAAAAATTCTGTGAGCATTGTCTTTGTAACATTGTCGATATTGACCACATCTTCAAGATTTTGATTTTCCCAATAATACACACAATGTTTGTTAGGAAGATGCAATTGCAAATTGATAACTGCAGGATAGATTTCATTCAAGTTGAATTCAAAAATCCTCCACATTGCTTCCTGTGCAGATACCCACCTTCCATCTTGAAATTGTTGAATTTCATCAATAATAATGTTGCTTTCAGAAGGTGTAATATGTTAAGCAACTTTGTCATGACCCTTGTAGATGTACTTGTACAAGTACTTCACTGCTTTCAAACCTGAATATATCTCAATGTTAACGTGACAATTGTATCTCGTAAGAAGGTATGGATTGTAAGGGACAACCCACCGATTATCCAACATGACATTCCGAACTAATGCCTGCCTGCCATCATCTCTCCTCCTATAGATTGGATATGCATCTTTGCCTTGTAATGTATTAGCTGAAAATTGTCGAGGATAATGATTTTTGCATGACCCATTTTTCATACACACATTCTTCTTGTTGAGAACTCCACAAGGCCCATGCATCATATGTTTGATAACCAACTCATGAAGTCTAGGATACACCTCAGGATCCGGTATCTCAGAACATACGAATCTATCATATTGATCAGGTCTAGCAATCTTGTACTCTGGCTTCATAATTACAAGCATGTGTGCATGTGGTAATCCTCTTTTTTGAAATTCAACAACATGAACATGTGCTATAACCTTCCCAAATATATGTTTTTTGAACATTTGGTCCTTCAAATCTTGAAGCTTTGCTCTAAAAACTCTTGATGTCAAATCTGGTCTATCTTGTGGTAATTGACCAGGTCTTAGTTGCGCCTGAATTTCTTTCCAATCAGGATTACACGTCATAGTAATAAACAAATCAGGTTTCCCAAATCGTTGCACCAACGCCATAGCATCAAGATATCTACGACGCATGTCCCTTGGTCCACCAATAAATGATGCTGGTATAACTATTCTTTGACCAACTTTGCTTCCTCGAATTTCCCCGACTAACACACTATCAACAATCCCTTGATATAATTCGGCCCTAATGTTTGACTGCTTCCTTCGATAATAGTCCAATCGCGTTGTCTCCAATTTTATATACATGTCGACAACATATTGTTGCAATAGCCGTCCAGCAAGCAAAAGTATAGAGCTCTCTGAATTTCTGATTTGCAATTTATAGCTATAGTATTGTCGGCATGAAACCTTGTTTCTATCTCCACCATCAAGGTCTACAATGTAAAGGATAAAAAAATTTTATGAAACATCCCATTGTAATACCAATATCTAAATAAAATTTATAGTTTCATATCATGATTGGAACTGATATAACAACATACCTTCTTGTTCTCGATTGAAAATTTCTGATGTAGACATAAAATTTTGTGTGGCTGAGTCACCAGTAGCTGCATCACTAATACTTTGGCATCCTATATGGTGTCGCTTATAGATATTTTGATGCCATCCCACCTCCCCTCATGGAAACAATAACGGGTATTGCAAAGGATCATAGCAACCATAATAATGTTTAACCCGATGCCTATATCCTGAATGTGCATGAACTATAATCTCTCGCTCTTGTCGCATATTAGGATTATTTCCTTCAATCCAAATAGCAGCGACCTGATCAGCTGATGGTGTATTATACACCCTTTGGTCTAGTTTGACGTCACTTCTAATATGAATCTCATAATCTTCCAATGATGGAATATCTTTTAAACTACGCAGGAACTCAGCATAAGGATTTTCTGATAGTATAACCATTAGCTTCATCATAGTATCTTCTCGATATCTTGCAATATATTCAACCTATTTTGGAGTTCATTGTTGGTGTCATAAAAGTATAATTGGAAATAACACGGTTTACCTTCCTGGGATGAAAACGCAGGTAGATGATGGTAAACCTGACCTTGTACACGGAAGGTATAGATACCTTGTCTTGAGTTTGCCAGTGCCATATCCAAATTGACACCAAATGATGTAAACGAAAAGATACTATTGTATGCCCGAATATGTCTCCGAAATTCAACTGCTTCACTTTCTTGTGAGTTGAACAAGCTGTATAACTCATCCGGAATTCTGGTGTTAGATAGAACAACTTGCCCATTATAGCAACAGAATGTAGGAGGTTCGTATTCGAATTTTTTGGCGCCACAATAATTGCATGATGGAACTATCTTGAGGATATGCAGGTTTGAACAAGTTGGCTCATATAGCACTGTTCCTGTCAATATAATGAACAATATCAAGTCATCAAAACATTCTTTTCCAACGAGAGGAAAAAGATAAGAAATATAGACTTGGTTCCTTTTATACCCACACACCTGCAATCTCTCTATAAATTAGTTGAGCTTTGAGCAACCATGTCACCCTCCTCTGGTGGCTTGTTTCTGAAGCGTCATTCTCATCATTATGTTCAACAACAATAACAGTACAGTCCCTTCTCCTTTTTCTAGACTGTATGACACCACGAATATGTCGTTCTCGTTCCTCTTCCGATAGACAGGCATATCTATTTCTTTTATATATTCTTCGATCCACACCTTGCTTAGATGTCATATGCTTTTATTCTTGATCTTCAAAGTGATGTAAACTGCTACATATGGTCAGCATTTTTTAGTAACATCAAATAAACAATCTTGTCCTACATTTATGTATGTCTAATTTAATTAGTAATTTATAAATAAATAAAATTGGTTAGACATTAAAACGACAAGACAGATTATTTGTGTTATGCATTCATAAATTAACTATAACAGTCAACTAATAGAAAATTGAATAAGAACCCAACTATACATTCAACAAATTTTTTAGAGGCACCAAAATCAAAACCCATCTGTTACAGATAAAATTCATTCTAAGGTTCCTTTTCATCTCAAAACTTCCTGCTGCTTAATTAATGTTTCTGCTTTTTTTACAATTTATAGAACAGGTTTACAAATAAAACTCATCCAAGCACCTTCTCTATTTTCCCTGAGTTTTTGAGAGGCACCAAAAGCAAATCAAAAGAAACCAAAGAGCAGTCACATGATAAGACCAAGTCCATTGACAGCCATAAAATTTATCAATGTAATCATGTATAAATTTATAACGACAACATATGTATGCAAACACAATGTCTAAGTACTGAATTTATATAAAAGCCAACCTTTCTCCAAGACCATCGATATTCCACTGGCATGGCCCCACAGACGAAGCACTTAAAAGTGTTGTAACACTCGAGGGAAGAGTTGATTCGTGAGGAAGGGAATGTATAGTGTGAAGAGGGTTGCAGGTCAGACCACACAAAGATTCTACGGGTCTTCCCGTTTGCCGCAAATCAAACACCATAAGCATACCATTCTACAAAAACGGAAACGAAAAACATTACAGGAGCAATACGGATCCAGAAAATAGTATTACAATTTTGCTAAATCCTAAATCACCGATTCGTTCAGGTAGCAGAAATGCACAGTTAAGAATAGGACGAACCTGTAACCCAGCATATATATGGTGTGGACTGTTCAGATCCCAAGAACATGACCAAGCAGGGCCCTGGAAGTACATAGTCATAGCTATTAAAATACTCACACAAATTTTAGAATCTCACATGAAGGATCATATTAGAAGAAAATAGGTTTCTTATACAAGTACAATTGTTCATATCTTCCTTTCAGACTATATGTTTATGCTGGGGCCTTGCAGGGTGGCTGGAAGGGTTAAAGTATGAATCTATCATTTCTAAACCGACGTGCACCTACTCAACTTGTTTTATTATTGATGGAATACTAAGTACTAAGAAGAAACATATCAGTCCTAACATAAATTTGGAGCTCGAGATATCATCAGTGTATACTTTTACATTAAAAACCATGAGTTTCCAGCAACAAGGTTTCGCATGCCACTCTGAAACTGAGATTTTCAAAATAACTGTAAAATCACTGTTGGCATTCTCATGATTACTATATCTGTATTTTTCATGCTTGGGATTTCTCTAGGGATTCCTCCTTTACTCTCACATTTAAATGTTCTGGAAGCCTTATCCAGCAGAAGAAGGACTACCAGCAAGCATTAGCAGTCCTCCAAACACTTACCCAAAAATTTCCAATGTGACAACACTGAATTTATTTGCGGCAGCAGCAAACGAAATTTCTACAGCTACTGTTTTGAATAATCATCATCCAAAGTAAATTCCAATCGGGCATAGGAAATAAGCAACTCATGGACGCTCTCCGGCCGCCTGTTCTTCAGCAACAGCGTCTGCCGTGTGGAATCTGCAAGAACGGGAAAAAAAAAAGAGACTGGCGATGAGGGAGAGAGAAGAAAGGGCGGAAGAAAGGAAGAGGGCGAGGGGAAGAGCCAAGAGGAGTTGGCGTACGTATTCCTGGTGTGAGGAGGCGTTGATCTCTCCTCTCTGTCTGCGAAACAAACAGCAACCCCACGTCCTGCCAAACGCTTCTTGTGATTCTTGTGAAATAAAGATTGCTAATTGCTGACAACGTAAGAAGGTAGTTGCTTGGGAACAAGTATCGAAGAGGAGTTGCTTGGGGAACAAGTAGCTGAAAAAGAGGAAGGGATTCACCAAAACAATATGCAAAATGGTGGAGGGCAATCTGGGAACGCAAATGTGCCCAAACACTTAAGTCCCTTCGTACTTTTTAAGTAGTAGAGATAGAGATAGAGATAGAGATAGAGATTTAGTTTTTTTACTGTTGTTCTCCATAAAGAGAGTCAAATTTCAAAAGGGAAGTTTGGACAATGACCACAAGCAGCTCCTCTTATTCTTGCATTTCAGGTTCGGCAGCTATCAAAATTGATTCCCTTGCATTTTTCCATCTCTTCCTTCTCTATATCTCTTCTTTCTCTATATCGTTTTCATCCTTTTATTGTTTTTCTAATTGATTGAGGATGGAAGCATCCGACAAACCAATGATTGCAGCTGTGTTAGTTCTGAGGGGATCTGATTCAGCTATCTCAACCAAACAGAGTTCCAGTCTTCTACAGATTTCTTGGTGTTTTTTCCTCAAACAAATCAAGATCGCATGCTTAATCATTTTTGCTGGGTGGTGTTTCTTTTGGCCAATGATCTTACTTCAACCTCATGTGGGTTTCAAGGTGTCAACACGACTCAAATGGGTTCCGTTCAAGCTGTAAAATTGCAGAAAACAGAGCCACCGATCCTCGTTTCCTACCTTATCTATCTCAGATTGAGCCAATGCTTTGGGCCTTATTCCTTCTTCTTCTTTTTTCATTTTCCAATTTTCAACACATTTAGAAATAAAACGGATGCATCAAATATAGAAATGATGGTTCGGCTGTGCATTCAGTAAGGCGCAGCCGACTATTACTAACTTACTATTTTTTTTATATCAGAAACGACTGGAATTCAATAAGTTTGTTCATGACTAAATTTAATTTTTAAGATGACACAAGAAAGAACAAACTAACAATACCTTGTGAAGGCCTGGAATCTGGTTATTGGAGCTTCCTTGATGCAACGCTTGGCTGGAATCTGGTTTTTGTTTTGGCTTTTACGAAACAATTTTTTGTTGTTGCCACGTGGCGTGTACACAGCTCATGCCATGTGGCGGCTGCAATCTGCAAAATTACAAAAATACCCTCCAGATGTTTTGGCCATAACTTTTTTATTCGGACTCCGATTCACACACAGTCAATACCATTGAAATTGTGTCAATTTCCTCTTTTCAATAGTGTAAAAATTTATAGCCAACTCAACTTATTTAAAAATCTCATTTTTTACTCTTATTTCTGCTAGCTTATGACTCTTAGCTCAGTGAGTTTTGGTGTGCAAAATTTGGGTGCTTACACCTGCCTTAATGGTAAGGGTTTGGTATTGACCAAAATTGGGTTAGTGTAGGGTTCAGGTTTAGCCCAACCCACATCACAACCCTGACCCTATCTATTAAAATACTATTTTTATATGTTTAAAAATATTAATTTCATATATAATATATAAAATGTAAATTTTATTAGTAAAATATATTATCATTTTGTATATGCTATTTAAAAAACACATTTTTATGCATTAGAAAGCATAATCAGATTGACCAACCCTGTTATCAATCTGATAGGAGCGGGTTAGGGTTTGGTATTTTCTAGACCCTCATAGAAGTTGGTTTCAATTTGATAGGGGCATGTTAGGGTTTGGTATTTGCTAGACTCTTATAGAAGTTGGTTTGGGTTTTACCAAACCCACCTCATTGCCATCCCTAAGCTAAATTAGCCATGTTGATAGTCTAAACTGAATAAACCTCAACAGTAGATTTGCCACTAGGTTACTATGTAATCTATATCTGTATCTATATCCATACCTATTCTATATTATATATAACGTGAGGTGTCCCAATGGAAATCATGCCAACCAAAATGTACGAGTTTCCAAAACAACCTTTATACATCATTGTCAAGATTCATTAATAAAAGGGTACAATAGTCAAAATTGGGTCAATTTTTTAAGAACTTAACAATTAGTTACAAAATGGTTCTCCCCCTCTATCTCTTTCTTCATACGTGCAATACTATACATGCACCTGACTAGTTAGTATATAAGTAAGCCTTCCTAATGAAGCTTTTAGGTATAAAATACCAACCTTAATATATAGATAATCTTCTTTCCAGCATTACTTGTGACAATTGTGATTTGGGAGATATCCTTCTTCTGTTTTCAACTAAATGTTCAACTAAAATAATTTTGGAAAAAGCTTTTCTTTTAAGTCATTAAAATATTTACAAAAAAATGAATTAATTAAAAGATCCTTTTAAAATATTTCTAATAAATCTACTTTTACATAAGAACATTTGCAATTTTTATAAAAATAATAAATTTTAAAATCATCCACTTACTACAATGCATGAAGCACCTGCTTACCTGCTAAAGGAGTGATATATATAATTGATAAGTCAATATGCTTTAGGATCAATTTTAACAACAAATCAAATGAATCTTGCCTACTTGGCTAATTAATTATTTTAAAGGTCTTTTACCAAATGTATTGTTACATATGGTATGTTTTAATCTAAATCTAAAATTTTTCTATGAAGTTAAAAGAATATTAAAAGCTAATAAATGACAACTAATAGACATGATGTAGTTGATTTAATATCAAGATCAAATGGGAGAATAAATTATGCAAAGATATCTATCCAAAGCAATACCTTTTATGGTTATCTAGGGGATTGCATGCGCTATATGCGTAGCAAATTGTAAAAACACTAATATGCAAATGTTTATGTGGGGCTTATTCCGGAAAACACTCAATGTTAGAAGCAAGGGCCCAAATCACATGCCACATGCTATTCATTTGGTTAGTTATACTGAGGCTATGTAACAAATCTGTAAAATGGGGAAAAGCTTAGGGGCATTTTGGGTATGGAATGTCAAGCCGGAATCTTGCCTCCTTGCTTAATATGTTAGTACAGATATTGTTGGCTAATCCGACATGGTGACTGAATAGTGGCTAGAGTAGAGTCAGGTTGGGCTTTGCATAGATTTGACCCAATTTTTTTTCTTTTTTTCTTTGGCGGGTTGAGAAATCTAAACCGAAACCCAACCCAATTATTAAACGGTCCAATTCGAACCCGTCTAAAGTGGTTGGGTTCGAGCAGGTTGATGGCCTTAACTTCCTTCCACGTTTGAATTTCGTGCGTAAGCAGGTAACTATTTGTACAGCATCGCTCCACGGAAACCTGGCTCTCATTTATTTCTCTATTTTTAAATTTTTGGGATGAGAAGACTTTTCTCCGCTTTCTCCACTCATTAGCAATCAGATATTCAGATCTCTCTCGAAAACCCTTCCGCGGGAGAACGGCATCTCTCAAAAAATCCTATTCAGGTCGGTATCTTTCTTTCGCGACCAATTATTTGGTTTTTTTGGTTAAATTTCTTCGTCGATTTTGTCTTTGTTCTTGGTTTTTTTTCATGGTTGTTTCGATGGCGCAAATTTACAGGGATTCTTCGGCGTGCATTGTTTTTGGCTGTTGGAGGAAATGACTCATATCCTTGATTTCTTTCTATTCATGATTTTTCTTTTCTTTGTTGTCTGCGCTCCTTTGATTGGGTTCCTTACTATGTTCTGCTCGACGATGATTTTCTTTTGAATTCCCATTTTTTTTCTTCTTAAATTGTGTTACTTCCCTTTTAGTTTGCAATTTCTGGGTTTCTTTCGCGATTTCGTCTCTTGGTCGAATAAAAAACCCACTAATTTGTGGGTTTCTTTTATGATTTCGTTTCTGGATCGAAACGAAGACCAACTAATTGGTTGTCATGTTCGTCCTTCACTCGACCTAACGCGGTAACCAGAGAGAGCGTGATCGTGAAAGGGCTTCGGCCAGGGGCGGTTCGAAGGCGAAGGGCAAGGATGACGGGTTAACCCCCGAGCAACGTCGGGAAAGGTCCCCATCTTCTTTTTTCTTTTTCTTTTTTGCCGATTTTTTGAGGTTCCTTTTCCTATTATTTATTTAATTTTTTTCAATTCTTTTTATGAGCAGAGATGCGAAAGCTCTTCAGGAGAAGTTGGCGAAAAAATCAGGGCAAGCATCAGGAGGAGGGGGCGATGGTGGAGCTAAGAACCAGAAGAAATGAAATCAGGTTATTAATGGCAATTTGAGTACTGGATCAGACCTGGGTTTTCTATCTTCATGGCAAATTTGAAGTATTTTGTATGTCGGTATCCAGATTTCGTGATGGTTGTGTATCTGTGTTGATATGTCCGGGTAATTTGGTCTATAATAGTTCATGTTTGTTTTTCGAGTTTGGGCGTCTCTGTTGGTTGTTGAATACTTGACGTATATCTGTTCTGGAATGCATATGTGATCTTCACCTTAATTTGCTGTTGTTCTTGATTTCTCTTTTTTGGCAATTGGATTATGGCTTGCCGCTACAGAAATCTGCTAGTGCTGTTCCTTGGATTTCCCTTAAGTTTGTATGGTGCATAAGTAGATTATATATTCATTGTTCCATCAATTTCATTTATTACAAATGTGTCCCGCACTATTGACTATTTGCAATTTGCTTTGGATATTAGGCTTTTGATCTATTTATAGAACTTCAACCTATGGTTTCCTATCATGTTGCTCGGACTTTTTTTTTTTTTGGGAAAGATAATGAAAATATATATTGAGAAAGGGAGAAAGAGAATACAAGAGAGACGTAGATGCACTCAAGATAGAAACGAAAATGCGCTCAAAGTACAGGCAACGCAGACCAACGCCATAGAGTAACCTACTACACTACTAAACATCAAAAAACACCCTCAATGGGTCACTAACAGCTCCTTCCTTGGCTAGTTGATTACATGACTTACTAACATCAAGTTGCTCAGATTATTGTAGCAAACTTCGTAGGATTTCCTTGTTGGTTGTTTAGCTTTTTCAAAGACAAAGGTGGAGTTAACAAATATTAGGCTTAATGATTACTTGTTAATTCACAGTAAGAGATAATTCCTTCTTTTTTTTATTTTTTATTATTAAGTTCATCACTTTCAGTTATCCTTGGTCTGATGAGTTCATTCATGTTGAGTTTGTGCTTTGGGGTTCTATTGAGAACTGGAGCAAGAAAACTATTTGAGTAATGGTTATCTACTAAAGCGAATAAGACAAAGTACTATAATACAGTGTAAGTTCTTGTGATGCCCTTTCTTAGAAATGATGAATTGGTAACAAATCTAACCTTTAGCATTTTTATGCAAAGTAGCTGTGACTCAGACTTGAATTTGCATTCCCATGCTGATAGCCCGTGACTTTTATCACCATACCAAGTGATAGTGCCTAAGCCTCTGAAGTAAATGTGAATCTAAATTGATAGGTAGACCAAAGAATAGAATGAGTAGGCAGATGTAGAATTTTTGGTAAATCAATCATATGGTCCTATTTTCAAATAAGTGGTTTCTTATTTCTTTTTTCTTTTCTGTATTTGGAGGTAGGAAAATTATGGGGAGTACATAGATAGGACTAGTTGATCATAAATAGAGATTTATACTGAATGGAGCTTAAGGTAGGCATGTACGAACTAAATTGATACCAAAAATAACTCGAGAATCTGCTTCATAGTTCATGAGATACGAGAATGGCCCTTTAATTTAATGGGCTTCATCATTTATTTATTTAATTATGCATGAAGTTTCCTTAGGTGTTTGTGTTATAAAAGAAATTTGTTTTGTGGACAGAAGACTTGATAAGGTGACTTATTATGGCTAGAGATGGAAACGGGGCGGGTCGGGGTTGACCCAACTGTATTAAAATTTTCAAAAAAAAATTTTTTTATTAATTAATAATACATTGTTAATTAAATATATATTTATGATGTATATTAAAATAATATTTTAATACACTAAGGTCAGTTTCGGGGCAGGTTGGGCTAAACCCAAACTCACCCCTAACCCGAATTTGGCAATACCAAACCCTTACCATTAGAAGCGGGGCAGGTTACCCATTTACCCCCACCCCATTGCCACTCCTAATTATGGCATTAGTGTTGTTATCATATTTTGTCTTTATTGTAAATATGTCATGATCCTACGGATTGTTGATGGTCATTTTTGCCAACATGTACAGCATTTATAGATTTTGCATTGGACCTTGTTTGGGTTTTTTTTTTTTTTTTGTCAGGATTTTTTAATCATTGGGTGGTTTAATTCAATGTATATCATATTTTGATCGCCTTGACCTCCAACCCTCATCAGATTTGTACACTTGGATCCCTATCACATATAGACTTTGGCACATACGCATTCGTCATTTTATGTCAGAAAGATTGAGGTGTTGGTGATCGTGTTTAAATTTTTGGCATTTCATGAGGTTAACAGGTGTGATTTATTTTTGAGATTACTTGTTATAGATGTTATTTTTGTGTGGTTATTTGTATTGTGTGCAAGATTTGAATGTATTTACCTGAGATATCTCATCTTGGGGTAGAACCTACTCAAAGGAGTGTTAAATGGGTTTTGTTGATAGCTGGATTGGACTTCAACATATTGCTTAAAGTTGAAGTGAGTGTCAAATGGGTCAATAGGGACAGTTTGACCTGTAGATTCATGAGGGTGTTCCCTCATTAATAGAGATAAAGAATGTTTTATGAGAACGTAATTTTTAAATGATTTTTTTTTTTTTTTTGCATGAAAACACTAAAGAACATCATTTGGAAATTACATTCGGCTTTTTTGGTTTATTTGGTATAAAGACTACTGATTTGAGGAGATTATTTTTGTAGAGGAAATCTCTAGCAAAGATTTTGAATGAGATGAGAGACTTGGCAAGTTTTAAAGAGAAATTATTTTAGATATGGTATTTGAGCAGGATCAAAGGTCTCTTTTCCTATCTCAGGTGCTCTGCACTTGGCGGTCATGTATCTGTCATATTTTTTTGACTTAAAATTCATCTTAAGTTTAAGCAACAGAGTGTAATGGTTGCATCATTATATCTATCTCTCTTTTACTAACTATGGATTAGAGGCCATGTTAGAACTTCTTGAAGTATGGACTGTGAGATGAAAATGACACCTATTTACATCGTCTGACATCATTCGATATGAAGGATCATTATCTATTTAATTATTTTCATCTCTTACTTGATGCACAATGTGTACGGAAATAGCTATGTGAAAAGTTCTGTTTCTTTAGCATGGGTCTTTCGTTCACATCTTCCATCAGATTGTTATGACTTACATTTTGCCATATATTTTCAATCCCATCAGATATCTGCCTTTAATTACATGGCTAAAAGGTCACATAAGGATCTGTATATTCCTTTTTTATTATCCTACCACTTGAAATAGTTTGAGGGTTCAAGGTCTTTGAGTTTCATATTCTCCTTTAATGGAACAGCGAGTAATTTTTTGGTTCAGTAAATTTGTCTTGATAATATTTATGTTCTCTTCAGCAGTTTATGCAACTGTTTATTGATTTTCTTGTCCAGTTGGATTAATGGATTGTTATGTAACCTGTGGAGGGAGTTATTTGTGTAGAGTGGAACTAGGTGGTGCTAGGATATTTTCTGTTTCTCTTTTGCCCTTTCTCCTTTGATCATTTAGGTGTTATTTGTTTTTGGGGTTCTTCTAAGGCTAAGGGAGACTCTACTTCTGTATATTCTCTCTAACCTTTAAAATTGTTGTTTCAGTATCGATCAAGGGAAAATGGAAAAACACCTAGAAAGCTTTTAATGGAGGTATTATCAGTCTTCAAGGGTGACTTATTGCCCTTGAGTTTCTCCCATTGTTTATGACAATGCTGATTCTTTATTGCATCTCACTTGTCCCTCTTTCTATATGTTTCACCTGAGAAATCAAACAATTAAGTAATGTCCAAACCGGTTAATATTTGACAGAAATTTTCCATATTCTGGGATGTCAAAGCATGGTAACCATGTATGAGGGGCCTCCAATTGAAGTTACAATGTAGTCTAGGTTAATTGATGTTGAATGGGAATATTGCAAGATCAAATGTCATTAAAACAATAGTAAGCTTTTGAAGTTATCTGCTAGTGTCTTCCTGGCTCCAATGCATTATGTTCTGAAAGTGATGGGAAAATATTTTTTTTAGTATTATGCTCCTCTTAACAGAGTTTGTTTGATGGACTTGAAAATTTTCTTGAAATTTATTCCTGAACTTGAGGTTCTACGCTTGATTCTGCTTCTCATCTTGATATTGCCTGCTTGTTAAATTTTATAAATTCTCTCTAAATTTATCCATGCTTCCAATTTTCTCTCGAAGCTTTTGGGTTCTGAGCTTTTACATGTGGTGGAACACAGAGGAATTGTTTTTATGTTAGGTTTACCCCCTAAACTGGGTTTATGAATTTTCACTGAACACCGAGAATGGCCAGTTACTTATCCTTCTTGCCTTGTATATTTGTGTGAAGACCAAATTAAAGGTCATTTTTTATAATCCCTGTACACTTTCTCCACATTTTGATGCACATCCCTTCAGAAATTGAACAAAAACTTGCGTGAATGTTATCCAGTGTCCAATGGAATGTAATTTGTAGTCAAATGGCTGAAAATCATTTGATCAAGGCGACTGTTTGCATTTGATGTCTTCATTTCTAGGTAATTAAGTATTGGATTCAATCATTGTAAAATAAGCCATTGCCTGGCTCTGGCCCCCAGAATTGGTCTGATGTGAGCATTTAAGATCAGGATGCTATTATTTTTCTTTGTTGTATAAGGTAATCTAGTGCTTCCTTGGCTCATGCTCATGCTGCTTCAGGTTGATATGGGTTTTATTTGTCTGTTAACTAGCCCAAAATTTCCTCTATGCATGCTAGTATGCTGATCTTTTTGACCATTTTTGTTTATTTTCTTACCCCCTCTGTTTAACTGAATTTGGTGCAGGATTTTGAATAAGCATGGTGGTTTTTTTATCCAAACCCTAAAAACTAATTTTATGTGAAGCAAAAAGGGAAATCCAATCAAATCCAGAAGCACTTTGGACTTAAAATCAATTTTATAGTGACCTTGATGACTGCTGAAGGTTACATGCTTTAAAACTAAAGATGAATATGTTGCAATGATTCAATGTCACCTTCAATAAGAACTACACGGTGTGAGTTTAATGGGTGCAAGTGTAACCCAAAAAGAAAAATTGTAAAGTATGTAGCTTGAGGTGAAGAAACTTGATTGGAGACTATCAACAAAATAGGTGGAGATAAGAAATAAATGAAGTTGCATTAGTGTTCATGTTTAAGTTTCAGGTTGGAATTCTACATCTATGACAATGTGGTGATGGTGTTTATGGTTAGTGCTCAAAGGGGATTTAGGTAAAGCTTTAATGACTTGAGTGACGGATTAGAAAATTGGTGAATACCTACGTAAGTAGAAAAATGGTAATATTAGCATCTTTTTCCTACATTTTGATTGACAATTTCTTGAAGGATATTTTGGGAGGTATAAAAAAAATATGGCTTTCTGTTGCCATAGTATTTTTAAAAATTCTACAATATGATTCGAGTTGCCTCATTTTAATAAAATAAAAAAAAAGATGCATAGATGGGAAAAAAGAAAGCCAAGAAATATAATGGTTGAGAAAGAGCGAGGGATTTTCTTTGGAATTGGTTCTTTTCTTCCAATACTAGGGGAAATGCTCACATAGCAAAAGAATTAAATAAGTGGATGCAATTAATTGGGAAACAAAAAATAAATAAATTGAAGGACATTATGGGGAATAGAAGTAGTTATATGTGAAAGGATATAGAGTAAATTTATAATCTATATCTATATTATATATAACGTGAGGCGCCCCTAGGAATTGTGCCAAGAAAAAGTGTGCATCTTTCCACCTTTGCCCTTACAAAGCAACTCCAAGTTTAATTAATACGCAGATAAAATTGACAAAAGTGCTTTAAATCTTCTAAAACCTAACATTCAGTTTTCCAAGTTACAATTGTTCTGCCTACGATGTGCAGTACTGCATGTCCATCCTTGCTAGTATTAGGAAAGAGAAGAGGGGGAATATTCCCTCTAGATTCTGACAGTCCCTTTTTTTTTTTGGCAAACATTGTCTTTCCCAAACAAAACAATTCCTCGATATACCACTACTGTTCTTCTTACGTTCAAATTTAAACACGTTGCAATTACCTCTTTAGAATGGCATGATATCTATTAGAGTAGGTTGTTTATCTAAGTGGGTCCTACGCGCATAACGCATGCAGTACCCTAGTAGAATTAAAAGTAAAGATGAAATTGAATATAATAAAATGCGTAAGGCAATTTAGGTATCAAATGTCAACTAGAAAAAAAACAGTTGGCTTTATAATGGTATAGGTAATATGTACTTCTTTGGTTGATCAACTCTAGGTGAAATCTACTATCTTTTATGTACTTTAATATCACTATATATATCGGATCATATTAATATCTACGAATCTCATATCCTACGAAAAAATTTCTTTGAAAGTCATAAAAAAATCTACTTTTCTTTTCTCATACTTCTCACCTTATCTTTTCTTTTCTTTTGTTATTTTCTTCTCTTTTATCCAGGGTTTGAAGTAGATCTTAAGTTTTGGCATAAATAAATTTTTCAAGTGGCATAAAGAGTCTCAACTAAGACTAAGATCTTTCTTTTTCATATAACTTGAGAAACATTAAAAATTTACAGTGGGCTAAAATATTGTTCATGTGAGGATTTCCAATTCTTGTTTTAGAAGTTATTTGAGATAGTACTTTAATGTTTTTAGGACTCTCTTGTTATATGCATTAGATTAATACTCTATTGGGTAATTAAGATTTAGAAATGAACTTGCATAAATTTAGTATAAGGGATGTTGTAGTACATGACGAAATGTAAGTAATTCTATATAAATTATATGTTTTGAGGTCAAACTCTTTTTCTTTAATATTGGTGATATGGGGATCAACTTGTCCAATCTCTATCAAATTATCTTTCCCTAACCTATTGATTTTTTAACTTATTTCTTTTCTGTTTTTTTTTTTATTGCCATTAGCAAGGTTTCAACTCCCCACGTCAAGAGAATTATGTCACCCTAGCGGGTGGCACGCATAGTAATGACTTGAAATCGACTAGAGCCCCTTGCTGGAAGATCTATTGGTCCAACGGTGAGTAGGGTGTACACGTCTCTATGGTAATATATATACGCAAATAACAAAACCAGAATTTTTTTTTTGGGATGTCAAAGGGATTAAAAATAGGTAAAAGGCGTACTTTAGAGAATATATAAAAAGCAAAAAATGTTGTAGCAGATATTACAAGGTTATTTTTGGAGGTTTGAGAGATTCTCATTATATAAAGTATAGATTATTTACATTTAATCTTTCAAAAATATATATATAAACTTCATATATAGTTAATGCTCTCATACTTCTAGGCACTCTTGCTTCGCAAATATTTTGAAATTTAATGCTCTCGACTCAGCTTGCCTTAGACATTTTGACTCGTTAGAGTTTTTGTTGTATGTAGGTCCCCTCTAAAATTTCTATTCACAGTTGAGACATTTCGACTTGTTGCACAGAAACCTGGAGGTAAATGTGATGAGTATATGCATGTATACTGTCTATGTACCAAGTGGACAGTGCCTGTGACAAATGTACCCAAAAAAAATATGATTTATTATATTTTTGTCTTCCTTTTTTTAGTCCATTATTTATGTTCCTTTGTCCCCCCTTTTTCAAATAAATAACTTTGTAGCTTTGTGAACACAAGCATTTTGTGGTGCAGGGATTCAATGCTGACCTTAAGTAATTGACGTGCCATCCACGCCCCTTAAGAAGCAAGTATAGTTGAATAAGCCCATACTTGTTTAAAAAAACCACAAAGGTCGCCTTTTAATTTTAATTCACAAACCCTAAACTTGTCTACCAGCATGGTAAAGGACATCATCACTCTTCTTAAAATAATCAAAGCCTGTTCTAACCCCAACCCCATTTTAAAAAAGGCATGCTCTTTCATGCTAACCAATAAATATTTGTAGAATAAAACCCACAACAATTAATAGCTTAAAACTCTGTTTGTGATGAGTTTGTGGCTGCTTATTCTATAGTTTATGTGATATTACATGTCTTCTTGTCATTTTGGAGAGACATGGATGACCTAAACAAAATTATCCTATTACTTCCCATGTCAAGGGGAATGAATGTAGTCATGTTTGAGTTTAAACAAAGCTTGATAACCAATTTAGGGATTTTATTAACATGTATAATAAGGAGACTTTCATCTTCTTGCTTCCAATATTAATCGATGAGTCGGCATCTACTTTGACAAGTGGAAACACCTGATTCGCTGGCCGCCTTGCCTTCAAGTCTGTTCATTTATTCTACCTAACTATTGTTTCAGATTCCGGCGGAAGG
Organism: Buxus sempervirens; assembly: GCA_947561395.2. NCBI lineage: Eukaryota > Viridiplantae > Streptophyta > Magnoliopsida > Buxales > Buxaceae > Buxus > Buxus sempervirens. The sequence continues at coordinate 20,456,986 of OX387195.1, forward strand.
CCCACTGCATTTCCTTGATCAGCATTAATTTGTTTAATCTCATAAACTAATCAATTATGATGATCAGGGTAGATAACTCATGTTCTTTAAAAGTCATAATAAGTTTTGGATCATTATGGTACCCATGAGGACATGGGCAAGTACAACTTAGTTTTCAAAACATAAGAAAAGATTTTCTAATCAAATCCGAAGGGGTTGCTGGTTCTCCAAGCATATCTGGATGTCTAGCTACTACAAGTAGTCTTTTTGATTAAACATGAGATTAAATTATGTGGGAACAAGTAGGTATAACTAGAAAATGGTCATTCAATATATTTTTTATGAGGATGGTGATGTTGATGGAAAGAGAGTAATATGTGAGGAAGGAGAGATTTATAGGGGAAAGATGCTAGTTGAAATCTAGATTCCCTTCCTTGGACAAGGCTCATGTAATGAGGTATAAAGATGGAATAGCAAGTGGTGTGAATCAAAAGTAAACAGAAGTAAGAATCATTGAACAAGGAATCCACTTTGCTGCAGTTTCTTTCATCTTTTTATACTGTTTTTTGTTGTTTTGTGAAGCTTTCTGTGGGTCATGGCAGAATATTTAGTATATCTGTGGGCTCTTCTAAACCCATTAAAGGGAAAAGAGTAGAAGGGTGGCAACATTAACACTGAAAATTAATAAAGGGGAAAAAGGAAAAGAGGAATGTTTAGTTTATTAGTCAAAAGCAAAGGGTGACTGCTAGATCATGCTTCTACCCGTAGCTTTGTATTTTGATATGCATTTTAAATCTATAAAGGAGTCTGTTCATTGAACATGTAATGAGACTTTCATTAAAAGACTTTGTGGGTAGTTGTGAAGGTTAAGAAGCCAACATCTTAGAACTGCTGCCCAATAACAAGGCTGAACATTTCAAATATGTAAACAAAACAACCCCCCCTCTTCTCTCTCTCCCTCTCTCCCTATGTAGAGAGAGAGAGAGAGATAGAGAATTGGTGAGGAAGCTGGCCAACCTGACCAAATCTTTATATTGGGATTTGAGAAATTGGGAATCTACATAACAGAATTAACAGACCTGGTCCAATCTCCGCCCCAATGAGTGATCTTGTCATGCAGTGGTTGGTCGAGTCAGTGCCACATGTTCAACTAATTATTTATTATTCTTTATCTGCAGAACTAAGGTAGTGTTATTGAATATATTAACAAAGAAGCTATTTTTTTTCTGGTTTCATGGTTTAGAGGCCCAAAACAAATGAGAGAATAAATAACTGTTTACAAAAGAGAAAGGGCAAAAGCAACATAAAAAAACATGGCCTTCTGTCTTTTTATTTCCTAATCATCAATCCATCAGCAATGTAGCATGCCAAGCACCATGTGCAAGCTTTAGTAAAAAACAAAGATAAAAACAATACAGTATTGGATGAACTTGGTCATCAGCCTAACATGAAAAAAGAAAAAGATCTCTCTCTCTCTCTCTCTCTCTCTTAGTTTGCACTCAAGGAATGAACAAGGTTTTCACTAATAGAGGTATTATGAGATGACTAGAAGGCATTACCAATCTTGGGGATTCTAATCATTTGGGGTTCAAAATTAGAGGTGGAGATGGCCATCGAACCTTCCCTTTTTCACTTTTTAAGGCTTGAATAAATGAGGTGATAAAGTGTCCCCCTGCTTATCTCAAAGGTCATGAATATCAGCCAAAGAAAAGCCAAAAAAAGGATACCTGTGTTCATGGATTTTAGCCATTTCTTTATTACTAGATCTGGGAAATACAGACATGATTTCCTCATACTTGTTGAGCAAAACTCATTCAAATCTGTATTAATTCTTTTTAAAACCTTATAATGATAATGATGGTCATGATGATAATGTTTATCATAAGCAACGAATCTATGTTTTGCCCATTAGAGCATCTGAATAGACCAAAACTCAAAACTAAAGGAACAAGAATATGTACAGCAGTCTAAGTACCAAGTCATTCATCTGCACCACTCCCATCCTAACTTGGGTTATATCTTGAACCAACATTGAAACAAAAACCATGACAATTAATAGAAATGCCACATTTAAATTAATCTGAAACAATTCTTAAATGGGTTACCTCTTAAACCAGTGAGTTAGATGGGTAAGCCAATAGCCAATTTCAACACCATATTTTTCTCTCTAGAAGGTTTGCAGCAAAGGTTGAATATTTGTGGAAGAAATAGCTGTTTGCTTGTCGCAATCGAGCTTCCTGTTTCTATCAATTATGTAAGCTAGCTAGTTCTCATTTCAGTTGCAGAAATAATGCTCAAGAAAATAAGGAAAACTCATTGATTGAATTCTTAATTTGGGACATAATATCAATATTAGTGTATGTTAAAACTAACCACAGTTGCCTTTTTCTTCTGTGATGTTGCTAACTACATTTGTATATTGATGATAATAATGAAAGAGAAATATTAAATCCTTATACTAACAGGTCAATTGCTATATAAAATACAGCCAAGAAAGTAAAAGTGAGAAAGAGACGTGGGTGGATAGACATCATCACATGATCCCTGATAAATACAGCAAAGAAAAGTAAAAATGCAGAATTGTGTCTGAGACTTGAGGTTCTGCTTTAGTATCTGTAATGGGTGGATACTGCTCAAATCCATGAGTATTGAAAAATAGATGTGCGAGGAGGAATGAGCTGTCAGATTATTATTGGTTCGCGCAGGGCGTCAAATATGGCAGACATGTATTAGGGAGGATCAGAAGTTGATGAACTTTTCTTTTGATCTAGCAGAGATCTGGCTCAGGACAATTACACTTTAGTAACAGTAAGTGGGTCCTTTAGCTTTCTAATGATGCTTAACTGATACCTGTCACATGATGTGTGCTAAACTGAAATAAATAGCATAGTTTCTTCTCTTGCATCATTTCTATCTCTTTCCTTCAATCTTTGCTTCCTTTGGAATCCACACTGGTATGGAGGATCAGTTTTCCAAGATGGCAAGCTATATACGGCAGGAATTTCCTTCTTATCTTCATGGGAAGACAATGGGAACAAGATTGTTTGCTGATCAAATGATGTGGGGTGCGGTAGCAGAGATTTCTGGGCTTGAAGGGGGTGAAACTGGTGTGAAAACTTTATCACCATCATCATCTGATAGACTGTTCTCTAGTCCTGAATCAAGTTCCTCTATTGATGAGGTATCTGCAGCCACTTTTAACAGCAAATTTGCAGAGTTCAATACCCAATACATGGATCAAGAGCAGCATTATAGTCCATTTGTTTCTGTGTCAAATTCACAGAATTTCATGAAAGATTTCCCTGTATTAACCCAAGTGTCTCAAGCTCCCACTTCAACTTTGCTGTCAATGGCTTCAAACCTCCCAAATTTGACCCTGTTTTTGCAGGAGCCCACCAGCATGGATCCCATGTTGCAAATAACTGGTACACTTGAGAATCAGAGACAAAAGCCATCATCCTCATCATCTAACATGTCAGTCCATCTCTCAGAATCTCATCAAATACAGCCTCATCAAGAACTAGAATTTCTGAAGATGAATCAAAACTTTGCTAATTATCCTTCAAAATGCCTCAGCAACTACTGGCTCGGTGTGACTAAGACGCAGCCGATGAAACACACTGGAAGAAGAACGCACGAAACACAGCATAAGACATCATCATCAACAGCTTCTCCGGCAAAACAGTTTAGAGGAGTGAGACAAAGGCATTGGGGAAAATGGGTTGCAGAGATCAGGTTGCCAAGGAACAGAACAAGGGTGTGGTTGGGGACCTTCAACACAGCCGAAGAAGCCGCTTTTGCTTATGATACTGCTGCTTACAAGATAAGGGGAGAGTATGCACATTTGAATTTCCCAGACCTCAAGCATCAACTCAAGGCCAGTTTTTTGAAAGGCAATACTGCTGCTCTTTTAGAAGCAAAGCTAAAAGCCTTATCGGAATCTTCTTCCCAAAAGAAACCCATTAATCCTCCACCATCATCACCAGTTAAATCGGTATCTGAGAACACAAACTCAATATCTTCCAGCACAAAACAATTGAGGAAAGGGTATCAGTTTGAATTAGGCAATGAAGCTTCAGAGATGAAGAAGACCCAGGAGGTAATATCAGATGTGGATACTTTTCTTTTAAGTAGAATGCCCTCATTGGACATGGACATAATCTGGGATGCTCTTCCAGTCCCAGATTCATGAATAACTTCAACTCATTTCTGAAGTTCTATTCAGATATGATAAAAGGAATGTATTAACATATTTAAGAAATGCAGCTCCAACATACAGAAGCTTTTCTTTTCTTTCTTTGTTTATTTGTTTGTTTGTTTTCTCTCTTAAAGCAGAATCTCAAGCTACTTTCTTTCAGAAGAAATCACACTAATTTCTATTCTTCTTCCTCCATGAATTACAAGATTTGGAATCTCAATAATCTCTTCCACCATGGCCTTCACCTTTTTGAAGTTTCTCTGTGTTTGATTACTTTCATTGTATGTTCTTTAGACTAGTTGCTACCTTCATGAGAAAGGTATTGAAATATTGATTTGATTTTGCAATTTGGAGTTGGAATACATTAAAAGATCCTTACATCACCATCATGATACATGCCAAGGAATCCTTGGTGAGCCCTCATCTAAGGTTTTGAGTGTGGACCACAACAGGGTGGGCCTGTCCCTACAGGAGACTAGCCCATTGGTTAGATCCTAAGGTTTCAACATATTTACAATACATGTAATGCATGGGCAGGTGAAAGTGAGTGGACCCACCAGTTTATGGGCCACCGAAGAGACCAGTGATGAAAATTGACCTGATTAAACAATTTTTAACCTACCCATCAATCCACACATTTAAACTTGTCTGATATATTTGTGAGTTTGAATGACACTGATATAGTATGTTAATGCTCTTACATCAACCTAAAAATATAGTGATCGGGTCACTTAGCTCTTAAGTTATGTTTGGTTAGGTGGAAAACAATGGAAAGTAAACAAGTACTTTCCTTTCTTTTCACTGCATTCCTTTCATTTTGAGAGGAAAACTTTGACAACCTTTAGTCGAAAAATGCAGGTTTTTTTGAAAAATTACTTTTCGATGAACCCACATCTATTTATTACTACTGTAAAGCCAGTACTATGTTTTTTGGCTGACATTCACTTCCCAAAAAACCCTCCAATTCTTTTCAATTTTATTCCAGGTGCATAACTAACTGACCACAACCTCTTTGTTTCTAATTTTTTTGTTACACTTAGAGCGCGTGCATTCTCCTAGCACTAATATAAAAGAAACACTCAAGATTCTCTACTAATATTTCATTCCCAAATTACTCCTCACTTTTAATTATATTTACTTTTTATCTGCCATAATTACTTACACGTTATAACTACCTCCTTTTGTTCAAAATGGCTTTTACTTTTATTTTTATTTTTATTTTTTTTATTTCCTTACACGTATGTAACTATTTACTATTGCTGAATAATACCATTTATTCTTATTCCCTTTTTACTTTTATTTCTCAATTAATTGATTACAATTATCTAATTCTTTTGCTACGCGCATATCGCATGCCTTTCACATAATCTTCCTTAAACCAAACACTAAGGTGTAGTCAAAGAAGATTTAATCCTTAATAACGCAACAAATAAGTTTTTTCTATTTTTTCTGGCAAAAACACTAGGGCCCGATTGGCTCGCAGAATCAGGGGTTGGAATTGGGGTAAGAATTGGAATTGGGTTCCCAATTCCAATTCTTTTGATTGGTTAAATATTTGGAATTTGGAATTGGAATTAAGGCCCAATTCCATAGAATTAGCTTATAGGCTATTTTTGAAGTTACCTAATTCCCTACTAAATCGAGAAGAATTGGGGATACAAGGTAGAGAATTAGAAGCACGATATATGCCCGACAAATAGAGCTAGCAAAATGCGACCCAACCCGACAAGAGTTAAACGGGTTTTGGTTGACCCGTTTAACCCCAACCCGCCAGTAATCGAGTCAACCCAATTCAATTATGACCCGGCAACCCGACGAGTAACCCAACTAAAAAAAAATCGACAAAGGTGTCCTGTCCCGACCTGATTAACCCCCAACTCGACCCAAACACGGTACAACCCGATCCAATTAACCCCCAACCCTATTTTAATCATATTTTTTGAAAATAAAAAATAATAATAAATGGGTTTGCGGGTTGAACCCGTTTATTGGCAGGTTGGGTTTGGGTTGGGGGGTTTTCCAACCCGCCTTAATTTAGTTTAACTTGAACCCGACCCAATTAACCCCCAACCCCGATTATGACCAGACCCAAACCGACCCTTTGCCAGCTCTACCGATAAAGAAACTACCAAATCTCATTCTCCTCTTCCTCGCTGGTGTTGCGAAGCTACCAAATCTCGTTCTCCTCTTCCTCGCTGGTGTTGCAAGGACTAGTACGTATCTTCTCCCTTCTTCTCTCCTCTCTCTCTCTCTCTCTCGTCTCTCTATCTCTTTTGTTTCCTCTCTCCTATATTTCTCTCTATTCTATTTCCACTTGCTTTGACCTATTGAGTTGTTCATAATCGTCTGGTCTTACATGGAAGACCTAATTAAGACAAAAATATTATTAAAACCCAATAGTGTTGTTTTGGTTTCTGTTGCAGAGAATGGATTATTGGAATTCATATGTTATGATAATCAGTCATTTGTGTTATTATTAACATGAGAATGATATAAATCAATTCTTCATAAGTTCATCCAATCAGTGGAATTGGATTTTAAATCAATTCTTCATGGAATTGTAATTCCAAATTTCAATTCTCTTGCCATCCAATCACAATAATTTCAATTCTACCCAATTCTAATTCTTGATGAATTAGAATTGGAATTATAATTCTTAATTCCAATTCCAATTCATTGAACCAATCGGGGCGTTGTGTTTGACAAAAGGAATTGGGCTGATTCGAGCTAGGAATTGGAATTGGGATAAATAATTATAAATTTTCTATTTGATGGATGATAAGGGATTGAGAAGAAAAACATAAAATGATGAATGAGAAATATCATCCACACCCAATGTCATGGGGTAGTTTGACATTTGTAGAAATCTTAATAACAATAAGATAGAAACAGATAATAAGAATAGAATCAAGAGATTTTATCCAGATTTTTAGTTGAGGAAATTATGGGATCTTGATAATCTTGAATTTTGAATTGCCCATGAATCAATCCTCTAACATCCCCCCTCAAATTGTGCGTGGTGGTCATGCACAGTTTGTTGCATAAGGATTCTAAAGCAACCCGAGTTGGTGGCTTAGTGAAGACATCTGCAGTCTGTGATCTGTTTTTCCATTTCTAAAATTCAGGAATAGGTGTTGGTGGAGCAATTGAACCCTCTGGAACTGGAAGTACAGCAGCAGGGGCAGGAGCATCACAGAACCTGCTCTAATACCAAGAAGAAAAACATAAAATGATGAATGAGAAATCTCATCCATGCCCAATTTCGTGGGGTAGTTTGACAGTTATTGAAATCTTAATAACAATAAGATAGAAAAAAAATAATAAGAATAGAATCAAGAGATTTTATCCAAATTTATAGTTGAGGAAATTATGGAATCTTGATAATCTTGAATTTTGAATTGCCCGTGAATCAATCCTCTAACGTATTGGAATTAAGAATCTTTATCAAAATCCATAGAATTAAGTTTAGGCTTATTATAAGAAAATGCAATTCTTTACACCTCCTCCTGTTTTTTATAATTCCATATCTAAGAATTAGGCGCAATCTAAAATAGCTTCCAGTGAAATTGAGCAACCCATCGTCTACCATCATCACTACCACCACCACAATCACTACTACTATTATCAGCACCACTATCACCACCACCACTACTATTATTAGCACCACTATCACCACCACCACTAGATTGCCACCACCATCATACCCAATGGCGGAGCAAGGATTTTCATTCAAGGTTGGCGGTGCAACAAAGAATGGAAAATGACTGGTTGAAATTAAAAAGATTGTAGGCAAAGTAAAAATTCTAGAGGGGCAAACTGTATATTTACAAGCAATTACAAGAGGTTTTTGTAATTAACATATATGTAGTTCCGCCCCGGATCATATCATGACAACAATAACCATTATTACTACACCATAATCACAACAAGCACAACCATATCATCACCACTACTATCACCACACAACCACCAACACCACTACACAATTACTACAATCGCTACCATCATTATGACCCTATCACCACCACCATTGCTACCACCATCATTGTCGTTACCACCAGTACAATCACCTTCGCTACTACCACAACAACCATTACCGCCACCACCACACCACCATTGCCACCGCCTCCACCACTACCACCAAACCACACCACCACCGTCGCCACCTCCACCATTGTCGCCCACCACAACCTTCACCACCTCCTCCCCACCACCGTCGCCGCAACCACTACTACCATCATCCCCACCACCACTGTGACTACTGCTGCCACCATTGTCACTACCGCCACTACCTCCACCACCATCACCACCGCTGCTACTGTCTCCACAACCACCACCACCACCACCACTACAACCATTACAGTTAGAAAACCGCATCTTATTTTATTCAATATTAATTTTTATATAAATTTCTTTTTGAAAAACAAACATTGGAATTTGAATTATAATGAAATCAAAGTTTTAAAATATTAATTCTCTATTACAACCAAACAAAGAAGTTTCAATTCAAAGAATCGTAATTTAGAGAATTATAAATCTGTAGATTTGTAATTCTTCTATGTAATCCTATTTCTTTGTGTCAAACACTGAAACACACCCTTAAGAAATTTTTTCCAATAGAGTACAATATCTAGCCATGATGTACGAAGGCGAAGGCCCAAGGGCAAGTTCGGATAGGTGTTGACAAAAACTATCTTGCTCGTATATAAGACTTTAGCCTATATTAAACCTATTCTTAATCTTATCAGGTTATTAACATGGTGAATCGGATTGATCAGTTTGTTATATAAAATATTAAAATATAATAAAAATAAAATATGTAAATTAATCAATATTTATTTATGAAATTAAATATATGTGAAAAATATATATTTAAATGGACTATGTAGTTTGGGACAGGTTAAAACTGGGTATATGAATTACGAAACCTTAACCATTAGGTGGCAGATCAAATCCAGTTAACCAATTAACTTGCCCCATTGCCATCCATGATCTAGGCTTTGCTTTGCCTTTTTTTTTTTTTAATTGATTTCTTTGTGAATCTTGAGATAAAAAAGAACCTTAAGTTAGGATTGCAATTACAATTGGCAACAAGGCTGGTTTTGGTAAACCCGAACTGACCACCATAAGGGTTTGGCACACCTCCCTGTCAAGAACAGGGCAAGTTGGCAAGTTGGGGTTGACTCATTGTAGTATAAAATGCAAGATATATATATATATAATATAAATTAGCAATAAATTTATTAACAAAATATATTTTTTATAGGATATTAGGAAAGAGTACGTGCAATACAACGGGTTAGGACATGTAATGGATGAGAATTTGTTGAAGGATATCTTTTGGAAAATGAAAAATTAAAAGGAATATTTGTTTGGGGCACTTTCCAAAGGGCCTGGCCTCTTCGTTTTACTCCACATATGCAATGAAGAAGAGTTTAGGATATATTTAAAGCTTAAAATTTTCTAAAGGGTTTTTTTGAGAAGTAAAAAAAATAAATTGAAAAAGACAAATTTACCACAATATGATATTATAAGGTTGTTTTAAGGAAAATAATTTATTAGTTTTGGCGTGTTTTTACCAAGGGCTTGTTCTCTTTATGAAAGCATTTCCTCTGCAGCGAAAATCTGGTGGTTCCATAAAACCGCCGGATGGGATGGAATTTGAATGTATGGGGCCCACCTCTTGAAATGGTATCCATCCGTGCGTTTCACCGTAGCACCACTAAGTGGCTCTAGGTAAAATGCTCCCTCTCTTTATAAACAGTACAGATATATAAAAGTAAAATTTTTAAACATATAAAAATAATATTTTAATATATTAAGGTCAAGGGCGGGGTTTGGCGCGGGTCAAGTTCGGGTCGATTCGGTATAAGAACCAAACGCACCGTAACCCAATTTTGCCCCTGGCAAATCCTAACCATTACGGGCGGGGCGGATTGCCCATTTAACCCGCCCGTTGCCATCCCCAACTGCAAGAACCATAGCCCGGAAACGGAGTCGCACGGATATTATTTGCAGAAGTGGTCTGAAAGCCAAGACCAAGAGCTTCTGTAATCGCAAAGCCAAGTAATAGGAATGGCTTCTTTCTTCTCTTCCCTTCGATCGTTCCCGGGAGTTTCGGTCGCGGCAGCGCATCGGGAATCCTCCGATAAGAAACCGAAACCTGTGCCGACCACACTGATACCGAAATCTGAAGCAGACACGCTCTCTACCACTACTGCTACTTCTTCTTCGTCTGTTGCGGATAGAGGGAACGCCAAGATGGTGGCGATTGCAGGGAGGGGCGTTGTCAGTAGCATTAAGGAGAAGGAGAGGGAAGAGAGGGAGAGGAGAGAAGAAGTAAACCGCAAGATTGCGTCGCAGAAGGCGATATCGGTGATTCTTAGGAGAGAGGCCACCAAGGCAGTCATTGAGAAAAAACGAGGCCCCACGAATTCCAAGAAGCTTCTTCCGAGGACTGTCCTCGAAGCCCTTCACGAACGAATCACCGCTTTGCGTTGGGAGTCCGCTCTTAAGGTCAGATTCTCCTCCATTCGTTTCTAGTTCAATTTTAATTTTATGAGTTAAGTTTCTCTCTTTCTCTCTCTGTCTGTGGGGTTTGGTGGGAATGGGGGAGAACGGGTGTTTTGAATTTCATCTGGGTTTTGCTTCTACTCGCTGGTTTCTATGGAAATTTGGGCTTTAAATCAAGTACAATCAAACGGGCATCTGCTTTCTAGGTCAGTTCATTCGATTTTTTCATCTTCGGTTAGTTTGATGTATACTGGTTTGTTGGACGTGAAATTTCATCGCCTTTTCTTTTAATAGAAATATGTGCTTTAATTGAAGTAAAATCGAATGGAATCGAAACATCGGAGTTTCCATTGAATTAAATCCAAATGCGTAAAACAGGAACTTAAAAGATAGAGAAATGATACCAAATAAATGACTACATGGGTCAGCAGCATCTCTCAGATGTTCAGCATTTTGCATTTTAACCTCAAGGTCACAGGCTTGATACAATATTACTGACCAGGGGGATATGGGAACATAAAGGAATTTGATTTCACTTTTGCAGTTTATAAATCTTCTCTGCGTGGAAAATTTCAAGAAAAAACAGAAGATTAAAAAGGCTGATTTGTATCTTTTCTTATTGCTGACATAAAACGATCCTGTTGCTTAGACCTCTAGAGATGCCACACCTTTCTATGAAATTTACTTATAGTTGGAAGCCTAGCCACCATGAAACCCTCCGGATCTCTTTATCTGTATCTTATAAATTTGCTTCTGACAGTGGAATGGGTAATACAAAATAAATGGAACAAAGCTTTGTATTCTTAACTAGTATATGTTATTCAATTTACAAGAACTGTTTCTCATAATAAAATGCTCTTAAATTTTTTAAGGTCATGATGCAACTTATTTAATAGCATGTGTTTTTAATAACTTTCTCATAATTCATTAAGAATATCATTTAAAATTCATTCAGATAATCTGTTTGGAGCTTGGATGTAGCTCATTTTAAATCAATGATGTAAGACCACAACTTAGTTCTACCTCAAATTGCATTCGAATCATAATCTATACTTTATTTCTTCTCCCTCCTTCCCTCTCTTCTTCTCCTTTCTTTTTTCCTTTGAGTTTTCTTAGTTGATTTTGCTAGTAAATAAGTTGCCATGCATCAGTCTGCTAAATAAGCAGTTCAGGCATTTGCTCACTAAGCTGGGAAACAAGGACTCAATGCTGAAATAACCAAACCTAACCAATTTCTTGGTTTTTGCGAGTGTATATGTGCTTGTGTTGAAGAACCATTGTGTTTCTACTTGATTTTTTCTTCTATCAACCACTTTCATACACCTCCTCCTTATTGGCATGTGTGTGTTGTATCTGGAGCTTTTTATGTGGCAAAGAACCATTGTGTTTCTTCTTGCTTCTTTCTTGTTCCAATCCCTTTAATCCTCCAGACCTCATGGGCATGTATATTGTATGTGGGGAGCTCTTAGGTTTTTTTTTTTTTTTTCAATCTTATCATTACAGATTTCTTTTTGACCTTTAACAAAAGACCTTGTAGAATCAGCTGCTAGTGAATGTATGCCATGTAATCTCTCAGTCGTAGGATCTTTTAATTTCTCAGGTATTTGAACTACTACGTGAGCAGCTATGGTACCGGCCCAACACTGGTATCTACATCAAGTTAATTGTCATGCTCGGAAAATGCAAGCAACCTGAGAAAGCCCAGTACCTATTCCAAACCATGGTTGACGAAGGCTGCATATTGAATCCTGAATCCTACACTGCCCTATTGTCTGCCTACAGTAGGAGTGGCCTCTTTGAAAAAGCATTTTCCCTCCTCAACCTGATGAAGAAGACACCAAGTTGCCAGCCTGATGTCTACACTTACTCCATCCTTATAAAATCATGCCTGCAGGTTTTTGATTTTGAGCGAGTGCAGAGCCTCTTGTCTGACATGACAGCTCAGGGAATAAAGCCCAACACAATCACATACAATACGCTCATTGATGCTTATGGGAAAGCAGGCAGGTATCTGGTCATCTTATTTCTTCTTGCATTGTCAGTGAGTCTACTGCAGTTCTTTTAAGAGATTCCATTTAGCTGTTAGAATTGATTCAATCCTTCTCTTTTTTCAAAAGGTTTGAGGAGATGGAATCAATACTTATGGTAATGCTTCGTGAACGGGAATGTGAACCTGATGTCTGGACCATGAACTCCACACTTAGAGCCTTCGGCCGCAGTGGACAAATTGAAACGATGGAGAAGTGCTATGAGAAGTTTCAGAGTGCTGGTATTCAGCCCACCATCAAAACTTTCAACATACTTCTGGACTCCTATGGGAAGGCCTGTATGTATGACAAAATGAGTGCTGTTATGGAGTACATGCAGAAGTATCACTTCTCATGGACACTTGTGACCTACAATGTGGTAATAGATGCATTTGGGAGGGCAGGGGACCTGAAACAGATGGAGTATCTTTTCAGGCTGATGCAGTCTGATAGGATCAGACCCAACTGTGTCACCCTTTGCTCCCTTGTGAGGGCATACGGGCGAGGAGGGGCTGTGGAAAAGATTGCTGGTGTCTTGAGATTTATAGAGAATTCCAGTGTGACATTGGATATTGTGTTTTTTAACTGCCTTGTAGATGCTTATGGAAGGATGGGATGCCTGACAGAGATGAGAGAGGTGCTAGAAATGATGGAGAGGAGAGGATGTAAGCCTGATAAGATTACTTATAGCACTATGATCAAAGCATATTCAATCAGTGGAATCGCCAGCCGTGTGCAGGAGCTGCAAGATATAATCAGAAAACCAAAGACTGGCTCATACATATATGAGCCTGATATTGAATGAAGATGAATTCCACAGGTCAGATTCCATCCTCGTATCAACTATTAACCATTTTAACGGTATTGATTTTATTTTTCTTGTAGAGGAAGACAATATAAAATAAATAAATTAGAGAAAACTCTAATCTGCATTTTTTTTGTGACAATTTTGCTTCTGGCAGAGTAACTGTGAATTGATGTCTTGAGCTGCATCTGTATCAGTCTAATCCAGGGAGTATGGAAAACAATCAACTGGTTGGATCTCTAATCCCGGTTAGCGTACTTCGAACAGCCGGCTGTTTAGTAGTAGAAGGGTGCTGAAGCTGTGGACAATAGTTTCTGATGCAAGGTAATCAAGTGAGACTATCACTCTTTTATTTTTATCAGGGAAATATCATTCTGCGACTCAGTTTTTAACATGTGAAGAATTGCAAACAAAATATAGAAGTTTCTGTTTCCTATTTAAAAAAAGGAAAAAACATTCTCATCATACTATGTGATCGTGTAAAAGAGAGTAGAAAAGAGGAAAAAAAATGACTGAGGAAAGATGTAGGGAGAGAAAAACTGTGTACTTCTACCACCCAAACCAGAAGTATTTATTGTCAGGTCGATCTCCTTATAAGACATACATTCCTTGAAAAGGCTTGCCCAACCATCACCGAGTTGGGTATTATTGACCTAGCATATTCTGGAGCAAGATTAATAACATATTCTTCTTAATAGATGTGGTAACATGTCTGACTAGTAAGTTAATAGAGGAGCCTTTTTCCTCAGTAGCCGAACTTGATTAATATGACCCATTTTCCTGCCTAAGCATGACATTCAATTATTAATTATCTTTATGCTGTACTAGGAGAATGCACACCCTATGTGCGTAGCAAAAGAATTAGTTATGATGCTCATACACGTGGCAATAACAAACCTTGATATGAGAGTAAATTGGAAAAAAATTGGAGGGAGTTTTGTGTATAAAATTTCAGGCAGAAAACAGGGGTTTGGCTTTGTATAATGGTATAGATTTCATCAGTTGTTGGGATTTTTTATAGCTTTTATTTTTTAATTTGTATTTCTGTGAATTTTAATGCCTCTTCACTGTAGTTCTTTTCCTGTCTCCACCTTGATTAATGCAGGTTTTTACATTTAATGTGGGCTGTGTTTGTATACCAAGAAACGGTGTTGTGAGAATCCGTTTTCTCTGACACAGTTTCTTTCAGTTTCAGACCTCCGGTGTTGGATGAAAAATAGGCTCAGTTTCTCAGGTTCTGGACCTCACAATATTTTTTTTTTCCTTTTCCGGTATCTAAACACTCCACGCATGCACACATGCGGGAATCTTATAGTTTCTTGGTATCCAAACGCAGCAGTGTAAAACTGCTGAAGAATGTTTTGTTACAGTTACCAGTAAGATAACACTTCAAATCTGGAATAATTTTACAGGACTATGTTGTTGAAGAACTACCTGAGCCAGCATTAACACAGCCAAACCCTACTAAATAAACAGGTTCATCATCAACTTCCAGTCATGCAGAAAGCTCAAGAAAAACTTAACATTTTTTATAAATGGTGTATAGAACAGAAAATTTTTTTATCTAATTGACATTTCTATGTACATTATAACCATAGGCAGTCCCGGAATCCCATCTCAGCACTTCAGAATTACATGCTATATGAAACAATGACCACCAAAATGGAGAATCTAGATTAGCCCCCATATTTCTGTGTCCAAGCCCTTGCATTATGATTATACTGCTTCCTGCTGTTCTGATAGAGAAAGTAGATGGGATTAAAAGGATCTTCTGCATTTGGATCTAGAAGAAATGAACATATGGAGTTTAACATATCTGGGATGGTCAAGGAAGGGTGCATCTATCATTCAGTATGTCCAGATGGATTGCTTCATTCCTTGTCGGTAATTGGATGATAAACTTTCAATCTGCACAACACAAATAATAATTTAATGCTTAGTTTTAATTCACTTGATTGCAAAACGTGATTAATTCTTTAACTACTTACATTGTTTTCATTATTATGTTGACATATGTTACTCCTGTGGCTATTCTTTCAGTTAGCATGATTTTGTGTTTTCTTGAGGTTTGGCGAGTGGTTGGGGAGAAAAAGGTACTTGAAAGCTCAGTAGAAGAAAGGCATTGAAGGAATGCTAATTATTTGGAGAGAGATTTTTTTTCTGGACCAGGGTAAGCTACACAACAACTGCTAATGGAGCTTCCTAAGAACATGGAAAATTAAAACCCATTTGGTGAAAGCTTTGTTAGTCACCAAAAAGGTTTTAGATTATCCAGAACAATAATCAACCTCCATGACTATGTGTTCTTGGTACAGAATTTCCTTAAATATCTAACTTATTCAATTTGTATTTTATTCAGTTTTTTTCATTCAGACTTAGAGGGATGACAACAACAATGTACAGAGGAAATTCACTGTTCCACTAAATGAATACCATGTCTTCATTTTCTATAACTTGTGAAACTTGATATACACCTTTTTTTTCTCACCAATAAAGTAAGCTAAACCCACAAAATATAAGCTGATAGAGTCCTTCAGTGAAGAAAAAATAATGTGAAATTGTAATCTCCATTTTTGAAACTTATTCTTGATTAGTGGTAATTTTAGAATTTCATTATGAATATTTTGTTCTGACCAAATGCTAAGAAGATGGCCTAACAGAAGGGAATGGGGAAAAAGGCTAAAGAGATCATGTTCCTTGGTTTGGAATTTGATCTATGGTTGGGGTGGGGGTGTATGCAAAGGGACACTAAAATTTCAGTAGAAAAAAAAGAACAAACCGCCCCCAAATAGGTATCATCAGCTGATCATGCACGGCCACTGGAAGATGTCCTTGCCCACATGTCCACAACTACGGTGAGTTTTTAAGGTCAATTGTTTTGAATTCCTCTTGAAGCTTTTTCCTTGCATATTGTGATTCTTTGACTCTCTGATCATCACTATTGTTCTTTGGTGGAGTACTAAAACCTGAAGCACATTTCACGACAGGAATAGATGTTGAAGATATGTGAAACAGGAGACAGAAGAGCAGCATCATTAGTGAATACAGAAGTCTAGGTAGAAGCAAAATGGGCAATTTATGAGGGTGCTGAGGGAGGAAGATGATCAGGAAGATTGAGTGAATGAAATGCTAAAGAAACATATAGGAGAATCACATCCCCGCTTGTACTTGAGGTGTACTTTTGGAAAACAATGTCAAAGGCTTAGAAATACTCCACCTCAATTATAAAAAGGCTTAGAAATACTCCATCTCAATTATAAAGGTCAGAGCTTACTCCTCTATTTCCTGATAGCTTATGGATTATCGATTACCCTTTTCTTCTATTATAAAAATGAATTCTTTTTTTTTAAGTAGTTGTTTTATTAAAATAGAAATATTTTGTTTTCAATTTTAAATGTATTTTGGAGATTTCCAACATATGTAAAGAAAAGAGAGAATTGTAATAATGATTAAAAAAATTTTCTAATTTTTAACACATGACTCCTATGGGTCTCCATTCATAGTTTCCTATATTGAATAATTAGTAAGGGCTCTCAAACAACCTTTTAAAAGCAGAAGAAAAGAGGGGAAAACATTTAAGACCAGTAAAAAAAAATAAGCATATGTAAATTGGCTGTTGGTATATGAATTCTCAAAGGATTTTAGTGAAGACAACATAGTGAGAAAATCATTATCCTTTTTAGTAATAAACACAAGGAAAAGATGGTAGGAAAAGAAGATATGATATTAAAGTGGAAGATGATTTAAAGGTAAAAAGGACCATTGTAAATCATTCATAATTTATGATTATTAAAACCTTAGAAATTGCTTGCTCTTTTCGTAATAATGTGATTTGAGGGTTCAAAATAAAAGAGTTTGATCAGCTCTCCTATGGGAAGTATATAGGTCAACCTGATTGATAATTTTTACTTTCTACTACTTCACTGAAACCAAGACTTGATATAGAAAATTGAGAGATGGTGAAGCTGGTATCCTATTTCTCTTCTGGACACATGACACAACTGAAGATTAAGTGACCTGTGCAAGTCACCCACTATATTTCAAAATTAAAAAACTTGGATGTTCTGTTTCTAATTTTAAAAGCCATTTTGGGACTCTTTCTAGGGCATTGGACATGAGGAATAGTGCACGACGCACAGGGGTGCCTATGGTCTGGGCTTCATCTTGGCCATTGTGAGCCCAAGAATGTTCTAAGCCCAAAATAGTTGAACCTAGGCCTGCTCTGGCCTGTTCAGGCCAGCATCTTAAAAATAGCAAATTTGGTCATTCTAACCCTTTTGATTCTCATTCTCATCTTTGAGAGTTCCAAAAAAAATCATCAATCTATGAGTGTCAAGTGATCAAGTTTCAGTTAAGTTATGCTTATACCCAGTACATATCTTTTCTTCATCGAAAATGGAAGCAAGATTCCAGATTCTCTTAAATATTTTGGCTAGAGTATCATTTGAACTATGTATTAAAAAAATATTTACTATTAAACTATCAAAGTATTTCAAATACTTAGTATGATAAGAGTACCACTTTACTATCTTCCTGATTGGAAAGTATTAAAAGAAGATCATACAGCACATACGCATTTGCCTAATGGGTATACAATGAAATCAAGTATAAGATTATTTGGCTCCATGCTGTTATACCCTAGGTAAACAGATTATTAGGCACCCTTTGACACTATTAGGTCAAACCATTGGTACCAAGCAAGGCAAAGGTTACTTCAGATCAAATCATGGTGAACCTATAAAACCAATAAAAACTTGTAGAAAAAAGGCAGAATGAACTAAAACAGTAGGGTTTATCCTTTTCTCTTTTTCTAATGATGATGTGATGTTTGAGGTGACGAAAATACCTTGAGTCAACCAACCCACTGCTCACCTTGTTGAACCAAACTGATGGTGTTTGTCATGAAGATATTTTGTTTCAACCCCCGATTGACTTGGGTTAACCAAACTAACTTCACCTGTTTGAGATCTAATCTCAATTTTTTCATGTTGGCACAAACCTTGTTCCACCATTCCAGCCTATCAGAAGTCACAAACAACATTATCAAATCTTCTTTAACAACAATATTAAATAAAATCCTTCTAATACTATCTACTTTCTTTTAACCAAAAAATAAACTGTTTTTGTTGCTAGCATCTCTCAAGCAACATTTCCTCCCCTTCAAGATGTCTCCATCTTTTAGTGAGCACCTGCAACCTATTCATCAGCAGATTCACTTTTGTTGGGGCCGCTTTCCTTTTCCAGACTTATCAATTGAACTTCCTCCAGTTCCAGCTTTTGCACCTGCTTCCACCATTGTTACAGCTGGTGCAGGGAGCCTCTGCTGGATTGGTATTGCAGGTGTAATTATTGGACCTGTCTCCGACCTCTTCTTCTTCTCCGCCATCTCCCTTTCATATCGCTGGATTCCTCGTGCCTGATATACCTGAAACTCATATATATGTAGGCTATTAGTAGTTAGAGAATTCAATTTAAAACTTCCACATTATGCATGGAAGCAGTTATGAGATTGGTGTATTTTCTTACAGCTTTCTGAGGCTTTGTTAGTTTGTTCCAGAGGTCAGTAATAATCTTTTTGACCTCTTTGCCCTTCCCCAGATGAATTTGTTTCAGTTTGTCATAATTCTCCATAAAAAAGAAATTATACCCGCTTACATATGGAGTAATTTGGGGCTGCTCTGCCATTTCAGAGGTCTTCTGGTGACCACAATTTGGCAGATGGGATGGCTGTCCTTTTTGAATATCAGATTTCCTTGGTGGCTGCCCCTTTGGAATATCAGATTTCCTTGGGCGACCACAACGGCACACTCCTGACACTGTGGGGCTCTTCTCACCGATGTTGGTGACAACGCCAGAATTTTGTGGCGAAGAGGGTTGCTCATTAAGATGATAAAGGACACCTTGGAGATTCTCTGTGCCAACCTTAACAGTTACAAGGTAGCCATTTTTAATTTTGCTGTCTATCACACCAGACACTTTACTACCCACCAATGGTGAAGGAATTCCTGCAACCAGAGAAAAAGGTAGACATCACCTATTGCCTTTATAGTTAATGGCAAAAAATGTGTCGAGGTAATGAACTTGAATAGTAAAAAATATGTGGATGATTATAATTTGTTAATGTGTGAGATGAGAGAAATAAACCTTCAGGGAACAACTTTCCAGTGCTCCTACGTTTATGAGATACAGGTGCTTCAACTTCTGGTAGCACTGACTTTCCAGTGTCCTTCCGTTTGCGGGATGCAGATGCATGAATGTCTTGTGATGGCAAAAACTTTTCGGTGCCTCTTATTTTCTGGGATGCTAATGCTTGAACATTTTGTGATGGCAACAATGGCCTACTTGCCGCTTGATCCGGCACTGGTTTTGTAGATGGAGTCTGACAAACTGCAGTATAGTTTCTTTGTGATAATTGTTAAGATAATTCATACCATTTATAAAGTTTGAATGGACGTTTGTAAGTACATACAGGAGGAGGGAGAGGCCCGTTCCTTGGCTCCATAGAAGTAGATTTGTTCATAGTGATGAAGCAATGCAAGATAGAATTTGCGCAGGACAAAAGATGCATTTGTAGCTGTGGGGGGGAAATTGAAAGCAAGAGTCACATCTTTCCATTTCTTGTTTTTAACGGTCTGCATCACATTCGCCAAACAGTTAGTATTTTCACAAGAATTACAATCTTCCCACTTGGTTGGTATATCTAACATGAATTCTTTGAAATGAAATGTTGTTCTATTTCCCCTTTCTGTCTATATATATGTCAAAACGCAGGCATCATGGATTTCTTCGTATTACAACTTGCAACCAAACCAGAATAAAATCATGGAGACAAAAACAAAGATTACAAATATTTACACCAAAAATCTGAAAATAGTCTTCTAGGATGCAAAATTTAAGATTAATTAACAAGTTTAAAACCTATAAGCATTTTTTCAAGCCTCTTCTCCATGAAATCCTCTAGGCCTCACACATCTTTGAAAGCATTGTGCATGACTAAGAGTCTCAAAGGGCCAAATCATGTTTTGTATATATTTTCATGTAGATGAATACATGCAAGCAAGATGCACACAGGCAGCAGAATATGTGTGACAACATTTAATAGTCCAAAGCCTAGAAAAGTATGAATCAATAACCAAATTCTTCAGATATCAGCTATTTATAAAGTCAATGTAACTCCATGAACTACAAACTTATAAATGAGAAGTGTTATGGAGTACTGATCTGGCACATCAAAGAGGGAGCAGTCAAGCAGTTGACAGCGGCAATTTAGATAAAATTTATTCATATATGGAGATCCATCTATGAAAGCGAAAAAAAAGGGATGGTCAATTGTACCATCTAAAACTTGTATTTAATGTTGAATGTACATAGATTTGGGTGTAGTGGGAAGTACTGAAGACCCTAGTTTCCACATACATGCAACACCTCCACGTTAAGATGTAAATGTCCAGCAATGTTCTAGGATATGTAAGCTATTGGAAGACTTGGATCTCCACCAATTCATGATTTTCGAGGCATTAGAAGACAGGTTTCAGCTCCTCTTCTTGCTTTTTGATCTTTCTTTCAAATTATATTTATTTTTTTCTTTTTTGATCTTTTTTTTATCTTTATTTTGAAATCTACATACAAAATTTTGCCAGTTAGATTTCTGTCAATGAAATATGTTACAGGCAAAGAGTTCCCCTCACAATGGAAGCCTCTTAAAATGAAGAATTAGAATTCAAAAAGAAAAAAAAAACAGCTAGAATATTGTCCAAAATCAATGTCTTCACACAGCTTTCAAATCCAAGATTGTAAGGATAGACAGCCATAAATATTGAGCAAGATCCAACTCTTCTAACAGATTGCAGGTCCTAGAATGATGCTAAACAGCTTGCATGGGAGGTGTACAATGTATACAGAGAATAGGGTCTTCAATAAGAGCATTCAAAACAGGTAGACAACGGAAATTTTTAAATAAATACGAATGATACTACTTATAACTTCTTTTCGTGAAGTAATAATTACAGTCTAAAAGACAGCAAAACCATTCATTTCTTGTCCTTGACATGGAACATACAAGGTCCCAGGCTTAAAAATGGAGCAAAGATACCATCTATGCATCTCAAATATGAACTGTTCTGACCTTATGACCAAGTTGTCAATCAAGGTTGACTGCTTTCAGTTCCATACTTAAAGAGGGCACAGTTCATTCCGAAAATTTTTCAGGGTATACAAAATTGAGCTTTTAACTTCAACACTAAAGCAGGCAAGATAAATCATCATTCTTCTTGTGGCAGACGTCCTTAATCATTCAGCAAAACAAGTTCAAGGAGATCCCATCACCGCGAAAAAATCTCTGGACACTAATTAGTTTCCACTGAATTGAAAAGATTTAATGGATTTCCCTCCCAAATCTTTCTACAATAACCCAATTTGACAACTTAAATTGAGGATCTTCAAGGATCTAAAAGTGCAACAGACAGAACAAAAAAATAATAATTGTGACAGCCAGTTAAAAATTTAAACCATTAATCAACTCATAACTCATGCAACACCTGACAATGGTAAATTTATCTACTACCATCCATTAGAGAAAAAATTAAAATCAAACAATCATTACTTCCAACGAAAATGTCAAGTAGATAAAAAGCAAAAAATGGGAGCGGAAACCGTTAAATTGATTGCAGCTCCAGAATTTCATACAACAATCCACAGTCAATAACTTTAAAAGGGAATTTAGAAAAATAACTAATAAAGAACTTTCCATTACGTAAAGAGCATGTATGAAATGCGTAGTGTTATATTGATATAAACAGAGAATCAGGCATTACCTTCAGCGAAGTTACAGAAATCGTAAACAGTTACACTGATTACAACTCTGCAAGTTGATATAAATATCAACTACATACCTTAAATGGGATTTTGGAGAAACAAAAAAATGTTACATTCAAGAAATAGCCAGCATAGAATGCGTAATGGGGGTATGGAGCAGAAATTTCATTAATATGCTATCCTTTACCAATAAGACTAAAATAGTAGAAACCAGCCAATCTGAATAGATCTAATGTAAAAATACTAGTTATAGAATCTTGGCCTTACAGTTTCAAGACCGCCTCGAAAAGTTACTTCCATGAAAAGCCGATGTAAGTCTAGTTGCTTTCCCCCCATAACAGGAATCCTAGAATTATCATATCCACAATAAACAAAATTATGTCAGGTAAAAAGAAACTTTCAAGATCCAAAAAAGAAAATAAATAAGAAAACACTGAATGTTAAACAAAGGCACTTAAGTAAATAACAAGTTCTTGAACAATAGCACGATTAATTTCCACACACAGAGTTAAGCACATCTAAAGTCGTTAAAAGAAAACCACAACTTTGGGGTTTCTTTTATAGTATCTCCATTTCAAAATGTTCATTTCTTTGAAAATTTGTTTATATTACATCTACTCATCCTTTCGGGGCGATGTTTTTTGTAGAGTCCACGAAACTAAGAGAAGACACCATGACTGTGACCACAGAGAGAACTGAATTGCTTGAAGAGGTTTTTCAGACTTACATTTTTTTGAATTCCCCTTTCTACTACAAGACTAAAGTTATTTAATGATAGTAACTCTTAAAGTTATTCAAAGCACAAGACTCATCTGTTCGCACGTGTCTTCAGAAATGGAAATTCCCTGTTTCTTTAGTGTCCGTTTTGACAATTTTCAAGTGCTAGTTATTTCATGCCTAAATATCCGGAGGCCTAAAATTTTACTATTTAAACATGGAACCATCAGTTTAGTAACCATCCTGAACCCAGTAGTACCCAACTCGATAGACACAATAGGGACCAAGACTGAATATATGATTTACCCTTTCTAAATTATAAAATTTATATACAAATGATATCCTTTTTTCCCATTCTGCTAATTATGACTACAACAAAATCGCAACACCTAAATTACTTTGCCAAAAATTTCTACCTCAAAATATTTTAAACACAATAGTACCGCCCACGTGATTATGCGTCAAAATTTACATCTTTTGCACCACCTATGTTGCAACTCAAACATGGTCTTTTTGTTATAACTATTGAGTGCTCAAAGAAAGATTCATCTATTCTCAATTCAGATTCCATTAAAACTAATGTTACCCATCTAGCATAATATAATTTCTTACATTTCAGTTGATTACAAGCATGAAGTCAAATTGAAATATGACTTTATCATACACACTAACTTATTTCGAGTTATTTAAACTACTGAAATAACTTGTAAGTTTCCATAGTTCATGAAGAGAAGAAAGCTTCAAGCTTTCTTGCAATCAACAAGAATGAACCAATCATTCTCATCTCAATTAAATTGAAAACCATGCAGGGATTTTCACGTATCTTTTTTCTTATTTCAAGGTTTCACCAATTCTATTCCTCAATTGACACCCTCATCAACAAAATTTCTCTCTTTGTTCACTAGGCGTGAATACCATCCGCTCTGAACTTGGAAATTAATTTGCTATCTTTTTTTATTGTTTATCTACTTTCCTCAGTCAATGCACCATCTACTAGTACCAAATCTCATAGTGTAACTCAGTAACCAAATCTACCAGAATGTGGTGAATGCAATCTCAATGTGCATTTTATGAATTTAGCATGCAGATAAGGTGGTCAACAATATCTCAATCTGCGGATTGATGGATTTTGCGTGGGATTTATTGTGAGAAAGTCCTTAATCTATAGATTATAAAGACAGATTGCATGCTTTCTTGTTTCTATCCATGAAATTTAATCCACCATATGTAGCAATTCATTTTACTTACCTAAAGTAACATAGATAGCATGAAATCCATATACCAAACTGCATGGATGGGTTTATCATAGTTTGATAGAGGACAATTTATGGTATTGGAATGTCCCATTTAATTGACATACACATATAGCATTTAACACGTTGCCCCGTCCCAGTTAGCCAGCCGGTTCACCCTAGGTGTAGAATCCAAGAACTAAAGGCTAGTTATACTGGAGAGGAAGAGTTGACTACAAGATTATTCCAGTCTTATAGGTGTGGAAGTGTGTTAGAAGTTTCTTATTTTTCTCACCTACGTTTGTATCTCATCGTTTCTAATTTTGTTATCCTTTATAAGTCTTAAGATCTTGCGCAACAAACTGACTAATTAATTAGCTTAGCTAAAGGATCCAGAAAAATATGTCTTATAGCCAACTAGTCTGATCTTGATTGAAACAAGAAAAATATAATCAAGAACAAACAATAAATGAAAGGTAAGCTAGTTTAAGGGTCAGGAATTAACCATGCCAAGGATTAATCAATGATATGCTAGCAATTAATCAATCAACAAACCCCAAAAAATTTTAAGCTATGTCCTAGACATCCCTGATACATAAAGACACCAAGAATTGCTCTGAATAGAAACAAAGTAAAACAGAAATAGGAAAAAGAAAAATCAATTCTCTATTCTTCATTAAAAGACAATATTCACTTCATAAATATAATCACTTGACACGATAAATAGCCATAAATACGGATAATGTCTTTCATTAGAAAAGTTGAATCCATCGACCGCAAGATGCAATAAAAATTGTTTTTATGCATGTGTTTGTGTTTATGCTTATGTATGTGTGTCTGTATACGAAGGATGATTTCATCGGAAAAATGTACGAGTATTGGTGTCTTATTGTGACGCATGATATACAAGCTTTAACAGGAAACACTATATGCAGCAATCCAAGGGGAAATATCGGTCACTTGAACTTTTAAATTTAGAGAAGATAAGCACTAAAGAATAAATGTTTCCCTGTTGAGATATTATTGAAAATTTTTCATTATTTCCAATTAAAACATGTGCATCACATGTCGCAATTACGCAGCAATTAACAAAATTTGTTGTCCACAGAGGCTGGGGAAATCATTCCCCATATCCTCACTTTAAATGTTAGATTTGGCCATCAAAATCACATTACACTGAGGTGTAAAAAAATTGAAGAGGCAGGAAATGATCTGTTAAACCCGTTGTACATGTGATCAACCGTATTAATGGAATTTCAGAAATTAAAGGAAATGAACGAGCAACAACGAATGGTATAACTTTGAATACAATGAAGCTATAGGTAATTCCATTCTAAAATCTACTCGGCCATTGGTTATCAAGTAAGTAAAGATCATACAGGATTCCTAATGTATGATTGAAATACAGAAATTAATACAGGGTACTGCTATTTGACAGCTAAACAGTCAGTATATTTCATAGGGCACATCAAAGTTGCTTCCTGATGGCCATACAAATCTTGCAAGTAATAAAGCAACCACATTACATTTTATCATACCCAAATGCGGAAACAACACGTGGATCGCATCGGACAAACATAAAAGAAACCATAAACTAACAATAACTAGCCAACACAACAGTAATAGATGTCAAGAAAGGCACTCGACTTCTGAATCGAGATGAATGTTCTTCATTAAATTAAAGACTAACCACGTAAAAAATGCTGACTATTCGTAAATTCAACTTATTAATGAGTACAAAGAATAAATTTACACAATGATCCTGATCAAAAAACATAAGTATCTGTCAATAAGAATCCAAGATGCACTAAATGGTCTATGGATAAAATCTTGCTTACATAAACTTGGTCTTCATGGTTTCATGAAGTTTCTTCAGAGTTCTCATGAAGAGAGACCGATCGGCAATGATATCATCATACTTTGCAAGTGCAGGTGGGTAAGGAATGAATTTCAGAGCTGGAGGAGCAGGTATCAGTGCCAACTCCTTCCCACGATTCTCACTACCTGTAACTTGTCCAACCTTCTTTCCAGTTCCTTGCCTAGCCATCTTTTAAGAGTCCCAGAGGAAATTATCAAAACCAACAAATCAATCAACAGAAAGCTGAAAGATAGCCTATCAGAGCAGTTACTGATAAGAAAACTAGAGATCTCAAATGTAGAAACAGACAAACAAAATCCCAGAAGCTAAAGACCTGAAGAAGGTACAGACGAACATAGAAATTAACGATATTTAACCAACAAATCAGAGCAAATATGAACTCTAAAAGTGCAATGCAAAGCAATCTAACACACAAGAAACGACATGCAAGTTCACCTTTTTTTTGAAGCCAAACAGAGGGATACCATATGACTTGCAGAAAAATAGCTACAGCAAATACTTGGTGCATCCATGAGGAAACTAACCCAGAAAGGAGATGAAATGGTTTCTCGAAACAATCTTAAAACAGAGACTGAAAAGAGACCTCCTTAGGTTCTTTTCTTGGATCTCTTGGCCTGAAAGGCCACCCACCATCTCTCTCTCTTTCTTTTCTGTTTGGTAAAAAAACTCGAACTTTCTCTCTCTGCCTCTCTCTTCCATGACACTGCTGTACCAAAAGCGGGGAGAAAGTACCAAAGCGGGATGGTGGGGTAACACCCACATACCCATCAACATACCCATAGTAACTACCAAAAAAAAAACATACCCATAGTAAAAAGGTTCAAGTACTGACCTTTTCCAGGATCTTTAAATTCTGTCAAATCACCGTGTCCCCTCTTCTTTCAGCTTTCATGGAGACCAAACAAAATCAAAATATATTTAAAATATATATAAATGTAAAAATGTTTAATTTTTCTATTTTCACAAAATCGTAATAGAAAATAACATTCAATACAAAAATGTTTATGTTTTTTTTCTAAGTTCCTTATTTGTACATGCATGCAAATGATCTGATCATGCTATGAATTTGATGTGAAGGGGGTAACTTAAGAAAATGAATATAAACCCCCATGAAGAAAGATTCTTCGGGTGGAAGATAACAGAGAAAATTAAGCTAAAAATTTCTTAAAATAAGCTACTT
The DNA here is from genome assembly GCA_947561395.2 of Buxus sempervirens. Lineage (NCBI taxonomy): Eukaryota > Viridiplantae > Streptophyta > Magnoliopsida > Buxales > Buxaceae > Buxus > Buxus sempervirens. The sequence goes on from OX387195.1 coordinate 20,484,330, forward strand.
CTTAGAAGAGACTAAGATGGAGCGTGGGAAATAGCATTAAGACAATCAAATCTAAACCAACCCTTTCTTTCTTACAGTGAAAATGTGTGCTTCCTTTGCGGTTCTGATTTTGAGGTTGATGATGATAAGAGTGAGGAAAAAATAAAAATGGAGTAAGAGCAATAAAACCAAATAGGCTCCATAGATGTAAACAAAAGACTATAGAAGGAAAGAAGTCCAAAAAGGAAAGTAACAAATGTGTGTCATAAATGATAATCTTAGATGGCAGATGAAATCGTCTGCATTGCAAACTATTATAGCAATGAGATGCTGCCATGTGGAACATCTCATGGTCACTGTTTTTACATTTCTAAAAATGTGTTTGGTGGGGCCACTTGAAAAAAAAGTGACCATGAGATGCTCCACATGGCAACATCTCACGGCCATGGCAGTCTGCAATGCTTACGATATCATTGTCAATAGGAAGATTCTCTATGTTGGCATGTGGGATTGGGCTTTTGCTGGTGGGGACATTGGGAGGGAATTGCATGCAACAACAGAATCAAAATCAAAATTTAAAATTTACTTTAAAAGGCAAAAAAGGGGGCTTCATTTGCCTTATGAATTAAGGCAGGTGCCATTTTCGGCCTGGTCCAATAGGCCCATTTGGTTTTAAACCAAGCACTAATTTTAACCCAGAGTGTTAGGCTCTACTTGGATTTGCTGTAAAAAAAAATTTTATCAAAAGTTAAAAACCAAAAAGGCAAACAAAATTAAACAATGTTAGACTAATTCATTAAGTAAAAGAATAGTTAAACAAGAGTTTGATTGAGTGACTGTAAATGCATATTTTAGAAGTATAGAAATTGGATCTACGGAATGGCGGTGTGAAGTTTATGGGAGTAAAAATTATCTTATATATTTATAAGTTTGATTATGTACTTAATTCCTTAGGATCATCCAAAATAAAATACATGTGATAAAATATTCATAATAATCTCACCGTGCTCCAGTCTGAGAAAGGAATATTCACATATTTACAATGATGATTTCATTGTACAATTATGCAGGGGTGCTAACGTGCCCAAGCCGTGTTCGGCCTGTTTATCAATATGCCTCGTGCCCTGTCCGGCTGTGGGCCGCGGGCCATACGTAAAAATTAAAAAAAAAGTATTAAATAAGGTTTTTGAAAAAAAAAAACATTTACGTAGCATACATGGCTACAAGAAAAAAAGTAAAGAAAGTTTAGAACATGGATGGCACGTAAACAACATATTGGTGAATCGTATCGAGACAAGGAGTTGCAAAAGTGTTACTTGTGTTTATTATTGCTTGACTGTTCAAGCAATAATCGACGCAAGTAACACTTTTGCAACTTCTATGTAGATAGTAGACGTGAAGAGGCAGAAATGAAGAAAGAAAAAAAATTGATAACTTTGTAAGAGCCTTGTTCAACGTTTTGCTAATGGTCAGGCTCAGGTATGCGCCCATGTGTGCACCGTGACTCTGCCGACCATTAGCAAAATCATTGAACATGACTCTAAGAAGAAAATGAAGAAAGCAAAAAAAAAAAAAATTTAATAATTTTATTAAAGTCTTATTAAGAGATTTGCCAATGGTTGGCCTATAGGGACGCCCTATTGTGAGCACTCTGCCGAGTCTGCTGGCCATTGGCCAAATCTCTAAATAGGACTCTAAGAAAGTAAGAAGAGATGAGAAGAGATAAGAAGAGGCGTGGTTTGGAGTGGGAAGGGTTAGGCTTATTTATAGAAACCAAAAATGGTTTTTTACTACCTCAATCCTCAAATATGACTATTATTTGACTGTTGGAAGGATATAAATAGTCATTGTCAATTACAAGTATACCCCCATAATATGGCTGTTATTGGGTAAAATTGTAAAAAACACAAAAAAAACATTTTTTTGGGGAAAAAAGGTTAGTCGTTTTTCGTGCCAGACGAACCGGCACACGGGCACTGTCCGAATGGCACGCTTGACACAAGTCGTACTGCCCGTGTGCTTGTCAGGCCACAGCCCACTAGGCCTTTTGTCTGACCCCCTAGGCATGGCACAGCCCGCTAGGGGGTAACCCTACAATTATGTGTCTTTCCATTAAATCACATATTTTGAAGCTAACTTTAAAGAAGATAATTATTAAAGTTTACATTATTAATTCAATAATATTGTTATTTAATCATTACTAGAACACATTTAAAAGGAAAGAGGTCCAAAAAGTAAAGTAACAAATGTCTCTCATAAATGATAATCCTAGAGGGTGTCACTAAGAAGATTCTCCGCGTCGCCATATGGGATTGGGCTTTCGCTGATGGGGACATTGGGAGGAAATTGCATGCAGCAATAGAAACAAAATTTAAAATTTACTTAAAAAAAAGGCTTCGTTTGCCTTATGAAAAGGCAGGTGCAATTTTCGGCCTGGCCCAATAGGTCCATTCAGTTTTAAACGAAGAAAAGGCAGGTGCAATTTTCGGCCTGGCCCAATAGGTCCATTCAGTTTTAAACGAAGAATTAATTTTGAAGTCATGGACTCCATTTGATAGCGAGAGTACAAGAAATTGAATGAAAATACGCTTTTCTAGCTTTGCAGGTGCTTTTGGATGACTAGGAAATTGTGGGGCCCACAATTTCTCAAGATTAAAATGATAATAACCGTCCCTTTTTGTTTCATCCACGTTAGCATTGAATTCTGCGTCATGAGAAACGAGATTTGAAAATTTTCCCATGATACCCTTTCCCTAGTGACAGTTATTATTCAATCCTGCTTTGTTCCTAGTGTCTTGTTGCATTACTCTTCTTTACTTTCATTTTTAATTCATTCTCCAAAGATACCCCTCTCCTAGTGACATCCCTTTGGCTTCTTGATGGTTTTCTATTAACAATTAAATTTTTTTATTATATAATTATTCATTAATAATTACAATATTTGGATTATATCTATGTAAGGGCATGATTGTAAATACTGTTTAGGATTCCTATGATTTTCTTGCTATAGAAGCACAAAATGCAAGATTTTTAGTAATAACTATATAATTTTCTTGTAGCATCCAAACAATATCAAGAAAGTTATTTTTCTGCTTCCTTTCTTTTCTTTTATTTTGTCACTATCCTTTCTCGCATTCTCTTGACATCCAAATGCAACCATAGTGTTGGGTTGGATTAGTTTTTAAAAGCCAAAAATATTTCTGCTCTACTTGGATTAGCTTTCAAATTCACCAAAAGCAAAGAGGCAAAAAGCAGAAAAGAAAGATAAAAGGCAAAAGTTTTTATAAAATAAATTAATTTTGTTAAAAATTAAGGCCTTGTTTGGCTTTCATTCCGGATTAGGAACTCATTCCGAGAATGAGTTCTTAAAACTCATTTTGTGAATTAATTTTAAAGGCTTTCTAATTGCGTTTGATTAACACGTAGCAAAATGAATTTTCACCCAGAAAATTGTTTGGTTAACAAGTAGGGGTGCTTATCGAACCGTACCGACACGGCCCAGCATGCTAATGTGTCAGGCCGTGTGGGGCCGCAGCACACTTGACCCGTGGGCGGCACGGGCCTGCTTCGATGCGGGCCGGCCCGCTATGGGGCACCCCCAACTAGGTTCGTGGATTGACAAGGTTTGAAAAAGAAAATGGAAACCATCGACAGCAAGGTTCGAACTTGGCCCAACAAATTTCAAGTCTGTCTCCTTAACCACGTGGACATATCGACTTTTTGCATCAATAGTATCATAAAATTATTTTAGCTCAAAATTAAGGATACCCCCACGATTGTTGGAAAATATAATTACAGAAGCTCTTATATAATCAATCAAAGCTAAGAAAATAATTATGTATAAATAAGCCCAAAAAGCTGTTATCAAATCTCCAATTAAATATATTTGTTAAGTCCATGGTTTTTAATTAGACTACTTTAAGTCTTTAATGGGTTTAATTCTTCGTTTTATTCTCCTACAACACAACGTACGTTTCTATTGAGCATCTCTCCTCCATGCTAAATTACTGTCAAAATCCTAAACTATCTTAAAGCAAAACCTTAAATAATCAATTTGTAACTTAATACACAAATACTATTCTTGAAAGGACAACAACGCATCTTCTTAAGGCCACTAGCAAACATTTTGTAAGCAAAAGATATATGAGTAGGTGTCAACCTAGTTGGGATGTGCTCATACTATAGTGATGCAGTATTATTTGTGCAAGTAATTATGTATTATTTGCAAGGTTGTACTTATACTTGTGATGATTAATTAATTTATATTTTTTTGAGCAAAATCTATCCCAATATGTGTAAGACAAATTTGTGAATAATAAAAAAAAATTTCAGAATTTTTTATGATTTTTACTTTTTTTTGGATTTTTTCTTGATTTTTTTAAAAAAAATCATTTTTTAATACCCCCGGCCCGCGCTAAACGGACCCGGGCCATGCCAAGCCGGCCTGTTTAGCACCCCTATTAACAAGTAATAAAATGAGTTCCATGAAATTTTTTTTCCCTTATTATTTTTTCTTTTTCCATGAATAATTATAAGAAACTGGTTGATTCTTAAAAGATAAAACTTGAAACACCTAAGAAATGAAAAGGAAAAAAAAAACTTAAAACCGTCTTAATTATAAATATATTTGGATACAAATAATTGAAATATATCACCTAAAAACGATGTTTTCAATTGCAAAAACTGAATCATTCTTGCAATAAATATTGGTTGAAAGATGATAGATAAAAATAAAATATAAACATGTAATAAATAAAAGACGGGTTTGCTGATTATGTTTATTAATTTAAAACACATAATGATAGCAACTATCAATAAAGTCACAAGGTCCTATCACATCCATGATTTAGAACAAAGTTCATTACATTAATACAAATAATACTCTCAAGGGCATTCATTATTGCAAGCATGCAATACCATCCAGTGCCCCCAAGGCATTGTTTTCCTCAATAAAGTGGGGAATAGATCATAACCCAAAGTAGAGGGAGAATACAGGAGTTCTTTGACAAAGCATAGTTAACAAGTAATGGAATGGGTTATTTGAAAATTTTCTTTTCCCTTAATTTTTTTCCTTTTACATACACAATAATAAGAAACGATGGTGCCTGGTTAACCTTCTAATTTGATTCTGAAGGTATCAGTTGGCACCAGAATTGCAACATCTCACTCCAGCGACCATTTCGAAGGGCCTTTGTCTAGTAGTATGACTAGCCATAATAGCTTTCTTTTTTATTTTATTTTTTTGGTGAACAGCGGACCCATATATTAACTTGAACGAGGGAAACAAATGCCCTTAGCATCTACCCAAAGTACAGGGAGAATATAGGAGGGGGGAGAGTGAAGCCATAAACAAGGAAAAGAATCCAAAGCAAAATTAGCCAACCGGTCAGCTATTTGATTCCCTTCCCTTAAACCTTGAACAGAGGGATCTCACTTCCATCAAAGGACCTTGAATACGCCATTGTTAAGAACTCACAAATTCAGACTAATGGAGCCTGTAAATTCAAAACAAAATAGTTGGTTCTTCGAGGGAACCTTCCTCCTTTAAAGACTTGAATAAATTTCTTTCATAAAAAACCTCCGCTCATTCCAAGAGCTACATATAAAGAAGAAGAGAGTTATCCTCCCAACAGACGAATCCTACTCAAACTGAATACCTATCCTAATCTGATAAACAAACCCAATCCCCTAATCCCCTAAAGACAGCTGCAGCTCGGCTGGATCCAAGGAACTTAAACTCAGCGCGAGACCTAAAGATAAACTTCAAAGAAGAATCCTAAACAATACTAAACAAACTTGAATCCTAAACAAACTAAAAGACTTCTCTTGTAAACTTGCTTGGTCATGTGACAGCCATGGATAATTCTGATCCGAACTCTTGAGAAGATTGATAATGACTTGCTGAGTCCCCTTTGAGAATGATGTGAGTCGCTTTTAGTGCTAACTGCTAAAGCTAGCTTTATACCATCCGGTGCCCCCAAAGCATTGTTTTCCTCAATAAAGCTAATTGTTGAATTGGCTACCAGCAAAGACCTGCCAATCTGGAGGCCTTCCATCACTATTTGCTAAGGCAATAGCCATTAAAGCTGCAACTTCCATGACCCATGACAAGGGATTCCAACAATGTGAATAATACTGAAAAATCTATATCCTTTACACTCAAAAATTTAATCAAATCTGCACAACCCAAATCTTACAATAACAAGTCAACATTCTCCCACAAAGATCAAATGTGTACCACAACAATACTAAAACAGGTTCCGAATTAATAAAAAAAAATCCACCACGAACCCCAACATTAAAAACCAAAAACAATTGAAAAAAAAGGAAGCAAAACACCTTCTGAAATAATACTCTCTAACCCTTCTCTTCGTCCAACAAAACTCTATCAAAAAGCTTTAAATCCATCCAAGCATTCCATCACTCTAATCTACGAACCCCCGAAAAACCAGCTCTAATTTAGCCTATCTCCGAAAATGCCTAATGCCTTCGAATTACCTCTCAATTCTCCATATCCACAAGACATGAGGTCGATAGACAGTGAGACAAAGATACATAAATCTATTCATAGATAACAATTGTCCATATTAGATTGAATCATGCAATGGGTAATAGATCATAACCCAATAAAAATTTCAGAGAGTAGAAGAGAAATCCAAATCTACTTCGAGATTTCAATGCATGAACAACTCACAAAGCACTGAATAGCAGATCAGAATTCAACCAAATGAAAGAAAAAGGAAGCAATAAAATATTATCAAAATTTGCACAATGAGGAAGAGGAAAAGAGTCTTGCATCTGCAAAGAAGGGTTGAAGAGGAAGGGCCGACTGCTGTTCGAGGAAGAGGAAGTGTCGACTGATGTATTTAAGTTTTATGCCATCATTCAAAAGTTCATCTCATATGCATTTTACAAGTTTGTCACCGCAAAAACTAATAACTCATTCCCAAACTCCAGAAACGGGGGTCAGAGCCGTTTCTACAAAACTATGCTTTTTTCTCATTCTTGTTTTGAGAGAATGAGTTCTGGTGTAGCTACCAAACACTCTGTTATCCCTCAAATTAAATTCATTTTATGCCTTGGAACTCATTCCAAGCCTTGGAATGAGTTCCCAAAATGAACGCCAAACAACACCTAAATAAAGACAAGTGATTTATGAGAAATTTTTCTTCAAATATCGTAGTGTAATTTCTTATTTATTAACAAAAAGGATTAATCTAAAACCGATACATGATGTACTACGTGAAGATCTAAACGGTTATAATAATTTTAACTTTTTAAAATATTAATTTACTGGGACAAATATTAGATATATTAATAAACTTCCTCTTGTAATCACCCTTAATTATGCAATCCTCTGTGAGGATTCTATTAGGGTTTCATGAATAAGCAAATAAAAAAGATCACAAAAGTATTATTATGTTACCAAGATTCAATTAATTGTTCAATCAAATAATTAATAACCTCATCATTTATCAATAATTATATGGAAACTAACATAGTTATCTATTACGTGGAATCATATTTGTTAGGAGATGGAATTCAATGTTTCAAAAGATTAAACCCTACAACATTACAATGTATTTTAAATGATGTTTCAACCATATAGATCTAAAATGACCAAAGAGAGAAAAAAAAAAAAAAAAAAGACGGTGAAAAATGGGGGAGATTAAGAGCAACAATATAAGCAAAAAGGACAGAATCGCTATATTTAGTTAAGTATTGATGTCAAATTAATAAACAGCAAGAGATGAGATAATTGCGTATTAAATATAAATAAATAATTAATTCGATTTTATATCTGACAAATCAAATATGGAAGACGGCATTTGGGATATTGTGCCAAAAACTAAAATGCTATTTTTCCAAAATCGCATTGCAGTAGCCTTTTTTATAGAACACTAGTGGTGGCACGTAACCATAGCATATAAGTAGGGTTTAAAATCGAATGTGGAAAGAGTAGTAGGGTGGTTATAGTTTTGGATTGTTTTAGTCAGGAAGGGCAATAGTTGGAAAAAAAAAAGGGATGCCAAAATCTATAGGGAATATTCCCCTCCCCCCCCCCCCCCCCCTATTAATAGTATAAATATAAGGATAAACCAACATTTTCATAATTTTTATAAAAGGAATAAAGGTGTGCACTTGCAACTAATTTCTCAAAATGTAATAATCTTAATCCCTATATTTTGGTGTTTTAATACAACTAAAACTCTTAAAGGATGTTTTAAGTCAGCTCGAGTTTATGGTTCATCTCAAGTTCCCCCTTTTAGGCTTGGTTTGGTGTTCATTTTAGGGAACTCATTCCACTGTTTCCATGGCTTGGAATGAATACCAAGGCTTAGAATGAGTTCTGGCAAAAAACAAAAAACCAAGTGTTTGGTTACAAATTTGAAATGAGTTCCATTCAAATGAGATTTAAAAAATGCACTAAACTCCATACTTAGGTCTAGACCCGTTTCTGGATTTTGAAAACTCATTTTGCAAAAGTGTGGTAGGAAAACTTGTAATATTTAAAAACTTTGAAAGATATACTAGAAACTTGATATAAAGACTTCCTTACATGATATGGATAAACTCATTTATGAAAAATTCTTTCAAGTTATAACAATGGTAGACTCACAATAGCTATGTACAACGTCTACAAGAATGAATTGCAGGGTACTAGACATCCAACCCCACCCTCCCTTGCAATGAAAGCTAAAAGAGGCCTTACGAACTAGGAAATTTACCATGCACTTCCAAATATTATATGAAAAATACATTTTGGGGGCAAATTAGTTTTTTCATATATATTTTTAAAAATAATGTGGTGTGCTCATTATTTCCTTGGTTTTAGGGGAATGAAATTATCTGTTGCATGAGCATGCGGCAGACCCTACTGCAACTGTGAGATGCTTCCATGTGGGGCATCTCACAATCCTTGTTTTTTCAATGTGAACTTGCCTGTTCACATTGATAAATATGAAAAACAAGGCTCGTGAGATGCTCCACATGGAAGAATCTCACGGCTACAGCAGGATCTGTCGCAGGCTCATGCAGTAGATGATTTCAACTCGGTTTTAGGTGTTACTTAAAACTTTTATTTTAATTCTCTTTATTTTATTATTTCATATTTTTATTATAACAAAGAAAAAAGAAAAAATAACAGACATGCATATATTAAAAAATTTTCCATGTGTACAAACTAAAGGAATTCGTACCAAATAAATTTCATGTGTCAAGAAGCTTTCAATCATGGTTTGTCTCACCAAAAAAAAATGGTTTGTCTCACCAGTAAAAACAGCCTGGTTTATTTGATATAGTACATCTAAACATGGTCCTTTGGTTGCAACAACACCACGTAGTATCCATCACACGGTCACAATAGGATATCAAATAAGCCAAAACCCGAAGAAAGCAAAAAAATTGACCAATCGAAAATTTGTACGGTCCAGATTGATTAGTGGGGCTCATCACTTGCGACGACATCCTGTACGAATCGCAGCGGAACATAACCTCATTAGTCTCTTCTCTCCGGCGAGTCTCGGCTAAGGGCTTCCCGCAAAGACCCAAACCCCCATTTGCGAACTCGCTGTTTCGTTCCATTTATTATTATAAATAGACTTTCGTTTTCGACTTTTCTCCGGCAACATCTCCGGTTATCGGCCGGCAAATATACAGAAACTCAATCAAACTTTCCGTTCAAATTACCCGAGCCCACATATGAAAGGTACGAATCCTCTCGACCTTCCTGTTAAAATCCCCAAATTTTTGGTAAAGCTAGGGTTAGGGCATCAATCATTTCGTTCTTTGTTCTTCAAATTGTCCCTCAAGTCCTCTAATTTTTAATCGTTAAATCCCTCCTATGGTTTTCCTTTTGTCCAACCTTCGTATATCTGCTGTTTCGAAGTGAGATTCGAAGACATTGGGTCAAATTTGAATCAAATTTGGCGGATTTGTTTTCTAGGGCTTTTGCATTTCGAGCTTCGGACAGAAATCGATCTCTCTGCTCGAATTTAAAGGGGATTATTTGGTTGAAAATGCAATTAGTTACGAGGATAACAGGGACGAGAGTAGCTTGTGTGTGTTGCTTTCGTTTTTGTCTCTTGTTGCTTAAGCTTGCTTGATTGGTCGCTATTCCGTGCATTGGTCTAACATTTCGAGAATTTGGTTGCTTGTTACATCCGTTGAATAACAAGCGAGTCTGAGTGTGGTGCAAATTTGGCATCTTGGGTGGAGCTTCTCTGCGAATGGTGTTTCACTGGTTGAGTTGCTTGGGTTGTCTTTTCATTTTTGAATTATTATTTTATTATGGGGAAAAGCCTGAATCCAAATTTCGTGGATGTTTTTATGATCATGTGCTAGCGACTGGTGTACATACATGCATACACATATGCACAATTGGTGGTGTATGTATGCTGTATAGATGTATATGTACACATTGTGATATATAAATGCATATGAACGCATGTTTATATGTCTGCTGTATCTCTACAGTGTACCAATCTATCTCCGGGAAGGTTTTTGTGTTTGAGTGTACACTGTATAAATGTATATGTTTGTATGTTTGTATTCTATCTCTGGTGAGACGCGCATGTGTATATATATATATATATATATATAATGTGATTCCTAAATACTTCAGTGTTCCAGTTGATTATTAGATTTCATTGAAACCAATGATTCTAGTTGTTTCTTCATGTCTGATTTTCAGGTTCCCAATTTCATTAACTCCTATATATTAATGGGAAAAGTGAAATAATACTTATATTTCTGCTTCCTGTATCCTTGTTGTTTCTTTTGATGGGAGTTATAGCGTCTTTGTAGTAGTGTCTCTACTTTAATGGACATTATTGTCAACCTTGTTTGAAGCATGTCGATTTATTCATTTCGTAGTTTCCTTTATTTGATTGAGGATATCAGCTACTTTATATTTGTCTGTCTAGCTATTATTTTTTTTCTGATATTATTGCAGTTTTTTCATTGACTGCATAAAATTTTATTATGGATCTTTTGTCATTTTAATTTGAACAAATTTGAAGATTTGTGATTATCTTCTTGGTAATATTTATACTAACTATTTTTTATTTGACTATTATTTTATTCTGCTTTTAGATATTTGATGGACTCTTGTTGACATGGCACGTGAAGAATTGCTATAAGAATTAGAAGTTAGGCATCATAGGAATGCATGGACATAGCCTGGGATCTGCTGTCTTACTAAATGCAGAGGTTGATTCCATGGGAGGAGTCATAGATGGTGGAGTTGGTATCGATAACAAAACCTCTCCACGCCAAGCAGCTATTGAAAAGGCTCAAGCAGAATTAAGGTAAAAATGGCATAAAATTTACTTATCCCTTCTACAAACTTTCTGGTCATTTCATGTGGAAGCAATGAGCTATTATTTGTTGTTTACAGGCAGGAATATGATGTTCGTGAGGAAAGGAAAAGAGAACTAGAATTTCTTGAGAAAGTATGAGAATTTTGGTGCCCATATTGCTTTCTTATGTTCAGCTTTTGGGTATTAGCAATAAAAGTATGCACATTTGGATGCCTAAGAATGTCTTTTCTTTCAGGGGGGGAACCCATTGGATTTTAAATTCGGGTCTGCGACTTCTGTTAGTTTCCAGTCTACTTCCATTGCAGAGCAGTTTGTCCCTAGGTATTATCTTTGTCCTGCTTTAGTTTGTTTGTTCATGAGTGATACTAATAAATATATAACATTTGTGGATTGGTTGGTCCATTTTTGTAATGTCACAGTGAAGGAAAAGGTAGTTTTGCGTTGACTGCTTCACCTCTAGGAGACTCTGTAGAAAGCAGTGGCAGACCAGCAGTGCCTGCAGGTTGTGACCCAAATACTGCTGATAATCTGTTACTTTTTGATGTTGAAAATGGTGTCCATGAAGGGGATAGGAATTCTATATATCCTAGTAGAAAGACTAACATAGATTTGCCAGATCATTCTTCCCAGTTGGATGGGAATCATAGTATAAAGGAGCCAGGCAACTCCGTGATTCTCCCTCTTGGGGTTAAAAGTCAAGCATATCATCGGAGGAACAGATCCAGACCAAAACGTGATAGTGGTCGAGCAAGCACAGCTGATGTGGCTCCTGGTCGTGATGGTACCGGTTCATCTACTCTACCATCTTCCCCTCATGGTTCAAGGGACGCAAAAGGGTCTGTTTGTGAAGCAAGCACCCAGAAGGGCCGCATGACATCTTCCATTTGTAAGTCACAATCTACCAGTCCAAACCATAATGCACCTTTTAAGACTTTCACTCTGGATGGTCAGTTGGAGGCTGTTCAGGCTCATGGAATAGCCACTGGACTGACAAAAACTGGTCAATATGAAGGTGGGTCAGATGGTAAAGCTCCCAGACACTGGGTGGATGGTGAAAATAATCAACATGTGGGTGATCAGAAAAATTCAATTTCCACAACTTTTTTGACACCTGATTTGGTTGGAGAAAGGGAAGAGCAAGACTCTGGTGGTCATGAATGTACACCTTCAGTCGCTACAGCAAAGATAGAGAATCAAAGTAGTGTCAGTCAGCTAAATGGGTTCAGAAACTTAAATAGAGATGGGAAAAACGTGCAAAATGAAGGCCAAAATAGCAATTCTGCATTTCGTGCAAAGGATTTAGATTCGGAGGTTTCTTGCTTTCAGGCCAACCTTAATTTAGATGGAAATGATACTAGGGATATTTATTCTAATGGAAATCCCAAAGGACAAATCGAAGATACTTCTGACATAGAGGCTGTCAACGGTGTCAAAGAAAACAACGAGGCAAAAACTGTTGATGCCACTGTCATGATAAATGATGTTCATAATGGTGTGCATCAAAACAACAGTACCAAAGGCCCTCAGTTCAAACTGCACAAGGAAATGTGCAACAATAGATCCAGCTTGCAAGAAGTGAAATCTAATATCAACGTTGAGGGCATAAAATCCAATGACAAATCTGGTTCGAATATGGAAAAAAAGCTGAGCAATTTATTAAGTGATAATTCCAATTCCAGAAAGGCAAGTTTGTGCCCTGGTAGAACTCAGGGCACTATGGATTCTTCACGATGTGATATTGTTACGACTGGTATTTCTGGGATGGGTGCTTCATCTGCTTCTGAGCTTCTGACATGTACTGGAAGCCACCTAAAGTTAGAAATTAACAAGGCACGTGAAGATTCCATTTTGGAGGAGGCGCGAATTATAGAGGTTGTTTGATTTATTTATTTATTTTTCTCTTTTGCATTCTGGGATCTGACTTACTTACAAAATTCTTATTAGTATTATTATTTTTATTATTGGCATTGAAGTTAGGACATATTTTTTCCTTAATAGGCCAAACGTAAAAGGATTGCTGAGCTATCTGTTGGTGCCTTACCTATTGAGAATAGACGGAGATCTCACTGGGATTTTGTCCTCGAGGAAATGGCATGGCTGGCAAACGATTTCATGCAGGTTTGTTTTTTATGAACAGTCAAAAGATTCCTAAAGCCTTATGTTTCTTTTTGGTTTTATTTCTCCTTTTTTTTGTGGTGATCTTTGTCCTTATCAGCTCAATTTTACTCTTTCTACTTTCTTCTTACTGCATGTTTTTCTTCTTGTTTTCCTCATGGAGATTTGAAGTTTTCTATATTTTATTTTATATGGCATTCATAGGAACGTCTGTGGAAGACAACTGCCGCGGCTCAAATATGTCACCAGGTTGCTTTTGCTGGTCGGTTAAGATTTGATGAACGGAATGTAAATAAGATGCAAAGACAGGTAGCTCAGGAATTGGCAAAAGCTGTTATGCAGTTCTGGCGTTCTGCAGAGGTCCTTCTGAACTCTAGTGACCTGAGTGTTGGCCTTAAAGATTGCAAGTCAGCTGTATCTGGATCGAGGGTGGATGGTGCTGATGAATCTGTTCAGAACAAGACTGGAGAATCTGATATGGTGCTGACTATTTTATTCAGCAAATTTTATTATACACTTCTAGAGCTAATCAATTGTTTTTTTTGGTTAGCTTAGTTACCCTGTCTATATGTTTCTTAGATTTGGAAGATTACATACTATCCTTGATGTGTGTTTTGATGAAGCACGCTTGTTCCTCCAGTCTACAAGTGGAACATTGTTAATGTTCTGCTGATTGAAATTTGGAAATCCACTCATGAGCTGACCTAATATGGAGGCATAGATATGGTTAATGTTGCATCTTATGTATCCATGCTGATGGCTGTTAACACTTTCTTCTTATCTGTTGGACCTCATATGTAAGATGTATATATATATATATTTATTTATTTATTTTTTTGGTTGAAGACAAAATGTATACATACATATGTCAATATCCAAATGCCTTATACCAAATATTATTATTTTTTATTTCAGTTAGCCTATGGTTATTCATGTCATTGTAATCGACTTTGTCTTAGATCTCTCCATGAATATCCCTTCATACCTTCTCATAACTGCCTCCTTAGGTCTTTGCTTTACATGACAAAATCATCTTTACCTTCTCTTTTTTTTATCTTTTAAACTATTTGAATGACAACTAACCTCTTTTTATATCAAATATATTCACTATCAAATACACGCACACACGTGTGCGCACAAACACACATGCACACATACTTTGCGTACGTATATACCTAATTGCTACTACCACACCCCCTCATTTTCCTCCTCTTCTCTCGTGGTAATGAACACTAGCATATATATGTGAAATGTGTTGATGGAAATTTTATTAATCTATTGATCTACGGGGGTTATTATTGATCATAAAGATCTTATCCAAAGCATCCTTCCATTTGGAATACATACATACATGATTTTTCTTAAATTTGTATATGTGGTCGCTTATACGTGTCCAGATGGACATATGATTCAATTACTTTATATTTAGCACATAATTGTTGTTGTTTATTATTTGAAATTATCTAGGTTTTTTTAGGCCAGGCTTCTATGTGACTGGTCATGTACAATTATCCCAGTTAACTTTTGAATGAATTATAAATATTTGGTTTGGAACATCATATCCTTTTATATCGCTAATATATGTCGTGTTACTGTCAGGTTACTAGCAAACAGTTGGAGGGGGAAAATCCTGGAAAAAGTTTCCCTCTTGCGGTTCAGGCATATGCAGTGAGATTCTTGAAATATAATACCATCATTGTTGGTTCTGTCCAAGCTGAGACACCAGTTTCAACTAATAGAATATCTAACTTCTTTCGGGAAAGCTCATGGAAGGAAGACCAATTTGTAGGAGGTCAGGTACTCTTCTTCTACTTTCATATATTTCATTAATATAATATTGGTGACCATAACTCCCAACTGCTGCTCTTTTCTCTCTTTCTCTTTAGTCAAACCCACATATCTGCTTGATAACTGGAACATGAATCATTATCTTCAATGGATATTTAAACCAGGAAGGAACAATGCATTATGCTTTGCATTTTTTCTTGGCAGGAAAACCTTTTCTATACAGTCCCTGCTGGTGCAATGGAGACATACAGAAAACATATTGAATCTTATATGGTGCCATTGGGGGTAATTATCTGCCAATCAATGTTTTTCTTTATGCTTGCATCTTTTATGTGAGAATTACAACAAAGTGATTGCTGGTCATGACATCATTATTGATTTTTTTTTTCTTTACTTTTTCATTTTCCTACATCCTCTTTAGAATCATGTTTACTTAATTTTTTTGATAAGTAATAGGAGAGGGAAGGGATGTGTCTGATATAATCGAATTGTATATAAGAAGAACACTGAAGAAAAACTGAGGCAATTTGTTTTTCTGAAGTTTAAAATCTGTAGAGACTAAGAGAGACCCAAATTTTTGGGCAAAGTAAAAAATATATATATACACCATCACAAATGCAAGGGCCCTGTTCCTCACACGCTTGATATACCTCTGATATGTATGAAAAATGGAAAAGGAGGTTGTTGATTGACTTCTTTCTTTTCTTTACCGAGGATGCATGTATACCAGATGGACAAATTAATTGAAATTGTGTATGTTCCATTTTTTAGTTAACAATATCAATTATGGATAGGCTATTTAAGGGAAAAAGGATGAGTTCCCTATGTGTAGCACATAGATTACCTTCTATACCTGTACCCACATTGACACATACATATAAAGGCCCATCTAATATTTTTGCCATGTGATCTTTAATTGAATAAATCAGACTGATCAGGAATTGTAATTCAATTAACAGCCTTGTAACAATCTGATTGGCCTTTAAATTACTGATCACATCATTTGCTACAGTGTCATGCTGCATTGTCTTTGTCATGGTTAGCAATTCAAGGGCCCAGTTTGACAAATGCTTGATGGTTTTCTCTTTCTTTCGATCTCACACACACACAAACACGCACACACACAGAGACAGAGGTCGATATGGCAAAAATAGTGCCACACTTTTATTTTATTTTATTCATCTATATAGCATAGTATTTTTATGTTCAAAACATGGATTCCCAAAATAAAAGCTAAAAAATCACAATTTTTTCTTTTTAAGTTCAAAGTGAGCATTCCTGGATTGATGCAACAAGTTGCCTTCTATTTGCTTGCTACTTCCCCTCACCGGAAATACGGATAACCTCTATAGTATTTAGCTTGTACATTGCCGTTCTACATGTTTTTAATTTATTGGAGCACTATACTAAATCACTTTTTTTTGGAAAAGGGAGTACACTTGCAGATGTTCACAACATCCACATGATAGTCAAGATCTAAAACAAAATCACGTTTTCGTCTATAATTATATATTTGACTAAGATTTCAAGTCCAGGTTAATAAGTAAGCTACATCTTACAAGCTATATCTTGGATGATGATGGCAATAGGGTGGATTAATTGGGTAACCTACCCCGCCCCTAATGGGTAAGGTTTTGTATTGCATAAATTGGGTTAGGGCGTGGGTTATGGTTTAGCTCAACCCACCCCAAACCCTGTGGTAGAATATTATTTTCATATATATATATATATATATATATATAACATATAAAAATTGCATTATAGTCAGGTCAACCCCGACCTGTCTTGTTACCAAACTGATAAGAGCGGGTTAGGGTTTTTTTTGGGCTAAGTTAGATTTTGCAATTGCGGGTTTTGCCATTCCTAGTCTTGGACACCGCTGTATGTCCCCACTATGACACATAGGGAAAACAAATATAGGTTTTGGCAATTGTTGGCAACATCCCTCACACCTCACCCATCCATAGACCGTGTATTATATACAAAATAAATGATATAGATGGATACAATGGAATACAAGAGCCTACTTATGCATCAAACATCTTTTGCAACAATAACCATGTATATGCTATTCCAAAATATGATTCATGCCAATTTACCAAGTAAAAACATCATTATGAGTTCAATAATCTAATAACATACATGCATAGATGCATTAAGAACATTCAGATTAGGTAAAAAGACATCAAGAACTACAAAATTGTGTTTCTGGGTTTGTCGATAGTCGCTACTATATTATTGATCAATCGCACTCTCCTGATTAATGGCCTGATTAATCTGTCTATTAATCGCAACTTCGTCAATTAGGAATCCCGAAACATGTATTTCCAAGTATTCAAAGCTGAATTAATTGCACATTCACTATTATTCCTACGACTAATCGTAAATCCCACAATTAAGATTCCCGGGACCCATTAATACTGTCGATAAATCACAATTTCACACAGAATTCTTTTAAACAAATTTTCTCTAATTTTCATGATTGAAAACATATTCAATCTCATTCAAACCTAAAATCCATTATTCTAAATATTAATATGCATCCAAACATTATATATAACATTCAATCTTGATCATGTGATACCCATAACAACATAGATTTTTACGCATTATTCTGGTATAAGTCTGGTATAATCATATAAACGTAAGATTGTCTTCAGTTTATTACACCCAATATTCACCTCCCTATACCAGAAAATTGATCACATGCAATCTCCTATAAGCCCAACCCAAAAACTGGTGCAATCAATCATCCAATTCATGAAAAGCAAGTCCAAAAATGAGCATATCAACTTGCATATGATTTCTATCACCATACACAGAAAAGGGCAATCAATGTCAACTAAAACAAGTAATGATCATGATATTCTACATCTTGAATCTCACGTTGGAAAAAGGACTAAAGATGCACTTACATGATCCGCTTAAAATCCTTAAATAAATCTCCTTGTTTCTCTGAAATTTCTGCAACTTCTCTCTCTATTTCTCGTCCAAGCTCTTCTCCTACCTTCACAGCATGTCGAAGAAGCTCTCCAGAACTCTATACATCCAGCCTTGTTTACAATAGGGTAAGGTCTTAATTATAGGTTTAAAAGAGTTATTATACTAGGGTTTATTTAATTTGAGTTTTACTAATATACCTTTATACCTATTATTGGTTATTATGGACTTCAGTATGTAGCATCCCATTAGCTTACTAAAGACTCAATTCAATATTGAATATGCTAAGCCCAATAATTTAGTTTAATTAATATGATTTTAATTGAGTTTCATAGGAATTTACAATTTTACCTCTGTTAAAGTTTTTGGTCATTACAAGCCATATCTTCTCAAATTATCTCTTATTGTCACAATCTCAGGCTTCTTGGATAGGTAACTGTATAAGCTGTCGAACAGTATTGCAACTACAGATTTTACAAACTATTTGATATCTGAAGGTTCAGTCCGAAGTCACGTGATTCTTTTCCTGTATAGAGTTTTTTCTTCATTCAATTCTCATAAGACCATGGTAATTCCATATAACAATATTTCATAGAATAATAAGGGCTAACCCAGTGTAGAGGCTTTTGCCTCTGCACAAGGTCTGATGTACGCAGCCTTACCCCTGCAAGTAAAGATGTGACATCCTGGCTGCCTGTGTGGGCGGGTGAATGGGTAGTCTCACTGGACGAGCTACCAGGCGAGGATGTGCATATGGTTGGGATCCCACAACGCTCGGGGATGCTATAAGTAGTCTTAAGACCCCCACATTAGCAATAGGCCTTTTAAGGAGCAACACGGGACTAAATCCCTTGGGAACCCTAAAGTTAAGCGTGCTCGGGTGGGAGCACTGCTAGGATGGGTGACCCCTGGGAAGTTTTCTCGTGTTATCCTTAAGAACAAATCCGTGAGGGCCCGTGGGCTTAGAGCGGACAATATCTTGCTGGTTATGGGTCTGGGGCGTTACAAAAGAGGCTGTTTCCTGTGACTTGAACATGTGACCTTTAGGCCGCAATGGAGAGCAACCTTACCGTTGTGCCAAGGCTTGCCCTCATGCAACGATATTTCATCATGCAAAAAATTCCGGGGTTATCAGATGCCATATGTGTAAGTGTAACCCTATCAATCAACCTTATGTACACAACGTATATTGATATGTAAGAAAAGAAAGAGCAGCTACCCATGGTTAAGCTTGATGAGACAAATAACAATAATAAATGTCTTAAATTTGCAGCTCTGTTGCAGTGACAGCGACTCACAAAATAAGTAAGAAATAAAGTACCTGGGCTCTGTTAATTATGGGTTTGCGATTACTTCCTGAAACATTGGCCTGTCCTTCCAAACTAAACAGTATATAGTGAGGGACACATCTTGCCTACCAAACTGGCTCTTATGCTCATTGAAGTTTCAAGGTTTTTAAGAAACTGCCCAAACCTCCTGGAGGAGTGCACCTGAATTTGGTCTGCGTGGTAGTTTGGTTCTTTAAATGAGAAATGTAGAATTTTATTTGATGGTGTTTGTTATTTCAGTATAAACAGTTACAGATCTGTATCATTTTTGTCGTTGTTAGACATGTAAAATCCATTTTTCTTTTGTATTTTTTTTTTGGTGAGAAAAATGCAACAGCTGATAGCCTTAATTCCCTAATATCATTTTATACAGGCATCTCTTTTTGTTGTTAGTTCAATCATTGAAATGTTTTTATTTGCAGAGAAGTGGCAGCATCACACAACGTGAGGAAGTTGAGACATCCATGTATGATGGTGTAGAAGGTATATCTGAAGACCACCGTTCTTTGTCTTCCTAATTATTGAATAATTTCAGTTTCATGATAAGCTTCACATTATTTCAGATTTTGGGTCTCGAGTGACTGTTTATGAAGAGGAGGAAGGAGAAACAAGCACGTATTACATGGCTGGAACTTGTGAAGGTAGAAAGTCATTGAAGTCTGGTCCAAAGAAACGGAAAAACTTACCGAAGTCATACACTGCGAAATCATATGACTTGACTGCTGGTTTGCCGTATGAGAATTGCATGGAAAATAAACTTGGGACTCAACAATCCTTTTTAGTGGGAAAAAGGCCTGCCAGTAACCCACATGCTGTTTCAATTCCAACAAAGCGTGTGCGTACTGCTGCGAGGCACCGGGTCATAAGTCCTTTTAGTGTTGGACCTGCTGTTGTACATACTACCAATAAGAATGACATTTCAAGTGGAGATACTAGTTCCTTTCAGGATGATCTGAGTACTTTGGTTGATGGATCTCATTTTAAAAAAAGTTTGGAGGTTGAGTCTTCGGGAGACTTTGGAAAGCAGATGCCATTTGATTGTACAGAAATATCAACAAAACCTAAAAAGAAGAAGAAGGCTAAAAATCTGGTATATAACAGCACATTGATTCAATGGATATTTGGGGCTTTCTTATCAGTTAAAAATCATTATTGCTTCTCTTTTCTGATTTAAGCTCACTTGAATTCCATATCATTCCAGGGTTCTGCATACGAGCAGAGATGGCAGCTGGATTCGATGGTTCAGAGTGAACAGGTGAATATTTTTTGATAACTCTGCTTAGAGAACATATGTTGCTTGATACATTGTATTTCGGCTTTCTTTGACCATCAGTGCTATAATAAGGGACAGCAGTATTTAATTTTTTATGGAATCCCATCATGAGTTTTTATGACATACAGTCTTTAAAGTCTTACGCTTGTGCTGTATTCAGTATCAAATTGTTATCTTGAAACGCTATTTTATAAATCTAGAATGAACTCATGTTGCATAATTACCTAATGATACATATTTATATTTATAAATATTTCATCAAAAAATATTTTTGTGTATATAATTAATATATTAAAGATATTAATAAATAACATTATATATATATAGAATTTTTTTTATAAATATTTTGTGCAAATATATCTAGATTTCTTTGAATTTTTTATTCTTTAAAATTTCAAAATATTTCTGCAGGGCGAAATGAAAAATTGTATTTCTTTTAGTTTAAAAAGGCGTGGTAGTGAAATTTGAGTGAAACAACATATGGGGCCCCCCAGTGAAACATCATTGAAACCGGAACCCTGGTTATATTAAATTGTATTTGTCCAAATGTGGTTCAAAACATCATTGCAAATGAGTTTCAGTTGGTTAAGAAACAAAAAGTTCTGTGAAATATATTTATGCAAATGGAAACAGCATAAAAAATATGAAGATATGTGTTGTGATGAGTCCTGAGAATGCATGTTGGTGGAGATGATGTTAGATGAACTCCCTATCTGGGATCCAATTTTCTCTGTTTTATTGTTGGAAAAGTGGCAGAAGAGAAGGGTTTAACATTCAGTGGACATCCAGAATTAAGAAAGTAGATAAATAAATAAATAAAGTATTTGTGACTAGTTACATTCTTAAATATGGTTATGCAATTATACACAACGCGAACAGCAGACAGACATAATGCACAAATAAATGTTATCATGCATATACAGTTTTTTTTTCTTCTCTCGTGGTAATGTGTTGAGAAGTAACAACCAAGGAATAGTTTTCAACAATGAGATTCTCATCTGTGATTTGGATCTCTATGGTTTCTCACTATGGAAAATGGGACTAATTAATTATGGAGCTGTCTTAGATTCAAAATAATATTTATTTTGGTTAACTATTTTTCTTCATAATTGAAAACCTCATATAATGAGTTTCAATTATATTTCTGTTTGATTGCCAAGTTCTCCCACCATATGGCTTCCAGCAGAAAGATTGCATACCTCAATGGTTTTCTGCAGTGCTTGTGGCATTCATTATTTCTTGTCTGAAATGCAGAGGGATCCTTTAAAACGGAGGTTGGAGAGTCATCTTTTTGAATCTAATGGAAACGGTGGTAAGGCTCTTCCTTATCGTATATCTCTCTTTTTTGCTTCCGTTGTAACAGTGGCATTAACGTTTCATGTTCTTTCTTGGTTTTTGTATTAAATATCTGCACTTAAGGTCTATTTAGCCAACATACTACGAAGAAGCCAAAGATAAAGCACCCGCTGGACACTTCTGAAAGCATGACTCCACTCAATGGATCGCTCCCTTCTCCTGTTGCTTCCCAAATGAGTAATATGTCCAACTCAAATAAGCTCATGAAAATGATAGCTGGACGGGATCGGGGCAGGAAAGCTAAAGCGCTGAAGGTATGTTCTGTGGAAGTGGCCTGGTTTTGCATTTATTCTCAATGTATTTTCGTTAGTTCTGAGTTTTGGAAGGAGGATTGACCCAATGCATCAACCTTTTTAATTTAAGACGTACTATGAACTTGGACCCATTACCATCTCTGCAGATGCCTGCTGGGCAATCAGGATCTGGAAGTCCATGGTCACTTTTTGAAGATCAGGTCATGATGCTCCTTTCAACTGTGTTAAATTTGGATTTTAGAGCTAAGAAACAGTGTCTGAATGTTTTAAAGTTTTGTAAATCAGGCACTCGTTGTCCTTGTGCATGACATGGGTCCAAATTGGGAGCTTGTTAGTGATGCTATCAACAGTACTCTTCAATTTAAGGTAAGACATTTTTTTAAAATGTTTATTGTTTCAGTTTCCTCAGTTTCATCATTGGTTTAAATAGAGGATGTCTTTGAAAACTGGTCTGCTTTATCCCGTTATCTAAACTCTAAGTTGTCTTAATTTATTTATTTTTGCCTCAAAGTTCAAAATGCTGACTTCATTTGATCTGCAATATTTGCAGTGCATCTTTAGAAAAGCCAAAGAATGCAAGGAGAGGCACAAAATTTTAATGGACAGGAATACTGGTGATGGGGCTGATAGTGCTGAAGATTCAGGATGCTCTCAACCTTACCCATCCACTTTACCTGGAATTCCAAAGGCAATGTTCTTTTCACTGCCTGATGATTCAAACTTCACTTTTTATTTTAACTTGTACAATATCTATTGAAATTTCTACTCTTGTTGTTGAGGATTCCTTGAACCTTCTACTAATTGATTCTACTGGGGGTGCATCATCCCACATCAGGGCAGTGCCAGACAGTTGTTTGAGCGTTTGCAGGGTCCGATGGAAGAGGATATTCTTAAAGCTCATTTTGAAAAAATCATTTTGATTGGGCAGAATAAACATTCTCGTCGGAGTCAGGTTTGTTTCATGGTTGCATCTTGAAGTCTACACTCACGATCTTTCATATATAAGTATTTATGTGTTTTTAGCACTTGTCAACATTGTTACACAAGTTTATCTTCCTTAGACTGCTTGTTCATAGATTAACTGGTGTGATTTTAAATTTTATGCTCATATGTCTTTAAAGGCAGTATTTCTTTCAGTGATCTTTATTATTCTGCGCTTGAATGTGTTTCTCATCTAAACGACGTCCAATGCATTTTTTATATCTTTATATCCTGATGATTTAGTTAATCAGCAGCGACTTTCCAATTTTATTGAACTTCATATCTTTTGTAAGTTGCATAAATATCTTTTTTTTTGGAAGGTAAGTTGCATAAATATCTACATATAAGGTTTACTATATGAGGCTTAAATTACTAGATTGTGAGGTATTGATAGATTTAAAGTTTCTATTATTGTTAGTAATATTAGGGTTTATTCACAAAAAAGTATTCAAGTATTCATAACCTATGTGTTTTAACAACTTAATTGCGTAAATTAACTTGAATATTTAGGTTAAGTACTGGGGAAGCAGAATTGACCTTTCTTTGATTAAGTTAATTTAACCTGCTAAAAAGGGGAAAAAACATGATAAAAAAAATATTGTGGCTTCCAAGTCCAACATATTGCTGTTTTTGTTGACCTGAAAATCAATCTTAATGTGTAATACCGTAGGAGTTCCATGAGAACATCACTTGTAACTTGCTAAAATATCATTCATTGATTCTTTTTTTTTCGTTTTTATATATTGGAACCAAAATCATTTTTTTGCTATATTCTATATATATCGAAATCAAAATTAAGTCCATATTCATAGAGAATCATATCCTCTATTCTATTCAGAGTTTTCACCTGCATTTTCCTTTTTTGAATCAACTGAGCAAATTTCTGGAAATATGTATATGATATACTTATCTTCTTTAGGTGGCATTTTTGACTGCATTATTTCTCAAATAACTGAAATAAACTTTGACCTTCCCTGAATATTTTCTGTGTTGTATCTGGCATCACTAGTCATGTTTTGATATAAGATGTCTTATTCTGTGGTGCTGTAGTCACTTTTGACATGTTCAATAGGAATGAAATCGTCTGCCGCTTCGTCCTGCGGCAGATCTTGCTGCATAAGTGAGATGCCGTCACATGCAGCATCTCATGGCCAATGTTTTTTTTTTAACACACAAAACTATTCATCTTATCATAAAAGCACTTTGCCTGTCATATGAATAACAAAACTGAAGCCTCAACCACGGATATCCAAATGTACCAAAAAAAACCAGAACAATGTAGCAGAGATTAGAACTGAGGTCAGGCCCTGAGGCAAAACATGAAAAATGACTCAAACCATGAATTCCCTGCTGTTCCTCTTTCCTCTAGCCCTTTCAAACTTCCTTCCCTTTGACCGCACGTAGGGTTTAGTGTGGCTGTGTGGCACACCAGGAGCCTTACCAAAGTGCTTCATGAGCATTCTTTGGGCCTCTGAGGAGAACTGTGTTCTGCCCAAGTGGAGCCCTGAGAGCCAGCTGGTCAAAAGTCAAGCATTCCCCACCCGCCTTCTCGATCCTCGCTCTCGCCATCTCTGTAAACCTCAAAGCAGTGACCTTCAGTGATGGAACCTCGTAAACCCGAGTATCATCCATGACCGTTCCAACGAGTACCGCAATCTTGTCTTCCTTTCCTTGCATGAAACGAATCAATCTGGAGAGGGACATTGGGGCCTTGTTCACCTTGCTCATGAAGAGCCGCTTCAGTATCACCGCATTGAACTTGCTTCCGGTTCTTCGTACGAGAAACCGGTAAAGCTTGACAAGGAGCTTAAGATAGATATCATCAGATTTCGGGGCAGTTCGCTTGCTCTTCTTGCTTTTGCCGCCGGATACTAAATCTATACCCATTGCTGCTTCTGGTTCATGGCCAATGTTCATTCACATTTTTTAATGTGAAAAGCTTTTTTCTTTTTTTTTTTTAATTGTAAAAAAACTCGGCCGTTAGATGCACTTTTGTGGCAGGGTCTGCTGCAGGATGAAGCGGCAGACAATTTCACTTCTGTTCAATATGCTTTTACTTTATAAATGTGCCACAGTGTAGGCTCCATGGATTGTTGAATTTATGAGATTGGTACCTAATGCTGGCATGGTATGCTCTACTTGATGTAATGGTTTAATAAGCTTTAATCTGTCTGATGACTGTGACCTGTTTTATTTGTTCTGTTTTGGTGTAGAGTGATAGTCAGGATCGGAAACAGCTTGTGCAAGTGCACAATTCTCATGTTCACACTCTTTCCCAAGTCTGCCCAAATAACTTAAACGGCGGTTCTCTAACGTGAGTTCTGATTCTTATGAGAATTTGAATAGTGTAGCATTGCTATGCACTTGACTTATTGATGCTCGTTCATCTTCTGTGATTATTTTGTGTTTTTTCTGTTAGTTTTTGTTTTCCATTTTCTCATGTAAGGACTTCCTTTCAGATGTTAATTTTTTTTGTTGGATTTTATGAAGGCCACTTGATCTGTGCGAGGAGACTACATCTAGCTCTGATTTGCTTTCCCTTGGATATCAAGGCTCTCATTCTAGTGGTTTAGCAATTTTGAATCAAGGCTCTGTGGCACCAGCACTTACTTCTTCCGGTGGAAACACCATGCTCGGAAGTAGCTTACCATTGCCACCTGCTGCACCCAATACTTCTTATAGGTAATGTGGCATTTGATTGCTGAAGTGGGTTATATGCATGTTATTGTTCTAACTATTTATGCGAGCCTGCTTGTTTTCAATCTCTAAGGGATGGGAGGTTTGGCGTGCCAAGATCAGCATCATTACCAATTGAGGAACAACAGAGAGTGCAACAATATAACCATATGATTTCTGGCAGAACCATTCATCCATCCAGCTTGTCCGCCCCTCGGGCATTATCAGTATCTGACCGTGGTGTCCGTATGCTACCAGGTGGAAGTGGTATGGGTATGATGTGTGGGATGAATAGAAACATGATGATGGCTAGGCCAGGATATCAGGGAATAGCCTCTCCTGCTATGCTAACTTCTGGGAGTATGCTTTCCTCTTGTGGGTTGGGGATGCCAAACCATGCAAATATGCACTCTGGAACTGGTTCTGGTCCAGGGAATGCAATGTTAAGACCTCAAGAGGCTTTGCATATGATGCGGGTGAGTTGTACAAGTTCTTTTTTTTTTTTTTTTAATGCTTCAAAAATAAGTTTTTCTGTTCCACTATGTGCTACTTTATTACAGAAAATATTCTTGATGAGAACATATATGCATCTATACATATTTAAATATTCAGTTAACATTTATACAAATACTTGATTTCCCAATATATATATATATATATATATATTCGTAACGAGAGGAAGAGAGAAGCAGAGAACATTTATTGGAGGATGCCTACTACATGAGTGGCTTGACAACAGAGAAACCATATTTATTGTGTTTAATTTAATTTTGCAGTAGCTCTGATTTGGTCTGATGGTTATCATCTTCAAATGCAAATATGAAAGCAGTTTCTAGTTATCAATATCTCAGAAATATTTTATTTGGCACTCAAACCAATGTGAAATATGTGGTGTACCCCTTTCTCTTGTAGAACTGTAAATTATGTGGTGTTTGAGCCTTTCATTAGGGTTAGCTTTTGTGAAGTGAAATGATTGATGAGTACTTACATCTGTTTTCCACCATCACCTTTGAGGAATTTCTCAATTAGTTATCTGATATTGCAGCTTTACACATAACATGTTGTAGTTGAGATCTTCATTTTTGGAATTCAAAATTGCCAATTTCAGTTTCTTGATTAATGTTTCCTTGTCCTCATAGCCTGGTCAAAATGCGGAGGATCAAAGGCAAATGATGATACCAGAGCTCCAGATGCAGGTCACAGAGGGGCATAGCCAAGGCACCATTCCTTTCAGTGGGCTAAGCTCTGGATTCTCTAATCAGACTGTGTCTACTCCTTTGCGGACGTATCCAGTACATAACCAGCAGCAACATCAGATGACCTCACAACAGTCCCATTTGCTCAGCAATTCTCATCACCCTCAAATGCAAGGCACTAACCATGCTACTAGTCCACAGCAGCAGACCATGATTCGCCTTGCTAGAGAGAGGCATCTCCATCAGCGGTATTTGCAGCAGCAGCAGCACCAGTTTGCTGCCTCCAATGCTTCAATTCCCCACAACCATGCCCAGCCACAGCCTCAAAATCTTTTGTCCTCTTCTTTGCAAAATGGTTCCCGGATTCATCAACAACAATCTTCAGAGCCTGTATCCTTACCCCCTACGAACTCCCAGCACCCAATGACACCATCTTCTTCTGTAATGACTCCTATCTCTTCGCAGCACCAACAGAAGCATCTTGTGCCTCCTAATGGACTTGTTCGGAATCCTCAGGCAGGTGTAGGTGGTAGTTTGACTAATCAAATGCTGAAGCCACGACAACGACAACAGCAGCAGCTTCAACAGCCTGTCAGGCACCACCATCAACAACGGCAACAATCACAGTCACAACCGCATGCTAAGCTCATGAAGGGGTTGGGAAGAGGGAACATGATGATGCATCAGAACCTCTGTGTTGATTCTTCCCATGTGAATGGTCTTTCTACGATTCCAGGAAACCAAGTTGCTGAGAAAGGAGAGCAGGTCTTGCATCAAAATCAAGGGCATGGCCTGTATTCTGGATCGGGGTTAAACCCTGTTCAACCAGCTAAACAATTGGTTCCTCAATCCTCGAACCAGCCACAACAAAAGCTGTATCCTATTCCTCTGCCTCCCTCATCAAACCAACTCCAGCAGATTCCATCTCATTCAGAAAGTAGTAACCAAGGGCAAGTTCCACCAATTCCTTCTGGTCATACATTTGTGGCATCCCAACAGTCTGCTCCTCCCTTAGCCATGGCATCTTCCCCTCATCACCACCACCTGCATCCACAACCACAGCCAAGGCAGGTCAGTCAATCTCAACAGACCATTCAGAGAATTATTCCACAGAATCATCAAGTTGAATCTGACCCATTTATTAAGTCCTCTGTTGATCAAGTAAATCAGCAGCTTGTGAACAATACATTTCAGATGAGTCCGACTACGTCTTCATCTTGTACTGAATCAACAAGTGTAATTCCTATTGTATCCTCTGCTTGTGCTCCTCAGTGGAAAGTACCAGAACAGTTGTATGATTCTGGAACGCCAGGTCCAGCCACACATTTAACTGCCATAGGAAATTCATCTCTCCTAAGCCCTGTGAGATCTGAATCCATGCTTGCATCTAGCCCAGGGTTAACCCAAGGGCAGGTTGCAGGCAGCATACCCACTCAACGACACAGTGTTGAGGCACAATGGCAGCAGCAGCAGCAACCAGAGTCACAACTGCGGCCATCGTCCCCCCTCCAACACTTGCATCAACAACAACAGCCACCACCACCACAGAATCAGCAACAACACCATCACCACCAACACCAACTCCATCTGCAGCAGCTGCCACAACCATCACCACTACCATCGCCGCATCAACAACAACAACAACAATAGCAACATCAGCAGCATCATCTGCAACCAGGTTAAGGCAGTTTGTATGCCAAGCCCACTAACTCTGGACCAGAGGGAAGCGCCGGAGTGGATTGAGCAGATCTTGAGGTGGTCCGTCCAGTCGGGCTCGGGTGTGCATGCACTTGTGACAGCAGTGTACAGGTACGTTGAGAGAATGTTCATTGGTACTCGGATACGTTCTTGTAGGTTGACAAATAGCACATGGTGATATAATATATTGCTTAAGAAAAAATGGATCTTGATTTACCTACCTATATAATGTGTGTATCTGGACATGATAGTAACTGTTCTCATATGTTGTTTTTGAAACTAGAAACTAATCAGGGCATGGACATTAATGCAGATGGATAAAATTGCTACTCCATAACGGTGTTACAAGCAGAAAGCCATAGTTTGTTGTCAGCGGCTGCCAATGCACTTTAAAGAGGAATATTGGTAGGCGGCGTTTCAACCACACCCAACAGAGGAATATTGATGGAGGTGCTGTCTCTGTTTGTACAATAATAGTCGTTTAAGCTGCGGGAAGATTGAGGGATTGGATGGAAATAGAGATATTTGTACAGTAGTCTCATCTCTGTTCATTTCATTTCTTCTATTTCTCCCCATATTTTTTGTTTCTCCTTTTTGCTCCCTTAACTCTTAGAAAGGGGGTCTCATTCTTTGTTATAGCCCCAAGGGTGTATGTATTATGTATGTATTACGGTGATTTTGGTTGATGGCATTAGCTATTATTGTTTGTTGGAAAAGAAAAAGGTGGGGGAGGGCAGGCCTTTACGGCTGGTGAATGTAAATTTTGCTGTGTATATGGTGATGAATATGTTAGTCTTGGCCAAATCTGGAAAATCATTTCATCCATTCAATGGCAGCGCTTTTCTTGTGTTGTGGTGGATATATCTATCAAATCTAACTGTCACTTGCATCCTGGGTACTTTTAACTGCTTCTGCTTCTGTCTTGGGGCGTCAGGAAAAAATAAAATCGATTTTGTGCTTTATACGCAAAATCTTAAATGTGTATGGCACTACTGCCGAAATTGCAAAAGGTAAGAAAACAAAATCGTTATGAGAAGGCACCAGTATCAGAACACTTGCATATGTTGGCTGTAAAAAAGAGGGGAAAATGAATTTTTAGTGGCTCTTTTTCAAAATATTTAAGATTCAGTCTTTAAAGTTTTGAGTTTTAACTTTTAATATACCTTTATCAAAATATTTAATTTTTAGTACCATTTCACTATTATGAATAAATTCTTCCCAAAATACTCTTATACAATTCATTCTCTGGACTTGTACAAGCAATAAAGTGACTTGTACAAGCTATTTTAGATTTGTACAAGCAATAAAATGACTTGTACAAGTCATTTAGATAAGTAATGTAAGGGCATTTTTGGAATAAGTGGGTTGAAATAGTGAAATGGTACTAAAAATTAAATATTTTGATAAAGGTATATTAAAAGTTAAAACTCAACTTTGAAGCCTGTATCTTAAATATTTTGAAAAAGAGCCACTAAAAATTCATTTTCCCAAAAAAGGGCAGCAGCAAACCATAGGTATAATTGTCTCAATGGTGAAGTGAACAATCATATATAGATCCATGCTTGAGAATTTATAGAAATAGAAAGTACATTCCCAGAGCTTCCATAATCCGATACACTTGCAGGCAAGGGCAGAGATTGCCCCCTCAACTTTTGTTTCCAATGTTTTTTCATGGGAAAATTGCTTTTTAATGATACTTTTTGAGAATAATTCAGCTTCAGTCACCAACTTTTAGAAGATTGGAAATTAGGGATATTTCTTCATGATATTGGAAAGAAAGTGTCATTTTACTATTAGGGACTTATAAATTCTATTGATCGACTTATAAATCCAATTTAGGGATTTGTAAACTCCATTAATAGATTTGTAAATCAACTTCAAATGCTTGTAACAATTGCTTCACTGACTTACAAACCATGTTATGAGACTTGTAAATCCATTTTGTAGACTTGTAAAAATTTAGTTTAGGGACTTTTAAACCCATTTTGTAGACTTGTAAATCTAGTTTAAAAAATTATAAACCTCTTTAGTAGATTTGTAAATCCAGATAAGAGATTTGTAAATCCAATTTACAGACTTGTAAGTCATATTATTAGACCTATAAATCTAATATAGGAACTAATAATTGGTAAACAGTAAAATGACACTTGTTTTCAAATATCTTGAAAAAATATCATTAAAGTCCAACTACCCAAAATTAGCTCACTGAATCTGAATTATTTTTAAAAAGTATCATTACAAATCATTTCGCTCTTTTGTAATGATACCTCACTTGTAACCAAATATGCTAAAAGAAAATTCACCCACTTTCCAAAATTTTATAGCTTTGTTTATTGTTCGCCCCTCCTAAGCTAATTTTTTGGCTCTGCCCCCGCTTGCAGGATAAGAGAATCGCCATTCCTGTGCAGATTCTGAGCTTTTGACTACATTCATCAATCTCCAAGCTTCATTATAATCAAACTGTAATAGAGATATTTCACCTCAAACTGACAAATATACTCTGTATATCTATTGTTATGTCAAAACTCCAGGAACAAATTGTAGAAGCATTGCATTTTGGGATGGAATCCCAACCAATATTCACCATGGCCCCTCTTCTGATAAAGATGGGCGGGGGTTCGTACAATCAAAGCACAAATCATTCTTATAGAAACCCCCCTTAAATTTGGAGGTCAGGATGAGAAGACCAGTGAGAACCTCAAAAAGAGTAACAAAGATTAGATCTCTCTCTCTCTTTTCTTTTTTTGGTCTTTTTTTGTCATTCGCATTGATTAACAAGTAGCAAAATGCATCTTAAAGGATGATGAGAGAGTTGGAAAGTCCAAAGAACAGCCATGGAGTCCGGACGATGAAGCCCCTAACTTATCAGGGATTGAGAGGCTTAAACCACAGACCTCAAATCTTGGTTTTAATATATTCTGCCAAACCCCTTTACAAGATGTAGTAAATGAACAATACTACGGTACAGGAAGGAGTTCCATGCTGAATGCTACAGTGCTGGACCATACCTTTCAGAATGGCAAGCTTGAATTGGTGTTATACAATAGAAGGCAATCATTTCAAAGGTGATTTAATTGGTTGCCTTCTATTTTGTAACACCTATTATGGTTTATATTGACAGCCAAGTTAATATCCTTGCCCAGATCCTAGGCTCTGTCATTGTTGCCTCTCCTGTGTTTACCCTCACTTTGAACTTGTGCTTCCATCTGTTTTACATTCTTCTCCACAACTGGGATACATGATTCAGATGTCTTTTGCTCAGTTTCCTGCCTACTTTCCCTTGGTTTTCCAACCTTTCCAATTGCTAGAATAAGTTCAAGCTGCTTTTGCTGCTGCTCCTGTAGAAAGCAACTTAATATCAGGAAACAAAAAACAACAATTAAGCAATCTAAATACCAGCACCTTGAGAACACCTCATAAAATAAATACATTAAAAGTTAAGGGCATGTTATGGATGATCAATCATCAAGATGATCATGTAAACTGGAATATAGCAAGATGCAAAACTACTAGGTACTTTCCAGATCAGTTCTCTTTTCAACATTCATATAGTTCAACAACTTCTTTATCCAAAAATTTGGGATGGTTAGGAATAATTTTAAAAATTCCAACTCAATGTGTTTTAACCATAAATACTGTTTCAAAGCCAATAAAGGCCCTTTAAATCCACATTTCAAGGTATAAAAATCAAATGAACCAATAGTAATATGAGGAAGCGCAACACCAATAGTGTTGAGGTATCAATCAAATTCAGGTACTTCTAAAACTACTAAACAATGACCATAGAATAGCATCAACCTGGAAATTCTCAGACAAAAATGGGAAACAATACCAGCTATATTGCTGTTATTGTAGTTGTAGGTATTTGTGAGCATGATAGTTCCAATAAGCACAGAAGAAGTTACAAATTTCAGCTTCACTTGGTGCAGCCAAATGCTGAACAATTTTATTCGTAACAAGACCTATCCAGATCTAGTGCTCTTAAAGGATTGTCCAATACACACAGTAAACCACTTGATGTTTCATTCCCCAGGATAGGATGTAGAAGGGGGAGGAGGAGGGGCAGGAAGGAGAAGAGATTAAACTTGATATTTATTGGCTTGAATTTTTAAGTGAGGTTCAACTAGAAAATTGATTGTTTAACTCTTGAAATTGATTTATCTAGCATGGCATTCTAAATCTGTTTACCATTATGAGAATATAGAATTAATTGATTAAATTCTCAGATAAGATTCTACAGTTTATCTAATGCAAATCCGGTTGAGATTGATTAGAAAGATATGTTCATATATTAGATTTCTTTATATGTTTAGTTCTGGTTATCAACCCGAAATTAATATAATTTTTATAAATTCATGGACCAGATTAATGAAATTATAATCGCAAAAATTTAAATTTAGAAGCCGCTTGACTAATATACGTACACATAAATACACACTACACACAGAGACACACCCAGGCACATAGATAAAGGATTCAGATTAAATTATTTTACAAATCTAGAATTTTGGAAATTAGGGCTGGATGACATTCTAATGTTAATCATATTTTAATATAAAAATTTATAACACTAAATTCTTATGTTAATTGTTAGTTTGAAGTTTGAATTAGGACCGACTACTCGAACTACTGTAAATTAATTACTAGCTATACTTGGTTTATTAGATTCTATTGACTTTCAGTTCCAGACTTATAATTATATTCACAGGTGTGCAGTTATTACATGGATATATTAAGACAATAGCATAAATGTTTTTATTCTTATGTTAGGACATATACTACTTGTAAATTGATTTTGACTAGAAATTTGACTTTTATATATAGATATATAACTAAATAAGTTTATAATACATAATCATGTATTGGGTTAGAAGCTTATAATTTGTTAATACATAATCATGTATTGGACATGTCATATGATATTAGGATTACTAGTGAATTGATTTATAGTATCATCATGGTTCTAAACATCTAGAGAGACACATCTGCAGACCGGATTTACTAGAATCATTAACTTTTTTTTTGTTATATATATATATATGTATGTATGTATATATATATATATATATATATATATATATATATATATATATATATATATATATATATATAAAGAGGAGGAAAATAGTACAAAATCGCACCCCTATAAGGGGTATCAGTCACCACCCAACTCCCTCTACATGCCCATCCTCATAGAGCTGAATCTCCCACAAAATGTCTAACACCCCACAGATAGCAAAAAAAGTAATGAGAGGAGTACGCACCCACAAACATGTTAGAACAAGATGTTCTACACATGTTACAAGGGAGCATACATCCAAAAAAAAAAGAAAGAAACAAAAGTTAAGAGATAGAAGTATCCATCACTCCAGCTCCATGCCCATGACAAAATCCATACCCTATACACACAAGGATAATAAGATGTGAACCTAATAAACCTTTAAGGGAAGTAATTGACACTAAGAGAGAGAATAATGAAATGCATGGTGAGCTGGAAAGAATAACTCAGAAACTATGGTGCCATAGTAAACAGTAATCAGAATGAAGGGAAAATTATTAATTTCAGGTAGGATTAGTTGATAACTGCATTTGCAATTTTAGGGATTGCCCATATGGAACTTCTATACTTAGGTTTAGAGGAGAGAAGGTCATAAGGTTTAAAAACCACAATAAAATACGCTGGACAATTGAGACTTATGGGTTAAAAGTCCCAAGAATCACAATGTATACGTAGAATGTTAGAATAATTGGATTCCTACTGTGGCATGAGATGTGCATGACTCAAATTGGATCATTCTAATCAGTGAGTATCCATACTTCCAGATAGATATGATATAAGATCTACCAACATAGGCATTATGTTTTACCTAATAGTCAGTGAACATGCATTATTCCATTAAGATTTGGTTGGCTGCATTATTTTTGAATTTTATGGTGAGATGTTCAAAAGTTTTCGTAACTTCTCACCTAATGGTTTGTAATTAATACCTGTATTAATTTAACCTTTTCAAGTCACCAAAGGAACCGGTGAGAGGTGGACAAGGACAATCAACTATAGATAAATTTAAATATTATTACGAATTTTTTGCATCCTATAAAATCAAGGCAGAATGAAACTGAGAGTAGGCAGAGGCGGGGGAAGGAGTTGAAATTTCCTTTTAAAGCAACATATGTAAGATTTTGGTTGACCCTTCCTTCTCTTATTTTTAAGAAAATAGGCCAACCCACTGACTGCAAACAACTTTCTCTTGATCGACTGGCTGATAAGAAGATGGGGATGACAGGCAATTGGTATGCCACCTCCCACCCCTCTCCCTCTCTCACTCTCTATCTCGCTTATTCTCCCATTTCTCCTCTTTCTTTTTTTATGTATACTATTTCCGCATGGCACAATGTGAATACTGACAACATACCATGCAGAATATAGGGACTGTCAAAATCGCCCTTTTTTTTTCCCTGGCATGGGACCCCATTGGACCACTGGAACCAGTACAATTTTGCTGGCATTGCATACCATGATTTAAACTTTCATCTTAATGCATTTCAAACCTGTAATTATATGTTAGTTATTGAAACAACAGCATAATATCAGTCTATCATAGAATTCAAATTATTGAAAATTTCTGCTTAAGCATTCAATCCGTGCTATGATATTCACCTGCATTGCTAGCAAAACCTTCTGGATTTCAGCAAGCTCCTTTTCAAGAATTTCTTCCCGTGCCGATAATTTTTTATTGGCTTCTGCGTTTTTCTGAGCCAAAGCTACAGTCTGTAGATATTAACAAAAAGTTAATGCGAATAAAAACTATAAGATTCTTGCATAACAAATTACCTAGCAATTAGAGCATTAGAATGGTATGAAAGTGCACTAAACTTATCCACCATAACAAAACAAAAATGAGGGACAAAGTAGCAACCTGCTGATAATTTACATATCAACTGACTGATTAACTAATACAGTCAGAGATAATGCAGATAAGATTGAGCTGAACTGGAAAATTGTAAGAAGTATGATTTTAATAGTATTGTAGGGTCTATCTATACATATGTAGCTTAGAAAAGAAAAAGCATTATATATATAAAATTCAAGTAACTCCATTTTGTCAACTCAAAATTTCCATTATTACCATTCAAACAAAAAAAGATTTCAACTCCATAAATGGTTAATGCTTTTATGATCATAATTCTCATTTTATTCATTGTTTAGGGCATGCTCTCTCTAATAACTAGTGGTGGCAACAAGCAGCTTCAAGGCAGGTTTTGGGAAGCCCAAATCCACATCTATAGAAGTCCACCTTATATCAAGCTGCTCTTAACCAAACTTGATTGAGGGCCTAAGGCAGATCCAGCATTTACAAGAAAAGAAGGACAATAATCCAGTGTAAGGTCCTGTCAAAGCGAGGTCCTGGCGCTGGGTGGTGCAGTTTAGCAATAGAGATGAGCTCTCAGATCCGATTTCTCATGCTTGCAGCCCAAGGCCTTTTTATCATCACAGCCAGTGATGATCCAGCTTTAATGTATTTTAAATATAGCTTTTCAAATGAAATATAGTTTTTAACATACCCATATAAATATTCTTATATAGTACATATGATGAACATATACTTAAGTAGTGACAGTGGATTGGACAGACCAAAATGAACCAATTTATGTCCGACCAAAACCACTCCATTATGTATAGGTTGGGCAATTCTCATTTAATTTACCTTAATTTCATCCCTACAAAAAAATCCAACTCTTTTGTTTCTTCTTTAACAAGAACGCACATACCCAATCTCCAATTATAGATTGTGATTTCTGAGAAATTTTTTCAAAAATCTTCAGTTCATAAGTATGTTCTAAATTCAAGATGCATACTGTGACTCTTTTGGTAGTAATAAAGGAATGTCCATACAAACAAGGAGAAGAATGCAACATTGAGCAAGTGACCCACAGGACAATAAATACATTATGCCTAAGAAAAATAAATCATAAGAAAAAGACAAGACAATTTCTTAAATATAACAAGAGCCAGGTCAGAAAAAAAGGACCTATCTTCTTGTTAATCTTCTTTGTTCCTATTGGGGGGGGGGGGGGGGGGGGGGGGGGGGGGCGGGTGCGGCGGCTACAATAAGCGCACGATGCTTTAAAATGAATTAAATGGTACCAGCCGCCCTTACATTCTCATTTGATCTTGATAAGAAAAAAAAATTTCATGAACCACTTTAAAATTTTTGACATACTTTCATCTGTTTTCATATTATTATTGATAAAACACAGTGAAAATTGTTTATTTTAATATGACTTATATTATTAGGCATGCAATATATATATAAATATATGTATCAAGCTCACTCTCACTCTCCCTTTCTCATTCCCTCTTTTTTACTTTACACTCTGGTAACTTAGCAGATCTCAAGTGGCCAGAAACCGAAAGTAAGTTCACATTTAACCATAATCAAAACTGACTGCAGCTGCAAGAAAACTCAAAACACTCACATTACACATGAGCAGTCATTTTTTTTTCTCATTACGTAAATTATTGATTTGATTATATTTTATCTGTAATATCAACAAGGCCTTTGAATCTCCTTACTTGAGTTTCTAATATATATGCATTAAATCCAAGAAAATTAGAAAGTTAAATTGTCCATGGAGGGAAATTTTCATAAAAGTTACTTTTAATGTTCAAGTACTTAATAACAATAACTGTCTTTTCTAATTGTTTTTGTGATTGAGATTTGCAAGGCTTGAAAGCGCATTAATAATATCCCATTCTTCCATTGATGCCATTAACAAAATCCTATATATTCAAGAACATAGTGTTCATTCTTCCACTCAGAACAATGGCACTTTTTTCAAGAAAAAGAAAAAAATTCATATTATAAGACTCGGAAGGATCTAAGATTAAATTAAAATTTTTTTAAATCAAACAAAATATCTCAGGATTGATTTCAAATGGATTTAAGCTTAGGATTCAGAATGTTTTGGTTAAAATTTGATTTTAAAGAGTAGTTTTTAAAATTTTTTTTTCTCTAATGACAAGTCACTTTTTAAATAGAAATAGTTAAAAAGAGTACAAAGAAACTCATCGCTCAAAATACAAACCCTGGTTCAAACTTTTAGCCCACCATCCCCACTAAGATCTCATCCAACGGTGCACCTATGAAGAGTGATTGTCTGTGTGTACACATCCTAGCTAAATGAGTACTGAGAATATATGTTCGGACACTGGCAATCTGAGGCTTTTAAGTGATAGTCCTGAATAATTTCATAAAAAAAAGAACCCAAGGAAGCCCAAACAAAAGTTCCCAATCCTTCATAGTACAAAAGTAAAGAATAGACACTAAAGAAAACACAAAATAAAAAGATATACTCCACTGGTACATAAAATCATCAAATAAAAAACTCCTCAAAAAGGCATCTTATTATAGAATCCAGGCACCAATTGGAGTAGCATTCTATCCCAGGATTTTTCTTTCTATTCAACTGTCTTTTATAAACCCATTTATGATTTCAAAATGACCAAATCATCCTTTAATCTTGTTGCTAACTGTCTAGCTCTTCGAATGCCATTGAGAAATTCTGTGAGATAGCTTTTGTAGATCTCTGAAGAGCTTTCCAGAGCATGCAATGGATTCTTTGTGTGATCTTTAGTTGACAAGATATGATTACCAGAAAGGATCTATCATAATCATCTTTATGCATTTGAATATAAGAACAATCCCAAAATCCATATGCTATGGCTTCAACAATGGCTTCAACAATACAATTAATATAAAATTTAGAACCACGTTCACTTGGTTTGGATAATTCACTACTTTCAATTGCATCACTAGTCTCAATACATTAAGCATCAAAACATTGACTTCGCAAACCTTTGTCAATGAACATGTTTGACCTACAATGGAAAGCATGGCTGGTCTTATCGCTATCTTTAATAAGTTTTAAGTAGACTGTCCTACATGGCACCAAGAGTTTTTATAATATTTTCCCTTATTTCAGATCTCTTTGTGGAAAAAAACCAAACACAAAAACAAAATCGTCTACATTAAATCTTACTTCCATTCTTTGACCTTTTTTTTAACTCCACACAAAGTAGGATACTATGATACATAACATCTTAGCTGTTAAGTACTTCTTTCATTAAAATCCTTAGGTTAATGTAAGAAAAAAAAATCATTCAAACAAACAAACAAAAGCGGCAGCGGTGATCGTGTGACCTTTATCATCAAATAACCTGGTCAAAATTTTGATCCAACAAGCATTACACAAATAGCACAAAAAGTTTTTCTCAATCGGGAAAGATGACTTTACCTCTGTGATGGGCTCTTTCAAAGACTTCCTTGTAACCCTAAATCGAATACCCAATTTTTCAAGCTGCCTCGACAAAACCCTGATTATTGTCACAGAACTCTGAACATCCTCCTCCAGTTTCTCAATTCTCTCAATGAGATTATAACTAGATCCACCTGACTTGAATGAATCTCTACATATCCTCCTCCACTGCCTCCTCCGAATTAAAGCACCAATCGTAGCAGCACCCATTAATAGAACAAACTGCCAGACGAAAACCCCATTCGGAAAACACAACTGAAAGGACTTCTTCGACCACGAAAACGCCAAATTCACAGCAAAACCAATCAAAAGAGCAGCTGAAGAAGCATAACACAATACTTCAGAAACCGAGAGAAAAGTATCCAGATTAAGGGTATGATCATCCTGCATCACGTTGTCTTTATATATGTCTCCTTCGGATTCAAAGCCTCTGAGACGCCATTCCCGTCGATGAGTCTTGTAGGCACATAGTTTAAGCTGTGACGCAGCTCTGTAAGCAGGAATTTCGAAATGAATAGAGCTTCCGCGATGCTTAGATGCGACTGGGAGAGTAGTAAGTTTAGGGGTTTCCAGAGGACTGCCATTGAAGTTGTTGCAAAAGAGGCAGAGATGGATTGGAGAATTCCTTATAAGATTTTGAGATGAAACTGAGATTGTTTGCTGCATTTGAAGAAATTGTTGCTTCGTTGGGGTTTCGAATCGATTAATTGTTTGAAGAATCAGATGATAAGAAGAAGATAACCGCTAACGAACCATTCGAAGAAGCCCATTTGGCTCCGTCTCTACTCTGTCGTTACATTTGTATCTCATTCGGGAAAATTTCTCTGCTGACCCCAGAACAAACCAATATTTTCACATTCCTCTCTATATTTTTTAGGTCGTTCAATCTTACCAGCAGGTTCAAAGTTTAGTTTCAGTCTCTTACTTCCTATATATAATATCAAATTTATAACTTCCAATGATTAGTGACTATATGTGATCAGATTTGACCACTTTAGTCATCTAATCTGCCACTAATAGTTAGGGTTTGGTGAGTCATAAATCAGATTAAAGTCAAATTTGAGTTTGGTTCAAGCATATCTTGACTAACCTCATTGTGATTCAATTATGGATTCAGATCATCTAATGTCAAGACCATAGAGAGAAAAGAATAATGAAAATGACAGGAAAAGATTTTAAAAGTTTCTGATTTAGCTCTTAACTAGATGAACCAGACAGATGGGATCTGTTAGTACCATGTGGTAGTTTAAATAAATAGTGAAGGTCTAGGCTGCGTTTGGTAATGCTTTTGCTTTTTTGCTTCTAAAAGCAAGAAAGCAAAAAAGTAATTTTATGCTTTTTGAAAGATATTTTCTTGAAGCAAATGCGTTTGGTAAACTTTTGCTTTGCTCCTAAGAAGCAAAAAAGCATGTTTGGTACTTGCAGTAACATAGAAATTGCTTTTTGCTTCCATAAAAGTATTGTACACAATCGGGTTCGGGTCGGGTCATAATCGGGTTGGTGTTAATCGGGTTGGACTAAATTAAGGCGAGTTAGAAAACCCCCAACCCGCTAATAAACGGGTTCAACCCGCCAACCTGTTTATTATTATTATTTTTCAAAAAATATTATTAAAATAGGGTTGGGGGGTTAATTGGATTGGGTTGTACCGGGTGGGTCGGGTTTTGGGGTTAATCAGGTCGAAACATGATACTTTTGCCATCTTTTTTTTTATTTATATAAATCGGGTTACCCGTCGGTTTGGCGGGTCATAATCGGGTTGACCCGATTACTAGCGGGTTGGGGAAACCCCAACCCAATTAATAAACGGGTCAACCCAACCCATTTATAATCGGGTTGACCCGTCAGGTCGGGTGGCATTTTGCCGGCTCTAGCAATAACAATATGTTGTTGCTTCTTAAGTGAGTATGGAGGCATTATCTTTAATATAGGAATAAAGCAATAGGGTATTGAGGGGTTTTGAAAGCAATAAAGCAATTTTGTAAAAAAATTGAGAAGCAACATTTTGTTGCTTCCGGTGAAAAGCAATAAAATTGCTTCTTTGCTTTTGGTAAATTGCTTCTCGTGTGCGTTACCAAACAGTGCTTTTGCTTTTAAAAGCAATTTTTTGCTTTCAAAAGAAAAAAAATACTTTCGAAAAGCGTTACCAAACGCAGTCCTAGTCTTTTTTAATTTCATCTTATGTTTTCTACATAATACAAACCTTTCTTAAGGTTTACAACTTGGTTATATACAATGAAGGTGGCAATAAATTAGCATGAAAGTGATGGGCTTTCAATTGATTTGGGAATACCATGGGGTTTTTAATCCCATGCCTTGAAAACCAGACTGGTTTGGTGCAAGTTGGGGGTTGGATTTGAATGGCTCTATAGATATCTTGCTTTTATTAGTGTATCCTCCATAGAGCAATTGGGTATTCTTTGACAGATTACATGGGATAAATATGTTATTAATTTCTTAAACCTTCCAACTAATTCAAGATTATGTTCT
This sequence comes from Buxus sempervirens, assembly GCA_947561395.2. Lineage (NCBI taxonomy): Eukaryota > Viridiplantae > Streptophyta > Magnoliopsida > Buxales > Buxaceae > Buxus > Buxus sempervirens. Next base: position 20,526,042 of record OX387195.1, read on the forward strand.
TATTTCACTTATTTCACATCCAAACATTTAAGAGTTTATAGGACTATCCTAATCATTCATAAATGTATTATAACTTTGATAGGGCAATTGCTTAACTTATTTATTATAACTAAATAAATCATAATTTTTCATTCTTCTAGCAATGAAATAAAATTAGAATGATATAATGAAGAGTTTACTCTTGTACTAGCACCATTTAAAATGGGCATGCTTAATTACCATTGTACCATTTAAATTATCAATCACAAACATTCATTCTCATATGCAACTACCATTCTAAATCGGCATAATCAATAAGTGTTTTGTTAATGAAAAATAATCTTAGCTATTCATTGTGTTTTTAGACACCTTCTTAGTATCATGTGGTAGTTTAAATAAATACTAGGGAGTGCACGCGCTGTGCACATAGCAAATTAAAAGAAAAAAAAAGATGGTGTTTTGTGTATACAATGTTAGGCAGTTAGCAAATCATACATGTGGCATTAATAGATGGGTATATGAGTTAATTTGGAAAAAAAAAAATGAAAGGTGTTTTGATATGAAATGTCCACGAGAAAAGAGGGTCTTGGTTTCATATAATAGTATGGATGAAGGTATTTGTCATGGTTCAACTTTGTTGAGTAGTACATGAACTTCAACAAGAAAACTAAAAGGAAGAAATCTGAAACTGTATCTTATGGATACTTTCGAATGAAGGTAGCAATTTATTTCTTTCTTGTCTATCCACTTGCATTTTAATGGAATTTGCATTGATTTGAGTTGAGATTTTAATAAATATGTTGCATATGGGGCCAATCATTTATAATCCATTAATGAGACCCTTTGGGTCTAGGTTGGGCTTCTTGACCTATACAACGTGTCCAAACCATTTTACACTCAATTTATATCTTTATTTTATATATTAAAAATATATAACAATACTATTTAAATATAACTAAAATATTTTTATTTATTATATATATTTATTAAATTAAAAAGGGAATTAAATGGATGTAGACAGGCTGGAATCAAATAAATTAAAAAAAAAAAAAACCAGTTGCTCACCCTACACATTATGCTTTACATTGTGTTTTAATTTAATGGCAAATGTTTGATTTTATCAATATCCCATTTCTCCTCTTTTGTAATAAATTCAGCACTAACTGGCCCAAATTAATTTCATTCCATTTCTCACTATTTACCTATTCCTTTAGAATTCTTTCATATACCCATTTACCTAACTAGAACTAATATTTTGTCCATTACCAACAACCTATTGGAGTATTTTGAAAAGATATTCTCTATCTTTAAGGATTGCTTTCCAAGTTGCTGAGTCATTATTGTTCTTTCTTAATGATTGGGTACTTTCCCTTTATATCCTTTATCCATATATTTTCTCTTTCTGCCAAAACTTTCTAAATAAAATCTTTTGCGATGTTAGCCTCGGTTCCTGCTTTGGCTGTGAGATGACACCATGTGAAGTATCTTACGGTCAATGTTTTTTCCTGTTTTAGATGTTTCAAGCGGGTGTCACATGAAAAAACACTAACTGTGAGATGCTGCCATGTGATACACTCCACATGGCAGCATCTCACTATCAAAGCAAGGACCAATTCAGTTAAACATAATAAATCTCATCCCACAATTTTCCAATCAAGTTTAGACATGCATGCTGTATTTACTTCTTACAATTTTCTTGAGTACATACCATCCTCTTTTTTTGTTTACATAATTGTTCCAATCAATCATCTGAATTTAATTGTTTTTATCATCATTATTCTAATCTTCTTTATATAATAGCACAGATGAAGGTATATGTCATTGTTCAACTTTGTGGGTAGTACATGAACTTCAAGAAAAAAAAAAAAAGAAAAATCTAAAATTGTATCTTAAGGATACTTTTGAATGAAGGTAGCAATTTATTTCTCTCTTGTCTATCCACTTGCATTTTAATGGGATTTGTATGGATTTGAGTTGAGATTTTAATAAATATGCTACATATGGGGCCAATCATTTATAATCAATTAAGGAGACTGTTTGGGTTTAGGTTGGGCAATGTGTCCACACCATTTTATACTCAATTTATGTCTTTATTTTGTATATTAAAATATATAGCATATATATTTAATATATATATCAATAATATTTAAATATAACTAAAATATTTTTATTTATTATATATATATATATATATATATTTAAAAAATATATATTTTAAAAGAAAACTAGTTGCTCAGCCAACACATTATGCTTTTATAGTGTTTTAATTAAATGGCAAAGGTTTGATTTTATCAGTATCCCATTTCTCCTCTTTTGTTATAAAGTCAGCACTAACTGGCCCCAATTAATTTCATTCCACCTCTCTCTATTTACCTCTTCCTCTAGAATTCTTACATATATCCATTTACCTAACCAGAACCTAACTTTTTGTTCATTACCAACAACCTATTTGAGTTCTTTGAAAAGACATTCTCTACCATTAAGGATTGCTTTCCAAGTTGCCGAGTCCCTATAATTCTTTCTTAATGATTGGATATTTTCCCTTTATATCCCTTATCCATATATTATCTTATTCTGCTAAAATGTTCAGGATGAAATCTTCTGCTATGTTAGCTTGAATTGGTTTCTGCTTTAGCTATGAGATGCCACCACATGGAATATCTCACGGTTACAGTTAATGTTTTCCATTGTCATAGACATTTCAAGAGAAGCTCCACATGAAAACACATTAACCGTGAGATGCTTCACATGATAGCATCTCGCTGTCAAAGTAAGGACCAATTCAATTAAACATAGTAGATCTCATCCCAAAATTTTCCAAATGCTATATTTACTTCTGACAATTTTCTTGGGTAAATACCATCCTCTTTTTTTGTCTACATAATTTGTTCCAATCAATCATATGAATTATGGATTTAATTATTTTTATCATCAGTATTCTAATCTTCCTTATTTTAAGTTGAAGACAAAAAATCCTATCTATATTTTTATAAAATTGAATTAGGGCTTGAAAGGGCAGTTTAGACTTTTACAGTCTACAAGTGTCATGAACCCGCTCGTTTTTGGTTTTTTACCTAAAGGGACAACTACCAGTCGCAAACGTTAGTCTTGCACGAAAACTCTGGCTCGGAACGCAAAAACAAACATTTGCAGCACTTGCCGCGAAGCTCTCATCATGTAGTAGCTTCTGGGATTTGTTTATCACAATCGTTGTCGTTGTTGGCTGATCGTAGTATCGTCCTTTCTTATTTTACTGTTATTCTGTTTGGAGCCTTAAATAGGGTTCAAAAAATTTTGATTTTGATCCAAGAATCTTATTTTGATTTGCAGAGGTTTCAGTGACAGGAGATTTGGAGGAAAAATGAACGGGTGCGCGATGAATTCGTGGACGTTCTGTGGTCTTGTTGGGGCTTTTCTGGATCTTGCTCTGGTGTATCTCTTGCTCTGTGGATCGACTTTCGTGTTCTTCGCTTTCAGGTTCTTGGGGTTCTTCGGTCTACGCTTGCCTTGCCCTTGCAACTTACTTTCCGGTGATCCTGGTCGTGGGATGTGCTTGAAGAGGCTGTTTGTTGATTACCCAAGAGGGAAAATCTCGTCTGTTCAGATGTCCGTGAAGAGCAAGTTCCCGTTTGATTCGATCCGGATTAAGGACCAAGATCGCCAGTTGACTGTGAAGTTAGTAAGGGATAGGGACCGCGTTAATGGGGCTGTGGAAGAAGTGTCTTGCAGCTTGTTCTCGGATGCGAGGGGTTCACAGAACGTGGTTGCAGTAGAAGCAGAACCCGGAAGTGAAGTGAATGGTTTTGGGTTCAGCAGCTCGTTCACTGATGCGAGGCTTTCACAGAATTTGGTTGCGGGAGAAGCAGAACCCAGAAGTGAAGTCAATGGTTCGGTGTCTAATAATTCTTCTTCTGTATGTGAAGTGAGGTCTGACGTTTATGGGAAGAGGAATCTGAATCGGAAGCCGAGCTCTGGTGTTAGGCGCCATCATAGAGCTGCAGGTGATCATGAAAAATTCTCATGTGTTTTATCATCTGATGCTTCTCGGTTGAATGCTCGAGATGCCCTTCAGTCATCCTACAGGGCTAATGAGATGATGAATAGAGTCACTGAAGAAATTTTTGTGCCTGCGAATTCCGGAGGGAGCGACCTTCGAAGTGAGTAAAATTTTGATCTGACCCACTCTTTTTGGTTCGTGTCGCTGTTTCTTTTGTGGAAACTACTGTACCATACGATTATTTGTGCAAATTGAGTTTGAATTGCTCTGAATTGTATGTTTTTTCATCAGATTTTTTGAAAATGCGATCTTATCTTGTTTCTTTTCCATGTTTTTGGTGTTATATTTTTGAGATTTCAGATGATGGAGTTGATTACCCGGCCAGGGTTTCAGGTAAAAGAAGTCCGGATGGCTTTGAAGTAGATAGCGGTCGAAGTACTCTTCTTTGTGGTCAATATGAGGAGGATGAAATAAGAGCCTTGAAACAGGCTCTTGAGGAAGAGCATGCTGTTCGTGCTGCTCTGAACCTTGAACTGGAGAAAGAAAGAAGTGCTGCTGCAACTGCGGCTGATGAAGCCATGGCCGTGATGCTACGTCTACAAAAGGAGAAGGCATCAATAGAGATGGAAGCTTGGCAATATCGAAGGATGATCGAAGAAAAATCTGCTTATGATGCAGAGGAGATGGACATTTTAAAAGAGATTCTCTTAAGGAGAGAGAGGGAAAAGCACTTATTGGAGGAGGAAGTCGAAGCTTACAGGCAGACGTTGCTTTCAGGAAATGAACATTTGGAAGCTGAGGTAGATGACAAGGTAGCAACATGTGGACAGAGGCCTATGTTGTCATATGGTTCAAGTGAGAATCAGTACTGATGCATGGGATTACTGAATCCACTGGAAAAAAGGAGGTAGCATCAAATGCAATTATGCAAACGCATAGCATATATGTTGAAAGATGAAGTTGTAAATTTACTTTTAGAGAAGCCTTAACATATGCTTGATTGGGAAGAAGATTCCACCATTCGATGCAAGGTGACATCTGTATGAATGCAAGTATCAACAAACATCATCCATCTGAATCAAGACACCAGAATGATTGAAAAAAAGAGTTTCAGAAGGGGATTGTTTCAATTGGAGACAATCCCTCTTCTCCTTTAGTGTAAGGGCAAAAGTTGGGGTTGGATTCTGGGCTACTTAAGTTGCATAACTCTCTAGGACAGGAGGAAAAATGCATATTTTGCATATGATGGTGAAGATATGCAGAGGTGGGGAAATGTTGAAGATCAATGTGACACGTCCACTTTGTTTTTCATGATTGCGAAGTAAGACAAAAGGGAACTGTCAATTTGATGCTGCTTTCTGACAGGTTTAGAGAACATGGCTGTCCATCTGAAGCTTTGTTGATCCCAAAGAATGGTGTTGAAAGTGGTCATCCAAATATGAGCAAGAAGACAAAAAAGAACCAGACATTCGAAGAAGCAGTTCATACATGATTTCTATATTTCCTCCAGTGGGTAATTCACAAGGCAATACCATTTTTTCTGACTTGGAAAGCAATTCTATATCTGCAATATATAATGAAACATCTACAATTGATAATGAAGTTTAGTGACTTGGAAAAGTTCTAAGGATGGTGCAAGAGGGAAGATAGAAGCTGGGCTTTTCTGTGGTGCGCGGGGAATGGGAAAAGGTGCAATTTTAACTTTTGGAGGACATGGCCAGCCAGGTTGGGGAGATTCAACATCTAAGAGAGCCTGGAAAATTTGTGGAGCACGCTTCTTTACTTCCTTTGTCTTGTAAGGTGTGCCATGAACTCTTTCAGCAACAGTTTACTGCTGCGTGCAGTGTTAGGCATGTATGAGATTGAATCATGATTTTGTGGTTATTGAATCTATTTCATGAATGGAATTTGTTGTTGTACTCATTTCTAATTGCTGTTAATAACATAATTCTATTCTGTCAGGATATTGCTGGTGAAATTATCTTTATCCTTAAAAGTGAATGGTCAATGCCTTCTTTTTTTCTTTGTTCTAGCTTTAGGAATTAATAGTTTGACACACTCAACTGCTCTCTCTCTCTCTCTGTATGTGTACACATGTATTCGAACATCCGTTATTCAAAATTTGGAGGCTGTCCTTTATTTTATCTATGTCAAACTTTGCAGAACATTGTTTGCGTGCTAGTGGATGGTACAACTTAATCATGTTTCTTTTAATGTCATGTTTAGATTTAGCAAGAGTTTTATACTGGCTGCTAACCTAACGCAACCCTGCTCCAAAAATTTGAAGGGAATTCCTCTTGGGCGGCCGGTGATTATCTAAAAAATTCTGATCGTTGTACATGAATATGTAGGAGAAAGATTAAGATTATTTAGGTTAATCCGAGAAATTATTTCTAATACCCATCTATGTTAAGTTACAGCAATATCTCAACACATCAGCATCCCAGCCATATCTCAATAATGGATTTGATTAAATGTCTCCTATTCATCTATGATACTTGGTTTTGAGGCCAATTTGCTGTTCAAACCTGCATTTTCTTATGAAAGAGACAAATTTGAATACAGTGGTGTCTAATTTGTTAATGTTTGTGAGAGAACAGTATACCTGGAATGCAGAATCAGGGGTCTTGGACTACCATTACTCAGTCAAAGATATGAAGGCATCAATACCGGAAACCATAAATGATAGCTGCAATTTATATTTGAATAGACTGTAACAATTAAATATAACTGCATACAATTAAAAACAATATTTGAATAGACTGTAATTAGAATATCTGTTAAAAAGATATTATGGTCAAAATAACTGAACTATATTATCAAAAGATATTATAATTAGAAATAGTGATGCCAGTGCTAGCACCATAGTAGTTGCTTGGAAGCTGACTGGAAACAAGAAAAGACTATTTCTGCAAATTTATGGAAAATTTCTAGAGTCTTATTTATAGAAGGTGCAGATGGTTACGCTAAAGTTATTAGAGAGAATGAAAACCCATTTTGTTTGAGCTAATTTTGGTAGATGATGAAGTTGGCTGGCTGGTGAAATGCAATCGAGAACGATGACGAGGGATTTGTTTAGAGGTTTTCTGGGGTCAACTTACAACAAGGGGGACAAGGTGCCTTGGCTAATACAAGTTACACAACTGACCAAAAAAAAAAGAAGGCAAAACAATTTACTACAACCACATAGATTTCATGGCTATTTCAAATTGAACAAAAATGTTCTAAAATTTTAAGTAAATAATTCACCGATCGCTTGCTTGATGTTATGCCGTGCCCAAAAATAGTGTTTTTGGTTATTCTTGTGTGAAATAATTAAAAAAATGAAAAATCATATCTTTTCTTTTTTTCTTTATTCTGCTGATCAATTTTGTGTTGCACAAAATTAATTTGTAGTCTAAAATCTAAAGATAATTATTCAGGTGATTTGCTCAAATTTAATGGGACTTAAACTAGTTTAAGCCAAAATTTATTTATCAAATGATTTGCATGCATCAAACTGTTTCATTCACAAAAACTATATGTATTACTAAATTACATCTGAAAAAAAAAAGAAGACAAGAACTATCAACAAAAGCAACAAAACACGACATCTTGTGAATGAAATTCATCTAATGCAACATCTCCTCCATTGCCATGCCATTAACATTGACTGTTTGGAGATCTATCTCTGAGCTAGCCTCTCTGCTCGGCCGTTTGTTGAGATGGGCACGAGAAAGAACTGAATGGATGTGCAACAGCCTCCACAGAAATTTTGGTAGATATATCTTTTTTATTGAATGATATTTGTGAGAAAAATCCTGTGTTAAACCAAAGCAACCAGGAAACTTGGATGGTAAGGCCTTTTTTAGTGGTTGTACCAGAGATTTAGAAAATTTCTCTTGTTTCATTTATGTAGGAGTATCAAATTAGACCTCAATCACCATCACAATCTAAAATATTGTAGCATATTGCCCATCTGAGAAATTATATTTCACATTACTTATTGTAAGAGATTCTTTTGTTCAGGTTAGTTTGAAGAAAAGGCGCTGCCGGAGCATGTCGTTGGGAATCCATGAAAGCTCCTAAATATTACTGATGCTCTTTATGTTGGAAGCAGCATTTTGGTTTCTGAATATGTGCGAACGCCAGATCTTTCATTGACAAGGAAAGCTATGTGGCTGATCTGTAGTCTTCTAAGATCATGAAGTTCTCTTGCTGTTAGTTTGAATCTTAATTTTTGTAAACCTATAAATAGTGGTGCAAGTATAGCAAGAACAATTCCTCCTTTTATGGACAATCTCGAGATTAAGGTCTTCGAAAGTGTGCAATTGATAATTTTTGAATTAACGTACTACTTAGTGGACTTATGGTAAAATAAATCCATTTAATCGAATTTCGGATTTATTATCGGATTCGAATATGGATTTTATAAATATATTTGGATTTGAATGTGGTAATTGATATAAATAATTCATTGGATATTTAATCGGATTCGAATATCCTGTAACTTAATCGGATCCGAACCGAATCCGACTTGTTTATAGCTACCATGCAACTCAATTAAGTTTGGTTTGGGTTGACATCAACCTAAAATTAAACACTGATTTTTGAACGGCAATCTAAAATCAAACTGAACCAAGTTGAGAACCAACCTCCTCAACCTAAAAACCAATCTCAAGTCTAAAACCGAAGCAACTCAACTCAAATTACAAATTTGGTTTGGTTTGGTTTGGGTTGGCTTAGGACAATTGTTAGCATATTAAACGAGTTTGCTAATCTTTTGTAATTTATAAGGCTAAGACCTAAGACACAAAGACAAGTCTTATATTTGTATCATAATAATTATAGTACACTAATTATAAATTAATAAATAAATGCATGCAACCCTAACTTAGTGAAATATATCTATATAAGTTGGGTTTTTGGTTCGGTTAGTTTTAATTAGGATTCTTAACCAAAACTAAACCAAATATGTTGATACCGAACCCAAACCAATCCAAATCTAGTTTGGGTCAATCGGTACTTTAGAGGTTTTTTTTGATAATCAAACATCAATTTTATTAAATAGGAACAGACACAACAGTTTAGTGTACACATCTAGAAATTAGCAATCCAGAAACAAGAGTAGCAGTCCATCGCAAAGTTGGCAAGTCTGTCAGCAACGAAATTAGCTTCTTTGTAAGTATGATGAATAATCTTCACATTAACAAATATAATCCATAAAGATGCTTGGGGGCATTTGGTAGGCATTATAGAATCTGGATTATAGTAGAATCCGATTTCATAATCCAAAAGGTGTGTTTGGTTGGGATTTTAAGGCCGGATTCTACTATCCGGTTGTATAATCAAGCCCATAATCAGTATCTCCTTTTTTGGTGATTATAGGGATTATGGACATTAGTGTTTATATTTCCAAAACCTGTGATTCTAGAGATTATATATGACATATTATAAAACATATTATAATAAATAATAACATTATAAGTATTATAATATAATATATTCTGTTATATGATATATAATTGATAATACAATATTAAATTATATTACATGTAATATAAATATCATTATTATATTATATATAATAATATATAATAAATTATAAATTTCAATATAATGTACATTATAAATAATAATAATTATTATAATATATTATTTTAATAACAACAAATTATAATATAACTTATATTACATTATAATAATATTATATTATTTTAATAATATTATTATATTATTATAATAAACATATTATTATATCATAAAATATAATAATATTATAATGTAATAAATTTATTATGATATTATAAACATAATATCATAATAAATTTAATATTATAAATAATATATTATATTTAATATAATAATATTTTATAAATTATAATATAACTTATATTAGAATTTATTTTATAATAAACATTAATTATACTATAGTATTATTATAATAATATTATATATTATAATATTGTATTATTATATAATAATCTGAAACATATTAATATATTATATATTTTAAACAAATTGATATATTAATATTAATAATATTATATTGTTACAATAAACATATTATATACATACATACATACATACATACATATATATATATATATATTTAATATAATATTAATATTAACATAATAATATATATTAATATATTTAACAAATTTAATACTATAATATATTATATTTTATTAAATTTAGTGTTACAATAAATTTATTATAATATTATATATAATATACATAAAGTTTGAGTTATAATAAACATAAATTATATTATTATAAGTTATAATATAAATTATAATATAGTTTATATTATAATATACATAATATTATTATAATATTATATTCTAAATTATAATACTATTATAACTATTATATATATTATATAATATTTATAATATCATATAATATATAATAGTAATATATAATATATAATATTATAATATAATATATATTATTAAAATAATAGTAGTGTTATTGTAGTACATAATATAAATAATATTATTATCATATTATTATATTATTATAATATTATTATTATAATGTTGTATATAAATTTATATATTATATAAAAATATACATGTCACATAATAATATATATGTAAATACGACTTTAATTTTTCTATATATATATTATATTATTTTTATGTAATTTTTAATAAAAAAAACTCCAAATTTAATATCAATAATCGGTGGCAACCAAACAAGATTCCAAATTCTAATTTAAAAATTTGAGTTCACAATCCAACTCATCAAAATAGGATTTTGGTTTTCTAAAATCGAAGAAATATAATCTGGGTTATAGAATCTAGGATTAGAATCCTAATCTAGATTCTATAATGCCCACCAAACGCCACCTAGTGTAGAAGCCCAATTTTGGGTTTTATTACAAAAACAGAAAAAGGACCTTTTTGAAATAAAAGTTGAAAAAGGGGAAAATGAAAATTTCAAAATTAATTTTTATACCCTAAACTTTTTAAAAAATACCAAAAAGGGAATTAATATTTTCAAATTTACAAAATCTGGCCCTGGTTCCCAACGAACAAAAAAATCCCTTTTTGAGTTCGTAGGTTGCTATTTTAGCAACCAAAACAAGAGGGGATCTTTCGAAAATGGATCCCATAAGATTAGAAGAAGATTGAGAGGGAAATAGAAAGACTTTGAATCAAAAAACCATCTTAGAAACTCACGATCAGTCGATCAAATCAGAAAAATCCTTGGAGTTCTCGATTCTTCTCCTAGAATAGGACCCTTCCAAAAGATTAGAAAGTTTCCCATTCCCTCTTGGTCGAAAATGGCAACTCGTCCCTTTAAAAAGGGGACGAGTTGCTCCTGTTAAAAAAAAAAACGGAGATCAGCGGAAAAACCCTCCACAGACGTTTCCCTTGCTCTCAACCTCTCTCGCTCTCTCCCTCTCTGTCGCACGAAACCCCACCTGTTCCAACCTCTTTCAACCACACTCTCCCATCTCTCATTCCCTCAGTTGCAACCCCCATCTGCGACAACCTCATACCGATCTCTTCGATCTCACTCGCCTATCCCTGTTGCAGTCGAACAAGCTCTGCTTGTTGGAGTTGCATCTCCGCCCCCTCGCCAACCTCTTTCGCGCAATATCACTGTTGCAGCTTCCATCTGGTCGGCCTCCTTCAGTCTCTCATCAGACTTTCTGTCGCAATATCCTCTCACTCGACTGTCCACGTAAGAGAATAACTCCCCTTTAATTCTTTGCATCCTCGAGACACTGAGACAATGGAAAAGAAGTAGTTTCTGCTTACTGTTAAATCTGGATGACTTTTTGTACTGAAGTTTCGAATGGATGAATAAATTGGCTTTGGAGTCGGTTGTTATCTTCGGCATGATGTTTTTTGGGATGATAGATTTCTCCGGTCTATTTTAATCTAAGCGCATATGCAAGATGTCATAAATATTCTGCTGGTTGCTTCAACCCAGCATTTACACAAAACAGGCCGTACCATGAACAGTGGCCTATACTCTGTTGTAGTTTAAATTTGGGTTCAGGGACTACTATTACATAATTCTTCTGTTCCATTGTTTTAAAAATGAGAGGGGGTCTATACCAGGTTTCAGAATTAAATCGCATGTTAATATGATCATAGGCTTAAGAAAAATTATAGTGCTTGTTTTGTATAATTCTGTTATTATAGGTTCAATCGTATGTGCATAGTTCCATTAGTTCCAAATTGTATTTGTAGTTTACTCCATATGGTATAGATAATTTATCTCCCATACCTTCTTATCCATCACTGTAATATTATTTTAATATATCAAAGTTTAGGTGTCTTCTTAAAAATCTCAAAAAATAAAAAGAAAAAAAATCAGAATTTTGTATTATAGAAAATTTGAGTTTAATATTTTGTTAGGAATTTAAAATTTTAGGAATTTTGCATATTTATAAATTTTAGAATTTTAGAAATAGTCTATTTGTATAAATTCTAATTAAATTAGAAACTTTCCTTTTTAGTAAATTTAAAAATTTTCCTTTTTAATATTTAGAAATTTGTAAAATTTTAGAAATAATTCTCTTGTATAAAATCTAAGAAATTTCGAAATATTTCCTTTTTCGGATTTATATATTAACAAATTTAGAAACATTTAGAAAATTAGAAACTTTCCTTTTTTAGTAAATTTAGAAACCTTCCTTTTTAATAATTTAAAATTTGTAAATATTAGGATTTTAGAAATAATTATCTTGTATAAAATTTAACAAACTTAAGAACTTTCCTTAGCATTTGTAAATATTTAAAAATTTGAAATTGTAAATAAATAATTTCTTTTTAGGGTGAAATTTAGATAATGTAACTGGTTCATTGAACTTAGAGGTGGCAATTGTGACCCGTGACCCGCCAACCCGCCCGGTCTTAGGCGGGTTAGGGTTGACTATTTCAATAAACGGGTTGGGTTAGGGTCATCAATTCTCAACCCGATTATAAACGGGTTGGGTTAGGGTTTGACCCCTCAACCCGAAATGACCCGATTACAACCCGTTTATTTTTTTGTGTAATAAAAGTTTGAAAAATTATAATAACAATACTTGTGGCTATTCAATCTTTCTTCTTTTAATATAAATAATGACAAAGGATAAAGTGAAGAAAGACTTTTTACGTATAAATATTTCAAATTTCTTAGCTTCTACTAATATAAATTGACACATTGATGACAGGTAAAGTCTTTTAAAACTTTATTATTACGTTTTAGTTCTTTTCTTCATGTTATTTTAGTTTTATCTTAATGATTGTTGTGTTATTATGCTTGTTAGGTGTCCTTTGATATTGGAATGAATTAAAAAATAGAATTTGTATAGACTTTGATATTAAAATGAATTAAAATTTTTAATTTTTAGTAGTAATTTAAATTATTTAAACGGGTTGGCGGGTTGAAGCGGGTTAGAGCGGGTTGGGTTAGGGTTGGGATATTCCAACCCGTTTATTAAACGGGTGGGTTCGGGTTGAGCCTTGGCTTGTTAACCACATACATCAACCCGACCCGAACCCGACCCATTGCCACCTCTAATTGAACTAGGAGTGGTTGGGTGCCTAACACCTTCCCAATCACTTAATTGAACCCCCTAATCCAGAAATCTGGTTTTAAACTCCCATGTGATTAATTAATTTTCTTGGTGTCCATCCACACCTGAAATTAAACCATGAATGGTGGCGACTCTATTGAGCTATCTTCCATGGAGCTGAGCTTCCTGTTCTCATACAATTCACCAGCACTTTGGAGTCACTCTCTATGATGACATTAGAGCTGTTTAGTGCAAGTGCAAGCTTGATATCTTCCACCAAAGCCTAAGCTTCCGCGAATATTGCATTCTCCATTCCAATATTGAGCGCAGCTCCTAGTAACCTTGCATCAGAGTCTCGAATAGCAGCACCTATCCCTTTAGAGTTTAACCGACACAAGTTGCACCCCTACCATTAATGGCGAAAATCGCGTACAAACTCACAAATACACCAGATGAAATCCCACTCGAGCTGATTTCCTCTATTTTTCTTAATTAAATATGTTCTCTTTGCGTTTCCCCCGGTTTGAACCATTGATTAAATTGATTGATCTACACCAGTTTTTTATCTCTTCCATGCAAGGCCCGGTTTTGAAATCGGATCTAGAAAACCTGATTGCGTCAACTGGTTGTTTCTAATTCAAAAATACTAGTTTCGTCAGAATAGAACTCTATTTTTCTATTTTATTGATTGTGGAGTCTTAATTCAATTCTATTTCTTGTAGGATTAGGAGGTTCTTCTCCAAACCCACAAGGAGAAGGATTAACTCAACCTTTTTATACGGCATTAGCATCCGGGTTTTTCTTCAATCTGAATCGTTGAGAGATGGCCAATACTCTATATGGAAGAAAAGAGGAGAGGAGAGAAAAAAAGGGGAGAAGAAAACCACCACCATGGTCTGATCTTCCAACTGAGCTTGTGGAGTTGATCTTCGAAAATTGTAATTTCAGTGACCAAGTTCGTCTTCGAGCAGTCTGTAGGAGATGGCAATCCATTCCTAGAGTCCAACCCATTAAACAACTCCCATGGATAATGGCCTATGATGAATGGGACTGGAGTACATGCAAGCTTTTTGATATCACTTACAAGAAAACTTACACTGTAAATACGAGCACCATGAAGAAGTACTTCGAGGAGCTGAAGTTGCAGAATCCTCCCTATATCCACATCTGTGCTTCCAAGTCTGGGTGGTTGTTACTGTCTCACATCGTGCACCAAAAGCCAAACACTGCATTCTTCTTGTACAATCCCTTTACTAAAAGGATAATCAAACTACCCACTCTGCAAAACACCTATCACAGGTTTAGTGCCGCATTTTCGGCTGAACCAACCTCTGCAGATTGTGTGTTCTTCGTCTTGGACAATTTAAATCATGCCGACGCAGTTGCAGCAAGCACATACCGTATCGGAGATACGGTGTGGACTACACATGTTTTTCCTGGCCATTTCTATGCAATCGATAATGTTGTATACTCACAAGGACTCTTCTGGTGTGTTAATAATCATGGACGATTGGCAACTTTCTCTGTTGCTCAAGGAATGTGGAATAGGCTTCAGTCACCGGCTCCTGTATTTCTTTCATATGGTGTGCAGGATAAAACAAACTTGGTTGAAGCCAATGGGAACCTCTTACTAATACTTATTTCATATAGATATAAGCTGAGATGTGTTTTCAGACTCGATCGCTCGCAAATGTCATGGGTCTTAGTAGAAGATTTAGGAGATCAGACTCTGTTTCTTGGTCCTACAACACTTTCTATGTCAACAATTCCAGCAAAATTAAGAGTCAGTGGGAAGATCCATTACAGATGGGGCTTCAGGAGTAGATTCCTCTCTAGTGACTTAAAGAGGAGCTATTCTTATCCTAAGCGTTACGGTCCACTTGCCGTCAACGATCATTTGAGTAAAATTTGGATTGAGCCTCCTTATTGAAGTTCTTGTAATTGCTTTTTACTTTTTGATTGATATTGTACAGGTAGAGAGATTGATTTGATTCTTCAAGTGAACAACATACGATTTGTATCTCTTTTATGAGTGTTTATATGCATTTTTTTTACATTCTTCTGCTCTCCATTTTTATACAAATATGACTTCCATCCAATTTTAGCCTGTTTTCTTGATATTTATACACCCCCTCTGCATTATGCAAAATTTTGGCAGTGATTAGATTTGGAGAAGACGGCTTTTATGCTGAAGAAACAGGTCTTGCAAGACAAATCCTGATTTCATTTTACATGCTTACAGATGGGTTTCAGATGAGAAATTCTACTAACATTTGGCTTAGAATACACAACTGGGAAATTCTGGATAGCCTGTTATGATTCTTCAGGTGATTCAAGATGTGGATGTTTATATTGTCTAAAAGTTAGGAATTAGCATATATTATTCAAAACATATATAATGCTTTTGGCATTCCTCAAAACAATACTCATAATAATGGTGAAGAAACTTTTCTTTGTTAAAAAATGTTTGTTGAATCAAAGCTCTGTTTTGTTCTTGGAAAATCAGATTTTGAAGTATATCTGAGAGAACCAATATCTTAAAGCAGGGTCAGACCAAATATTTTAACCGGTTCACATTTGTTTTCTTGAATCGGTTCAAATGGTTGCAACCCAAATAGACCAATTGAGGCCAAGTGGCAAACTTTTTCAAACGTTATAATCCATTTGCCAAAAAGGTTGAGGAAAAAGCGCATAAAAAAATTTAGAATGAGAGTTATCTATGATTGAAGTTGGTTTCTGTTTGAGAAGATGAGAATTGGGATAAGGGAGAAGCAAGATTTTAGGATCTTGGGAGCTATCTCAAAGCAATGTTTAAGAACCGAATCGTGGAGTTCATGGGGGAAAGGGAAGAAAACCTCTGAAAGTTTTCGAATTCCGGCGAACTCCGACAACCTGAATTAGATTCGGGTATTAGTGATCTGCCACAGAACCCAGGGATGGACCCATCATTGCCTCTGTTTTGCCGGGTTTGCGTTCTATGATTTCTATGGCAGACTATGGTTCTTGAGACATCCAAGTTCCTGCATATCAAATCTTAAAGCCACGACACCGGTAAGTCTCTACTTCTAGTTTCATAATTTTGTGCATAAAATATGTGTTGTGGCTGATGGATGATCAATCTCAATCTGCAGTTTCGGAGAGATGGTCAATACTGGATGTACTGGATGTAGAAGAGTAAAGGGGAGCAGAAAACGGCCATGGTCTGATCTTCCAACCGAGCTCATGGAGTTGATCCTCCAAAACTGTAATTTCAGTGATCAATCTCGTCTTCGAGTAGTCTGTAGGAGATGGCAATCAATTCCCAGAATCCAACCCATTAAACAACTCCCATGGCTAATGGCTTTCAATGATCGGGACTGGAGTACATGCAAGCTTTTTGATCTCACCTACAAGAAAACTTGCGCTGTAAATATCAGCACCATAAAGGAGTACTACAAAGAGATACAACCTATGAACCAACGTAGCCCCATCTACGTCTGTGCTTCCAAGTCTGGGTGGTTATTACTGTCTCACTTCGCGCAACAAAGCTTATATACAGAAACAGCATTCCTCTTGTACAGTCCCTTTACTAACAGGATAATTAATCTACCCAATTACAGGCCCATTTACACTGTAAATTCAGCTGCCACGTTTTCGGCTGACCCAACCTCGGCAGATTGTGTCTTTTTCGTCTTGCACACTTCAGTGGAAAACCATAACCAAACAATTGAAGCATCCACATGCCGTCTTGGAGATACAGCATGGACTAGACATTTTTTTCCTCGCTATTTCTGTGCAATCAAGAATGTGGTATACTCAGAAGGACTCTTCTGGTGTGCTACTGGTGGTGGAAGATTGGCAACTTTCTCTGTTGCTGAAGGAATTTTGAAGGTGCTGGAGTCGCCAACTTATGTACCGCTTCCACCATCTTATGTGCAGATGCAAAGATGGTTGGTTGAATCTAATGGGGACCTCTTACTAGTTTTTATTTCTTATGTAAAAGGGTTGAGATGCGCTTTTAAACTTGATCGCTCGCAAATGGCTTGGATTATGGTGGAAGATATCGGAGATCGTACAATATTTCTTGGTCGTTCATCACTTAGTCTGTCATCAGTCCCAGAAAAATTAGAAGTATGTGGGAAGATCCATTATTGTTGGGACGACAAGTGTAGTTTCCTCTCTAGTAACTTTAAGTGGAACTATTCTTATTCTAAGCGTTACGGTCCGCTTGCCATCAAAGAACGTTTGAGTAAAATTTGGATTGAGCCTCCTTGTTGAAGTTCATTTTTTTTTTATGATAAGTAATGAAATTCATTCATATCAAAAGTAATGAAATTCATTCATATCAAAAGAGAGGAGCACCCACGAGGAGTAGGCCTCCTTGTTGAAGTTCTTGTAATTGATTTTTACTTTTTGATGTTGTAGAGGCAGAGAGATTGATTCTTCAAGTTAACATACGATTTTCATCTCTTTTATGATTGTTTATATGCATTTTAATACATTCTTTGCTCATTTTTTCATGTTTATACATCCCCTGCATTATATAAACTTTTGGCAGTGATTAGATTTGGAGAAGGCTGGTTTTTATGGTGAAGAAACGGGGCTTTCAAGACAATACAAACAAATTTATTGTTTTTGTTGAGTTGAAATTAATATGGACTGCTGAATTAAGATGTAATAATTCCTTTCAGGGAGAATGTTAGCTAATGAAAGACCAGTTTGCAGGGAGAAAATAACACTCTCCTGTAAGGTTTTATTATATGCAATATTAACCCAAAAGACTAGTCTTGACTTGGGAATGTGGCTATTTCAGAAGCGCCAATGCATAAATTCAATTATCATACGTTGGATTTGTAATTTCCAACAGAGGAGATGAATAAATCTCACCCAACATCTTTAGCAGTTGGATGTTTATAACCAATTAATTATACAGCTATACAAAAGTCATCGCCAGTCACTAAAGAAGGGGTGGGATGGTGACTTGATAAAAAAAAAATGCTTGTGATTCAATTACTTGTAGCTTTGAGAGAGAACCTCTTTTGGTGAATCAACTGGATAGGGCTCTGTCTAATTGAACAATGCACAACAGTGAGGTTACATGTTTCATATAACTTAGGCCGAAGAAAATCTCTTTGAGGATAGCTCATGAGCACTGATCAATTGGACTTTCTTCCTTGGGAGTCTTGGGTTGTTGGCTTAATAATTTCAGAAATAGCATGTGCAGTGTGCTGTACAAAAGAAACGGGAGCAAAATATAGAAATAAGTTGGAAAAATTAACTTTAGATGCCTGGTTATAAAACTTGTGTTATACCCAAGTGATGCCATTCCCATGTTACAACAACATAAACTTAAACCAAAAGAAAAAAAATGAGATTTGACCTTGAAGTGCAGAGGAACCATGTGACAGGCAACATAAAGAGAAACATTGCTTAGGAAAAAGGGTTGATCCCAAATGAAGGATAGGCTCAGGAGTCTCCGAATTTCACTTTCAGGATCCCTATAAGAAGGAGCTTGATGTTAGTGTTTTGCATAACACATAGCCACCCTTGGCAATCAACAACATACCCAGACCTAAGATTTGCTCAATTGGCTCTAATGGCCAATTTTGTCGTCTACCTTGTTAATTACTACTAAGATTTTTACAGTTGAAATGGAAGGAAAACAGATTTATGCATTCCCCATTGTCCTTTACATTGGTCAATAAATTAATATGACCATAAAAACCTACTCCTCCCTAATTCTTCAGACAGTAGTGTAGGAGGTACTAAGAGATAATCATGGCTAAAAGAAACGAAATTTTTTCAGCATTGATATATCAGTGTTACAGGAGTTTATATCATATGCTGTCATGAAAAAGATGGGAGAGTGGAAAATGAGATGTGTACACGCACATAGATCTCCTGAAAACAATAAAGTAAGTCAGAAGTCCCAAATATTGGAATTTCAGAATCCGCCTTTGCAAGGCACAACCCCAACTAATCACATTTTTAATAGCAGATTGAGAATTAAAATACATTAAAATGCCATAGTGATGCACATGGTTGCTAGTTGTGTGTAGGCATTTCACTATTTTCTTTCCTAGCTTGGAGCTCAGTCAGTATATTGAAGTGCTATAAGTACACTCAATTGTGTATTGAGTTTTCTATGTAATCAGAGAGAAATAACTTTTTCTTTCAAAATTGCAGCAATGGGAAGGATAAGCTGTGTTGAGATCATAATCTTGAGCATATTGGTATTGTTAGGTTTAGCTCTAGCTGACCAGAAGATGGGATTCTATGCTGAGAGCTGCCCACAAGCTGAGAAAATTTTGTTAGACTATGTGAACACACATATCCGCACTTATTAACCAACAAGAAGAGGACACAAATCACTTTTTTCGACTTTTTGTAGTATTAGGATCCTCCTATCCCCAACCACTGAAGCCTTCTTATTTTCTAAAGCCATGAGCTGCTTTTCTTCAATCTGAATTGTCGTCTTACAATCACGAGAGATCTCTACTGCTTTTCTTCAATCTGAATCTAGAATGTGTGAGTGAAGATGGCTAATACTGGATATAGGAAAAAGGGGAGAAGAAAAACGCCATGGTCTGATCTTCCCATTGAGCTCATCGAGCTGATCTTCCAAAATTGTAATTACAGTGAACAAGCTCGTCTTCGAGCAGTCTGTAGGAGATGGCAATCAATTCCCAGAGTCGTGAGACGCTAATTCGAGCAATGAAGATTGGTCCATGTGAGCTTGTCGCTCTAGCGATCCTCGAGCATTACTTACTGCATGTTATTTTTCTGCAACATAAGAGTAGCGCTAGACTGTTCAAAAGACCTGGGGAAATCTGCAAAACAAAGCATAAATTTTTTTTAGACTTAGTCAGCCATAAGATGAAAAATATTCAGATGACCCAACTAGCGAAAGAAGACCCAAAAAATGGCGAAGCAGAGTATTCGTTGCTCTGCTTTTATCAGAAACTTTGGAAGATCCGATTGTTTCCGAGGGGCTCAGAGCTACAATCAAATTTCAAACAATTAAGAATAGATCCCATTGACAGAAATCTAGATTATAATTAACCATCCAAAAATTTCAGAACTTAGTACGCTTGGCTTGAACCAAATTAAGAACAGATCCAATTAAACTTTGAGTTGTAATTTTACGAATTTACTAGACGACATGGATTAACAATCACATTTGAACTAACAAACCAGTCAAATAAAAAAAAGTTCAATTATCAAAAACACAATGGGTTATCTGTTAGCAATCAAATTTGAGCTAAATAAGCAGAGATCCAATCTCATAACTTTTAAGTCATATAAAAGAAAAGTCACAGCTGGAAATGTCTTAGCAATCATATTTGAAATCAACATGAACAGACCTAACAAAGCCCATCCACAGCAGTTGGGCCAGTGCAACACATATCTTAAGTCAAAGGCTAAGCCTTAGCTCAAGAGGAAATTGGTATGTTAAAGAAAAATGATGGAATGTGTGCGGTAATAAATTGTTTTATAATAGCATCTGCAGATGAAGTGCGGTGTTAAGGCATTTGTAACAACACTTTTGTATAAGTGCCCTTATATTAGTGTCATTACATCAACCTTTTTTTTTTTTTTTGTAGTGGAAAAAAGCAGAAAGATTGTTGTAAGTGAAAACTAATGATTTTCATGGTTTTGTATTATGGGTCTGACCCCTTGACTACGTACCTATTTCTCATAGGTATCTTTATCTTATATAATGAAATTATTATTATTCATAAAAAAACTAATGTTTTTCATGGTTCAAAGACAAAAAAATGTAATGCAAGGAATAAGAAAGAGTCATTTGTTTTCAAGATAAGCACCTGAATTTTGAATGTGGCTGTTTGAGAAGCTCCGAAAGGCAAGCATAAATTCAATGTATAGTGAGTTTACATGCTTTATACAACTTCGGCATAAGAAGATCTCTTTGAAGATAGCTCATGAGAATTCCTTGAGAATTCTCATGAGTTATAGTGCATATTTGCTGTAGATGTTGATGTAGTTAAAACAGTATTAAGTTGTACATGAGTTCCTAGGGTTGCTTATCAGGCCGGCCTGGGATGGTACGGGCATGTTTAGCCCGTGCTTGGCGGGTCAGGCATGGTACGACCCACTTGGAAGACGGGCTATGTCGTACCCGGCCCGTAACCCAATACTCCAGGCACAACCCAGCTCGTGGCACGATGAAGGCTGGGTTGTGCCATGCCGTGGCCCGCAGGTAGGGTATTTTTTTTTCAAAAAATATAGAAAAATAGAAAAAAATTTAAAAAAACATAGAAAATTCTGAAAAAATATATTTATTATTCACAAAAATTTCTTACACATGTTGGGATAGAATTTTCTCAAAAAAAATTAAATAAATTATTTCTTAGAAGTACAATTTTGCAAATGCAACAATACTTATACATAATACACTTACACAAATAATATTGCATCACTGTAGTATGAGCACATCCCAACTAGGTTAGCACCCACTCATCTATCTTTCATTTGCAGTTTCAGGAAAAAAAAAGAAAAGAGAAAGTAAAGTTTTTAAACTGAACCTTTTACATTGAATACAAAAAATATAATAAAACTTAGATTAATATGGAAGATTAAAATTTTCAATATTCAAATCATCAAAGTCTCCAGCAAGTTGATCATAAGTACATTCCTGATCTCTCAGTTCCACCATCAGCTAATCCTTCAGATAGACACATACTTGCACCATCTAGGTATTAATGTGCTCTTATAGTTGTCCACTGTTCGTCCGCCTGTACTAAAAGCAGATTCTGATGCAACTGTGGACACCATAACTGTTAGTAGATCATGTGATATAGAGGAAAGCACAGGATAACTAGCCAGATTTTGCTTCCACCATGCCAAAATATTAAAAGGACTATACTCCTCTATAGCATTTGATCCTAGTGGGAGGCTTTTAGAATATATCCTTAACTTAGAAGATCCACCACTACCAGATGCTGGTTGTTTCCCCTTTCTTCTACTACTTACAAAATTCCAGGGGGAACTATCTGGTAGTGTTTGTTGGGTTTGAGTTAGACCCTGTTTGCTATTGCTAGTATCATATTCTAAATTTTTTTTTTCTAAAAGGTTTTATTTTATTTTATTTATATATATCTATTTGAAAAGAAGATTTCATTTTTTCATTTATTCAATCTATTAAATCTTCTACTCTTAATTTAATCCTAGGGTCCATTGCAATAGCTAAACAATATAAATGGGGCATTTCTTGCCAATATATTAAAAATATAGATTCCATTGCTGGGCAAACAACATTAGCAATGGGCACGGCTCTATACTTTTCAAAGCAACAACTTATTTGAAATGGTATATTTAAAATATTCGGGGATGTTGGGTAATAAACCCTTGATAAAAATGTTGTTGCATCAAAAAAAAACTTTTAAAATATCTCTTAAAATTGTTGCCATTTTCCAGTCAAGTTCTTCTAGTTAATTTTCAGGCACTTTTATTTTATAAAATAGTGTAAGTTTAAAAAAAAAAAAAAATTTCTAGTGCAGCATCTAACATCAAATATGTTGAATTCCATCTATGGTTAACATCCAGGGTAATTTTTTTTTATGTTACTTTCCCAAACTTGCACAATAACTTTTAAATTCTTTAGCAGTTGTGCTAGATTGTTTTAAAAATCTTACTACTTCTCTAATATTCATTAAATGATGTTGCAAAATTTTTAATCTATCTTGTACAACTAAATTTAGGATGTGACAAGCACATCGAACATGAAATAAATATCTGTCTAAATTTAAGTTTAAGTGTTTTCTCAGTATGTCTATTGCAACATTATTAACACTTGCATTATCAAGTGCTAGAGCTATTACTTTATGTTGTAATTTATACTCTCTTATATTATGTGCTATAGCTAGTCCAGAATGTCTATAATCTAGTGACGCAAAAGTTATTATTCTTTTTTCTATGCTATAATTCTTATCTATATAATGTGTAGTTATAGCTAAATAACTTATGTTTTGTTTACTTGTACTAATTTTTTAGGCTAAAACCACCTTAAAACTTCAGTTTGAAAAAGTATCAATTAATCCTTTTTTCATTTTTTTTTATAATTTATAAGCATCACTTCTTAGAGTGTGGCATGAGAATGGTTTAAATCCTGGTGCTAGATATCGTGTTATTAGATGGTTAAATCTTTTACTTTCTATTAGTCTAAATGGTAATTCATTTTGTATTACCCACTTGACAATTTATCCCCTAGCCTCTTCTTTGTTAAAAATAAAGTTGCCTAAATTTGAACGATTGGTGGAAAGTTGCCTATGGTCGAGTTAGCCATGTTTTGGAAGGCAATTTTGCAAATGACTTGTACCACCTGAACTTTTGCAGCTAATTTTTGGTTTTTTTGTTTTTTTATTTTTTTGTTTTTGTTTTTTTGTTTTTTTGTTTTTTTGTTTTTTTGTTTTTTTGTTTTTTTGTTTTTTTGTTTTTTGTTTTTTTGTTTTTTTGTTTTTTTGTTTTTTTGTTTTTTTGTTTTTTTGTTTTTTTGTTTTTTTGTTTTTTTGTTTTTTTGTTTTTTTGTTTTTTTGTTTTTTTGTTTTTTTGTTTTTTTGTTTTTTTGTTTTTTGTTTTTTGTTTTTTTGTTTTTTTGCAGTGGTTACAAACTGTCCTCTCTTCCCTTTCTATAGTTTGAATTACAAAATTTTGCAAGACACCAGAGGTTCTAGTGCTCTTGCTGCTCTTAGGTGGTTTGGAAGATGATCTCATTTTTGTGGGATCTTAGAGGGGAGGGCACTCAGGGTCATTATTTAGGATGGAAGGGTCACTATATGGGGATTGGGTCTCATCAAAATCTTCAGAAAAAGGTGGGTTAGAAAGGGGTCTAAGATACTCCCTTTCCTTAGTGTTAAACTAATGAGGGTGCCTAAGAACATTTTCAAATTTCTAAAAAAAATTGCTTAATAAATAATATAATAATAAATTTTTTGGTGATATACTGCCTATCGTAAAGTGAGAAATAATGTATGCAAAAATTCACTAGGAAAAATCCCAAGTAACTGAGGGGTCACAAACGATCCCGCTTAAAACCCAGTTTCCTTAGGCAATTATCTCGTCTTTTGTGACAGAACTTTCCAAGAGATACATTTAACTATCTAGTAAGTCACCCGCTATACTAAGTTTTCAAATAATAAGAAAGATAGAAGGAGAGACCTCTATATATATATATATAATTATAATATTTATAATGAATTTAAAATCAGAAAATTAAATAGAAGAATACCTTCAGAGAATGAAGCTTGAACTTTGCAGTTGAAGCCTTCAACCTCCAAAGTCCACTTCCCACCTTTGATGCTAGAGCATTTTAAAAATTAGCAATTACTTGAAAGCTACAGAGATGAAGAGAGCAAGAGAGATTGTAGAAGAAAGTAAGAGAGATTGTAGAAGAGGTGTGGTTTGGAGTAGGAACGGTTAGGCCTATTTATAGAAAACCAAAATTGGCTTTTTACCACCTCTACCCTCAAATATGGCTGGTATTTGGCTGTTGGAAGGGTAGAAATAGTCATTTACAGTCAATTATAAGTATACCCCCCTAATATGGTTGTTATATAGTTGTTGGGGGTAAAATGGTAAAAAAACATTAAATAAACATTTTCGGAGGAAAAACGGCTAGTTGTTAGAATGGTTTACTAGACTGGCTGGTACCGGTCCATACCCGTCAATCTGGGACCACCCCAGCTGCCAGACGTGTTAAACTTTGGTGGTCCAACTTGGGACGGCCCGAGTCAAACTTGTCTTTAGTTTTACTTTTATAAGGGGCGTTGCAGGCCTGCAATGGTCAGTAGACCAAATAACAACAACAACAACAACAACAACAACAACAACAACAATAATAATAATAATAATAATAATAATAATAATAATAATATACGAATAGAGAGGGAGAGGGAGAGGGAGAGCCCTTCCTCCGTCATTCTCAGGTGTCTTGAAGACTTGAGCAAGCGGCTAAAACAACACTTCGTTATCGGCCTGTTGCTGTTGCTGGTTAGGTGAGCACAACAAGAGAGAGATCACTTCTTCTTCAGTTCTTCTAGGGTTTTTAGAGAGGGAGGTTGGTAGAGACTAGAGAACGAAGAAGAGAGAGAGAGGGACAATCGGATCGACTGAGGGAGCGAGACGAGTCCATGAGAGAGACAGAGGAGGAGGTAGGTTAGGTAGAGAAGAGAGAGATGGGGGAAAGGGGGAGGAAGGGGTGGACGAGTGACGACTGAGGGCTTCTTTCTTGATGTATTTGGAGTTTTGGACTGTTGGGGACTAGAGATTGGACTGAGGATTGCCATTTCTAGATTATTCTTTCTTAAAGCTTTGGATCGCCCAGTTTGGCTGGTCCAATCCCGAAAAGCATCGCTGTTAGTCGTGCTACACGTGCCAACATGACGGGCCCAACGGTAGGCATGTAGGCCTGGCTTGCGTCACGGCCCACTGGGCCGTGTCTTTCTGTGCCTTGTGCCCGGTCCCCAGGCACGGCATGCTAGGAGGGCACGGGCTGGGCACGAGCGTGCTTTAAGCATGTTGGGCCGGCAACCTGATAATTCCTACAATCATAAACCTCAACGGAGAACTGCTGAAGGTTACACACTACCATTGGATCAACTCCACACATTTTATATTATGAGAGCATAATAAGAATTGGTATTGGGAAATAACAGCCAAAATCTAAGGTTAACATAGTCAAATCACTCCTTTGTGGAGGAGAGACCATGCCCATTTCAAGTCACTAAAATTCAGAACAATAAAGCTTTGCTTAATTGAATGGTTGATAACATGTTTTTCAAAAATTAAATAATATATATAATTTCAGAACAATAAATGTTCTTATTATTTTGTTACAATGCTCTAACTAGAACAAATTTTATTATATTGTTGAGTCCTTTTTGTAAAATAATAGACGATGAACAACAACAAAAAAAAAGAAAAGAATTATATGTATATATAGGAGATTATTCTTTTTTCCTTTTTATATTAATAAAATATGAGCATGAGATAATATTCGAAGTTTGAGTTTTGTGCGTATAGCTAGGGTTGCTAAACAGGCCGGCTCGACATGGCCCAGGACCGTTTAGCATGGCTGGCGTGCCGCGGCCGGCCCGTTTTCTATAAAACCCAGGCAAGGCGGGCTGCCGCCGGGCCTGGGTATAAAAATTGATTTTTTTTAAAAAAAAACCAAGGAAAATTAGAAAAAATAGTAAAAAATCACAAAAAATTCTGAAAAATATGTTTATTATTCACAAAATTGTCTTGCACATATTGGGATAGATTTTGATCAAAAAAATATAAATAAAGTAATTATTACAAGTACAAGTACAACTTTGCAAATTGATTTTTTTTTTTAAAAACCAAGGAAAATTAGAAAAAATAGTAAACAATCACAACAAAATTCTAAAAAATATGTTTATTATTCACAAAATTGTCTTACACATATTGGGATAGATTTTGCTCAAAAAATATAAATAAATAAATTATTACAAGTACAAGTACAACTTTGCATATAATACATAATTACTTGCACAAATAATACTGCATCACTATAGTATGAGCACATCCCAACTAGGTTGGCACCCACTCATCTATCTTTCATTTGCAGTTTAAAAGAAAATAAAAATAAAAAGTAAAGTTCCTAAACTTAGATTACAAAAAATATAATAAAACTTAGACTAATCTGGAAGACTAAATTCATCAAGATTCAAATCACCGAAGTCTCCAGCAAGTTGATCATTTGCATATTCCTGATCTTTCAGTTCTGCCCTTAACCAATCTATAAGACAGACACATGCTTGCACCATCTCCGGCGTTAAAGCCTTGAACTTTGCAGTTAAAGCCTTCAACCTCCAGAGCCCAACTTCCCACTTTTGATCCTTGAACAATTTAACAAATGTAACTATTTCTTGATAGGCTAGAGAGATTGTAGAAGAGAGTAAGAGATTGTAGAAGAGGTGTGGTTTGGAGTGGGAATGGGTAGGCCTATTTATAGAAAACCAAAAGTGGCTTTTTACCACCTCAACTCTTAAATACGACTGTTATTTGGCAGTTGGAAGGGTGGAAAAGGTCATTTACAATCAATTACAACCATACCCCCCTAATATAGCTGTTGGGGGGAGGGGGGTAAAAGTGTAAAAAAAGTGGTTAAAACAACTTTTTTGGAGGGGAAAAAGGGCTAGCCCTTGGCGTGCCGGGTGGCCCGCTTCGACGCGGGCTCGCGCCGCCTGCGTTCTGGGCGTGCCACGGACCGTTGGGCTGGGGGCCCTGGAGGGTCGTGCCTAAACGGGCCGCATGCCCATTTAGGGGGCCCCTGCATGGCACTGCCCAGTTAGCATCCCTACGTATAGCCAGTGGGGTAATATTATATAAGGTCAACAAAAAAAACATTGTTTTACAACAGATATATGTGCCGTACATCTATTCAAAATAGTTTTATTGTTAAATAGTAGTTTTTCACAATAAAACTCTCTATTTGACTTTATTTGGACTCAATCATGTTTCCTTGTGGATTAGGATCCTCTTGTACTTCTTCTTATATATTAGGAAGCCACTGAAGCTGTCACACCCCGAAATCCATCACTTGTATAATGTTACAAGGTATAGGACCGAAACGCAATCTTGTTCGTAAGCGATCCCAAAAACTCATTTAATCTCATTAAATACTAAACATAACTATTATTTTTGCAATAATGTTCAGGGTTGCAACGGAAAAAAAAAAAATCTTATTAACAAAACTAAGGATTAATCTGTGAGTTTAACTAATTTATCTAAATAACATATAACCTCCACTACAAGTTCAATACTCAATTACAAACAAATAAAATATTCAATGCCCAAATCAAATACGATTATCCAAGCTATTCCCTTTGCTTCATTTGCACAGTCTTGTGGTTACCTGAAAATAAGTTAGGGGTGAGTTTTCATGACTCAGTAAGTAGGGCTAATATTCCCTACATGATTACATGCTTCAAAAATCAAATCTTTAGTTATGTCATATATAAGCTTAGTATAAACTAGCAAGACACCATTACAAGAATAACATTTGCAGTATTAATACATGTCAATCAATTTAATCAATTACAAGGTAAGAAAAACAAACATCAATGATATTAAAAAAAAAAACTCTTATTGATAACAAGAACACAATACAAATTTCCACTTAATAATAAAATTATCACAAAAATATCAACTATGCTAGTTTGTAAACTAAGCATAGCTCCTTGGTCATAGCATTTTTGTGTAAACATAATACAACTGGGTCGTGTCTGTCTGAGTAAACTGCTCTGATCCAGTACATGCTTGTCGGGTCACTGCTCAGTTTCAGCGCATGTTTGTCGAGTCACTGCTCTGTTCCCATAACACGCCGTAGCAACAAACGTATACGCGACAATTTCCGAACATATCGATATTGTTAACCAAAGCAATACAAGGTCACAACACTCACATATACAATGCAAGCAACTTGATTAAGGCTAGCAATACAAAACTAATTCACAAGGAATTTTATATAATTCAAACCCCAAGTTTATACCACCTAAGATAACCATTATGACCAAAGAAGTTTCATTAGTCTACATGGTTACTAATCACCAATGAATAATTTCTATTCAAACCACATCCAAGTTAAACAGTGAATAAATAATAGTAAAAATTCTATTAATACAATAGTTGATCATGACTAAGCAAACCATTAAATAGTCCTAAACATCTCATAATAATAAAGCATTAGGCCTTTAATTGTTCTATTTATTAGTTTCTTTTAGAATCATTTACAAACCTACATAGAAGCTACAAGGACAATTTAATTACCCAACTAATGACAAACACCTTGAACTTGAAGCTTTTTATATGTGTAACGCCCCAGACCTATACCCAGCAATATATTGTCCGCTCTGGGCCCAATGGGCCATCACGGATTTGTTCTCAAGGATAACACGAGAAAAGTGCCTAGTGGTCACCCATCCTAGCACTGCTCTAACTCGAGCACGCTTAACTTTAGGGTTCCAAGGGGATTTAGTCCCGTGCTATGCCTTAAAAGTCCTCTTGTTTAATAGGGGATCTTAAGACTACTTATAGCATCCCCGAGCGTTGTGAGATTCCAACCATATGTACATCTTTGCCTGGTAGCTCGTCCAGTGAGATTATTCATTCACCCGCCCACTCAGACAGCCAGGATGTCACATAATATTGTGATATCCCGATCCCACATTGGAAATGGATGAATACCCGGTATGGTATAAGAGTCAGGGAGAACACTTAACCAAGCGAGCCGTCTTTTGAGGATAAAACCGTGCGGGCTTAGGCCCAAAGCGGACAATACCTCGTTGGGTTGGGTCATTGTGACATCCCGATCTCACATCAGAAACGGATGAATACCCGGTATGGTGTAAGAGTCAGGGTAAACACTTAACCAAGCGAGGCGCCTTTTGAGGACAAAACCGTGCAGGCTTAGG